>JAMKCF010000020.1:590031-1790031 GCA_023634235.1 Pisaster brevispinus
CATAACAACATCGGATTTGCACAAGGTTTCCACCACTGGAAAGCCACGATTCAGGGCTCTCACCTCGTCGTGGATCCGTGTCTCTGAGCATTTTCTAGGCGGGGCGAGCGGCCCCGGAATAGGGGCTACAACCACCGGCAAGTTAGCCCACGCGCCGGGGCCGAGCAACAACAAAGGCAAGACATGTCCATCCCAAGAATGATTTGAAACAACACCCGAGCTAAGTTTGAGAATAACTCATGAACTAGAAATGCTAGAGAGACGAAATTTGTACCTGAGTGTGCCTTGAATTCCACTTCACCCGAACATCAGACTTTTTGGGCCGATGTGCACCATCTTCGTGCCGGAAATGGCCTGCAGGCTGGGACACTCAGAAAGCCACTCAAAAGCATCTTCAGTGGGATTTTTGTACACAGAGCTGCACAAAAAGAAGAAGAAACGAAATAAAAATACAAGGAGGGTCAAATCACACCCATAACAACATCGGATTTGCACAAGGTTTCCACCACTGGAAAGCCACGATTCAGGGCTCTCACCTCGTCGTGGATCCGTGTCTCTGAGCATTTTCTAGGCGGGGCGAGCGGCCCCGGAATAGGGCTACAACCACCGGCAAGTTAGCCCACGCGCCGGGGCCGAGCAACAACAAAGGCAAGACATGTCCATCCCAAGAATGATTTGAAACAACACCCGAGCTAAGTTTGAGAATAACTCATGAACTAGAAATGCTAGAGAGACGAAATTTGTACCTGAGTGTGCCTTGAATTCCACTTCACCCGAACATCAGACTTTTTGGGCCGATGTGCACCATCTTTCGTGCCGGAAATGGCCTGCAGGCTGGGACACTCAGAAAGCCACTCAAAAGCATCTTCAGTGGGATTTTTGTACACAGAGCTGCACAAAAAGAAGAAGAAACGAAATAAAATACAAGGAGGGTCAAATCACACCCATAACAACATCGGATTTGCACAAGGTTTCCACCACTGGAAAGCCACGATTCAGGGCTCTCACCCTCGTCGTGGATCCGTGTCTCTGAGCATTTTCTAGGCGGGGCGAGCGGCCCCGGAATAGGGCTACAACCCACCGGCAAGTTAGCCCACGCGCCGGGGCCGAGCAACAACAAAGGCAAGACATGTCCATCCCAAGAATGATTTGAAACAACACCCGAGCTAAGTTTGAGAATAACTCATGAACTAGAAATGCTAGAGAGACGAAATTTGTACCTGAGTGTGCCTTGAATTCCACTTCACCCGAACATCAGACTTTTTGGGCCGATGTGCACCATCTTCGTGCCGGAAATGGCCTGCAGGCTGGGACACTCAGAAAGCCACTCAAAAGCATCTTCAGTGGGATTTTTGTACACAGAGCTGCACAAAAAGAAGAAGAAACGAAATAAAATACAAGGAGGGTCAAATCACACCCCATAACAACATCGGATTTGCACAAGGTTTCCACCACTGGAAAGCCACGATTCAGGGCTCTCACCTCGTCGTGGATCCGTGTCTCTGAGCATTTTCTAGGCGGGGCGAGCGGCCCCCGGAATAGGGCTACAACCACCGGCAAGTTAGCCCACGCGCCGGGGCCGAGCAACAACAAAGGCAAGACATGTCCATCCCAAGAATGATTTGAAACAACACCCGAGCTAAGTTTGAGAATAACTCATGAACTAGAAATGCTAGAGAGACGAAATTTGTACCTGAGTGTGCCTTGAATTCCACTTCACCCGAACATCAGACTTTTTGGGCCGATGTGCACCATCTTCGTGCCGGAAAATGGCCTGCAGGCTGGGACACTCAGAAAGCCACTCAAAAGCATCTTCAGTGGGATTTTTGTACACAGAGCTGCAGCACAAAAGAAGAAGAAACGAAATAAAATACAAGGAGGGTCAAATCACACCCATAACAACATCGGATTTGCACAAGGTTTCCACCACTGGAAAGCCACGATTCAGGGCTCTCACCTCGTCGTGGATCCGTGTCTCTGAGCATTTTCTAGGCGGGGCGAGCGGCCCCGGAATAGGGCTACAACCACCGGCAAGTTAGCCCACCGCGCCGGGGCCGAGCAACAACAAAGGCAAGACATGTCCATCCCAAGAATGATTTGAAACAACACCCGAGCTAAGTTTGAGAATAACTCATGAACTAGAAATGCTAGAGAGACGAAATTTGTACCTGAGTGTGCCTTGAATTCCACTTCACCCGAACATCAGACTTTTTGGGCCGATGTGCACATCTTCGTGCCGGAAATGGCCTGCAAGGCTGGGACACTCAGAAAGCCACTCAAAAGCATCTTCAGTGGGATTTTTGTACACAGAGCTGCACAAAAAAGAAGAAGAAACGAAATAAAATACAAGGAGGGTCAAATCACACCCATAACAACATCGGATTTGCACAAGGTTTCCACCACTGGAAAGCCACGATTCAGGGCTCTCAACCTCGTCGTGGATCCGTGTCTCTGAGCATTTTCTAGGCGGGGCGAGCGGCCCCGGAATAGGGCTACAACCACCGGCAAGTTAGCCACGCGCCGGGGCCGAGCAACAACAAAGGCAAGACATGTCCATCCCAAGAATGATTTGAAACAACACCCGAGCTAAGTTTGAGAATAACTCATGAACTAGAAATGCTAGAGAGACGAAATTTGTACCTGAGTGTGCCTTGAATTCCACTTCACCCGAACATCAGACTTTTTGGGCCGATGTGCACCATCTTCGTGCCGGAAATGGCCTGCAGGCTGGGACACTCAGAAAGCCACTCAAAAGCATCTTCAGTGGGATTTTTGTACACAGAGCTGCACAAAAAGAAGAAGAAACGAAATAAAATACAAGGAGGGGTCCAAATCACACCCATAACAACATCGGATTTGCACAAGGTTTCCACCACTGGAAAGCCACGATTCAGGGCTCTCACCTCGTCGTGGATCCGTGTCTCTGAGCATTTTCTAGGCGGGGCGAGCAGGCCCCGGAATAGGGCTACAACCACCGGCAAGTTAGCCCACGCCGGGGCCGAGCAACAACAAAGGCAAGACATGTCCATCCCAAGAATGATTTGAAACAACACCCGAGCTAAGTTTGAGAATAACTCATGAACTAGAAATGCTAGAGAGACGAAATTTGTACCTGAGTGTGCCTTGAATTCCACTTCACCCCCGAACATCAGACTTTTTGGGCCGATGTGCACCATCTTCGTGCCCGGAAATGGCCTGCAGGCTGGGACACTCAGAAAGCCACTCAAAAGCATCTTCAGTGGGATTTTTTGTACACAGAGCTGCACAAAAAGAAGAAGAAACGAAATAAAATACAAGGAGGGTCAAATCACACCCATAACAACATCGGATTTGCACAAGGTTTCCACCACTGGAAAGCCACGATTCAGGGCTCTCACCTCGTCGTGGATCCGTGTCTCTGAGCATTTTCTAGGCGGGGGCGAGCGGCCCCGGAATAGGGCTACAACCACCGGCAAGTTAGCCCCACGCGCCGGGGCCGAGCAACAACAAAGGCAAGACATGTCCATCCCAAGAATGATTTGAAACAACACCCGAGCTAAGTTTGAGAATAACTCATGAACTAGAAATGCTAGAGAGACGAAATTTGTACCTGAGTGTGCCTTGAATTCCACTTCACCCGAACATCAGACTTTTTGGGCCGATGTGCACCATCTTCGTGCCGGAAATGGCCTGCAGGCTGGGACACTCAGAAAGCCACTCAAAAGCATCTTCAGTGGGATTTTTGTACACAGAGCTGCACAAAAAGAAGAAGAAACGAAATAAAATACAAGGAGGGTCAAATCACTACCCATAACAACATCGGATTTGCACAAGGTTTCCACCACTGGAAAGCCACGATTCAGGGCTCTCACCTCGTCGTGGATCCGTGTCTCTGAGCATTTTCTAGGCGGGGCGAGCGGCCCCGGAATAGGGCTACAACCATCCGGCAAGTTAGCCCACGCGCCGGGGCCGAGCAACAACAAAGGCAAGACATGTCCATCCCAAGAATGATTTGAAACAACACCCGAGCTAAGTTTGAGAATAACTCATGAACTAGAAATGCTAGAGAGACGAAATTTGTACCTGAGTGTGCCTTGAATTCCACTTCACCCGAACATCAGACTTTTTTGGGCCGATGTGCACCATCTTCGTGCCGGAAATGGCCTGCAGGCTGGGACACTCAGAAAGCCACTCAAAAGCATCTTCAGTGGGATTTTTGTACACAGAGCTGCACAAAAAGAAGAAGAAACGAAATAAAATACAAGGAGGGTCAAATCACACCCATAACAACATCGGATTTAGCACAAGGTTTCCACCACTGGAAAGCCACGATTCAGGGCTCTCACCTCGTCGTGGATCCGTGTCTCTGAGCATTTTCTAGGCGGGGCGAGCGGGCCCCGGAATAGGGCTACAACCACCGGCAAGTTAGCCCACGCGCCGGGGCCGAGCAACAACAAAGGCAAGACATGTCCATCCCAAGAATGATTTGAAAACAACACCCGAGCTAAGTTTGAGAATAACTCATGAACTAGAAAATGCTAGAGAGACGAAATTTGTACCTGAGTGTGCCTTGAATTCCACTTCACCCGAACATCAGACTTTTTGGGCCGATGTGCACCATCTTCGTGCCGGAAATGGCCTGCAGGCTGGGGACACTCAGAAAGCCACTCAAAAGCATCTTCAGTGGGATTTTTGTACACAGAGCTGCACAAAAAGAAGAAGAAACGAAATAAAAATACAAGGAGGGTCAAATCACACCCATAACAACATCGGATTTGCACAAGGTTTCCACCACTGGAAAGCCACGATTCAGGGCTCTCACCTCGTCGTGGATCCGTGTCTCTGAGCATTTTCTAGGCGGGGCGAGCGGCCCCGGAATAGGGCTTACAACCACCGGCAAGTTAGCCCACGCGCCGGGGGCCGAGCAACAACAAAAGGCAAGACATGTCCATCCCAAGAATGATTTGAAACAACACCCGAGCTAAGTTTGAGAATAACTCATGAACTAGAAATGCTAGAGAGACGAAATTTGTACCTGAGTGTGCCTTGAATTCCACTTCACCCGAACATCAGACTTTTTGGGCCGATGTGCACCATCTTCGTGCCGGAAATGGCCTGCAGGCTGGGACACTCAGAAAGCCACTCAAAAGCATCTTCAGTGGGATTTTTGTACACAGAGCTGCACAAAAAAGAAGAAGAAACGAAATAAAATACAAGGAGGGTCAAATCCAACACCCATAACAACATCGGATTTGCACAAGGTTTCCACCACTGGAAAGCCACGATTCAGGGCTCTCACCTCGTCGTGGGATCCGTGTCTCTGAGCATTTTCTAGGCGGGGCGAGCGGCCCCGGGAATAGGGCTACAACCACCGGCAAGTTAGCCCACGCGCCGGGGCCCGAGCAACAACAAAGGCAAGACATGTCCATCCCAAGAATGATTTGAAACAACACCCGAGCTAAGTTTGAGAATAACTCATGAACTAGAAATGCTAGACGAGACGAAATTTGTACCTGAGTGTGCCTTGAATTCCACTTCACCCGAACATCAGACTTTTTGGGCCGATGTGCACCATCTTCGTGCCGAAATGGCCTGCAGGCTGGGACACTCAGAAAGCCACTCAAAAGCATCTTCAGTGGGATTTTTGTACACAGAGCTGCACAAAAAGAAGAAGAAACGAAATAAAATACAAGGAGGGTCAAATCACACCCATAACAACATCGGAATTTGCACAAGGTTTCCACCACTGGAAAGCCACGATTCAGGGCTCTCACCTCGTCGTGGATCCGTGTCTCTGAGCATTTTCTAGGCGGGGCGAGCGGCCCCGGAATATGGGCTACAACCACCGGCAAGTTAGCCCACGCGCCGGGGCCCGAGCAACAACAAAGGCAAGACATGTCCATCCCAAAGAATGATTTGAAACAACACCCGAGCTAAGTTTTGAGATAACTCATGAACTAGAAATGCTAGAGAGACAGAAATTTGTACCTGAGTGTGCCTTGAATTCCACTTCACCCCGAACATCAGACTTTTTGGGCCGATGTGCACCATCTTCGTGCCGGAAATGGCCTGCAGGCTGGGACACTCAGAAAGCCACTCAAAAGCATCTTCAGTGGGGATTTTTGTACACAGAGCTGCACAAAAAGAAGAAGAAACGAAATAAAAATACAAGGAGGGTCCAAATCACACCCATAACAACATCGGATTTTGCACAAGGTTTCCACCACTGGAAAGCCACGATTCAGGGCTCTCACCTCGTCGTGGATCCGTGTCTCTGAGCATTTTCTAGGCGGGGCGAGCGGCCCCGGAATAGGGCTACAACCCACCGGCCAAGTTAGCCCACGCGCCGGGGCCGAGCAACAACAAAGGCAAGACATGTCCATCCCAAGAATGATTTGAAACAACACCCGAGCTAAGTTTGAGAATAACTCATGAACTAGAAATGCTAGAGAGACGAAATTTGTACCTGAGTGTGCCTTGAATTCCACTTCACCCGAACATCAGACTTTTTGGGCCGATGTGCACCATCTTCGTGCCGGAAATGGCCTGCAGGCTGGGACACTCAGAAGCCACTCAAAAGCATCTTCAGCTGGGATTTTTGTACACAGAGCTGCACAAAAAGAAGAAGAAACGAAATAAAATACAAGGAGGGGTCAAATCACACCCATAACAACATCGGATTTGCACAAGGTTTCCACCACTGGAAAGCCACGATTCAGGGCTCTCACCTCGTCGTGGATCCGTGTCTCTGAGCATTTTCTAGGCGGGGCGAGCGGCCCCGGAATAGGGCTACAACCACCGGCAAGTTAGCCCACGCGCCGGGGCCGAGCAACAACAAAAGGCAAGACATGTCCATCCCAAGAATGATTTGAAACAACACCCCGAGCTAAGTTTGAGAATAACTCATGAACTAGAAATGCTAGAGAGACGAAATTTGTACCTGAGTGTGCCTTGAATTCACTTCACCCGAACATCAGACTTTTTGGGCCGATGTGCACCATCTTCGTGCCGGAAATGGCCTGCAGGCTGGGGACACTCAGAAAGCCACTCAAAAAGCATCTTCAGTGGGATTTTTGTACACAGAGCTGCACAAAAAGAAGAAGAAACGAAATAAAATACAAGGAGGGTCAAATCACACCCATAACAACATCGGATTTGCACAAGGTTTCCACCACTGGAAAGCCACGATTCAGGGCTCTCACCTCGTCGTGGATCCGTGTCTCTGAGCATTTTCTAGGCGGGGCGAGCGGCCCGGAATAGGGCTACAACCACCGGCAAGTTAGCCCACGCGCCGGGGCCGAGCAACAACAAAGGCAAGACATGTCCATCCCAAGAATGATTGAAACAACACCCGAGCTAAGTTTGAGAATAACTCATGAACTAGAAATGCTAGAGAGACGAAATTTGTACCTGAGTGTGCCGTGAATTCCACTTCACCCGAACATCAGACTTTTTGCGGCCGATGTGCACCATCTTCGTGCCGGAAATGGCCTGCAGGCTGGGACACTCAGAAAGCCACTCAAAAGCATCTTCAGTGGGATTTTTGTACACAGAGCTGCACAAAAAGAAGAAGAAACGAAATAAAATACAAGGAGGGTCAAATCACACCCATAACAACATCGGATTTGCACAAGGTGTTTCCACCACTGGAAAGCCACGATTCAGGGCTCTCACCTCGTCGTGGATCCGTGTCTCTGAGCATTTTCTAGGCGGGGCGAGCGGCCCGGAATAGGGCTACAACCACCGGCAAGTTAGCCCACGCGGCCGGGGCCGAGCAACAACAAAGGCAAGACATGTCCATCCCAAGAATGATTTGAAACAACACCCGAGCTAAGTTTGAGAATAACTCATGAACTAGAAATGCTAGAGAGACGAAATTTGTACCTGAGTGTGCCTTGAATTCCACTTCACCCGAACATCAGACTTTTTGGGCCGATGTGCACCATCTTCGTGCCGGAAATGGCCTGCAGGCTGGGACACTCAGAAAGCCACTCAAAAGCATCTTCAGTGGGATTTTTGTACACAGAGCTGCACAAAAAGAAGAAGAAACGAAATAAAATACAAGGAGGGTCAAATCACACCCATAACAACATCGGATTTGCACAAGGTTTCCACCACTGGAAAGCCACGATTCAGGGCTCTCACCTCGTCGTGGATCCGTGTCTCTGAGCATTTTCTAGGCGGGGCGAGCGGCCCCGGAATAGGGCTACAACCACCGGCAAGTTAGCCCACGCCGCCGGGGCCGAGCAACAACAAAGGGCAAGACATGTCCATCCCAAGAATGATTTGAAACAACACCCGAGCTAAGTTTGAGAATAACTCATGAACTAGAAATGCTAGAGAGACGAAATTTGTACCTGAGTGTGCCTTAGAATTCCACTTCACCCGATACATCAGACTTTTTGGGCCGATGTGCACCATCTTCGTGCCGGAAATGGCCTGCAGGCTGGGACACTCAGAAAGCCACTCAAAAGCATCTTCAGTGGGATTTTTGTACACAGAGCTGCACAAAAAGAAGAAGAAACGAAATAAAATACAAGGAGGTGTCAAATCACACCCATAACAAACATCGGATTTGCACAAGGTTTCCACCACTGGAAAGCCACGATTCAGGGCTCGTCACCTCGTCGTGGATCCGTGTCTCTGAGCATTTTCTAGGCGGGGCGAGCGGCCCCCGGGAATAGGGCTACAACCACCGGCAAGTTAGCCCACGCGCCGGGGCCGAGCAACAACAAAGGCAAGACATGTCCATCCCAAGAATGATTTGAAACAACACCCGAGCTAAGTTTGAGAATAACTCATGAACTAGAAATGCTAGAGAGACGAAATTTGTACCTGAGTGTGCCTTGAATTCCACTTCACCCGAACATCAGACTTTTTGGGCCGATGTGCACCATCTTCGTGCCGGAAATGGCCTGCAGGCTGGGACACTCAGAAAGCCACTCAAAAGCATCTTCAGTGGGATTTTTGTACACAGAGCTGCACAAAAAGAAGAAGAAACGAAATAAAATACAAGGAGGGTCAAATCACACCCATAACAACATCGGATTTGCACAAGGTTTCCACCACTGGAAAGCCACGATTCAGGGCTCTCACCTCGTCGTGGATCCGTGTCTCTGAGCATTTTTCTAGGCGGGCGAGCGGCCCCGGAATAGGGCTACAACCACCGGCAAGTTAGCCCACGCGCCGGGGGCCGAGCAACAACCAAAGGCAAGAGACATGTCCATCCCCAAGAATGATTTGAAACAACTACCCGAGCTAAGTTTGAGAATAACTCATGAACTAGAAATGCTAGAGAGACGAAATTTGTACCTGAGTGTGCCTTGAATTCCACTTCACCCGAACATCAGACTTTTTGGGCCGATGTGCACCATCTTCGTGCCGGAAATGGCCTGCAGGCTGGGACACTCAGAAAGCCACTCAAAAGCATCTTCAGTGGGGATTTTTTGTTACACAGAGCTGCACAAAAAGAAGAAGAAACGAAATAAAATACAAGAGAGGGTCAAATCACACCCATAACAACATCGGATTTGCACAAGGTTTCCCACCACTGGGAAAGCCACGATTCAGGGCTCTCACCTCGTCGTGGATCCGTGTCTCTGAGCATTTTCTAGGCGGGGCGAGCGGCCCCGGAATAGGGCTACAACCACCGGCAAGTTAGCCCACGCGCCGGGGCCGAGCAACAACAAAGGCAAGACATGTCCATCCCAAGAATGATTTGAAACAACACCCGAGCTAAGTTTGAGAATAACTCATGAACTAGAAATGCTAGAGAGACGAAATTTGTACCTGAGTGTGCCTTGAATTCCACTTCACCCGAACATCAGACTTTTTGGGCCGATGTGCACCATCTTCGTGCCGGAAATGGCCCTGCAGGCTGGGACACTCAGAAAGCCACTCATAAAGCATCTTCAGTGGGATTTTTGTACACAGAGCTGCACAAAAAGAAGAAGAAACGAAATAAAATACAAGGAGGGTCAAATCACACCCATAACAACATCGGATTTGCACAAGGTTTCCACCACTGGAAAGCCACGATTCAGGGCTCTCACCTCGTCGTGGATCCGTGTCTCTGAGCATTTTCTAGGCGGGGCGAGCGGCCCCGGAATAGGGGCTACAACCACCGGCAAGTTAGCCCACGCGCCGGGGCCGAGCAACAACAAAGGCAAGACATGTCCATCCCAAGAATGATTTGAAACAACACCCGAGCTAAGTTTGAGAATAACTCATGAACTAGAAAATGCTAGAGAGACGAAATTTGTACCTGAGTGTGCCTTGAATTCCACTTCACCCGAACATCAGACTTTTTGGGCCGATGTGCACCATCTTCGTGCCGGAAATGGCCTGCAGGCTGGGACACTCAGAAAGCCACTCAAAGCATCTTCAGTGGGATTTTTGTACACAGAGCTGCACAAAAAGAAGAAGAACGAAATAAAATACAAGGAGGGTTCAAATCACACCCATAACAACATCGGATTTGCACAAGGTTTCCACCACTGGAAAGCCACGATTCAGGGCTCTCACCTCGGTCGTGGATCCGTGTCTCTGAGCATTTTCTAGGCGGGGCGAGCGGCCCCGGAATAGGGCTACAACCACCGGCAAGTTAGCCCCACGCGCCGGGGCCGAGCAACAACAAAGGCAAGACATGTCCATCCCAAGAATGATTTGAAACAACACCCGAGCTAAGTTTGAGAATAACTCATGAACTAGAAATGCTAGAGAGACGAAATTTGTACCTGAGTGTGCCTTGAATTCCACTTCACCCCGAACATCAGACTTTTTGGGCCGATGTGCACCATCTTCGTGCCGGAAATGGCCTGCAGGCTGGGACACTCAGAAAGCCACTCAAAAGCATCTTCAGTGGGATTTTTGTACACAGAGCTGCACAAAAAGAAGAAGAAACGAAATAAAATACAAGGAGGGTCAAATCACACACCATAACAACATCGGATTTGCACAAGGTTTCCACCACTGGAAAGCCACGATTCAGGGCTCTCACCTCGTCGTGGATCCGTGTCTCTGAGCATTTTCTAGGCGGGGCGAGCGGCCCCGGAATAGGGCTACAACCACCGGCAAGTTAGCCCACGCGCCGGGGCCGAGCAACAACAAAGGCAAGACATGTCCATCCCAAGAATGATTTGAAACAACACCCGAGCTAAGTTTGAGAATAACTCATGAACTAGAAATGCTAGAGAGACGAAATTTGTACCTGAGTGTGCCTTGAATTCCACTTCACCCGAACATCAGACTTTTTGGGCCGATGTGCACCATCTTCGTGCCGGAAATGGCCTGCAGGCTGGGACACTCAGAAAGCCACTCAAAAGCATCTTCAGTGGGATTTTTGTACACAGAGCTGCACAAAAAGAAGAAGAAACGAAATAAAATACAAGGAGGGTCAAATCACACCCATAACAACATCGGATTTGCACAAGGTTTCCACCACTGGAAAGCCACGATTCAGGGCTCTCACCTCGTCGTGGATCCGTGTCTCTGAGCATTTTCTAGGCGGGGCGAGCGGCCCCGGAATAGGGCTACAACCACCGGCAAGTTAGCCCACGCGCCGGGGCCGAGCAACAACAAAGGCAAGACATGTCCATCCCAAGAATGATTTGAAACAACACCCGAGCTAAGTTTGAGAATAACTCATGAACTAGAAATGCTAGAGAGACGAAATTTGTACCTGAGTGTGCCTTGAATTCCACTTCACCCGAACATCAGACTTTTTGGGCCGATGTGCACCATCTTCGTGCCGGAAATGGCCTGCAGGCTGGGACACTCAGAAAGCCACTCAAAAGCATCTTCAGTGGGATTTTTGTACACAGAGCTGCACAAAAAGAAGAAGAAACGAAATAAAATACAAGGAGGGTCAAATCACACCCATAACAACATCGGATTTGCACAAGGTTTCCACCACTGGAAAGCCACGATTCAGGGCTCTCACCTCGTCGTGGATCCGTGTCTCTGAGCATTTTCTAGGCGGGGCGAGCGGCCCCGGAATAGGGCTACAACCACCGGCAAGTTAGCCCACGCGCCGGGGCCGAGCAACAACAAAGGCAAGACATGTCCATCCCAAGAATGATTTGAAACAACACCCGAGCTAAGTTTGAGAATAACTCATGAACTAGAAATGCTAGAGAGACGAAATTTGTACCTGAGTGTGCCTTGAATTCCACTTCACCCGAACATCAGACTTTTTGGGCCGATGTGCACCATCTTCGTGCCGGAAATGGCCTGCAGGCTGGGACACTCAGAAAGCCACTCAAAAGCATCTTCAGTGGGATTTTTGTACACAGAGCTGCACAAAAAGAAGAAGAAACGAAATAAAATACAAGGAGGGTCAAATCACACCCATAACAACATCGGATTTGCACAAGGTTTTCCACCACTGGAAAGCCACGATTCAGGGCTCTCACCTCGTCGTGGATCCGTGTCTCTGAGCATTTTCTAGGCGGGGCGAGCGGCCCCGGAATAGGGCTACAACCACCGGCAAGTTAGCCCACGCGCCGGGGCCGAGCAACAACAAAGGCAAGACATGTCCATCCCAAGAATGATTTGAAACAACACCCGAGCTAAGTTTGAGAATAACTCATGAACTAGAAATGCTAGAGAGACGAAATTTGTACCTGAGTGTGCCTTGAATTCCACTTCACCCGAACATCAGACTTTTTGGGCCGATGTGCACCATCTTCGTGCCGGAAATGGCCTGCAGGCTGGGACACTCAGAAAGCCACTCAAAAGCATCTTCAGTGGGATTTTTGTACACAGAGCTGCACAAAAAGAAGAAGAAACGAAATAAAATACAAGGAGGGTCAAATCACACCCATAACAACATCGGATTTGCACAAGGTTTCCACCACTGGAAAGCCACGATTCAGGGCTCTCACCTCGTCGTGGATCCGTGTCTCTGAGCATTTTCTAGGCGGGGCGAGCGGCCCCGGAATAGGGCTACAACCACCGGCAAGTTAGCCCACGCGCCGGGGCCGAGCAACAACAAAGGCAAGACATGTCCATCCCAAGAATGATTTGAAACAACACCCGAGCTAAGTTTGAGAATAACTCATGAACTAGAAATGCTAGAGAGACGAAATTTGTACCTGAGTGTGCCTTGAATTCCACTTCACCCCGAACATCAGACTTTTTGGGCCGATGTGCACCATCTTCGTGCCGGAAATGGCCTGCAGGCTGGGACACTCAGAAAGCCACTCAAAAGCATCTTCAGTGGGATTTTTGTACACAGAGCTGCACAAAAAGAAGAAGAAACGAAATAAAATACAAGGAGGGTCAAATCACACCCATAACAACATCGGATTTGCACAAGGTTTCCACCACTGGAAAGCCACGATTCAGGGCTCTCACCTCGTCGTGGATCCGTGTCTCTGAGCATTTTCTAGGCGGGGCGAGCGGCCCCGGAATAGGGCTACAACCACCGGCAAGTTAGCCCACGCGCCGGGGCCGAGCAACAACAAAGGCAAGACATGTCCATCCCAAGAATGATTTGAAACAACACCCGAGCTAAGTTTGAGAATAACTCATGAACTAGAAATGCTAGAGAGACGAAATTTGTACCTGAGTGTGCCTTGAATTCCACTTCACCCGAACATCAGACTTTTTGGGCCGATGTGCACCATCTTCGTGCCGGAAATGGCCTGCAGGCTGGGACACTCAGAAAGCCACTCAAAAGCATCTTCAGTGGGATTTTTGTACACAGAGCTGCACAAAAAGAAGAAGAAACGAAATAAAATACAAGGAGGGTCAAATCACACCCATAACAACATCGGATTTGCACAAGGTTTCCACCACTGGAAAGCCACGATTCAGGGCTCTCACCTCGTCGTGGATCCGTGTCTCTGAGCATTTTCTAGGCGGGGCGAGCGGCCCCGGAATAGGGCTACAACCACCGGCAAGTTAGCCCACGCGCCGGGGCCGAGCAACAACAAAGGCAAGACATGTCCATCCCAAGAATGATTTGAAACAACACCCGAGCTAAGTTTGAGAATAACTCATGAACTAGAAATGCTAGAGAGACGAAATTTGTACCTGAGTGTGCCTTGAATTCCACTTCACCCGAACATCAGACTTTTTGGGCCGATGTGCACCATCTTCGTGCCGGAAATGGCCTGCAGGCTGGGACACTCAGAAAGCCACTCAAAAGCATCTTCAGTGGGATTTTTGTACACAGAGCTGCACAAAAGAAGAAGAACGAAAATAAAATACAAGGAGGGTCAAATCACACCCATAACAACATCGGATTTGCACAAGGTTTCCACCACTGGAAAGCCACGATTCAGGGCTCTCACCTCGTCGTGGATCCGTGTCTCTGAGCATTTTCTAGGCGGGGCGAGCGGCCCCGGAATAGGGCTACAACCACCGGCAAGTTAGCCCACGCGCCGGGGCCGAGCAACAACAAAGGCAAGACATGTCCATCCCAAGAATGATTTGAAACAACACCCGAGCTAAGTTTGAGAATAAACTCATGAACTAGAAATGCTAGAGAGACGAAATTTGTACCTGAGTGTGCCTTGAATTCCACTTCACCCGAACATCAGACTTTTTGGGCCGATGTGCACCATCTTCGTGCCGGAAATGGCCTGCAGGCTGGGACACTCAGAAAGCCACTCAAAAGCATCTTCAGTGGGATTTTTGTACACAGAGCTGCACAAAAAGAAGAAGAAACGAAATAAAATACAAGGAGGGTCAAATCGACACCCATAACAACATCGGATTTGCACAAGGTTTCCACCACTGGAAAGCCACGATTCAGGGCTCTCACCTCGTCGTGGATCCGTGTCTCTGAGCATTTTCTAGGCGGGGCGAGCGGCCCCGGAATAGGGCTACAACCACCGGCAAGTTAGCCCACGCGCCGGGGCCGAGCAACAACAAAGGCAAGACATGTCCATCCCAAGAATGATTTGAAACAACACCCGAGCTAAGTTTGAGAATAACTCATGAACTAGAAATGCTAGAGAGACGAAATTTGTACCTGAGTGTGCCTTGAATTCCACTTCACCCGAACATCAGACTTTTTGGGCCGATGTGCACCATCTTCGTGCCGGAAATGGCCTGCAGGCTGGGACACTCAGAAAGCCACTCAAAAGCATCTTCAGTGGGATTTTTGTACACAGAGCTGCACAAAAAGAAGAAGAAACGAAATAAAATACAAGGAGGGTCAAATCACACCCCATAACAACATCGGATTTGCACAAGGTTTCCACCACTGGAAAGCCACGATTCAGGGCTCTCACCTCGTCGTGGATCCGTGTCTCTGAGCATTTTCTAGGCGGGGCGAGCGGCCCCGGAATAGGGCTACAACCACCGGCAAGTTAGCCCACGCGCCGGGGCCGAGCAACAACAAAGGCAAGACATGTCCATCCCAAGAATGATTTGAAACAACACCCGAGCTAAGTTTGAGAATAACTCATGAACTAGAAATGCTAGAGAGACGAAATTTGTACCTGAGTGTGCCTTGAATTCCCACTTCACCCGAACATCAGACTTTTTGGGCCGATGTGCACCATCTTCGTGCCGGAAATGGCCTGCAGGCTGGGACACTCAGAAAGCCACTCAAAAGCATCTTCAGTGGGATTTTTGTACACAGAGCTGCACAAAAAGAAGAAGAAACGAAATAAAATACAAGGAGGTCAAATCACACCCATAACAACATCGGATTTGCACAAGGTTTCCACCACTGGAAAGCCACGATTCAGGGCTCTCACCTCGTCGTGGATCCGTGTCTCTGAGCATTTTCTAGGCGGGGCGAGCGGCCCCGGAATAGGGCTACAACCCACCGGCAAGTTAGCCCACGCGCCGGGGCCGAGCAACAACAAAGGCAAGACATGTCCATCCCAAGAATGATTTGAAACAACACTCCGAGCTAAGTTTGAGAATAACTCATGAACTAGAAATGCTAGAGAGACGAAATTTGTACCTGAGGTGTGCCTTGAATTCCACTTCACCCGAACATCAGACTTTTTGGGCCGATGTGCACCATCTTCGTGCCGGGGAAATGGCCTGCAGGCTGGGACACTCAGAAAGCCACTCAAAAGCATCTTCAGTGGGATTTTTGTACACAGAGCTGCACAAAAAGAAGAAGAAACGAAATAAAATACAAGGAGGGTCAAATCACACCCATAACAACATCGGATTTGCACAAGGTTTCCACCACTGGAAAGCCACGATTCAGGGCTCTCACCTCGTCGTGGATCCGTGTCTCTGAGCATTTTCTAGGCGGGGCGAGCGGCCCCGGAATAGGGCTACAACCACCGGCAAGTTAGCCCACGCGCCGGGGCCGAGCAACAACAAAGGCAAGACATGTCCATCCCAAGAATGATTTGAAACAACACCCGAGCTAAGTTTGAGAATAACTCATGAACTAGAAATGCTAGAGAGACGAAATTTGTACCTGAGTGTGCCTTGAATTCCACTTCACCCGAACATCAGACTTTTTGGGCCGATGTGCACCATCTTCGTGCCGGAAATGGCCTGCAGGCTGGGACACTCAGAAAGCCACTCAAAAGCATCTTCAGTGGGATTTTTGTACACAGAGCTGCACAAAAAGAAGAAGAAACGAAATAAAATACAAGGAGGGTCAAATCACACCCATAACAACATCGGATTTGCACAAGGTTTCCACCACTGGAAAGCCACGATTCAGGGCTCTCACCTCGTCGTGGATCCGTGTCTCTGAGCATTTTCTAGGCGGGGCGAGCGGCCCCGGAATAGGGCTACAACCACCGGCAAGTTAGCCCACGCGCCGGGGCCGAGCAACAACAAAGGCAAGACATGTCCATCCCAAGAATGATTTGAAACAACACCCGAGCTAAGTTTGAGAATAACTCATGAACTAGAAATGCTAGAGAGACGAAATTTGTACCTGAGTGTGCCTTGAATTCCACTTCACCCGAACATCAGACTTTTTGGGCCGATGTGCACCATCTTCGTGCCGGAAATGGCCTGCAGGCTGGGACACTCAGAAAGCCACTCAAAAGCATCTTCAGTGGGATTTTTGTACACAGAGCTGCACAAAAAGAAGAAGAAACGAAATAAAATACAAGGAGGGTCAAATCACACCCATAACAACATCGGATTTGCACAAGGTTTCCACCACTGGAAAGCCACGATTCAGGGCTCTCACCTCGTTGTGGATCCGTGTCTCTGAGCATTTTCTAGGCGGGGCGAGCGGCCCCGGAATAGGGCTACAACCACCGGCAAGTTAGCCCACGCGCCGGGGCCGAGCAACAACAAAGGCAAGACATGTCCATCCCAAGAATGATTTGAAACAACACCCGAGCTAAGTTTGAGAATAACTCATGAACTAGAAATGCTAGAGAGACGAAATTTGTACCTGAGTGTGCCTTGAATTCCACTTCACCCGAACATCAGACTTTTTGGGCCGATGTGCACCATCTTCGTGCCGGAAATGGCCTGCAGGCTGGGACACTCAGAAAGCCACTCAAAAGCATCTTCAGTGGGATTTTTGTACACAGAGCTGCACAAAAAGAAGAAGAAACGAAATAAAATACAAGGAGGGTCAAATCACACCCATAACAACATCGGATTTGCACAAGGTTTCCACCACTGGAAAGCCACGATTCAGGGCTCTCACCTCGTCGTGGATCCGTGTCTCTGAGCATTTTCTAGGCGGGGCGAGCGGCCCCGGAATAGGGCTACAACCACCGGCAAGTTAGCCCACGCGCCGGGGCCGAGCAACAACAAAGGCAAGACATGTCCATCCCAAGAATGATTTGAAACAACACCCGAGCTAAGTTTGAGAATAACTCATGAACTAGAAATGCTAGAGAGACGAAATTTGTACCTGAGTGTGCCTTGAATTCCACTTCACCCGAACATCAGACTTTTTGGGCCGATGTGCACCATCTTCGTGCCGGAAATGGCCTGCAGGCTGGGACACTCAGAAAGCCACTCAAAAGCATCTTCAGTGGGATTTTTGTACACAGAGCTGCACAAAAAGAAGAAGAAACGAAATAAAATACAAGGAGGGTCAAATCACACCCATAACAACATCGGATTTGCACAAGGTTTCCACCACTGGAAAGCCACGATTCAGGGCTCTCACCTCGTCGTGGATCCGTGTCTCTGAGCATTTTCTAGGCGGGGCGAGCGGCCCCGGAATAGGGCTACAACCACCGGCAAGTTAGCCCACGCGCCGGGGCCGAGCAACAACAAAGGCAAGACATGTCCATCCCAAGAATGATTTGAAACAACACCCGAGCTAAGTTTGAGAATAACTCATGAACTAGAAATGCTAGAGAGACGAAATTTGTACCTGAGTGTGCCTTGAATTCCACTTCACCCGAACATCAGACTTTTTGGGCCGATGTGCACCATCTTCGTGCCGGAAATGGCCTGCAGGCTGGGACACTCAGAAAGCCACTCAAAAGCATCTTCAGTGGGATTTTTGTACACAGAGCTGCACAAAAAGAAGAAGAAACGAAATAAAATACAAGGAGGGTCAAATCACACCCATAACAACATCGGATTTGCACAAGGTTTCCACCACTGGAAAGCCACGATTCAGGGCTCTCACCTCGTCGTGGATCCGTGTCTCTGAGCATTTTCTAGGCGGGGCGAGCGGCCCCGGAATAGGGCTACAACCACCGGCAAGTTAGCCCACGCGCCGGGGCCGAGCAACAACAAAGGCAAGACATGTCCATCCCAAGAATGATTTGAAACAACACCCGAGCTAAGTTTGAGAATAACTCATGAACTAGAAATGCTAGAGAGACGACATTTGTACCTGAGTGTGCCTTGAATTCCACTTCACCCGAACATCAGACTTTTTGGGCCGATGTGCACCATCTTCGTGCCGGAAATGGCCTGCAGGCTGGGACACTCAGAAAGCCACTCAAAAGCATCTTCAGTGGGATTTTTGTACACAGAGCTGCACAAAAAGAAGAAGAAACGAAATAAAATACAAGGAGGGTCAAATCACACCCATAACAACATCGGATTTGCACAAGGTTTCCACCACTGGAAAGCCACGATTCAGGGCTCTCACCTCGTCGTGGATCCGTGTCTCTGAGCATTTTCTAGGCGGGGCGAGCGGCCCCGGAATAGGGCTACAACCACCGGCAAGTTAGCCCACGCGCCGGGGCCGAGCAACAACAAAGGCAAGACATGTCCATCCCAAGAATGATTTGAAACAACACCCGAGCTAAGTTTGAGAATAACTCATGAACTAGAAATGCTAGAGAGACGAAATTTGTACCTGAGTGTGCCTTGAATTCCACTTCACCCGAACATCAGACTTTTTGGGCCGATGTGCACCATCTTCGTGCCGGAAATGGCCTGCAGGCTGGGACACTCAGAAAGCCACTCAAAAGCATCTTCAGTGGGATTTTTGTACACAGAGCTGCACAAAAAGAAGAAGAAACGAAATAAAATACAAGGAGGGTCAAATCACACCCATAACAACATCGGATTTGCACAAGGTTTCCACCACTGGAAAGCCACGATTCAGGGCTCTCACCTCGTCGTGGATCCGTGTCTCTGAGCATTTTCTAGGCGGGGCGAGCGGCCCCGGAATAGGGCTACAACCACCGGCAAGTTAGCCCACGCGCCGGGGCCGAGCAACAACAAAGGCAAGACATGTCCATCCCAAGAATGATTTGAAACAACACCCGAGCTAAGTTTGAGAATAACTCATGAACTAGAAATGCTAGAGAGACGAAATTTGTACCTGAGTGTGCCTTGAATTCCACTTCACCCGAACATCAGACTTTTTGGGCCGATGTGCACCATCTTCGTGCCGGAAATGGCCTGCAGGCTGGGACACTCAGAAAGCCACTCAAAAGCATCTTCAGTGGGATTTTTGTACACAGAGCTGCACAAAAAGAAGAAGAAACGAAATAAAATACAAGGAGGGTCAAATCACACCCATAACAACATCGGATTTGCACAAGGTTTCCACCACTGGAAAGCCACGATTCAGGGCTCTCACCTCGTCGTGGATCCGTGTCTCTGAGCATTTTCTAGGCGGGGCGAGCGGCCCCGGAATAGGGCTACAACCACCGGCAAGTTAGCCCACGCGCCGGGGCCGAGCAACAACAAAGGCAAGACATGTCCATCCCAAGAATGATTTGAAACAACACCCGAGCTAAGTTTGAGAATAACTCATGAACTAGAAATGCTAGAGAGACGAAATTTGTACCTGAGTGTGCCTTGAATTCCACTTCACCCGAACATCAGACTTTTTGGGCCGATGTGCACCATCTTCGTGCCGGAAATGGCCTGCAGGCTGGGACACTCAGAAAGCCACTCAAAAGCATCTTCAGTGGGATTTTTGTACACAGAGCTGCACAAAAAGAAGAAGAAACGAAATAAAATACAAGGAGGGTCAAATCACACCCATAACAACATCGGATTTGCACAAGGTTTCCACCACTGGAAAGCCACGATTCAGGGCTCTCACCTCGTCGTGGATCCGTGTCTCTGAGCATTTTCTAGGCGGGGCGAGCGGCCCCGGAATAGGGCTACAACCACCGGCAAGTTAGCCCACGCGCCGGGGCCGAGCAACAACAAAGGCAAGACATGTCCATCCCAAGAATGATTTGAAACAACACCCGAGCTAAGTTTGAGAATAACTCATGAACTAGAAATGCTAGAGAGACGAAATTTGTACCTGAGTGTGCCTTGAATTCCACTTCACCCGAACATCAGACTTTTTGGGCCGATGTGCACCATCTTCGTGCCGGAAATGGCCTGCAGGCTGGGACACTCAGAAAGCCACTCAAAAGCATCTTCAGTGGGATTTTTGTACACAGAGCTGCACAAAAAGAAGAAGAAACGAAATAAAATACAAGGAGGGTCAAATCACACCCATAACAACATCGGATTTGCACAAGGTTTCCACCACTGGAAAGCCACGATTCAGGGCTCTCACCTCGTCGTAGATCCGTGTCTCTGAGCATTTTCTAGGCGGGGCGAGCGGCCCCGGAATAGGGCTACAACCACCGGCAAGTTAGCCCACGCGCCGGGGCCGAGCAACAACAAAGGCAAGACATGTCCATCCCAAGAATGATTTGAAACAACACCCGAGCTAAGTTTGAGAATAACTCATGAACTAGAAATGCTAGAGAGACGAAATTTGTACCTGAGTGTGCCTTGAATTCCACTTCACCCGAACATCAGACTTTTTGGGCCGATGTGCACCATCTTCGTGCCGGAAATGGCCTGCAGGCTGGGACACTCAGAAAGCCACTCAAAAGCATCTTCAGTGGGATTTTTGTACACAGAGCTGCACAAAAAGAAGAAGAAACGAAATAAAATACAAGGAGGGTCAAATCACACCCATAACAACATCGGATTTGCACAAGGTTTCCACCACTGGAAAGCCACGATTCAGGGCTCTCACCTCGTCGTGGATCCGTGTCTCTGAGCATTTTCTAGGCGGGGCGAGCGGCCCCGGAATAGGGCTACAACCACCGGCAAGTTAGCCCACGCGCCGGGGCCGAGCAACAACAAAGGCAAGACATGTCCATCCCAAGAATGATTTGAAACAACACCCGAGCTAAGTTTGAGAATAACTCATGAACTAGAAATGCTAGAGAGACGAAATTTGTACCTGAGTGTGCCTTGAATTCCACTTCACCCGAACATCAGACTTTTTGGGCCGATGTGCACCATCTTCGTGCCGGAAATGGCCTGCAGGCTGGGACACTCAGAAAGCCACTCAAAAGCATCTTCAGTGGGATTTTTGTACACAGAGCTGCACAAAAAGAAGAAGAAACGAAATAAAATACAAGGAGGGTCAAATCACACCCATAACAACATCGGATTTGCACAAGGTTTCCACCACTGGAAAGCCACGATTCAGGGCTCTCACCTCGTCGTGGATCCGTGTCTCTGAGCATTTTCTAGGCGGGGCGAGCGGCCCCGGAATAGGGCTACAACCACCGGCAAGTTAGCCCACGCGCCGGGGCCGAGCAACAACAAAGGCAAGACATGTCCATCCCAAGAATGATTTGAAACAACACCCGAGCTAAGTTTGAGAATAACTCATGAACTAGAAATGCTAGAGAGACGAAATTTGTACCTGAGTGTGCCTTGAATTCCACTTCACCCGAACATCAGACTTTTTGGGCCGATGTGCACCATCTTCGTGCCGGAAATGGCCTGCAGGCTGGGACACTCAGAAAGCCACTCAAAAGCATCTTCAGTGGGATTTTTGTACACAGAGCTGCACAAAAAGAAGAAGAAACGAAATAAAATACAAGGAGGGTCAAATCACACCCATAACAACATCGGATTTGCACAAGGTTTCCACCACTGGAAAGCCACGATTCAGGGCTCTCACCTCGTCGTGGATCCGTGTCTCTGAGCATTTTCTAGGCGGGGCGAGCGGCCCCGGAATAGGGCTACAACCACCGGCAAGTTAGCCCACGCGCCGGGGCCGAGCAACAACAAAGGCAAGACATGTCCATCCCAAGAATGATTTGAAACAACACCCGAGCTAAGTTTGAGAATAACTCATGAACTAGAAATGCTAGAGAGACGAAATTTGTACCTGAGTGTGCCTTGAATTCCACTTCACCCGAACATCAGACTTTTTGGGCCGATGTGCACCATCTTCGTGCCGGAAATGGCCTGCAGGCTGGGACACTCAGAAAGCCACTCAAAAGCATCTTCAGTGGGATTTTTGTACACAGAGCTGCACAAAAAGAAGAAGAAACGAAATAAAATACAAGGAGGGTCAAATCACACCCATAACAACATCGGATTTGCACAAGGTTTCCACCACTGGAAAGCCACGATTCAGGGCTCTCACCTCGTCGTGGATCCGTGTCTCTGAGCATTTTCTAGGCGGGGCGAGCGGCCCCGGAATAGGGCTACAACCACCGGCAAGTTAGCCCACGCGCCGGGGCCGAGCAACAACAAAGGCAAGACATGTCCATCCCAAGAATGATTTGAAACAACACCCGAGCTAAGTTTGAGAATAACTCATGAACTAGAAATGCTAGAGAGACGAAATTTGTACCTGAGTGTGCCTTGAATTCCACTTCACCCGAACATCAGACTTTTTGGGCCGATGTGCACCATCTTCGTGCCGGAAATGGCCTGCAGGCTGGGACACTCAGAAAGCCACTCAAAAGCATCTTCAGTGGGATTTTTGTACACAGAGCTGCACAAAAAGAAGAAGAAACGAAATAAAATACAAGGAGGGTCAAATCACACCCATAACAACATCGGATTTGCACAAGGTTTCCACCACTGGAAAGCCACGATTCAGGGCTCTCACCTCGTCGTGGATCCGTGTCTCTGAGCATTTTCTAGGCGGGGCGAGCGGCCCCGGAATAGGGCTACAACCACCGGCAAGTTAGCCCACGCGCCGGGGCCGAGCAACAACAAAGGCAAGACATGTCCATCCCAAGAATGATTTGAAACAACACCCGAGCTAAGTTTGAGAATAACTCATGAACTAGAAATGCTAGAGAGACGAAATTTGTACCTGAGTGTGCCTTGAATTCCACTTCACCCGAACATCAGACTTTTTGGGCCGATGTGCACCATCTTCGTGCCGGAAATGGCCTGCAGGCTGGGACACTCAGAAAGCCACTCAAAAGCATCTTCAGTGGGATTTTTGTACACAGAGCTGCACAAAAAGAAGAAGAAACGAAATAAAATACAAGGAGGGTCAAATCACACCCATAACAACATCGGATTTGCACAAGGTTTCCACCACTGGAAAGCCACGATTCAGGGCTCTCACCTCGTCGTGGATCCGTGTCTCTGAGCATTTTCTAGGCGGGGCGAGCGGCCCCGGAATAGGGCTACAACCACCGGCAAGTTAGCCCACGCGCCGGGGCCGAGCAACAACAAAGGCAAGACATGTCCATCCCAAGAATGATTTGAAACAACACCCGAGCTAAGTTTGAGAATAACTCATGAACTAGAAATGCTAGAGAGACGAAATTTGTACCTGAGTGTGCCTTGAATTCCACTTCACCCGAACATCAGACTTTTTGGGCCGATGTGCACCATCTTCGTGCCGGAAATGGCCTGCAGGCTGGGACACTCAGAAAGCCACTCAAAAGCATCTTCAGTGGGATTTTTGTACACAGAGCTGCACAAAAAGAAGAAGAAACGAAATAAAATACAAGGAGGGTCAAATCACACCCATAACAACATCGGATTTGCACAAGGTTTCCACCACTGGAAAGCCACGATTCAGGGCTCTCACCTCGTCGTGGATCCGTGTCTCTGAGCATTTTCTAGGCGGGGCGAGCGGCCCCGGAATAGGGCTACAACCACCGGCAAGTTAGCCCACGCGCCGGGGCCGAGCAACAACAAAGGCAAGACATGTCCATCCCAAGAATGATTTGAAACAACACCCGAGCTAAGTTTGAGAATAACTCATGAACTAGAAATGCTAGAGAGACGAAATTTGTACCTGAGTGTGCCTTGAATTCCACTTCACCCGAACATCAGACTTTTTGGGCCGATGTGCACCATCTTCGTGCCGGAAATGGCCTGCAGGCTGGGACACTCAGAAAGCCACTCAAAAGCATCTTCAGTGGGATTTTTGTACACAGAGCTGCACAAAAAGAAGAAGAAACGAAATAAAATACAAGGAGGGTCAAATCACACCCATAACAACATCGGATTTGCACAAGGTTTCCACCACTGGAAAGCCACGATTCAGGGCTCTCACCTCGTCGTGGATCCGTGTCTCTGAGCATTTTCTAGGCGGGGCGAGCGGCCCCGGAATAGGGCTACAACCACCGGCAAGTTAGCCCACGCGCCGGGGCCGAGCAACAACAAAGGCAAGACATGTCCATCCCAAGAATGATTTGAAACAACACCCGAGCTAAGTTTGAGAATAACTCATGAACTAGAAATGCTAGAGAGACGAAATTTGTACCTGAGTGTGCCTTGAATTCCACTTCACCCGAACATCAGACTTTTTGGGCCGATGTGCACCATCTTCGTGCCGGAAATGGCCTGCAGGCTGGGACACTCAGAAAGCCACTCAAAAGCATCTTCAGTGGGATTTTTGTACACAGAGCTGCACAAAAAGAAGAAGAAACGAAATAAAATACAAGGAGGGTCAAATCACACCCATAACAACATCGGATTTGCACAAGGTTTCCACCACTGGAAAGCCACGATTCAGGGCTCTCACCTCGTCGTGGATCCGTGTCTCTGAGCATTTTCTAGGCGGGGCGAGCGGCCCCGGAATAGGGCTACAACCACCGGCAAGTTAGCCCACGCGCCGGGGCCGAGCAACAACAAAGGCAAGACATGTCCATCCCAAGAATGATTTGAAACAACACCCGAGCTAAGTTTGAGAATAACTCATGAACTAGAAATGCTAGAGAGACGAAATTTGTACCTGAGTGTGCCTTGAATTCCACTTCACCCGAACATCAGACTTTTTGGGCCGATGTGCACCATCTTCGTGCCGGAAATGGCCTGCAGGCTGGGACACTCAGAAAGCCACTCAAAAGCATCTTCAGTGGGATTTTTGTACACAGAGCTGCACAAAAAGAAGAAGAAACGAAATAAAATACAAGGAGGGTCAAATCACACCCATAACAACATCGGATTTGCACAAGGTTTCCACCACTGGAAAGCCACGATTCAGGGCTCTCACCTCGTCGTGGATCCGTGTCTCTGAGCATTTTCTAGGCGGGGCGAGCGGCCCCGGAATAGGGCTACAACCACCGGCAAGTTAGCCCACGCGCCGGGGCCGAGCAACAACAAAGGCAAGACATGTCCATCCCAAGAATGATTTGAAACAACACCCGAGCTAAGTTTGAGAATAACTCATGAACTAGAAATGCTAGAGAGACGAAATTTGTACCTGAGTGTGCCTTGAATTCCACTTCACCCGAACATCAGACTTTTTGGGCCGATGTGCACCATCTTCGTGCCGGAAATGGCCTGCAGGCTGGGACACTCAGAAAGCCACTCAAAAGCATCTTCAGTGGGATTTTTGTACACAGAGCTGCACAAAAAGAAGAAGAAACGAAATAAAATACAAGGAGGGTCAAATCACACCCATAACAACATCGGATTTGCACAAGGTTTCCACCACTGGAAAGCCACGATTCAGGGCTCTCACCTCGTCGTGGATCCGTGTCTCTGAGCATTTTCTAGGCGGGGCGAGCGGCCCCGGAATAGGGCTACAACCACCGGCAAGTTAGCCCACGCGCCGGGGCCGAGCAACAACAAAGGCAAGACATGTCCATCCCAAGAATGATTTGAAACAACACCCGAGCTAAGTTTGAGAATAACTCATGAACTAGAAATGCTAGAGAGACGAAATTTGTACCTGAGTGTGCCTTGAATTCCACTTCACCCGAACATTAGACTTTTTGGGCCGATGTGCACCATCTTCGTGCCGGAAATGGCCTGCAGGCTGGGACACTCAGAAAGCCACTCAAAAGCATCTTCAGTGGGATTTTTGTACACAGAGCTGCACAAAAAGAAGAAGAAACGAAATAAAATACAAGGAGGGTCAAATCACACCCATAACAACATCGGATTTGCACAAGGTTTCCACCACTGGAAAGCCACGATTCAGGGCTCTCACCTCGTCGTGGATCCGTGTCTCTGAGCATTTTCTAGGCGGGGCGAGCGGCCCCGGAATAGGGCTACAACCACCGGCAAGTTAGCCCACGCGCCGGGGCCGAGCAACAACAAAGGCAAGACATGTCCATCCCAAGAATGATTTGAAACAACACCCGAGCTAAGTTTGAGAATAACTCATGAACTAGAAATGCTAGAGAGACGAAATTTGTACCTGAGTGTGCCTTGAATTCCACTTCACCCGAACATCAGACTTTTTGGGCCGATGTGCACCATCTTCGTGCCGGAAATGGCCTGCAGGCTGGGACACTCAGAAAGCCACTCAAAAGCATCTTCAGTGGGATTTTTGTACACAGAGCTGCACAAAAAGAAGAAGAAACGAAATAAAATACAAGGAGGGTCAAATCACACCCATAACAACATCGGATTTGCACAAGGTTTCCACCACTGGAAAGCCACGATTCAGGGCTCTCACCTCGTCGTGGATCCGTGTCTCTGAGCATTTTCTAGGCGGGGCGAGCGGCCCCGGAATAGGGCTACAACCACCGGCAAGTTAGCCCACGCGCCGGGGCCGAGCAACAACAAAGGCAAGACATGTCCATCCCAAGAATGATTTGAAACAACACCCGAGCTAAGTTTGAGAATAACTCATGAACTAGAAATGCTAGAGAGACGAAATTTGTACCTGAGTGTGCCTTGAATTCCACTTCACCCGAACATCAGACTTTTTGGGCCGATGTGCACCATCTTCGTGCCGGAAATGGCCTGCAGGCTGGGACACTCAGAAAGCCACTCAAAAGCATCTTCAGTGGGATTTTTGTACACAGAGCTGCACAAAAAGAAGAAGAAACGAAATAAAATACAAGGAGGGTCAAATCACACCCATAACAACATCGGATTTGCACAAGGTTTCCACCACTGGAAAGCCACGATTCAGGGCTCTCACCTCGTCGTAGATCCGTGTCTCTGAGCATTTTCTAGGCGGGGCGAGCGGCCCCGGAATAGGGCTACAACCACCGGCAAGTTAGCCCACGCGCCGGGGCCGAGCAACAACAAAGGCAAGACATGTCCATCCCAAGAATGATTTGAAACAACACCCGAGCTAAGTTTGAGAATAACTCATGAACTAGAAATGCTAGAGAGACGAAATTTGTACCTGAGTGTGCCTTGAATTCCACTTCACCCGAACATCAGACTTTTTGGGCCGATGTGCACCATCTTCGTGCCGGAAATGGCCTGCAGGCTGGGACACTCAGAAAGCCACTCAAAAGCATCTTCAGTGGGATTTTTGTACACAGAGCTGCACAAAAAGAAGAAGAAACGAAATAAAATACAAGGAGGGTCAAATCACACCCATAACAACATCGGATTTGCACAAGGTTTCCACCACTGGAAAGCCACGATTCAGGGCTCTCACCTCGTCGTGGATCCGTGTCTCTGAGCATTTTCTAGGCGGGGCGAGCGGCCCCGGAATAGGGCTACAACCACCGGCAAGTTAGCCCACGCGCCGGGGCCGAGCAACAACAAAGGCAAGACATGTCCATCCCAAGAATGATTTGAAACAACACCCGAGCTAAGTTTGAGAATAACTCATGAACTAGAAATGCTAGAGAGACGAAATTTGTACCTGAGTGTGCCTTGAATTCCACTTCACCCGAACATCAGACTTTTTGGGCCGATGTGCACCATCTTCGTGCCGGAAATGGCCTGCAGGCTGGGACACTCAGAAAGCCACTCAAAAGCATCTTCAGTGGGATTTTTGTACACAGAGCTGCACAAAAAGAAGAAGAAACGAAATAAAATACAAGGAGGGTCAAATCACACCCATAACAACATCGGATTTGCACAAGGTTTCCACCACTGGAAAGCCACGATTCAGGGCTCTCACCTCGTCGTGGATCCGTGTCTCTGAGCATTTTCTAGGCGGGGCGAGCGGCCCCGGAATAGGGCTACAACCACCGGCAAGTTAGCCCACGCGCCGGGGCCGAGCAACAACAAAGGCAAGACATGTCCATCCCAAGAATGATTTGAAACAACACCCGAGCTAAGTTTGAGAATAACTCATGAACTAGAAATGCTAGAGAGACGAAATTTGTACCTGAGTGTGCCTTGAATTCCACTTCACCCGAACATCAGACTTTTTGGGCCGATGTGCACCATCTTCGTGCCGGAAATGGCCTGCAGGCTGGGACACTCAGAAAGCCACTCAAAAGCATCTTCAGTGGGATTTTTGTACACAGAGCTGCACAAAAAGAAGAAGAAACGAAATAAAATACAAGGAGGGTCAAATCACACCCATAACAACATCGGATTTGCACAAGGTTTCCACCACTGGAAAGCCACGATTCAGGGCTCTCACCTCGTCGTAGATCCGTGTCTCTGAGCATTTTCTAGGCGGGGCGAGCGGCCCCGGAATAGGGCTACAACCACCGGCAAGTTAGCCCACGCGCCGGGGCCGAGCAACAACAAAGGCAAGACATGTCCATCCCAAGAATGATTTGAAACAACACCCGAGCTAAGTTTGAGAATAACTCATGAACTAGAAATGCTAGAGAGACGAAATTTGTACCTGAGTGTGCCTTGAATTCCACTTCACCCGAACATCAGACTTTTTGGGCCGATGTGCACCATCTTCGTGCCGGAAATGGCCTGCAGGCTGGGACACTCAGAAAGCCACTCAAAAGCATCTTCAGTGGGATTTTTGTACACAGAGCTGCACAAAAAGAAGAAGAAACGAAATAAAATACAAGGAGGGTCAAATCACACCCATAACAACATCGGATTTGCACAAGGTTTCCACCACTGGAAAGCCACGATTCAGGGCTCTCACCTCGTCGTGGATCCGTGTCTCTGAGCATTTTCTAGGCGGGGCGAGCGGCCCCGGAATAGGGCTACAACCACCGGCAAGTTAGCCCACGCGCCGGGGCCGAGCAACAACAAAGGCAAGACATGTCCATCCCAAGAATGATTTGAAACAACACCCGAGCTAAGTTTGAGAATAACTCATGAACTAGAAATGCTAGAGAGACGAAATTTGTACCTGAGTGTGCCTTGAATTCCACTTCACCCGAACATCAGACTTTTTGGGCCGATGTGCACCATCTTCGTGCCGGAAATGGCCTGCAGGCTGGGACACTCAGAAAGCCACTCAAAAGCATCTTCAGTGGGATTTTTGTACACAGAGCTGCACAAAAAGAAGAAGAAACGAAATAAAATACAAGGAGGGTCAAATCACACCCATAACAACATCGGATTTGCACAAGGTTTCCACCACTGGAAAGCCACGATTCAGGGCTCTCACCTCGTCGTGGATCCGTGTCTCTGAGCATTTTCTAGGCGGGGCGAGCGGCCCCGGAATAGGGCTACAACCACCGGCAAGTTAGCCCACGCGCCGGGGCCGAGCAACAACAAAGGCAAGACATGTCCATCCCAAGAATGATTTGAAACAACACCCGAGCTAAGTTTGAGAATAACTCATGAACTAGAAATGCTAGAGAGACGAAATTTGTACCTGAGTGTGCCTTGAATTCCACTTCACCCGAACATCAGACTTTTTGGGCCGATGTGCACCATCTTCGTGCCGGAAATGGCCTGCAGGCTGGGACACTCAGAAAGCCACTCAAAAGCATCTTCAGTGGGATTTTTGTACACAGAGCTGCACAAAAAGAAGAAGAAACGAAATAAAATACAAGGAGGGTCAAATCACACCCATAACAACATCGGATTTGCACAAGGTTTCCACCACTGGAAAGCCACGATTCAGGGCTCTCACCTCGTCGTGGATCCGTGTCTCTGAGCATTTTCTAGGCGGGGCGAGCGGCCCCGGAATAGGGCTACAACCACCGGCAAGTTAGCCCACGCGCCGGGGCCGAGCAACAACAAAGGCAAGACATGTCCATCCCAAGAATGATTTGAAACAACACCCGAGCTAAGTTTGAGAATAACTCATGAACTAGAAATGCTAGAGAGACGAAATTTGTACCTGAGTGTGCCTTGAATTCCACTTCACCCGAACATCAGACTTTTTGGGCCGATGTGCACCATCTTCGTGCCGGAAATGGCCTGCAGGCTGGGACACTCAGAAAGCCACTCAAAAGCATCTTCAGTGGGATTTTTGTACACAGAGCTGCACAAAAAGAAGAAGAAACGAAATAAAATACAAGGAGGGTCAAATCACACCCATAACAACATCGGATTTGCACAAGGTTTCCACCACTGGAAAGCCACGATTCAGGGCTCTCACCTCGTCGTGGATCCGTGTCTCTGAGCATTTTCTAGGCGGGGCGAGCGGCCCCGGAATAGGGCTACAACCACCGGCAAGTTAGCCCACGCGCCGGGGCCGAGCAACAACAAAGGCAAGACATGTCCATCCCAAGAATGATTTGAAACAACACCCGAGCTAAGTTTGAGAATAACTCATGAACTAGAAATGCTAGAGAGACGAAATTTGTACCTGAGTGTGCCTTGAATTCCACTTCACCCGAACATTAGACTTTTTGGGCCGATGTGCACCATCTTCGTGCCGGAAATGGCCTGCAGGCTGGGACACTCAGAAAGCCACTCAAAAGCATCTTCAGTGGGATTTGTGTACACAGAGCTGCACAAAAAGAAGAAGAAACGAAATAAAATACAAGGAGGGTCAAATCACACCCATAACAACATCGGATTTGCACAAGGTTTCCACCACTGGAAAGCCACGATTCAGGGCTCTCACCTCGTCGTGGATCCGTGTCTCTGAGCATTTTCTAGGCGGGGCGAGCGGCCCCGGAATAGGGCTACAACCACCGGCAAGTTAGCCCACGCGCCGGGGCCGAGCAACAACAAAGGCAAGACATGTCCATCCCAAGAATGATTTGAAACAACACCCGAGCTAAGTTTGAGAATAACTCATGAACTAGAAATGCTAGAGAGACGAAATTTGTACCTGAGTGTGCCTTGAATTCCACTTCACCCGAACATCAGACTTTTTGGGCCGATGTGCACCATCTTCGTGCCGGAAATGGCCTGCAGGCTGGGACACTCAGAAAGCCACTCAAAAGCATCTTCAGTGGGATTTTTGTACACAGAGCTGCACAAAAAGAAGAAGAAACGAAATAAAATACAAGGAGGGTCAAATCACACCCATAACAACATCGGATTTGCACAAGGTTTCCACCACTGGAAAGCCACGATTCAGGGCTCTCACCTCGTCGTGGATCCGTGTCTCTGAGCATTTTCTAGGCGGGGCGAGCGGCCCCGGAATAGGGCTACAACCACCGGCAAGTTAGCCCACGCGCCGGGGCCGAGCAACAACAAAGGCAAGACATGTCCATCCCAAGAATGATTTGAAACAACACCCGAGCTAAGTTTGAGAATAACTCATGAACTAGAAATGCTAGAGAGACGAAATTTGTACCTGAGTGTGCCTTGAATTCCACTTCACCCGAACATCAGACTTTTTGGGCCGATGTGCACCATCTTCGTGCCGGAAATGGCCTGCAGGCTGGGACACTCAGAAAGCCACTCAAAAGCATCTTCAGTGGGATTTTTGTACACAGAGCTGCACAAAAAGAAGAAGAAACGAAATAAAATACAAGGAGGGTCAAATCACACCCATAACAACATCGGATTTGCACAAGGTTTCCACCACTGGAAAGCCACGATTCAGGGCTCTCACCTCGTCGTGGATCCGTGTCTCTGAGCATTTTCTAGGCGGGGCGAGCGGCCCCGGAATAGGGCTACAACCACCGGCAAGTTAGCCCACGCGCCGGGGCCGAGCAACAACAAAGGCAAGACATGTCCATCCCAAGAATGATTTGAAACAACACCCGAGCTAAGTTTGAGAATAACTCATGAACTAGAAATGCTAGAGAGACGAAATTTGTACCTGAGTGTGCCTTGAATTCCACTTCACCCGAACATCAGACTTTTTGGGCCGATGTGCACCATCTTCGTGCCGGAAATGGCCTGCAGGCTGGGACACTCAGAAAGCCACTCAAAAGCATCTTCAGTGGGATTTTTGTACACAGAGCTGCACAAAAAGAAGAAGAAACGAAATAAAATACAAGGAGGGTCAAATCACACCCATAACAACATCGGATTTGCACAAGGTTTCCACCACTGGAAAGCCACGATTCAGGGCTCTCACCTCGTCGTGGATCCGTGTCTCTGAGCATTTTCTAGGCGGGGCGAGCGGCCCCGGAATAGGGCTACAACCACCGGCAAGTTAGCCCACGCGCCGGGGCCGAGCAACAACAAAGGCAAGACATGTCCATCCCAAGAATGATTTGAAACAACACCCGAGCTAAGTTTGAGAATAACTCATGAACTAGAAATGCTAGAGAGACGAAATTTGTACCTGAGTGTGCCTTGAATTCCACTTCACCCGAACATCAGACTTTTTGGGCCGATGTGCACCATCTTCGTGCCGGAAATGGCCTGCAGGCTGGGACACTCAGAAAGCCACTCAAAAGCATCTTCAGTGGGATTTTTGTACACAGAGCTGCACAAAAAGAAGAAGAAACGAAATAAAATACAAGGAGGGTCAAATCACACCCATAACAACATCGGATTTGCACAAGGTTTCCACCACTGGAAAGCCACGATTCAGGGCTCTCACCTCGTCGTGGATCCGTGTCTCTGAGCATTTTCTAGGCGGGGCGAGCGGCCCCGGAATAGGGCTACAACCACCGGCAAGTTAGCCCACGCGCCGGGGCCGAGCAACAACAAAGGCAAGACATGTCCATCCCAAGAATGATTTGAAACAACACCCGAGCTAAGTTTGAGAATAACTCATGAACTAGAAATGCTAGAGAGACGAAATTTGTACCTGAGTGTGCCTTGAATTCCACTTCACCCGAACATCAGACTTTTTGGGCCGATGTGCACCATCTTCGTGCCGGAAATGGCCTGCAGGCTGGGACACTCAGAAAGCCACTCAAAAGCATCTTCAGTGGGATTTTTGTACACAGAGCTGCACAAAAAGAAGAAGAAACGAAATAAAATACAAGGAGGGTCAAATCACACCCATAACAACATCGGATTTGCACAAGGTTTCCACCACTGGAAAGCCACGATTCAGGGCTCTCACCTCGTCGTGGATCCGTGTCTCTGAGCATTTTCTAGGCGGGGCGAGCGGCCCCGGAATAGGGCTACAACCACCGGCAAGTTAGCCCACGCGCCGGGGCCGAGCAACAACAAAGGCAAGACATGTCCATCCCAAGAATGATTTGAAACAACACCCGAGCTAAGTTTGAGAATAACTCATGAACTAGAAATGCTAGAGAGACGAAATTTGTACCTGAGTGTGCCTTGAATTCCACTTCACCCGAACATCAGACTTTTTGGGCCGATGTGCACCATCTTCGTGCCGGAAATGGCCTGCAGGCTGGGACACTCAGAAAGCCACTCAAAAGCATCTTCAGTGGGATTTTTGTACACAGAGCTGCACAAAAAGAAGAAGAAACGAAATAAAATACAAGGAGGGTCAAATCACACCCATAACAACATCGGATTTGCACAAGGTTTCCACCACTGGAAAGCCACGATTCAGGGCTCTCACCTCGTCGTGGATCCGTGTCTCTGAGCATTTTCTAGGCGGGGCGAGCGGCCCCGGAATAGGGCTACAACCACCGGCAAGTTAGCCCACGCGCCGGGGCCGAGCAACAACAAAGGCAAGACATGTCCATCCCAAGAATGATTTGAAACAACACCCGAGCTAAGTTTGAGAATAACTCATGAACTAGAAATGCTAGAGAGACGAAATTTGTACCTGAGTGTGCCTTGAATTCCACTTCACCCGAACATCAGACTTTTTGGGCCGATGTGCACCATCTTCGTGCCGGAAATGGCCTGCAGGCTGGGACACTCAGAAAGCCACTCAAAAGCATCTTCAGTGGGATTTTTGTACACAGAGCTGCACAAAAAGAAGAAGAAACGAAATAAAATACAAGGAGGGTCAAATCACACCCATAACAACATCGGATTTGCACAAGGTTTCCACCACTGGAAAGCCACGATTCAGGGCTCTCACCTCGTCGTGGATCCGTGTCTCTGAGCATTTTCTAGGCGGGGCGAGCGGCCCCGGAATAGGGCTACAACCACCGGCAAGTTAGCCCACGCGCCGGGGCCGAGCAACAACAAAGGCAAGACATGTCCATCCCAAGAATGATTTGAAACAACACCCGAGCTAAGTTTGAGAATAACTCATGAACTAGAAATGCTAGAGAGACGAAATTTGTACCTGAGTGTGCCTTGAATTCCACTTCACCCGAACATCAGACTTTTTGGGCCGATGTGCACCATCTTCGTGCCGGAAATGGCCTGCAGGCTGGGACACTCAGAAAGCCACTCAAAAGCATCTTCAGTGGGATTTTTGTACACAGAGCTGCACAAAAAGAAGAAGAAACGAAATAAAATACAAGGAGGGTCAAATCACACCCATAACAACATCGGATTTGCACAAGGTTTCCACCACTGGAAAGCCACGATTCAGGGCTCTCACCTCGTCGTGGATCCGTGTCTCTGAGCATTTTCTAGGCGGGGCGAGCGGCCCCGGAATAGGGCTACAACCACCGGCAAGTTAGCCCACGCGCCGGGGCCGAGCAACAACAAAGGCAAGACATGTCCATCCCAAGAATGATTTGAAACAACACCCGAGCTAAGTTTGAGAATAACTCATGAACTAGAAATGCTAGAGAGACGAAATTTGTACCTGAGTGTGCCTTGAATTCCACTTCACCCGAACATCAGACTTTTTGGGCCGATGTGCACCATCTTCGTGCCGGAAATGGCCTGCAGGCTGGGACACTCAGAAAGCCACTCAAAAGCATCTTCAGTGGGATTTTTGTACACAGAGCTGCACAAAAAGAAGAAGAAACGAAATAAAATACAAGGAGGGTCAAATCACACCCATAACAACATCGGATTTGCACAAGGTTTCCACCACTGGAAAGCCACGATTCAGGGCTCTCACCTCGTCGTGGATCCGTGTCTCTGAGCATTTTCTAGGCGGGGCGAGCGGCCCCGGAATAGGGCTACAACCACCGGCAAGTTAGCCCACGCGCCGGGGCCGAGCAACAACAAAGGCAAGACATGTCCATCCCAAGAATGATTTGAAACAACACCCGAGCTAAGTTTGAGAATAACTCATGAACTAGAAATGCTAGAGAGACGAAATTTGTACCTGAGTGTGCCTTGAATTCCACTTCACCCGAACATCAGACTTTTTGGGCCGATGTGCACCATCTTCGTGCCGGAAATGGCCTGCAGGCTGGGACACTCAGAAAGCCACTCAAAAGCATCTTCAGTGGGATTTTTGTACACAGAGCTGCACAAAAAGAAGAAGAAACGAAATAAAATACAAGGAGGGTCAAATCACACCCATAACAACATCGGATTTGCACAAGGTTTCCACCACTGGAAAGCCACGATTCAGGGCTCTCACCTCGTCGTGGATCCGTGTCTCTGAGCATTTTCTAGGCGGGGCGAGCGGCCCCGGAATAGGGCTACAACCACCGGCAAGTTAGCCCACGCGCCGGGGCCGAGCAACAACAAAGGCAAGACATGTCCATCCCAAGAATGATTTGAAACAACACCCGAGCTAAGTTTGAGAATAACTCATGAACTAGAAATGCTAGAGAGACGAAATTTGTACCTGAGTGTGCCTTGAATTCCACTTCACCCGAACATCAGACTTTTTGGGCCGATGTGCACCATCTTCGTGCCGGAAATGGCCTGCAGGCTGGGACACTCAGAAAGCCACTCAAAAGCATCTTCAGTGGGATTTTTGTACACAGAGCTGCACAAAAAGAAGAAGAAACGAAATAAAATACAAGGAGGGTCAAATCACACCCATAACAACATCGGATTTGCACAAGGTTTCCACCACTGGAAAGCCACGATTCAGGGCTCTCACCTCGTCGTGGATCCGTGTCTCTGAGCATTTTCTAGGCGGGGCGAGCGGCCCCGGAATAGGGCTACAACCACCGGCAAGTTAGCCCACGCGCCGGGGCCGAGCAACAACAAAGGCAAGACATGTCCATCCCAAGAATGATTTGAAACAACACCCGAGCTAAGTTTGAGAATAACTCATGAACTAGAAATGCTAGAGAGACGAAATTTGTACCTGAGTGTGCCTTGAATTCCACTTCACCCGAACATCAGACTTTTTGGGCCGATGTGCACCATCTTCGTGCCGGAAATGGCCTGCAGGCTGGGACACTCAGAAAGCCACTCAAAAGCATCTTCAGTGGGATTTTTGTACACAGAGCTGCACAAAAAGAAGAAGAAACGAAATAAAATACAAGGAGGGTCAAATCACACCCATAACAACATCGGATTTGCACAAGGTTTCCACCACTGGAAAGCCACGATTCAGGGCTCTCACCTCGTCGTGGATCCGTGTCTCTGAGCATTTTCTAGGCGGGGCGAGCGGCCCCGGAATAGGGCTACAACCACCGGCAAGTTAGCCCACGCGCCGGGGCCGAGCAACAACAAAGGCAAGACATGTCCATCCCAAGAATGATTTGAAACAACACCCGAGCTAAGTTTGAGAATAACTCATGAACTAGAAATGCTAGAGAGACGAAATTTGTACCTGAGTGTGCCTTGAATTCCACTTCACCCGAACATCAGACTTTTTGGGCCGATGTGCACCATCTTCGTGCCGGAAATGGCCTGCAGGCTGGGACACTCAGAAAGCCACTCAAAAGCATCTTCAGTGGGATTTTTGTACACAGAGCTGCACAAAAAGAAGAAGAAACGAAATAAAATACAAGGAGGGTCAAATCACACCCATAACAACATCGGATTTGCACAAGGTTTCCACCACTGGAAAGCCACGATTCAGGGCTCTCACCTCGTCGTGGATCCGTGTCTCTGAGCATTTTCTAGGCGGGGCGAGCGGCCCCGGAATAGGGCTACAACCACCGGCAAGTTAGCCCACGCGCCGGGGCCGAGCAACAACAAAGGCAAGACATGTCCATCCCAAGAATGATTTGAAACAACACCCGAGCTAAGTTTGAGAATAACTCATGAACTAGAAATGCTAGAGAGACGAAATTTGTACCTGAGTGTGCCTTGAATTCCACTTCACCCGAACATCAGACTTTTTGGGCCGATGTGCACCATCTTCGTGCCGGAAATGGCCTGCAGGCTGGGACACTCAGAAAGCCACTCAAAAGCATCTTCAGTGGGATTTTTGTACACAGAGCTGCACAAAAAGAAGAAGAAACGAAATAAAATACAAGGAGGGTCAAATCACACCCATAACAACATCGGATTTGCACAAGGTTTCCACCACTGGAAAGCCACGATTCAGGGCTCTCACCTCGTCGTGGATCCGTGTCTCTGAGCATTTTCTAGGCGGGGCGAGCGGCCCCGGAATAGGGCTACAACCACCGGCAAGTTAGCCCACGCGCCGGGGCCGAGCAACAACAAAGGCAAGACATGTCCATCCCAAGAATGATTTGAAACAACACCCGAGCTAAGTTTGAGAATAACTCATGAACTAGAAATGCTAGAGAGACGAAATTTGTACCTGAGTGTGCCTTGAATTCCACTTCACCCGAACATCAGACTTTTTGGGCCGATGTGCACCATCTTCGTGCCGGAAATGGCCTGCAGGCTGGGACACTCAGAAAGCCACTCAAAAGCATCTTCAGTGGGATTTTTGTACACAGAGCTGCACAAAAAGAAGAAGAAACGAAATAAAATACAAGGAGGGTCAAATCACACCCATAACAACATCGGATTTGCACAAGGTTTCCACCACTGGAAAGCCACGATTCAGGGCTCTCACCTCGTCGTGGATCCGTGTCTCTGAGCATTTTCTAGGCGGGGCGAGCGGCCCCGGAATAGGGCTACAACCACCGGCAAGTTAGCCCACGCGCCGGGGCCGAGCAACAACAAAGGCAAGACATGTCCATCCCAAGAATGATTTGAAACAACACCCGAGCTAAGTTTGAGAATAACTCATGAACTAGAAATGCTAGAGAGACGAAATTTGTACCTGAGTGTGCCTTGAATTCCACTTCACCCGAACATCAGACTTTTTGGGCCGATGTGCACCATCTTCGTGCCGGAAATGGCCTGCAGGCTGGGACACTCAGAAAGCCACTCAAAAGCATCTTCAGTGGGATTTTTGTACACAGAGCTGCACAAAAAGAAGAAGAAACGAAATAAAATACAAGGAGGGTCAAATCACACCCATAACAACATCGGATTTGCACAAGGTTTCCACCACTGGAAAGCCACGATTCAGGGCTCTCACCTCGTCGTGGATCCGTGTCTCTGAGCATTTTCTAGGCGGGGCGAGCGGCCCCGGAATAGGGCTACAACCACCGGCAAGTTAGCCCACGCGCCGGGGCCGAGCAACAACAAAGGCAAGACATGTCCATCCCAAGAATGATTTGAAACAACACCCGAGCTAAGTTTGAGAATAACTCATGAACTAGAAATGCTAGAGAGACGAAATTTGTACCTGAGTGTGCCTTGAATTCCACTTCACCCGAACATCAGACTTTTTGGGCCGATGTGCACCATCTTCGTGCCGGAAATGGCCTGCAGGCTGGGACACTCAGAAAGCCACTCAAAAGCATCTTCAGTGGGATTTTTGTACACAGAGCTGCACAAAAAGAAGAAGAAACGAAATAAAATACAAGGAGGGTCAAATCACACCCATAACAACATCGGATTTGCACAAGGTTTCCACCACTGGAAAGCCACGATTCAGGGCTCTCACCTCGTCGTGGATCCGTGTCTCTGAGCATTTTCTAGGCGGGGCGAGCGGCCCCGGAATAGGGCTACAACCACCGGCAAGTTAGCCCACGCGCCGGGGCCGAGCAACAACAAAGGCAAGACATGTCCATCCCAAGAATGATTTGAAACAACACCCGAGCTAAGTTTGAGAATAACTCATGAACTAGAAATGCTAGAGAGACGAAATTTGTACCTGAGTGTGCCTTGAATTCCACTTCACCCGAACATCAGACTTTTTGGGCCGATGTGCACCATCTTCGTGCCGGAAATGGCCTGCAGGCTGGGACACTCAGAAAGCCACTCAAAAGCATCTTCAGTGGGATTTTTGTACACAGAGCTGCACAAAAAGAAGAAGAAACGAAATAAAATACAAGGAGGGTCAAATCACACCCATAACAACATCGGATTTGCACAAGGTTTCCACCACTGGAAAGCCACGATTCAGGGCTCTCACCTCGTCGTGGATCCGTGTCTCTGAGCATTTTCTAGGCGGGGCGAGCGGCCCCGGAATAGGGCTACAACCACCGGCAAGTTAGCCCACGCGCCGGGGCCGAGCAACAACAAAGGCAAGACATGTCCATCCCAAGAATGATTTGAAACAACACCCGAGCTAAGTTTGAGAATAACTCATGAACTAGAAATGCTAGAGAGACGAAATTTGTACCTGAGTGTGCCTTGAATTCCACTTCACCCGAACATCAGACTTTTTGGGCCGATGTGCACCATCTTCGTGCCGGAAATGGCCTGCAGGCTGGGACACTCAGAAAGCCACTCAAAAGCATCTTCAGTGGGATTTTTGTACACAGAGCTGCACAAAAAGAAGAAGAAACGAAATAAAATACAAGGAGGGTCAAATCACACCCATAACAACATCGGATTTGCACAAGGTTTCCACCACTGGAAAGCCACGATTCAGGGCTCTCACCTCGTCGTGGATCCGTGTCTCTGAGCATTTTCTAGGCGGGGCGAGCGGCCCCGGAATAGGGCTACAACCACCGGCAAGTTAGCCCACGCGCCGGGGCCGAGCAACAACAAAGGCAAGACATGTCCATCCCAAGAATGATTTGAAACAACACCCGAGCTAAGTTTGAGAATAACTCATGAACTAGAAATGCTAGAGAGACGAAATTTGTACCTGAGTGTGCCTTGAATTCCACTTCACCCGAACATCAGACTTTTTGGGCCGATGTGCACCATCTTCGTGCCGGAAATGGCCTGCAGGCTGGGACACTCAGAAAGCCACTCAAAAGCATCTTCAGTGGGATTTTTGTACACAGAGCTGCACAAAAAGAAGAAGAAACGAAATAAAATACAAGGAGGGTCAAATCACACCCATAACAACATCGGATTTGCACAAGGTTTCCACCACTGGAAAGCCACGATTCAGGGCTCTCACCTCGTCGTGGATCCGTGTCTCTGAGCATTTTCTAGGCGGGGCGAGCGGCCCCGGAATAGGGCTACAACCACCGGCAAGTTAGCCCACGCGCCGGGGCCGAGCAACAACAAAGGCAAGACATGTCCATCCCAAGAATGATTTGAAACAACACCCGAGCTAAGTTTGAGAATAACTCATGAACTAGAAATGCTAGAGAGACGAAATTTGTACCTGAGTGTGCCTTGAATTCCACTTCACCCGAACATCAGACTTTTTGGGCCGATGTGCACCATCTTCGTGCCGGAAATGGCCTGCAGGCTGGGACACTCAGAAAGCCACTCAAAAGCATCTTCAGTGGGATTTTTGTACACAGAGCTGCACAAAAAGAAGAAGAAACGAAATAAAATACAAGGAGGGTCAAATCACACCCATAACAACATCGGATTTGCACAAGGTTTCCACCACTGGAAAGCCACGATTCAGGGCTCTCACCTCGTCGTGGATCCGTGTCTCTGAGCATTTTCTAGGCGGGGCGAGCGGCCCCGGAATAGGGCTACAACCACCGGCAAGTTAGCCCACGCGCCGGGGCCGAGCAACAACAAAGGCAAGACATGTCCATCCCAAGAATGATTTGAAACAACACCCGAGCTAAGTTTGAGAATAACTCATGAACTAGAAATGCTAGAGAGACGAAATTTGTACCTGAGTGTGCCTTGAATTCCACTTCACCCGAACATCAGACTTTTTGGGCCGATGTGCACCATCTTCGTGCCGGAAATGGCCTGCAGGCTGGGACACTCAGAAAGCCACTCAAAAGCATCTTCAGTGGGATTTTTGTACACAGAGCTGCACAAAAAGAAGAAGAAACGAAATAAAATACAAGGAGGGTCAAATCACACCCATAACAACATCGGATTTGCACAAGGTTTCCACCACTGGAAAGCCACGATTCAGGGCTCTCACCTCGTCGTGGATCCGTGTCTCTGAGCATTTTCTAGGCGGGGCGAGCGGCCCCGGAATAGGGCTACAACCACCGGCAAGTTAGCCCACGCGCCGGGGCCGAGCAACAACAAAGGCAAGACATGTCCATCCCAAGAATGATTTGAAACAACACCCGAGCTAAGTTTGAGAATAACTCATGAACTAGAAATGCTAGAGAGACGAAATTTGTACCTGAGTGTGCCTTGAATTCCACTTCACCCGAACATCAGACTTTTTGGGCCGATGTGCACCATCTTCGTGCCGGAAATGGCCTGCAGGCTGGGACACTCAGAAAGCCACTCAAAAGCATCTTCAGTGGGATTTTTGTACACAGAGCTGCACAAAAAGAAGAAGAAACGAAATAAAATACAAGGAGGGTCAAATCACACCCATAACAACATCGGATTTGCACAAGGTTTCCACCACTGGAAAGCCACGATTCAGGGCTCTCACCTCGTCGTGGATCCGTGTCTCTGAGCATTTTCTAGGCGGGGCGAGCGGCCCCGGAATAGGGCTACAACCACCGGCAAGTTAGCCCACGCGCCGGGGCCGAGCAACAACAAAGGCAAGACATGTCCATCCCAAGAATGATTTGAAACAACACCCGAGCTAAGTTTGAGAATAACTCATGAACTAGAAATGCTAGAGAGACGAAATTTGTACCTGAGTGTGCCTTGAATTCCACTTCACCCGAACATCAGACTTTTTGGGCCGATGTGCACCATCTTCGTGCCGGAAATGGCCTGCAGGCTGGGACACTCAGAAAGCCACTCAAAAGCATCTTCAGTGGGATTTTTGTACACAGAGCTGCACAAAAAGAAGAAGAAACGAAATAAAATACAAGGAGGGTCAAATCACACCCATAACAACATCGGATTTGCACAAGGTTTCCACCACTGGAAAGCCACGATTCAGGGCTCTCACCTCGTCGTGGATCCGTGTCTCTGAGCATTTTCTAGGCGGGGCGAGCGGCCCCGGAATAGGGCTACAACCACCGGCAAGTTAGCCCACGCGCCGGGGCCGAGCAACAACAAAGGCAAGACATGTCCATCCCAAGAATGATTTGAAACAACACCCGAGCTAAGTTTGAGAATAACTCATGAACTAGAAATGCTAGAGAGACGAAATTTGTACCTGAGTGTGCCTTGAATTCCACTTCACCCGAACATCAGACTTTTTGGGCCGATGTGCACCATCTTCGTGCCGGAAATGGCCTGCAGGCTGGGACACTCAGAAAGCCACTCAAAAGCATCTTCAGTGGGATTTTTGTACACAGAGCTGCACAAAAAGAAGAAGAAACGAAATAAAATACAAGGAGGGTCAAATCACACCCATAACAACATCGGATTTGCACAAGGTTTCCACCACTGGAAAGCCACGATTCAGGGCTCTCACCTCGTCGTGGATCCGTGTCTCTGAGCATTTTCTAGGCGGGGCGAGCGGCCCCGGAATAGGGCTACAACCACCGGCAAGTTAGCCCACGCGCCGGGGCCGAGCAACAACAAAGGCAAGACATGTCCATCCCAAGAATGATTTGAAACAACACCCGAGCTAAGTTTGAGAATAACTCATGAACTAGAAATGCTAGAGAGACGAAATTTGTACCTGAGTGTGCCTTGAATTCCACTTCACCCGAACATCAGACTTTTTGGGCCGATGTGCACCATCTTCGTGCCGGAAATGGCCTGCAGGCTGGGACACTCAGAAAGCCACTCAAAAGCATCTTCAGTGGGATTTTTGTACACAGAGCTGCACAAAAAGAAGAAGAAACGAAATAAAATACAAGGAGGGTCAAATCACACCCATAACAACATCGGATTTGCACAAGGTTTCCACCACTGGAAAGCCACGATTAAGGGCTCTCACCTCGTCGTGGATCCGTGTCTCTGAGCATTTTCTAGGCGGGGCGAGCGGCCCCGGAATAGGGCTACAACCACCGGCAAGTTAGCCCACGCGCCGGGGCCGAGCAACAACAAAGGCAAGACATGTCCATCCCAAGAATGATTTGAAACAACACCCGAGCTAAGTTTGAGAATAACTCATGAACTAGAAATGCTAGAGAGACGAAATTTGTACCTGAGTGTGCCTTGAATTCCACTTCACCCGAACATTAGACTTTTTGGGCCGATGTGCACCATCTTCGTGCCGGAAATGGCCTGCAGGCTGGGACACTCAGAAAGCCACTCAAAAGCATCTTCAGTGGGATTTTTGTACACAGAGCTGCACAAAAAGAAGAAGAAACGAAATAAAATACAAGGAGGGTCAAATCACACCCATAACAACATCGGATTTGCACAAGGTTTCCACCACTGGAAAGCCACGATTCAGGGCTCTCACCTCGTCGTAGATCCGTGTCTCTGAGCATTTTCTAGGCGGGGCGAGCGGCCCCGGAATAGGGCTACAACCACCGGCAAGTTAGCCCACGCGCCGGGGCCGAGCAACAACAAAGGCAAGACATGTCCATCCCAAGAATGATTTGAAACAACACCCGAGCTAAGTTTGAGAATAACTCATGAACTAGAAATGCTAGAGAGACGAAATTTGTACCTGAGTGTGCCTTGAATTCCACTTCACCCGAACATCAGACTTTTTGGGCCGATGTGCACCATCTTCGTGCCGGAAATGGCCTGCAGGCTGGGACACTCAGAAAGCCACTCAAAAGCATCTTCAGTGGGATTTTTGTACACAGAGCTGCACAAAAAGAAGAAGAAACGAAATAAAATACAAGGAGGGTCAAATCACACCCATAACAACATCGGATTTGCACAAGGTTTCCACCACTGGAAAGCCACGATTCAGGGCTCTCACCTCGTCGTGGATCCGTGTCTCTGAGCATTTTCTAGGCGGGGCGAGCGGCCCCGGAATAGGGCTACAACCACCGGCAAGTTAGCCCACGCGCCGGGGCCGAGCAACAACAAAGGCAAGACATGTCCATCCCAAGAATGATTTGAAACAACACCCGAGCTAAGTTTGAGAATAACTCATGAACTAGAAATGCTAGAGAGACGAAATTTGTACCTGAGTGTGCCTTGAATTCCACTTCACCCGAACATCAGACTTTTTGGGCCGATGTGCACCATCTTCGTGCCGGAAATGGCCTGCAGGCTGGGACACTCAGAAAGCCACTCAAAAGCATCTTCAGTGGGATTTTTGTACACAGAGCTGCACAAAAAGAAGAAGAAACGAAATAAAATACAAGGAGGGTCAAATCACACCCATAACAACATCGGATTTGCACAAGGTTTCCACCACTGGAAAGCCACGATTCAGGGCTCTCACCTCGTCGTGGATCCGTGTCTCTGAGCATTTTCTAGGCGGGGCGAGCGGCCCCGGAATAGGGCTACAACCACCGGCAAGTTAGCCCACGCGCCGGGGCCGAGCAACAACAAAGGCAAGACATGTCCATCCCAAGAATGATTTGAAACAACACCCGAGCTAAGTTTGAGAATAACTCATGAACTAGAAATGCTAGAGAGACGAAATTTGTACCTGAGTGTGCCTTGAATTCCACTTCACCCGAACATCAGACTTTTTGGGCCGATGTGCACCATCTTCGTGCCGGAAATGGCCTGCAGGCTGGGACACTCAGAAAGCCACTCAAAAGCATCTTCAGTGGGATTTTTGTACACAGAGCTGCACAAAAAGAAGAAGAAACGAAATAAAATACAAGGAGGGTCAAATCACACCCATAATAACATCGGATTTGCACAAGGTTTCCACCACTGGAAAGCCACGATTCAGGGCTCTCACCTCGTCGTGGATCCGTGTCTCTGAGCATTTTCTAGGCGGGGCGAGCGGCCCCGGAATAGGGCTACAACCACCGGCAAGTTAGCCCACGCGCCGGGGCCGAGCAACAACAAAGGCAAGACATGTCCATCCCAAGAATGATTTGAAACAACACCCGAGCTAAGTTTGAGAATAACTCATGAACTAGAAATGCTAGAGAGACGAAATTTGTACCTGAGTGTGCCTTGAATTCCACTTCACCCGAACATCAGACTTTTTGGGCCGATGTGCACCATCTTCGTGCCGGAAATGGCCTGCAGGCTGGGACACTCAGAAAGCCACTCAAAAGCATCTTCAGTGGGATTTTTGTACACAGAGCTGCACAAAAAGAAGAAGAAACGAAATAAAATACAAGGAGGGTCAAATCACACCCATAACAACATCGGATTTGCACAAGGTTTCCACCACTGGAAAGCCACGATTCAGGGCTCTCACCTCGTGGTGGATCCGTGTCTCTGAGCATTTTCTAGGCGGGGCGAGCGGCCCCGGAATAGGGCTACAACCACCGGCAAGTTAGCCCACGCGCCGGGGCCGAGCAACAACAAAGGCAAGACATGTCCATCCCAAGAATGATTTGAAACAACACCCGAGCTAAGTTTGAGAATAACTCATGAGCTAGAAATGCTAGAGAGACGAAATTTGTACCTGAGTGTGCCTTGAATTCCACTTCACCCGAACATCAGACTTTTTGGGCCGATGTGCACCATCTTCGTGCCGGAAATGGCCTGCAGGCTGGGACACTCAGAAAGCCACTCAAAAGCATCTTCAGTGGGATTTTTGTACACAGAGCTGCACAAAAAGAAGAAGAAACGAAATAAAATACAAGGAGGGTCAAATCACACCCATAACAACATCGGATTTGCACAAGGTTTCCACCACTGGAAAGCCACGATTCAGGGCTCTCACCTCGTCGTGGATCCGTGTCTCTGAGCATTTTCTAGGCGGGGCGAGCGGCCCCGGAATAGGGCTACAACCACCGGCAAGTTAGCCCACGCGCCGGGGCCGAGCAACAACAAAGGCAAGACATGTCCATCCCAAGAATGATTTGAAACAACACCCGAGCTAAGTTTGAGAATAACTCATGAACTAGAAATGCTAGAGAGACGAAATTTGTACCTGAGTGTGCCTTGAATTCCACTTCACCCGAACATCAGACTTTTTGGGCCGATGTGCACCATCTTCGTGCCGGAAATGGCCTGCAGGCTGGGACACTCAGAAAGCCACTCAAAAGCATCTTCAGTGGGATTTTTGTACACAGAGCTGCACAAAAAGAAGAAGAAACGAAATAAAATACAAGGAGGGTCAAATCACACCCATAACAACATCGGATTTGCACAAGGTTTCCACCACTGGAAAGCCACGATTCAGGGCTCTCACCTCGTCGTGGATCCGTGTCTCTGAGCATTTTCTAGGCGGGGCGAGCGGCCCCGGAATAGGGCTACAACCACCGGCAAGTTAGCCCACGCGCCGGGGCCGAGCAACAACAAAGGCAAGACATGTCCATCCCAAGAATGATTTGAAACAACACCCGAGCTAAGTTTGAGAATAACTCATGAACTAGAAATGCTAGAGAGACGAAATTTGTACCTGAGTGTGCCTTGAATTCCACTTCACCCGAACATCAGACTTTTTGGGCCGATGTGCACCATCTTCGTGCCGGAAATGGCCTGCAGGCTGGGACACTCAGAAAGCCACTCAAAAGCATCTTCAGTGGGATTTTTGTACACAGAGCTGCACAAAAAGAAGAAGAAACGAAATAAAATACAAGGAGGGTCAAATCACACCCATAACAACATCGGATTTGCACAAGGTTTCCACCACTGGAAAGCCACGATTCAGGGCTCTCACCTCGTCGTGGATCCGTGTCTCTGAGCATTTTCTAGGCGGGGCGAGCGGCCCCGGAATAGGGCTACAACCACCGGCAAGTTAGCCCACGCGCCGGGGCCGAGCAACAACAAAGGCAAGACATGTCCATCCCAAGAATGATTTGAAACAACACCCGAGCTAAGTTTGAGAATAACTCATGAACTAGAAATGCTAGAGAGACGAAATTTGTACCTGAGTGTGCCTTGAATTCCACTTCACCCGAACATCAGACTTTTTGGGCCGATGTGCACCATCTTCGTGCCGGAAATGGCCTGCAGGCTGGGACACTCAGAAAGCCACTCAAAAGCATCTTCAGTGGGATTTTTGTACACAGAGCTGCACAAAAAGAAGAAGAAACGAAATAAAATACAAGGAGGGTCAAATCACACCCATAACAACATCGGATTTGCACAAGGTTTCCACCACTGGAAAGCCACGATTCAGGGCTCTCACCTCGTCGTGGATCCGTGTCTCTGAGCATTTTCTAGGCGGGGCGAGCGGCCCCGGAATAGGGCTACAACCACCGGCAAGTTAGCCCACGCGCCGGGGCCGAGCAACAACAAAGGCAAGACATGTCCATCCCAAGAATGATTTGAAACAACACCCGAGCTAAGTTTGAGAATAACTCATGAACTAGAAATGCTAGAGAGACGAAATTTGTACCTGAGTGTGCCTTGAATTCCACTTCACCCGAACATCAGACTTTTTGGGCCGATGTGCACCATCTTCGTGCCGGAAATGGCCTGCAGGCTGGGACACTCAGAAAGCCACTCAAAAGCATCTTCAGTGGGATTTTTGTACACAGAGCTGCACAAAAAGAAGAAGAAACGAAATAAAATACAAGGAGGGTCAAATCACACCCATAACAACATCGGATTTGCACAAGGTTTCCACCACTGGAAAGCCACGATTCAGGGCTCTCACCTCGTCGTGGATCCGTGTCTCTGAGCATTTTCTAGGCGGGGCGAGCGGCCCCGGAATAGGGCTACAACCACCGGCAAGTTAGCCCACGCGCCGGGGCCGAGCAACAACAAAGGCAAGACATGTCCATCCCAAGAATGATTTGAAACAACACCCGAGCTAAGTTTGAGAATAACTCATGAACTAGAAATGCTAGAGAGACGAAATTTGTACCTGAGTGTGCCTTGAATTCCACTTCACCCGAACATCAGACTTTTTGGGCCGATGTGCACCATCTTCGTGCCGGAAATGGCCTGCAGGCTGGGACACTCAGAAAGCCACTCAAAAGCATCTTCAGTGGGATTTTTGTACACAGAGCTGCACAAAAAGAAGAAGAAACGAAATAAAATACAAGGAGGGTCAAATCACACCCATAACAACATCGGATTTGCACAAGGTTTCCACCACTGGAAAGCCACGATTCAGGGCTCTCACCTCGTTGTGGATCCGTGTCTCTGAGCATTTTCTAGGCGGGGCGAGCGGCCCCGGAATAGGGCTACAACCACCGGCAAGTTAGCCCACGCGCCGGGGCCGAGCAACAACAAAGGCAAGACATGTCCATCCCAAGAATGATTTGAAACAACACCCGAGCTAAGTTTGAGAATAACTCATGAACTAGAAATGCTAGAGAGACGAAATTTGTACCTGAGTGTGCCTTGAATTCCACTTCACCCGAACATTAGACTTTTTGGGCCGATGTGCACCATCTTCGTGCCGGAAATGGCCTGCAGGCTGGGACACTCAGAAAGCCACTCAAAAGCATCTTCAGTGGGATTTTTGTACACAGAGCTGCACAAAAAGAAGAAGAAACGAAATAAAATACAAGGAGGGTCAAATCACACCCATAACAACATCGGATTTGCACAAGGTTTCCACCACTGGAAAGCCACGATTCAGGGCTCTCACCTCGTCGTGGATCCGTGTCTCTGAGCATTTTCTAGGCGGGGCGAGCGGCCCCGGAATAGGGCTACAACCACCGGCAAGTTAGCCCACGCGCCGGGGCCGAGCAACAACAAAGGCAAGACATGTCCATCCCAAGAATGATTTGAAACAACACCCGAGCTAAGTTTGAGAATAACTCATGAACTAGAAATGCTAGAGAGACGAAATTTGTACCTGAGTGTGCCTTGAATTCCACTTCACCCGAACATCAGACTTTTTGGGCCGATGTGCACCATCTTCGTGCCGGAAATGGCCTGCAGGCTGGGACACTCAGAAAGCCACTCAAAAGCATCTTCAGTGGGATTTTTGTACACAGAGCTGCACAAAAAGAAGAAGAAACGAAATAAAATACAAGGAGGGTCAAATCACACCCATAACAACATCGGATTTGCACAAGGTTTCCACCACTGGAAAGCCACGATTCAGGGCTCTCACCTCGTCGTGGATCCGTGTCTCTGAGCATTTTCTAGGCGGGGCGAGCGGCCCCGGAATAGGGCTACAACCACCGGCAAGTTAGCCCACGCGCCGGGGCCGAGCAACAACAAAGGCAAGACATGTCCATCCCAAGAATGATTTGAAACAACACCCGAGCTAAGTTTGAGAATAACTCATGAACTAGAAATGCTAGAGAGACGAAATTTGTACCTGAGTGTGCCTTGAATTCCACTTCACCCGAACATCAGACTTTTTGGGCCGATGTGCACCATCTTCGTGCCGGAAATGGCCTGCAGGCTGGGACACTCAGAAAGCCACTCAAAAGCATCTTCAGTGGGATTTTTGTACACAGAGCTGCACAAAAAGAAGAAGAAACGAAATAAAATACAAGGAGGGTCAAATCACACCCATAACAACATCGGATTTGCACAAGGTTTCCACCACTGGAAAGCCACGATTCAGGGCTCTCACCTCGTCGTGGATCCGTGTCTCTGAGCATTTTCTAGGCGGGGCGAGCGGCCCCGGAATAGGGCTACAACCACCGGCAAGTTAGCCCACGCGCCGGGGCCGAGCAACAACAAAGGCAAGACATGTCCATCCCAAGAATGATTTGAAACAACACCCGAGCTAAGTTTGAGAATAACTCATGAACTAGAAATGCTAGAGAGACGAAATTTGTACCTGAGTGTGCCTTGAATTCCACTTCACCCGAACATCAGACTTTTTGGGCCGATGTGCACCATCTTCGTGCCGGAAATGGCCTGCAGGCTGGGACACTCAGAAAGCCACTCAAAAGCATCTTCAGTGGGATTTTTGTACACAGAGCTGCACAAAAAGAAGAAGAAACGAAATAAAATACAAGGAGGGTCAAATCACACCCATAACAACATCGGATTTGCACAAGGTTTCCACCACTGGAAAGCCACGATTCAGGGCTCTCACCTCGTCGTGGATCCGTGTCTCTGAGCATTTTCTAGGCGGGGCGAGCGGCCCCGGAATAGGGCTACAACCACCGGCAAGTTAGCCCACGCGCCGGGGCCGAGCAACAACAAAGGCAAGACATGTCCATCCCAAGAATGATTTGAAACAACACCCGAGCTAAGTTTGAGAATAACTCATGAACTAGAAATGCTAGAGAGACGAAATTTGTACCTGAGTGTGCCTTGAATTCCACTTCACCCGAACATCAGACTTTTTGGGCCGATGTGCACCATCTTCGTGCCGGAAATGGCCTGCAGGCTGGGACACTCAGAAAGCCACTCAAAAGCATCTTCAGTGGGATTTTTGTACACAGAGCTGCACAAAAAGAAGAAGAAACGAAATAAAATACAAGGAGGGTCAAATCACACCCATAACAACATCGGATTTGCACAAGGTTTCCACCACTGGAAAGCCACGATTCAGGGCTCTCACCTCGTCGTGGATCCGTGTCTCTGAGCATTTTCTAGGCGGGGCGAGCGGCCCCGGAATAGGGCTACAACCACCGGCAAGTTAGCCCACGCGCCGGGGCCGAGCAACAACAAAGGCAAGACATGTCCATCCCAAGAATGATTTGAAACAACACCCGAGCTAAGTTTGAGAATAACTCATGAACTAGAAATGCTAGAGAGACGAAATTTGTACCTGAGTGTGCCTTGAATTCCACTTCACCCGAACATCAGACTTTTTGGGCCGATGTGCACCATCTTCGTGCCGGAAATGGCCTGCAGGCTGGGACACTCAGAAAGCCACTCAAAAGCATCTTCAGTGGGATTTTTGTACACAGAGCTGCACAAAAAGAAGAAGAAACGAAATAAAATACAAGGAGGGTCAAATCACACCCATAACAACATCGGATTTGCACAAGGTTTCCACCACTGGAAAGCCACGATTCAGGGCTCTCACCTCGTCGTGGATCCGTGTCTCTGAGCATTTTCTAGGCGGGGCGAGCGGCCCCGGAATAGGGCTACAACCACCGGCAAGTTAGCCCACGCGCCGGGGCCGAGCAACAACAAAGGCAAGACATGTCCATCCCAAGAATGATTTGAAACAACACCCGAGCTAAGTTTGAGAATAACTCATGAACTAGAAATGCTAGAGAGACGAAATTTGTACCTGAGTGTGCCTTGAATTCCACTTCACCCGAACATCAGACTTTTTGGGCCGATGTGCACCATCTTCGTGCCGGAAATGGCCTGCAGGCTGGGACACTCAGAAAGCCACTCAAAAGCATCTTCAGTGGGATTTTTGTACACAGAGCTGCACAAAAAGAAGAAGAAACGAAATAAAATACAAGGAGGGTCAAATCACACCCATAACAACATCGGATTTGCACAAGGTTTCCACCACTGGAAAGCCACGATTCAGGGCTCTCACCTCGTTGTAGATCCGTGTCTCTGAGCATTTTCTAGGCGGGGCGAGCGGCCCCGGAATAGGGCTACAACCACCGGCAAGTTAGCCCACGCGCCGGGGCCGAGCAACAACAAAGGCAAGACATGTCCATCCCAAGAATGATTTGAAACAACACCCGAGCTAAGTTTGAGAATAACTCATGAACTAGAAATGCTAGAGAGACGAAATTTGTACCTGAGTGTGCCTTGAATTCCACTTCACCCGAACATCAGACTTTTTGGGCCGATGTGCACCATCTTCGTGCCGGAAATGGCCTGCAGGCTGGGACACTCAGAAAGCCACTCAAAAGCATCTTCAGTGGGATTTTTGTACACAGAGCTGCACAAAAAGAAGAAGAAACGAAATAAAATACAAGGAGGGTCAAATCACACCCATAACAACATCGGATTTGCACAAGGTTTCCACCACTGGAAAGCCACGATTCAGGGCTCTCACCTCGTCGTGGATCCGTGTCTCTGAGCATTTTCTAGGCGGGGCGAGCGGCCCCGGAATAGGGCTACAACCACCGGCAAGTTAGCCCACGCGCCGGGGCCGAGCAACAACAAAGGCAAGACATGTCCATCCCAAGAATGATTTGAAACAACACCCGAGCTAAGTTTGAGAATAACTCATGAACTAGAAATGCTAGAGAGACGAAATTTGTACCTGAGTGTGCCTTGAATTCCACTTCACCCGAACATCAGACTTTTTGGGCCGATGTGCACCATCTTCGTGCCGGAAATGGCCTGCAGGCTGGGACACTCAGAAAGCCACTCAAAAGCATCTTCAGTGGGATTTTTGTACACAGAGCTGCACAAAAAGAAGAAGAAACGAAATAAAATACAAGGAGGGTCAAATCACACCCATAACAACATCGGATTTGCACAAGGTTTCCACCACTGGAAAGCCACGATTCAGGGCTCTCACCTCGTCGTCGATCCGTGTCTCTGAGCATTTTCTAGGCGGGGCGAGCGGCCCCGGAATAGGGCTACAACCACCGGCAAGTTAGCCCACGCGCCGGGGCCGAGCAACAACAAAGGCAAGACATGTCCATCCCAAGAATGATTTGAAACAACACCCGAGCTAAGTTTGAGAATAACTCATGAACTAGAAATGCTAGAGAGACGAAATTTGTACCTGAGTGTGCCTTGAATTCCACTTCACCCGAACATCAGACTTTTTGGGCCGATGTGCACCATCTTCGTGCCGGAAATGGCCTGCAGGCTGGGACACTCAGAAAGCCACTCAAAAGCATCTTCAGTGGGATTTTTGTACACAGAGCTGCACAAAAAGAAGAAGAAACGAAATAAAATACAAGGAGGGTCAAATCACACCCATAACAACATCGGATTTGCACAAGGTTTCCACCACTGGAAAGCCACGATTCAGGGCTCTCACCTCGTCGTAGATCCGTGTCTCTGAGCATTTTCTAGGCGGGGCGAGCGGCCCCGGAATAGGGCTACAACCACCGGCAAGTTAGCCCACGCGCCGGGGCCGAGCAACAACAAAGGCAAGACATGTCCATCCCAAGAATGATTTGAAACAACACCCGAGCTAAGTTTGAGAATAACTCATGAACTAGAAATGCTAGAGAGACGAAATTTGTACCTGAGTGTGCCTTGAATTCCACTTCACCCGAACATCAGACTTTTTGGGCCGATGTGCACCATCTTCGTGCCGGAAATGGCCTGCAGGCTGGGACACTCAGAAAGCCACTCAAAAGCATCTTCAGTGGGATTTTTGTACACAGAGCTGCACAAAAAGAAGAAGAAACGAAATAAAATACAAGGAGGGTCAAATCACACCCATAACAACATCGGATTTGCACAAGGTTTCCACCACTGGAAAGCCACGATTCAGGGCTCTCACCTCGTCGTGGATCCGTGTCTCTGAGCATTTTCTAGGCGGGGCGAGCGGCCCCGGAATAGGGCTACAACCACCGGCAAGTTAGCCCACGCGCCGGGGCCGAGCAACAACAAAGGCAAGACATGTCCATCCCAAGAATGATTTGAAACAACACCCGAGCTAAGTTTGAGAATAACTCATGAACTAGAAATGCTAGAGAGACGAAATTTGTACCTGAGTGTGCCTTGAATTCCACTTCACCCGAACATCAGACTTTTTGGGCCGATGTGCACCATCTTCGTGCCGGAAATGGCCTGCAGGCTGGGACACTCAGAAAGCCACTCAAAAGCATCTTCAGTGGGATTTTTGTACACAGAGCTGCACAAAAAGAAGAAGAAACGAAATAAAATACAAGGAGGGTCAAATCACACCCATAACAACATCGGATTTGCACAAGGTTTCCACCACTGGAAAGCCACGATTCAGGGCTCTCACCTCGTCGTGGATCCGTGTCTCTGAGCATTTTCTAGGCGGGGCGAGCGGCCCCGGAATAGGGCTACAACCACCGGCAAGTTAGCCCACGCGCCGGGGCCGAGCAACAACAAAGGCAAGACATGTCCATCCCAAGAATGATTTGAAACAACACCCGAGCTAAGTTTGAGAATAACTCATGAACTAGAAATGCTAGAGAGACGAAATTTGTACCTGAGTGTGCCTTGAATTCCACTTCACCCGAACATCAGACTTTTTGGGCCGATGTGCACCATCTTCGTGCCGGAAATGGCCTGCAGGCTGGGACACTCAGAAAGCCACTCAAAAGCATCTTCAGTGGGATTTTTGTACACAGAGCTGCACAAAAAGAAGAAGAAACGAAATAAAATACAAGGAGGGTCAAATCACACCCATAACAACATCGGATTTGCACAAGGTTTCCACCACTGGAAAGCCACGATTCAGGGCTCTCACCTCGTCGTAGATCCGTGTCTCTGAGCATTTTCTAGGCGGGGGCGAGCGGCCCCGGAATAGGGCTACAACCACCGGCAAGTTAGCCCACGCGCCGGGGCCGAGCAACAACAAAGGCAAGACATGTCCATCCCAAGAATGATTTGAAACAACACCCGAGCTAAGTTTAGAATAACTCATGAACTAGAAATGCTAGAGAGACGAAATTTGTACCTGAGTGTGCCTTGAATTCCACTTCACCCGAACATCAGACTTTTTGGGCCGATGTGCACCATCTTCGTGCCGGAAATGGCCTGCAGGCTGGGACACTCAGAAAGCCACTCAAAAGCATCTTCAGTGGGATTTTTGTACACAGAGCTGCACAAAAAGAAGAAGAAACGAAATAAAATACAAGGAGGGTCAAATCACACCCATAACAACATCGGATTTGCACAAGGTTTCCACCACTGGAAAGCCACGATTCAGGGCTCTCACCTCGTCGTAGATCCGTGTCTCTGAGCATTTTCTAGGCGGGGCGAGCGGCCCCGGAATAGGGCTACAACCACCGGCAAGTTAGCCCACGCGCCGGGGCCGAGCAACAACAAAGGCAAGACATGTCCATCCCAAGAATGATTTGAAACAACACCCGAGCTAAGTTTGAGAATAACTCATGAACTAGAAATGCTAGAGAGACGAAATTTGTACCTGAGTGTGCCTTGAATTCCACTTCACCCGAACATCAGACTTTTTGGGCCGATGTGCACCATCTTCGTGCCGGAAATGGCCTGCAGGCTGGGACACTCAGAAAGCCACTCAAAAGCATCTTCAGTGGGATTTTTGTACACAGAGCTGCACAAAAAGAAGAAGAAACGAAATAAAATACAAGGAGGGTCAAATCACACCCATAACAACATCGGATTTGCACAAGGTTTCCACCACTGGAAAGCCACGATTCAGGGCTCTCACCTCGTCGTGGATCCGTGTCTCTGAGCATTTTCTAGGCGGGGCGAGCGGCCCCGGAATAGGGCTACAACCACCGGCAAGTTAGCCCACGCGCCGGGGCCGAGCAACAACAAAGGCAAGACATGTCCATCCCAAGAATGATTTGAAACAACACCCGAGCTAAGTTTGAGAATAACTCATGAACTAGAAATGCTAGAGAGACGAAATTTGTACCTGAGTGTGCCTTGAATTCCACTTCACCCGAACATCAGACTTTTTGGGCCGATGTGCACCATCTTCGTGCCGGAAATGGCCTGCAGGCTGGGACACTCAGAAAGCCACTCAAAAGCATCTTCAGTGGGATTTTTGTACACAGAGCTGCACAAAAAGAAGAAGAAACGAAATAAAATACAAGGAGGGTCAAATCACACCCATAACAACATCGGATTTGCACAAGGTTTCCACCACTGGAAAGCCACGATTCAGGGCTCTCACCTCGTCGTAGATCCGTGTCTCTGAGCATTTTCTAGGCGGGGCGAGCGGCCCCGGAATAGGGCTACAACCACCGGCAAGTTAGCCCACGCGCCGGGGCCGAGCAACAACAAAGGCAAGACATGTCCATCCCAAGAATGATTTGAAACAACACCCGAGCTAAGTTTGAGAATAACTCATGAACTAGAAATGCTAGAGAGACGAAATTTGTACCTGAGTGTGCCTTGAATTCCACTTCACCCGAACATCAGACTTTTTGGGCCGATGTGCACCATCTTCGTGCCGGAAATGGCCTGCAGGCTGGGACACTCAGAAAGCCACTCAAAAGCATCTTCAGTGGGATTTTTGTACACAGAGCTGCACAAAAAGAAGAAGAAACGAAATAAAATACAAGGAGGGTCAAATCACACCCATAACAACATCGGATTTGCACAAGGTTTCCACCACTGGAAAGCCACGATTCAGGGCTCTCACCTCGTCGTGGATCCGTGTCTCTGAGCATTTTCTAGGCGGGGCGAGCGGCCCCGGAATAGGGCTACAACCACCGGCAAGTTAGCCCACGCGCCGGGGCCGAGCAACAACAAAGGCAAGACATGTCCATCCCAAGAATGATTTGAAACAACACCCGAGCTAAGTTTGAGAATAACTCATGAACTAGAAATGCTAGAGAGACGAAATTTGTACCTGAGTGTGCCTTGAATTCCACTTCACCCGAACATCAGACTTTTTGGGCCGATGTGCACCATCTTCGTGCCGGAAATGGCCTGCAGGCTGGGACACTCAGAAAGCCACTCAAAAGCATCTTCAGTGGGATTTTTGTACACAGAGCTGCACAAAAAGAAGAAGAAACGAAATAAAATACAAGGAGGGTCAAATCACACCCATAACAACATCGGATTTGCACAAGGTTTCCACCACTGGAAAGCCACGATTCAGGGCTCTCACCTCGTCGTAGATCCGTGTCTCTGAGCATTTTCTAGGCGGGGCGAGCGGCCCCGGAATAGGGCTACAACCACCGGCAAGTTAGCCCACGCGCCGGGGCCGAGCAACAACAAAGGCAAGACATGTCCATCCCAAGAATGATTTGAAACAACACCCGAGCTAAGTTTGAGAATAACTCATGAACTAGAAATGCTAGAGAGACGAAATTTGTACCTGAGTGTGCCTTGAATTCCACTTCACCCGAACATCAGACTTTTTGGGCCGATGTGCACCATCTTCGTGCCGGAAATGGCCTGCAGGCTGGGACACTCAGAAAGCCACTCAAAAGCATCTTCAGTGGGATTTTTGTACACAGAGCTGCACAAAAAGAAGAAGAAACGAAATAAAATACAAGGAGGGTCAAATCACACCCATAACAACATCGGATTTGCACAAGGTTTCCACCACTGGAAAGCCACGATTCAGGGCTCTCACCTCGTCGTGGATCCGTGTCTCTGAGCATTTTCTAGGCGGGGCGAGCGGCCCCGGAATAGGGCTACAACCACCGGCAAGTTAGCCCACGCGCCGGGGCCGAGCAACAACAAAGGCAAGACATGTCCATCCCAAGAATGATTTGAAACAACACCCGAGCTAAGTTTGAGAATAACTCATGAACTAGAAATGCTAGAGAGACGAAATTTGTACCTGAGTGTGCCTTGAATTCCACTTCACCCGAACATCAGACTTTTTGGGCCGATGTGCACCATCTTCGTGCCGGAAATGGCCTGCAGGCTGGGACACTCAGAAAGCCACTCAAAAGCATCTTCAGTGGGATTTTTGTACACAGAGCTGCACAAAAAGAAGAAGAAACGAAATAAAATACAAGGAGGGTCAAATCACACCCATAACAACATCGGATTTGCACAAGGTTTCCACCACTGGAAAGCCACGATTCAGGGCTCTCACCTCGTCGTGGATCCGTGTCTCTGAGCATTTTCTAGGCGGGGCGAGCGGCCCCGGAATAGGGCTACAACCACCGGCAAGTTAGCCCACGCGCCGGGGCCGAGCAACAACAAAGGCAAGACATGTCCATCCCAAGAATGATTTGAAACAACACCCGAGCTAAGTTTGAGAATAACTCATGAACTAGAAATGCTAGAGAGACGAAATTTGTACCTGAGTGTGCCTTGAGTTCCACTTCACCCGAACATCAGACTTTTTGGGCCGATGTGCACCATCTTCGTGCCGGAAATGGCCTGCAGGCTGGGACACTCAGAAAGCCACTCAAAAGCATCTTCAGTGGGATTTTTGTACACAGAGCTGCACAAAAAGAAGAAGAAACGAAATAAAATACAAGGAGGGTCAAATCACACCCATAACAACATCGGATTTGCACAAGGTTTCCACCACTGGAAAGCCACGATTCAGGGCTCTCACCTCGTCGTGGATCCGTGTCTCTGAGCATTTTCTAGGCGGGGCGAGCGGCCCCGGAATAGGGCTACAACCACCGGCAAGTTAGCCCACGCGCCGGGGCCGAGCAACAACAAAGGCAAGACATGTCCATCCCAAGAATGATTTGAAACAACACCCGAGCTAAGTTTGAGAATAACTCATGAACTAGAAATGCTAGAGAGACGAAATTTGTACCTGAGTGTGCCTTGAATTCCACTTCACCCGAACATCAGACTTTTTGGGCCGATGTGCACCATCTTCGTGCCGGAAATGGCCTGCAGGCTGGGACACTCAGAAAGCCACTCAAAAGCATCTTCAGTGGGATTTTTGTACACAGAGCTGCACAAAAAGAAGAAGAAACGAAATAAAATACAAGGAGGGTCAAATCACACCCATAACAACATCGGATTTGCACAAGGTTTCCACCACTGGAAAGCCACGATTCAGGGCTCTCACCTCGTCGTAGATCCGTGTCTCTGAGCATTTTCTAGGCGGGGCGAGCGGCCCCGGAATAGGGCTACAACCACCGGCAAGTTAGCCCACGCGCCGGGGCCGAGCAACAACAAAGGCAAGACATGTCCATCCCAAGAATGATTTGAAACAACACCCGAGCTAAGTTTGAGAATAACTCATGAACTAGAAATGCTAGAGAGACGAAATTTGTACCTGAGTGTGCCTTGAATTCCACTTCACCCGAACATCAGACTTTTTGGGCCGATGTGCACCATCTTCGTGCCGGAAATGGCCTGCAGGCTGGGACACTCAGAAAGCCACTCAAAAGCATCTTCAGTGGGATTTTTGTACACAGAGCTGCACAAAAAGAAGAAGAAACGAAATAAAATACAAGGAGGGTCAAATCACACCCATAACAACATCGGATTTGCACAAGGTTTCCACCACTGGAAAGCCACGATTCAGGGCTCTCACCTCGTCGTGGATCCGTGTCTCTGAGCATTTTCTAGGCGGGGCGAGCGGCCCCGGAATAGGGCTACAACCACCGGCAAGTTAGCCCACGCGCCGGGGCCGAGCAACAACAAAGGCAAGACATGTCCATCCCAAGAATGATTTGAAACAACACCCGAGCTAAGTTTGAGAATAACTCATGAACTAGAAATGCTAGAGAGACGAAATTTGTACCTGAGTGTGCCTTGAAATCCACTTCACCCGAACATTAGACTTTTTGGGCCGATGTGCACCATCTTCGTGCCGGAAATGGCCTGCAGGCTGGGACACTCAGAAAGCCACTCAAAAGCATCTTCAGTGGGATTTTTGTACACAGAGCTGCACAAAAAGAAGAAGAAACGAAATAAAATACAAGGAGGGTCAAATCACACCCATAACAACATCGGATTTGCACAAGGTTTCCACCACTGGAAAGCCACGATTCAGGGCTCTCACCTCGTCGTGGATCCGTGTCTCTGAGCATTTTCTAGGCGGGGCGAGCGGCCCCGGAATAGGGCTACAACCACCGGCAAGTTAGCCCACGCGCCGGGGCCGAGCAACAACAAAGGCAAGACATGTCCATCCCAAGAATGATTTGAAACAACACCCGAGCTAAGTTTGAGAATAACTCATGAACTAGAAATGCTAGAGAGACGAAATTTGTACCTGAGTGTGCCTTGAATTCCACTTCACCCGAACATCAGACTTTTTGGGCCGATGTGCACCATCTTCGTGCCGGAAATGGCCTGCAGGCTGGGACACTCAGAAAGCCACTCAAAAGCATCTTCAGTGGGATTTTTGTACACAGAGCTGCACAAAAAGAAGAAGAAACGAAATAAAATACAAGGAGGGTCAAATCACACCCATAACAACATCGGATTTGCACAAGGTTTCCACCACTGGAAAGCCACGATTCAGGGCTCTCACCTCGTCGTGGATCCGTGTCTCTGAGCATTTTCTAGGCGGGGCGAGCGGCCCCGGAATAGGGCTACAACCACCGGCAAGTTAGCCCACGCGCCGGGGCCGAGCAACAACAAAGGCAAGACATGTCCATCCCAAGAATGATTTGAAACAACACCCGAGCTAAGTTTGAGAATAACTCATGAACTAGAAATGCTAGAGAGACGAAATTTGTACCTGAGTGTGCCTTGAATTCCACTTCACCCGAACATCAGACTTTTTGGGCCGATGTGCACCATCTTCGTGCCGGAAATGGCCTGCAGGCTGGGACACTCAGAAAGCCACTCAAAAGCATCTTCAGTGGGATTTTTGTACACAGAGCTGCACAAAAAGAAGAAGAAACGAAATAAAATACAAGGAGGGTCAAATCACACCCATAACAACATCGGATTTGCACAAGGTTTCCACCACTGGAAAGCCACGATTCAGGGCTCTCACCTCGTCGTGGATCCGTGTCTCTGAGCATTTTCTAGGCGGGGCGAGCGGCCCCGGAATAGGGCTACAACCACCGGCAAGTTAGCCCACGCGCCGGGGCCGAGCAACAACAAAGGCAAGACATGTCCATCCCAAGAATGATTTGAAACAACACCCGAGCTAAGTTTGAGAATAACTCATGAACTAGAAATGCTAGAGAGACGAAATTTGTACCTGAGTGTGCCTTGAGTTCCACTTCACCCGAACATCAGACTTTTTGGGCCGATGTGCACCATCTTCGTGCCGGAAATGGCCTGCAGGCTGGGACACTCAGAAAGCCACTCAAAAGCATCTTCAGTGGGATTTTTGTACACAGAGCTGCACAAAAAGAAGAAGAAACGAAATAAAATACAAGGAGGGTCAAATCACACCCATAACAACATCGGATTTGCACAAGGTTTCCACCACTGGAAAGCCACGATTCAGGGCTCTCACCTCGTCGTGGATCCGTGTCTCTGAGCATTTTCTAGGCGGGGCGAGCGGCCCCGGAATAGGGCTACAACCACCGGCAAGTTAGCCCACGCGCCGGGGCCGAGCAACAACAAAGGCAAGACATGTCCATCCCAAGAATGATTTGAAACAACACCCGAGCTAAGTTTGAGAATAACTCATGAACTAGAAATGCTAGAGAGACGAAATTTGTACCTGAGTGTGCCTTGAATTCCACTTCACCCGAACATCAGACTTTTTGGGCCGATGTGCACCATCTTCGTGCCGGAAATGGCCTGCAGGCTGGGACACTCAGAAAGCCACTCAAAAGCATCTTCAGTGGGATTTTTGTACACAGAGCTGCACAAAAAGAAGAAGAAACGAAATAAAATACAAGGAGGGTCAAATCACACCCATAACAACATCGGATTTGCACAAGGTTTCCACCACTGGAAAGCCACGATTCAGGGCTCTCACCTCGTCGTGGATCCGTGTCTCTGAGCATTTTCTAGGCGGGGCGAGCGGCCCCGGAATAGGGCTACAACCACCGGCAAGTTAGCCCACGCGCCGGGGCCGAGCAACAACAAAGGCAAGACATGTCCATCCCAAGAATGATTTGAAACAACACCCGAGCTAAGTTTGAGAATAACTCATGAACTAGAAATGCTAGAGAGACGAAATTTGTACCTGAGTGTGCCTTGAATTCCACTTCACCCGAACATCAGACTTTTTGGGCCGATGTGCACCATCTTCGTGCCGGAAATGGCCTGCAGGCTGGGACACTCAGAAAGCCACTCAAAAGCATCTTCAGTGGGATTTTTGTACACAGAGCTGCACAAAAAGAAGAAGAAACGAAATAAAATACAAGGAGGGTCAAATCACACCCATAACAACATCGGATTTGCACAAGGTTTCCACCACTGGAAAGCCACGATTCAGGGCTCTCACCTCGTCGTGGATCCGTGTCTCTGAGCATTTTCTAGGCGGGGCGAGCGGCCCCGGAATAGGGCTACAACCACCGGCAAGTTAGCCCACGCGCCGGGGCCGAGCAACAACAAAGGCAAGACATGTCCATCCCAAGAATGATTTGAAACAACACCCGAGCTAAGTTTCAGAATAACTCATGAACTAGAAATGCTAGAGAGACGAAATTTGTACCTGAGTGTGCCTTGAATTCCACTTCACCCGAACATCAGACTTTTTGGGCCGATGTGCACCATCTTCGTGCCGGAAATGGCCTGCAGGCTGGGACACTCAGAAAGCCACTCAAAAGCATCTTCAGTGGGATTTTTGTACACAGAGCTGCACAAAAAGAAGAAGAAACGAAATAAAATACAAGGAGGGTCAAATCACACCCATAACAACATCGGATTTGCACAAGGTTTCCACCACTGGAAAGCCACGATTCAGGGCTCTCACCTCGTCGTGGATCCGTGTCTCTGAGCATTTTCTAGGCGGGGCGAGCGGCCCCGGAATAGGGCTACAACCACCGGCAAGTTAGCCCACGCGCCGGGGCCGAGCAACAACAAAGGCAAGACATGTCCATCCCAAGAATGATTTGAAACAACACCCGAGCTAAGTTTGAGAATAACTCATGAACTAGAAATGCTAGAGAGACGAAATTTGTACCTGAGTGTGCCTTGAATTCCACTTCACCCGAACATCAGACTTTTTGGGCCGATGTGCACCATCTTCGTGCCGGAAATGGCCTGCAGGCTGGGACACTCAGAAAGCCACTCAAAAGCATCTTCAGTGGGATTTTTGTACACAGAGCTGCACAAAAAGAAGAAGAAACGAAATAAAATACAAGGAGGGTCAAATCACACCCATAACAACATCGGATTTGCACAAGGTTTCCACCACTGGAAAGCCACGATTCAGGGCTCTCACCTCGTCGTGGATCCGTGTCTCTGAGCATTTTCTAGGCGGGGCGAGCGGCCCCGGAATAGGGCTACAACCACCGGCAAGTTAGCCCACGCGCCGGGGCCGAGCAACAACAAAGGCAAGACATGTCCATCCCAAGAATGATTTGAAACAACACCCGAGCTAAGTTTGAGAATAACTCATGAACTAGAAATGCTAGAGAGACGAAATTTGTACCTGAGTGTGCCTTGAATTCCACTTCACCCGAACATCAGACTTTTTGGGCCGATGTGCACCATCTTCGTGCCGGAAATGGCCTGCAGGCTGGGACACTCAGAAAGCCACTCAAAAGCATCTTCAGTGGGATTTTTGTACACAGAGCTGCACAAAAAGAAGAAGAAACGAAATAAAATACAAGGAGGGTCAAATCACACCCATAACAACATCGGATTTGCACAAGGTTTCCACCACTGGAAAGCCACGATTCAGGGCTCTCACCTCGTTGTGGATCCGTGTCTCTGAGCATTTTCTAGGCGGGGCGAGCGGCCCCGGAATAGGGCTACAACCACCGGCAAGTTAGCCCACGCGCCGGGGCCGAGCAACAACAAAGGCAAGACATGTCCATCCCAAGAATGATTTGAAACAACACCCGAGCTAAGTTTGAGAATAACTCATGAACTAGAAATGCTAGAGAGACGAAATTTGTACCTGAGTGTGCCTTGAATTCCACTTCACCCGAACATCAGACTTTTTGGGCCGATGTGCACCATCTTCGTGCCGGAAATGGCCTGCAGGCTGGGACACTCAGAAAGCCACTCAAAAGCATCTTCAGTGGGATTTTTGTACACAGAGCTGCACAAAAAGAAGAAGAAACGAAATAAAATACAAGGAGGGTCAAATCACACCCATAACAACATCGGATTTGCACAAGGTTTCCACCACTGGAAAGCCACGATTCAGGGCTCTCACCTCGTCGTGGATCCGTGTCTCTGAGCATTTTCTAGGCGGGGCGAGCGGCCCCGGAATAGGGCTACAACCACCGGCAAGTTAGCCCACGCGCCGGGGCCGAGCAACAACAAAGGCAAGACATGTCCATCCCAAGAATGATTTGAAACAACACCCGAGCTAAGTTTGAGAATAACTCATGAACTAGAAATGCTAGAGAGACGAAATTTGTACCTGAGTGTGCCTTGAATTCCACTTCACCCGAACATCAGACTTTTTGGGCCGATGTGCACCATCTTCGTGCCGGAAATGGCCTGCAGGCTGGGACACTCAGAAAGCCACTCAAAAGCATCTTCAGTGGGATTTTTGTACACAGAGCTGCACAAAAAGAAGAAGAAACGAAATAAAATACAAGGAGGGTCAAATCACACCCATAACAACATCGGATTTGCACGATTCAGGGCTCTCACCTCGTCGTAGATCCGTGTCTCTGAGCATTTTCTAGGCGGGGCGAGCGGCCCCGGAATAGGGCTACAACCACCGGCAAGTTAGCCCACGCGCCGGGGCCGAGCAACAACAAAGGCAAGACATGTCCATCCCAAGAATGATTTGAAACAACACCCGAGCTAAGTTTGAGAATAACTCATGAACTAGAAATGCTAGAGAGACGAAATTTGTACCTGAGTGTGCCTTGAATTCCACTTCACCCGAACATCAGACTTTTTGGGCCGATGTGCACCATCTTCGTGCCGGAAATGGCCTGCAGGCTGGGACACTCAGAAAGCCACTCAAAAGCATCTTCAGTGGGATTTTTGTACACAGAGCTGCACAAAAAGAAGAAGAAACGAAATAAAATACAAGGAGGGTCAAATCACACCCATAACAACATCGGATTTGCACAAGGTTTCCACCACTGGAAAGCCACGATTCAGGGCTCTCACCTCGTCGTGAATCCGTGTCTCTGAGCATTTTCTAGGCGGGGCGAGCGGCCCCGGAATAGGGCTACAACCACCGGCAAGTTAGCCCACGCGCCGGGGCCGAGCAACAACAAAGGCAAGACATGTCCATCCCAAGAATGATTTGAAACAACACCCGAGCTAAGTTTGAGAATAACTCATGAACTAGAAATGCTAGAGAGACGAAATTTGTACCTGAGTGTGCCTTGAATTCCACTTCACCCGAACATCAGACTTTTTGGGCCGATGTGCACCATCTTCGTGCCGGAAATGGCCTGCAGGCTGGGACACTCAGAAAGCCACTCAAAAGCATCTTCAGTGGGATTTTTGTACACAGAGCTGCACAAAAAGAAGAAGAAACGAAATAAAATACAAGGAGGGTCAAATCACACCCATAACAACATCGGATTTGCACAAGGTTTCCACCACTGGAAAGCCACGATTCAGGGCTCTCACCTCGTCGTGGATCCGTGTCTCTGAGCATTTTCTAGGCGGGGCGAGCGGCCCCGGAATAAGGCTACAACCACCGGCAAGTTAGCCCACGCGCCGGGGCCGAGCAACAACAAAGGCAAGACATGTCCATCCCAAGAATGATTTGAAACAACACCCGAGCTAAGTTTGAGAATAACTCATGAACTAGAAATGCTAGAGAGACGAAATTTGTACCTGAGTGTGCCTTGAATTCCACTTCACCCGAACATCAGACTTTTTGGGCCGATGTGCACCATCTTCGTGCCGGAAATGGCCTGCAGACTGGGACACTCAGAAAGCCACTCAAAAGCATCTTCAGTGGGATTTTTGTACACAGAGCTGCACAAAAAGAAGAAGAAACGAAATAAAATACAAGGAGGGTCAAATCACACCCATAACAACATCGGATTTGCACAAGGTTTCCACCACTGGAAAGCCACGATTCAGGGCTCTCACCTCGTCGTGGATCCGTGTCTCTGAGCATTTTCTAGGCGGGGCGAGCGGCCCCGGAATAGGGCTACAACCACCGGCAAGTTAGCCCACGCGCCGGGGCCGAGCAACAACAAAGGCAAGACATGTCCATCCCAAGAATGATTTGAAACAACACCCGAGCTAAGTTTGAGAATAACTCATGAACTAGAAATGCTAGAGAGACGAAATTTGTACCTGAGTGTGCCTTGAATTCCACTTCACCCGAACATCAGACTTTTTGGGCCGATGTGCACCATCTTCGTGCCGGAAATGGCCTGCAGGCTGGGACACTCAGAAAGCCACTCAAAAGCATCTTCAGTGGGATTTTTGTACACAGAGCTGCACAAAAAGAAGAAGAAACGAAATAAAATACAAGGAGGGTCAAATCACACCCATAACAACATCGGATTTGCACAAGGTTTCCACCACTGGAAAGCCACGATTCAGGGCTCTCACCTCGTCGTGGATCCGTGTCTCTGAGCATTTTCTAGGCGGGGCGAGCGGCCCCGGAATAGGGCTACAACCACCGGCAAGTTAGCCCACGCGCCGGGGCCGAGCAACAACAAAGGCAAGACATGTCCATCCCAAGAATGATTTGAAACAACACCCGAGCTAAGTTTGAGAATAACTCATGAACTAGAAATGCTAGAGAGACGAAATTTGTACCTGAGTGTGCCTTGAATTCCACTTCACCCGAACATCAGACTTTTTGGGCCGATGTGCACCATCTTCGTGCCGGAAATGGCCTGCAGGCTGGGACACTCAGAAAGCCACTCAAAAGCATCTTCAGTGGGATTTTTGTACACAGAGCTGCACAAAAAGAAGAAGAAACGAAATAAAATACAAGGAGGGTCAAATCACACCCATAACAACATCGGATTTGCACAAGGTTTCCACCACTGGAAAGCCACGATTCAGGGCTCTCACCTCGTCGTGGATCCGTGTCTCTGAGCATTTTCTAGGCGGGGCGAGCGGCCCCGGAATAGGGCTACAACCACCGGCAAGTTAGCCCACGCGCCGGGGCCGAGCAACAACAAAGGCAAGACATGTCCATCCCAAGAATGATTTGAAACAACACCCGAGCTAAGTTTGAGAATAACTCATGAACTAGAAATGCTAGAGAGACGAAATTTGTACCTGAGTGTGCCTTGAATTCCACTTCACCCGAACATCAGACTTTTTGGGCCGATGTGCACCATCTTCGTGCCGGAAATGGCCTGCAGGCTGGGACACTCAGAAAGCCACTCAAAAGCATCTTCAGTGGGATTTTTGTACACAGAGCTGCACAAAAAGAAGAAGAAACGAAATAAAATACAAGGAGGGTCAAATCACACCCATAACAACATCGGATTTGCACAAGGTTTCCACCACTGGAAAGCCACGATTCAGGGCTCTCACCTCGTTGTGGATCCGTGTCTCTGAGCATTTTCTAGGCGGGGCGAGCGGCCCCGGAATAGGGCTACAACCACCGGCAAGTTAGCCCACGCGCCGGGGCCGAGCAACAACAAAGGCAAGACATGTCCATCCCAAGAATGATTTGAAACAACACCCGAGCTAAGTTTGAGAATAACTCATGAACTAGAAATGCTAGAGAGACGAAATTTGTACCTGAGTGTGCCTTGAATTCCACTTCACCCGAACATCAGACTTTTTGGGCCGATGTGCACCATCTTCGTGCCGGAAATGGCCTGCAGGCTGGGACACTCAGAAAGCCACTCAAAAGCATCTTCAGTGGGATTTTTGTACACAGAGCTGCACAAAAAGAAGAAGAAACGAAATAAAATACAAGGAGGGTCAAATCACACCCATAACAACATCGGATTTGCACAAGGTTTCCACCACTGGAAAGCCACGATTCAGGGCTCTCACCTCGTCGTGGATCCGTGTCTCTGAGCATTTTCTAGGCGGGGCGAGCGGCCCCGGAATAGGGCTACAACCACCGGCAAGTTAGCCCACGCGCCGGGGCCGAGCAACAACAAAGGCAAGACATGTCCATCCCAAGAATGATTTGAAACAACACCCGAGCTAAGTTTGAGAATAACTCATGAACTAGAAATGCTAGAGAGACGAAATTTGTACCTGAGTGTGCCTTGAATTCCACTTCACCCGAACATCAGACTTTTTGGGCCGATGTGCACCATCTTCGTGCCGGAAATGGCCTGCAGGCTGGGACACTCAGAAAGCCACTCAAAAGCATCTTCAGTGGGATTTTTGTACACAGAGCTGCACAAAAAGAAGAAGAAACGAAATAAAATACAAGGAGGGTCAAATCACACCCATAACAACATCGGATTTGCACAAGGTTTCCACCACTGGAAAGCCACGATTCAGGGCTCTCACCTCGTCGTGGATCCGTGTCTCTGAGCATTTTCTAGGCGGGGCGAGCGGCCCCGGAATAGGGCTACAACCACCGGCAAGTTAGCCCACGCGCCGGGGCCGAGCAACAACAAAGGCAAGACATGTCCATCCCAAGAATGATTTGAAACAACACCCGAGCTAAGTTTGAGAATAACTCATGAACTAGAAATGCTAGAGAGACGAAATTTGTACCTGAGTGTGCCTTGAATTCCACTTCACCCGAACATCAGACTTTTTGGGCCGATGTGCACCATCTTCGTGCCGGAAATGGCCTGCAGGCTGGGACACTCAGAAAGCCACTCAAAAGCATCTTCAGTGGGATTTTTGTACACAGAGCTGCACAAAAAGAAGAAGAAACGAAATAAAATACAAGGAGGGTCAAATCACACCCATAACAACATCGGATTTGCACAAGGTTTCCACCACTGGAAAGCCACGATTCAGGGCTCTCACCTCGTTGTGGATCCGTGTCTCTGAGCATTTTCTAGGCGGGGCGAGCGGCCCCGGAATAGGGCTACAACCACCGGCAAGTTAGCCCACGCGCCGGGGCCGAGCAACAACAAAGGCAAGACATGTCCATCCCAAGAATGATTTGAAACAACACCCGAGCTAAGTTTGAGAATAACTCATGAACTAGAAATGCTAGAGAGACGAAATTTGTACCTGAGTGTGCCTTGAATTCCACTTCACCCGAACATCAGACTTTTTGGGCCGATGTGCACCATCTTCGTGCCGGAAATGGCCTGCAGGCTGGGACACTCAGAAAGCCACTCAAAAGCATCTTCAGTGAGATTTTTGTACACAGAGCTGCACAAAAAGAAGAAGAAACGAAATAAAATACAAGGAGGGTCAAATCACACCCATAACAACATCGGATTTGCACAAGGTTTCCACGATTCAGGGCTCTCACCTCGTCGTAAATCCGTGTCTCTGAGCATTTTCTAGGCGGGGCGAGCGGCCCCGGAATAGGGCTACAACCACCGGCAAGTTAGCCCACGCGCCGGGGCCGAGCAACAACAAAGGCAAGACATGTCCATCCCAAGAATGATTTGAAACAACACCCGAGCTAAGTTTGAGAATAACTCATGAACTAGAAATGCTAGAGAGACGAAATTTGTACCTGAGTGTGCCTTGAACTCCACTTCACCCGAACATCAGACTTTTTGGGCCGATGTGCACCATCTTCGTGCCGGAAATGGCCTGCAGGCTGGGACACTCAGAAAGCCACTCAAAAGCATCTTCAGTGGGATTTTTGTACACAGAGCTGCACAAAAAGAAGAAGAAACGAAATAAAATACAAGGAGGGTCAAATCACACCCATAACAACATCGGATTTGCACAAGGTTTCCACCACTGGAAAGCCACGATTCAGGGCTCTCACCTCGTCGTGGATCCGTGTCTCTGAGCATTTTCTAGGTGGGGCGAGCGGCCCCGGAATAGGGCTACAACCACCGGCAAGTTAGCCCACGCGCCGGGGCCGAGCAACAACAAAGGCAAGACATGTCCATCCCAAGAATGATTTGAAACAACACCCGAGCTAAGTTTGAGAATAACTCATGAACTAGAAATGCTAGAGAGACGAAATTTGTACCTGAGTGTGCCTTGAATTCCACTTCACCCGAACATCAGACTTTTTGGGCCGATGTGCACCATCTTCGTGCCGGAAATGGCCTGCAGGCTGGGACACTCAGAAAGCCACTCAAAAGCATCTTCAGTGGGATTTTTGTACACAGAGCTGCACAAAAAGAAGAAGAAACGAAATAAAATACAAGGAGGGTCAAATCACACCCATAACAACATCGGATTTGCACAAGGTTTCCACCACTGGAAAGCCACGATTCAGGGCTCTCACCTCGTTGTGGATCCGTGTCTCTGAGCATTTTCTAGGCGGGGCGAGCGGCCCCGGAATAGGGCTACAACCACCGGCAAGTTAGCCCACGCGCCGGGGCCGAGCAACAACAAAGGCAAGACATGTCCATCCCAAGAATGATTTGAAACAACACCCGAGCTAAGTTTGAGAATAACTCATGAACTAGAAATGCTAGAGAGACGAAATTTGTACCTGAGTGTGCCTTGAATTCCACTTCACCCGAACATCAGACTTTTTGGGCCGATGTGCACCATCTTCGTGCCGGAAATGGCCTGCAGGCTGGGACACTCAGAAAGCCACTCAAAAGCATCTTCAGTGGGATTTTTGTACACAGAGCTGCACAAAAAGAAGAAGAAACGAAATAAAATACAAGGAGGGTCAAATCACACCCATAACAACAATGGATTTGCACAAGGTTTCCACCACTGGAAAGCCACGATTCAGGGCTCTCACCTCGTCGTGGATCCGTGTCTCTGAGAATTTTCTAGGCGGGGCGAGCGGCCCCGGAATAGGGCTACAACCACCGGCAAGTTAGCCCACGCACCGGGGCCGAGCAACAACAAAGGCAAGACATGTCCATCCCAAGAATGATTTGAAACAACACCCGAGCTAAGTTTGAGAATAACTCATGAACTAGAAATGCTAGAGAGACGAAATTTGTACCTGAGTGTGCCTTGAATTCCACTTCACCCGAACATTAGACTTTTTGGGCCGATGTGCACCATCTTCGTGCCGGAAATGGCCTGCAGGCTGGGACACTCAGAAAGCCACTCAAAAGCATCTTCAGTGGGATTTTTGTACACAGAGCTGCACAAAAAGAAGAAGAAACGAAATAAAATACAAGAAGGGTCAAATCACACCCATAACAACATCGGATTTGCACAAGGTTTCCACCACTCGAAAGCCACGATTCAGGGCTCTCACCTCGTTGTGGATCCGTGTCTCTGAGCATTTTCTAGGCGGGGCGAGCGGCCCCGGAATAGGGCTACAACCACCGGCAAGTTAGCCCACGCGCCGGGGCCGAGCAACAACAAAGGCAAGACATGTCCATCCCAAGAATGATTTGAAACAACACCCGAGCTAAGTTTGAGAATAACTCATGAACTAGAAATGCTAGAGAGACGAAATTTGTACCTGAGTGTGCCTTGAATTCCACTTCACCCGAACATCAGACTTTTTGGGCCGATGTGCACCATCTTCGTGCCGGAAATGGCCTGCAGGCTGGGACACTCAGAAAGCCACTCAAAAGCATCTTCAGTGGGATTTTTGTACACAGAGCTGCACAAAAAGAAGAAGAAACGAAATAAAATACAAGAAGGGTCAAATCACACCCATAACAACATCGGATTTGCACAAGGTTTCCACCACTGGAAAGCCACGATTCAGGGCTCTCACCTCGTCGTGGATCCGTGTCTCTGAGCATTTTCTAGGCGGGGCGAGCGGCCCCGGAATAGGGCTACAACCACCGGCAAGTTAGCCCACGCGCCGGGGCCGAGCAACAACAAAGGCAAGACATGTCCATCCCAAGAATGATTTGAAACAACACCCGAGCTAAGTTTGAGAATAACTCATGAACTAGAAATGCTAGAGAGACGAAATTTGTACCTGAGTGTGCCTTGAATTCCACTTCACCCGAACATTAGACTTTTTGGGCCGATGTGCACCATCTTCGTGCCGGAAATGGCCTGCAGGCTGGGACACTCAGAAAGCCACTCAAAAGCATCTTCAGTGGGATTTTTGTACACAGAGCTGCACAAAAAGAAGAAGAAACGAAATAAAATACAAGGAGGGTCAAATCACACCCATAACAACATCGGATTTGCACAAGGTTTCCACCACTGGAAAGCCACGATTCAGGGCTCTCACCTCGTTGTAGATCCGTGTCTCTGAGCATTTTCTAGGCGGGGCGAGCGGCCCCGGAATAGGGCTACAACCACCGGCAAGTTAGCCCACGCGCCGGGGCCGAGCAACAACAAAGGCAAGACATGTCCATCCCAAGAATGATTTGAAACAACACCCGAGCTAAGTTTGAGAATAACTCATGAACTAGAAATGCTAGAGAGACGAAATTTGTACCTGAGTGTGCCTTGAATTCCACTTCACCCGAACATCAGACTTTTTGGGCCGATGTGCACCATCTTCGTGCCGGAAATGGCCTGCAGGCTGGGACACTCAGAAAGCCACTCAAAAGCATCTTCAGTGGGATTTTTGTACACAGAGCTGCACAAAAAGAAGAAGAAACGAAATAAAATACAAGGAGGGTCAAATCACACCCATAACAACATCGGATTTGCACAAGGTTTCCACGATTCAGGGCTCTCACCTCGTCGTAGATCCGTGTCTCTGAGCATTTTCTAGGCGGGGCGAGCGGCCCCGGAATAGGGCTACAACCACCGGCAAGTTAGCCCACGCGCCGGGGCCGAGCAACAACAAAGGCAAGACATGTCCATCCCAAGAATGATTTGAAACAACACCCGAGCTAAGTTTGAGAATAACTCATGAACTAGAAATGCTAGAGAGACGAAATTTGTACCTGAGTGTGCCTTGAATTCCACTTCACCCGAACATCAGACTTTTTGGGCCGATGTGCACCATCTTCGTGCCGGAAATGGCCTGCAGGCTGGGACACTCAGAAAGCCACTCAAAAGCATCTTCAGTGGGATTTTTGTACACAGAGCTGCACAAAAAGAAGAAGAAACGAAATAAAATACAAGGAGGGTCAAATCACACCCATAACAACATCGGATTTGCACAAGGTTTCCACCACTGGAAAGCCACGATTCAGGGCTCTCACCTCGTTGTGGATCCGTGTCTCTGAGCATTTTCTAGGCGGGGCGAGCGGCCCCGGAATAGGGCTACAACCACCGGCAAGTTAGCCCACGCGCCGGGGCCGAGCAACAACAAAGGCAAGACATGTCCATCCCAAGAATGATTTGAAACAACACCCGAGCTAAGTTTGAGAATAACTCATGAACTAGAAATGCTAGAGAGACGAAATTTGTACCTGAGTGTGCCTTGAATTCCACTTCACCCGAACATCAGACTTTTTGGGCCGATGTGCACCATCTTCGTGCCGGAAATGGCCTGCAGGCTGGGACACTCAGAAAGCCACTCAAAAGCATCTTCAGTGGGATTTTTGTACACAGAGCTGCACAAAAAGAAGAAGAAACGAAATAAAATACAAGGAGGGTCAAATCACACCCATAACAACATCGGATTTGCACAAGGTTTCCACCACTGGAAAGCCACGATTCAGGGCTCTCACCTCGTTGTGGATCCGTGTCTCTGAGCATTTTCTAGGCGGGGCGAGCGGCCCCGGAATAGGGCTACAACCACCGGCAAGTTAGCCCACGCGCCGGGGCCGAGCAACAACAAAGGCAAGACATGTCCATCCCAAGAATGATTTGAAACAACACCCGAGCTAAGTTTGAGAATAACTCATGAACTAGAAATGCTAGAGAGACGAAATTTGTACCTGAGTGTGCCTTGAATTCCACTTCACCCGAACATCAGACTTTTTGGGCCGATGTGCACCATCTTCGTGCCGGAAATGGCCTGCAGGCTGGGACACTCAGAAAGCCACTCAAAAGCATCTTTAGTGGGATTTTTGTACACAGAGCTGCACAAAAAGAAGAAGAAACGAAATAAAATACAAGGAGGGTCAAATCACACCCATAACAACATCGGATTTGCACAAGGTTTCCACCACTGGAAAGCCACGATTCAGGGCTCTCACCTCGTTGTGGATCCGTGTCTCTGAGCATTTTCTAGGCGGGGCGAGCGGCCCCGGAATAGGGCTACAACCACCGGCAAGTTAGCCCACGCGCCGGGGCCGAGCAACAACAAAGGCAAGACATGTCCATCCCAAGAATGATTTGAAACAACACCCGAGCTAAGTTTGAGAATAACTCATGAACTAGAAATGCTAGAGACACGAAATTTGTACCTGAGTGTGCCTTGAATTCCACTTCACCCGAACATCAGACTTTTTGGGCCGATGTGCACCATCTTCGTGCCGGAAATGGCCTGCAGGCTGGGACACTCAGAAAGCCACTCAAAAGCATCTTCAGTGGGATTTTTGTACACAGAGCTGCACAAAAAGAAGAAGAAACGAAATAAAATACAAGGAGGGTCAAATCACACCCATAACAACATCGGATTTGCACAAGGTTTCCACCACTGGAAAGCCACGATTCAGGGCTCTCACCTCGTCGTGGATCCGTGTCTCTGAGCATTTTCTAGGCGGGGCGAGCGGCCCCGGAATAGGGCTACAACCACCGGCAAGTTAGCCCACGCGCCGGGGCCGAGCAACAACAAAGGCAAGACATGTCCATCCCAAGAATGATTTGAAACAACACCCGAGCTAAGTTTGAGAATAACTCATGAACTAGAAATGCTAGAGAGACGAAATTTGTACCTGAGTGTGCCTTGAATTCCACTTCACCCGAACATCAGACTTTTTGGGCCGATGTGCACCATCTTCGTGCCGGAAATGGCCTGCAGGCTGGGACACTCAGAAAGCCACTCAAAAGCATCTTTAGTGGGATTTTTGTACACAGAGCTGCACAAAAAGAAGAAGAAACGAAATAAAATACAAGGAGGGTCAAATCACACCCATAACAACATCGGATTTGCACAAGGTTTCCACCACTGGAAAGCCACGATTCAGGGCTCTCACCTCGTTGTGGATCCGTGTCTCTGAGCATTTTCTAGGCGGGGCGAGCGGCCCCGGAATAGGGCTACAACCACCGGCAAGTTAGCCCACGCGCCGGGGCCGAGCAACAACAAAGGCAAGACATGTCCATCCCAAGAATGATTTGAAACAACACCCGAGCTAAGTTTGAGAATAACTCATGAACTAGAAATGCTAGAGAGACGAAATTTGTACCTGAGTGTGCCTTGAATTCCACTTCACCCGAACATTAGACTTTTTGGGCCGATGTGCACCATCTTCGTGCCGGAAATGGCCTGCAGGCTGGGACACTCAGAAAGCCACTCAAAAGCATCTTCAGTGGGATTTTTGTACACAGAGCTGCACAAAAAGAAGAAGAAACGAAATAAAATACAAGGAGGGTCAAATCACACCCATAACAACATCGGATTTGCACAAGGTTTCCACCACTGGAAAGCCACGATTCAGGGCTCTCACCTCGTCGTGGATCCGTGTCTCTGAGCATTTTCTAGGCGGGGCGAGCGGCCCCGGAATAGGGCTACAACCACCGGCAAGTTAGCCCACGCGCCGGGGCCGAGCAACAACAAAGGCAAGACATGTCCATCCCAAGAATGATTTGAAACAACACCCGAGCTAAGTTTGAGAATAACTCATGAACTAGAAATGCTAGAGAGACGAAATTTGTACCTGAGTGTGCCTTGAATTCCACTTCACCCGAACATTAGACTTTTTGGGCCGATGTGCACCATCTTCGTGCCGGAAATGGCCTGCAGGCTGGGACACTCAGAAAGCCACTCAAAAGCATCTTCAGTGGGATTTTTGTACACAGAGCTGCACAAAAAGAAGAAGAAACGAAATAAAATACAAGGAGGGTCAAATCACACCCATAACAACATCGGATTTGCACAAGGTTTCCACCACTGGAAAGCCACGATTCAGGGCTCTCACCTCGTCGTGGATCCGTGTCTCTGAGCATTTTCTAGGCGGGGCGAGCGGCCCCGGAATAGGGCTACAACCACCGGCAAGTTAGCCCACGCGCCGGGGCCGAGCAACAACAAAGGCAAGACATGTCCATCCCAAGAATGATTTGAAACAACACCCGAGCTAAGTTTGAGAATAACTCATGAACTAGAAATGCTAGAGAGACGAAATTTGTACCTGAGTGTGCCTTGAATTCCACTTCACCCGAACATCAGACTTTTTGGGCCGATGTGCACCATCTTCGTGCCGGAAATGGCCTGCAGGCTGGGACACTCAGAAAGCCACTCAAAAGCATCTTCAGTGGGATTTTTGTACACAGAGCTGCACAAAAAGAAGAAGAAACGAAATAAAATACAAGGAGGGTCAAATCACACCCATAACAACATCGGATTTGCACAAGGTTTCCACCACTGGAAAGCCACGATTCAGGGCTCTCACTTCGTTGTGGATCCGTGTCTCTGAGCATTTTCTAGGCGGGGCGAGCGGCCCCGGAATAGGGCTACAACCACCGGCAAGTTAGCCCACGCGCCGGGGCCGAGCAACAACAAAGGCAAGACATGTCCATCCCAAGAATGATTTGAAACAACACCCGAGCTAAGTTTGAGAATAACTCATGAACTAGAAATGCTAGAGACACGAAATTTGTACCTGAGTGTGCCTTGAATTCCACTTCACCCGAACATCAGACTTTTTGGGCCGATGTGCACCATCTTCGTGCCGGAAATGGCCTGCAGGCTGGGACACTCAGAAAGCCACTCAAAAGCATCTTCAGTGGGATTTTTGTACACAGAGCTGCACAAAAAGAAGAAGAAACGAAATAAAATACAAGGAGGGTCAAATCACACCCATAACAACATCGGATTTGCACAAGGTTTCCACCACTGGAAAGCCACGATTCAGGGCTCTCACCTCGTCGTGGATCCGTGTCTCTGAGCATTTTCTAGGCGGGGCGAGCGGCCCCGGAATAGGGCTACAACCACCGGCAAGTTAGCCCACGCGCCGGGGCCGAGCAACAACAAAGGCAAGACATGTCCATCCCAAGAATGATTTGAAACAACACCCGAGCTAAGTTTGAGAATAACTCATGAACTAGAAATGCTAGAGAGACGAAATTTGTACCTGAGTGTGCCTTGAATTCCACTTCACCCGAACATCAGACTTTTTGGGCCGATGTGCACCATCTTCGTGCCGGAAATGGCCTGCAGGCTGGGACACTCAGAAAGCCACTCAAAAGCATCTTCAGTGGGATTTTTGTACACAGAGCTGCACAAAAAGAAGAAGAAACGAAATAAAATACAAGGAGGGTCAAATCACACCCATAACAACATCGGATTTGCACAAGGTTTCCACCACTGGAAAGCCACGATTCAGGGCTCTCACTTCGTTGTGGATCCGTGTCTCTGAGCATTTTCTAGGCGGGGCGAGCGGCCCCGGAATAGGGCTACAACCACCGGCAAGTTAGCCCACGCGCCGGGGCCGAGCAACAACAAAGGCAAGACATGTCCATCCCAAGAATGATTTGAAACAACACCCGAGCTAAGTTTGAGAATAACTCATGAACTAGAAATGCTAGAGAGACGAAATTTGTACCTGAGTGTGCCTTGAATTCCACTTCACCCGAACATTAGACTTTTTGGGCCGATGTGCACCATCTTCGTGCCGGAAATGGCCTGCAGGCTTGGACACTCAGAAAGCCACTCAAAAGCATCTTCAGTGGGATTTTTGTACACAGAGCTGCACAAAAAGAAGAAGAAACGAAATAAAATACAAGGAGGGTCAAATCACACCCATAACAACATCGGATTTGCACAAGGTTTCCACCACTGGAAAGCCACGATTCAGGGCTCTCATCTCGTCGTAGATCCGTGTCTCTGAGCATTTTCTAGGCGGGGCGAGCGGCCCCGGAATAGGGCTACAACCACCGGCAAGTTAGCCCACGCGCCGGGGCCGAGCAACAACAAAGGCAAGACATGTCCATCCCAAGAATGATTTGAAACAACACCCGAGCTAAGTTTGAGAATAACTCATGAACTAGAAATGCTAGAGAGACGAAATTTGTACCTGAGTGTGCCTTGAATTCCACTTCACCCGAACATTAGACTTTTTGGGCCGATGTGCACCATCTTCGTGCCGGAAATGGCCTGCAGGCTGGGACACTCAGAAAGCCACTCAAAAGCATCTTCAGTGGGATTTTTGTACACAGAGCTGCACAAAAAGAAGAAGAAACGAAATAAAATACAAGGAGGGTCAAATCACACCCATAACAACATCGGATTTGCACAAGGTTTCCACCACTGGAAAGCCACGATTCAGGGCTCTCACCTCGTCGTGGATCCGTGTCTCTGAGCATTTTCTAGGCGGGGCGAGCGGCCCCGGAATAGGGCTACAACCACCGGCAAGTTAGCCCACGCGCCGGGGCCGAGCAACAACAAAGGCAAGACATGTCCATCCCAAGAATGATTTGAAACAACACCCGAGCTAAGTTTGAGAATAACTCATGAACTAGAAATGCTAGAGAGACGAAATTTGTACCTGAGTGTGCCTTGAATTCCACTTCACCCGAACATCAGACTTTTTGGGCCGATGTGCACCATCTTCGTGCCGGAAATGGCCTGCAGGCTGGGACACTCAGAAAGCCACTCAAAAGCATCTTCAGTGGGATTTTTGTACACAGAGCTGCACAAAAAGAAGAAGAAACGAAATAAAATACAAGGAGGGTCAAATCACACCCATAACAACATCGGATTTGCACAAGGTTTCCACCACTGGAAAGCCACGATTCAGGGCTCTCACCTCGTCGTGGATCCGTGTCTCTGAGCATTTTCTAGGCGGGGCGAGCGGCCCCGGAATAGGGCTACAACCACCGGCAAGTTAGCCCACGCGCCGGGGCCGAGCAACAACAAAGGCAAGACATGTCCATCCCAAGAATGATTTGAAACAACACCCGAGCTAAGTTTGAGAATAACTCATGAACTAGAAATGCTAGAGAGACGAAATTTGTACCTGAGTGTGCCTTGAATTCCACTTCACCCGAACATCAGACTTTTTGGGCCGATGTGCACCATCTTCGTGCCGGAAATGGCCTGCAGGCTGGGACACTCAGAAAGCCACTCAAAAGCATCTTCAGTGGGATTTTTGTACACAGAGCTGCACAAAAAGAAGAAGAAACGAAATAAAATACAAGGAGGGTCAAATCACACCCATAACAACATCGGATTTGCACAAGGTTTCCACCACTGGAAAGCCACGATTCAGGGCTCTCACTTCGTTGTGGATCCGTGTCTCTGAGCATTTTCTAGGCGGGGCGAGCGGCCCCGGAATAGGGCTACAACCACCGGCAAGTTAGCCCACGCGCCGGGGCCGAGCAACAACAAAGGCAAGACATGTCCATCCCAAGAATGATTTGAAACAACACCCGAGCTAAGTTTGAGAATAACTCATGAACTAGAAATGCTAGAGAGACGAAATTTGTACCTGAGTGTGCCTTGAATTCCACTTCACCCGAACATTAGACTTTTTGGGCCGATGTGCACCATCTTCGTGCCGGAAATGGCCTGCAGGCTTGGACACTCAGAAAGCCACTCAAAAGCATCTTCAGTGGGATTTTTGTACACAGAGCTGCACAAAAAGAAGAAGAAACGAAATAAAATACAAGGAGGGTCAAATCACACCCATAACAACATCGGATTTGCACAAGGTTTCCACCACTGGAAAGCCACGATTCAGGGCTCTCATCTCGTCGTAGATCCGTGTCTCTGAGCATTTTCTAGGCGGGGCGAGCGGCCCCGGAATAGGGCTACAACCACCGGCAAGTTAGCCCACGCGCCGGGGCCGAGCAACAACAAAGGCAAGACATGTCCATCCCAAGAATGATTTGAAACAACACCCGAGCTAAGTTTGAGAATAACTCATGAACTAGAAATGCTAGAGAGACGAAATTTGTACCTGAGTGTGCCTTGAATTCCACTTCACCCGAACATCAGACTTTTTGGGCCGATGTGCACCATCTTCGTGCCGGAAATGGCCTGCAGGCTGGGACACTCAGAAAGCCACTCAAAAGCATCTTCAGTGGGATTTTTGTACACAGAGCTGCACAAAAAGAAGAAGAAACGAAATAAAATACAAGGAGGGTCAAATCACACCCATAACAACATCGGATTTGCACAAGGTTTCCACCACTGGAAAGCCACGATTCAGGGCTCTCACTTCGTTGTGGATCCGTGTCTCTGAGCATTTTCTAGGCGGGGCGAGCGGCCCCGGAATAGGGCTACAACCACCGGCAAGTTAGCCCACGCGCCGGGGCCGAGCAACAACAAAGGCAAGACATGTCCATCCCAAGAATGATTTGAAACAACACCCGAGCTAAGTTTGAGAATAACTCATGAACTAGAAATGCTAGAGAGACGAAATTTGTACCTGAGTGTGCCTTGAATTCCACTTCACCCGAACATTAGACTTTTTGGGCCGATGTGCACCATCTTCGTGCCGGAAATGGCCTGCAGGCTGGGACACTCAGAAAGCCACTCAAAAGCATCTTCAGTGGGATTTTTGTACACAGAGCTGCACAAAAAGAAGAAGAAACGAAATAAAATACAAGGAGGGTCAAATCACACCCATAACAACATCGGATTTGCACGAGGTTTCCACCACTGGAAAGCCACGATTCAGGGCTCTCATCTCGTCGTAGATCCGTGTCTCTGAGCATTTTCTAGGCGGGGCGAGCGGCCCCGGAATAGGGCTACAACCACCGGCAAGTTAGCCCACGCGCCGGGGCCGAGCAACAACAAAGGCAAGACATGTCCATCCCAAGAATGATTTGAAACAACACCCGAGCTAAGTTTGAGAATAACTCATGAACTAGAAATGCTAGAGAGACGAAATTTGTACCTGAGTGTGCCTTGAATTCCACTTCACCCGAACATCAGACTTTTTGGGCCGATGTGCACCATCTTCGTGCCGGAAATGGCCTGCAGGCTGGGACACTCAGAAAGCCACTCAAAAGCATCTTCAGTGGGATTTTTGTACACAGAGCTGCACAAAAAGAAGAAGAAACGAAATAAAATACAAGGAGGGTCAAATCACACCCATAACAACATCGGATTTGCACAAGGTTTCCACCACTGGAAAGCCACGATTCAGGGCTCTCACCTCGTCGTGGATCCGTGTCTCTGAGCATTTTCTAGGCGGGGCGAGCGGCCCCGGAATAGGGCTACAACCACCGGCAAGTTAGCCCACGCGCCGGGGCCGAGCAACAACAAAGGCAAGACATGTCCATCCCAAGAATGATTTGAAACAACACCCGAGCTAAGTTTGAGAATAACTCATGAACTAGAAATGCTAGAGAGACGAAATTTGTACCTGAGTGTGCCTTGAATTCCACTTCACCCGAACATTAGACTTTTTGGGCCGATGTGCACCATCTTCGTGCCGGAAATGGCCTGCAGGCTGGGACACTCAGAAAGCCACTCAAAAGCATCTTCAGTGGGATTTTTGTACACAGAGCTGCACAAAAAGAAGAAGAAACGAAATAAAATACAAGGAGGGTCAAATCACACCCATAACAACATCGGATTTGCACAAGATTTCCACCACTGGAAAGCCACGATTCAGGGCTCTCACCTCGTCGTGGATCCGTGTCTCTGAGCATTTTCAAGGCGGGGGCGAGCGGCCCCGGAATAGGGCTACAACCACCGGCAAGTTAGCCCACGCGCCGGGGCCGAGCAACAACAAAGGCAAGACATGTCCATCCCAAGAATGATTTGAAACAACACCCGAGCTAAGTTTGAGAATAACTCATGAACTAGAAATGCTAGAGAGACGAAATTTGTACCTGAGTGTGCCTTGAATTCCACTTCACCCGAACATCAGACTTTTTGGGCCGATGTGCACCATCTTCGTGCCGGAAATGGCCTGCAGGCTGGGACACTCAGAAAGCCACTCAAAAGCATCTTCAGTGGGATTTTTGTACACAGAGCTGCACAAAAAGAAGAAGAAACGAAATAAAATACAAGGAGGGTCAAATCACACCCATAACAACATCGGATTTGCACAAGGTTTCCACCACTGGAAAGCCACGATTCAGGGCTCTCACCTCGTCGTGGATCCGTGTCTCTGAGCATTTTCTAGGCGGGGCGAGCGGCCCCGGAATAGGGCTACAACCACCGGCAAGTTAGCCCACGCGCCGGGGCCGAGCAACAACAAAGGCAAGACATGTCCATCCCAAGAATGATTTGAAACAACACCCGAGCTAAGTTTGAGAATAACTCATGAACTAGAAATGCTAGAGAGACGAAATTTGTACCTGAGTGTGCCTTGAATTCCACTTCACCCGAACATCAGACTTTTTGGGCCGATGTGCACCATCTTCGTGCCGGAAATGGCCTGCAGGCTGGGACACTCAGAAAGCCACTCAAAAGCATCTTCAGTGGGATTTTTGTACACAGAGCTGCACAAAAAGAAGAAGAAACGAAATAAAATACAAGGAGGGTCAAATCACACCCATAACAACATCGGATTTGCACAAGGTTTCCACCACTGGAAAGCCACGATTCAGGGCTCTCACTTCGTTGTGGATCCGTGTCTCTGAGCATTTTCTAGGCGGGGCGAGCGGCCCCGGAATAGGGCTACAACCACCGGCAAGTTAGCCCACGCGCCGGGGCCGAGCAACAACAAAGGCAAGACATGTCCATCCCAAGAATGATTTGAAACAACACCCGAGCTAAGTTTGAGAATAACTCATGAACTAGAAATGCTAGAGAGACGAAATTTGTACCTGAGTGTGCCTTGAATTCCACTTCACCCGAACATTAGACTTTTTGGGCCGATGTGCACCATCTTCGTGCCGGAAATGGCCTGCAGGCTGGGACACTCAGAAAGCCACTCAAAAGCATCTTCAGTGGGATTTTTGTACACAGAGCTGCACAAAAAGAAGAAGAAACGAAATAAAATACAAGGAGGGTCAAATCACACCCATAACAACATCGGATTTGCACAAGGTTTCCACCACTGGAAAGCCACGATTCAGGGCTCTCATCTCGTCGTAGATCCGTGTCTCTGAGCATTTTCTAGGCGGGGCGAGCGGCCCCGGAATAGGGCTACAACCACCGGCAAGTTAGCCCACGCGCCGGGGCCGAGCAACAACAAAGGCAAGACATGTCCATCCCAAGAATGATTTGAAACAACACCCGAGCTAAGTTTGAGAATAACTCATGAACTAGAAATGCTAGAGAGACGAAATTTGTACCTGAGTGTGCCTTGAATTCCACTTCACCCGAACATTAGACTTTTTGGGCCGATGTGCACCATCTTCGTGCCGGAAATGGCCTGCAGGCTGGGACACTCAGAAAGCCACTCAAAAGCATCTTCAGTGGGATTTTTGTACACAGAGCTGCACAAAAAGAAGAAGAAACGAAATAAAATACAAGGAGGGTCAAATCACACCCATAACAACATCGGATTTGCACAAGATTTCCACCACTGGAAAGCCACGATTCAGGGCTCTCACCTCGTCGTGGATCCGTGTCTCTGAGCATTTTCTAGGCGGGGCGAGCGGCCCCGGAATAGGGCTACAACCACCGGCAAGTTAGCCCACGCGCCGGGGCCGAGCAACAACAAAGGCAAGACATGTCCATCCCAAGAATGATTTGAAACAACACCCGAGCTAAGTTTGAGAATAACTCATGAACTAGAAATGCTAGAGAGACGAAATTTGTACCTGAGTGTGCCTTGAATTCCACTTCACCCGAACATCAGACTTTTTGGGCCGATGTGCACCATCTTCGTGCCGGAAATGGCCTGCAGGCTGGGACACTCAGAAAGCCACTCAAAAGCATCTTCAGTGGGATTTTTGTACACAGAGCTGCACAAAAAGAAGAAGAAACGAAATAAAATACAAGGAGGGTCAAATCACACCCATAACAACATCGGATTTGCACAAGGTTTCCACCACTGGAAAGCCACGATTCAGGGCTCTCACCTCGTCGTGGATCCGTGTCTCTGAGCATTTTCTAGGCGGGGCGAGCGGCCCCGGAATAGGGCTACAACCACCGGCAAGTTAGCCCACGCGCCGGGGCCGAGCAACAACAAAGGCAAGACATGTCCATCCCAAGAATGATTTGAAACAACACCCGAGCTAAGTTTGAGAATAACTCATGAACTAGAAATGCTAGAGAGACGAAATTTGTACCTGAGTGTGCCTTGAATTCCACTTCACCCGAACATCAGACTTTTTGGGCCGATGTGCACCATCTTCGTGCCGGAAATGGCCTGCAGGCTGGGACACTCAGAAAGCCACTCAAAAGCATCTTCAGTGGGATTTTTGTACACAGAGCTGCACAAAAAGAAGAAGAAACGAAACAAAATACAAGGAGGGTCAAATCACACCCATAACAACATCGGATTTGCACAAGGTTTCCACCACTGGAAAGCCACGATTCAGGGCTCTCACATCGTCGTGGATCCGTGTCTCTGAGCATTTTCTAGGCGGGGCGAGCGGCCCCGGAATAGGGCTACAACCACCGGCAAGTTAGCCCACGCGCCGGGGCCGAGCAACAACAAAGGCAAGACATGTCCATCCCAAGAATGATTTGAAACAACACCCGAGCTAAGTTTGAGAATAACTCATGAACTAGAAATGCTAGAGAGACGAAATTTGTACCTGAGTGTGCCTTGAATTCCACTTCACCCGAACATCAGACTTTTTGGGCCGATGTGCACCATCTTCGTGCCGGGAATGGCCTGCAGGCTGGGACACTCAGAAAGCCACTCAAAAGCATCTTCAGTGGGATTTTTGTACACAGAGCTGCACAAAAAGAAGAAGAAACGAAATAAAATACAAGGAGGGTCAAATCACACCCATAACAACATCGGATTTGCACAAGGTTTCCACCACTGGAAAGCCACGATTCAGGGCTCTCACCTCGTCGTAGATCCGTGTCTCTGAGCATTTTCTAGGCGGGGCGAGCGGCCCCGGAATAGGGCTACAACCAACAGCAAGTTAGCCCACGCGCCGGGGCCGAGCAACAACAAAGGCAAGACATGTCCATCCCAAGAATGATTTGAAACAACACCCGAGCTAAGTTTGAGAATAACTCATGAACTAGAAATGCTAGAGAGACGAAATTTGTACCTGAGTGTGCCTTGAATTCCACTTCACCCGAACATCAGACTTTTTGGGCCGATGTGCACCATCTTCGTGCCGGAAATGGCCTGCAGGCTGGGACACTCAGAAAGCCACTCAAAAGCATCTTCAGTGGGATTTTTGTACACAGAGCTGCACAAAAAGAAGAAGAAACGAAATAAAATACAAGGAGGCTCAAATCACACCCATCACAACATCGGATTTGCACAAGGTTTCCACCACTGGAAAGCCACGATTCAGGGCTCTCACCTCGTCGTGGATCCGTGTCTCTGAGCATTTTCTAGGCGGGGCGAGCGGCCCCGGAATAGGGCTACAACCACCGGCAAGTTAGCCCACGCGCCGGGGCCGAGCAACAACAAAGGCAAGACATGTCCATCCCAAGAATGATTTGAAACACCACCCGAGCTAAGTTTGAGAATAACTCATGAACTAGAAATGCTAGAGAGACGAAATTTGTACCTGAGTGTGCCTTGAATTCCACTTCACCCGAACATCAGACTTTTTGGGCCGATGTGCACCATCTTCGTGCCGGAAATGGCCTGCAGGCTGGGACACTCAGAAAGCCACTCAAAAGCATCTTCAGTGGGATTTTTGTACACAGAGCTGCACAAAAAGAAGAAGAAACGAAATAAAATACAAGGAGGGTCAAATCACACCCATAACAACATCGGATTTGCACAAGGTTTCCACCACTGGAAAGCCACGATTCAGGGCTCTCACCTCGTTGTGGATCCGTGTCTCTGAGCATTTTCTAGGCGGGGCGAGCGGCCCCGGAATAGGGCTACAACCACCGGCAAGTTAGCCCACGCGCCGGGGCCGAGCAACAACAAAGGCAAGACATGTCCATCCCAAGAATGATTTGAAACAACACCCGAGCTAAGTTTGAGAATAACTCATGAACTAGAAATGCTAGAGAGACGAAATTTGTACCTGAGTGTGCCTTGAATTCCACTTCACCCGAACATCAGACTTTTTGGGCCGATGTGCACCATCTTCGTGCCGGGAATGGCCTGCAGGCTGGGACACTCAGAAAGCCACTCAAAAGCATCTTCAGTGGGATTTTTGTACACAGAGCTGCACAAAAAGAAGAAGAAACGAAATAAAATACAAGGAGGGTCAAATCACACCCATAACAACATCGGATTTGCACAAGGTTTCCACCACTGGAAAGCCACGATTCAGGGCTCTCACCTCGTTGTAGATCCGTGTCTCTGAGCATTTTCTAGGCGGGGCGAGCGGCCCCGGAATAGGGCTACAACCAACAGCAAGTTAGCCCACGCGCCGGGGCCGAGCAACAACAAAGGCAAGACATGTCCATCCCAAGAATGATTTGAAACAACACCCGAGCTAAGTTTGAGAATAACTCATGAACTAGAAATGCTAGAGAGACGAAATTTGTACCTGAGTGTGCCTTGAATTCCACTTCACCCGAACATCAGACTTTTTGGGCCGATGTGCACCATCTTCGTGCCGGAAATGGCCTGCAGGCTGGGACACTTAGAAAGCCACTCAAAAGCATCTTCAGTGGGATTTTTGTACACAGAGCTGCACAAAAAGAAGAAGAAACGAAATAAAATACAAGGAGGCTCAAATCACACCCATCACAACATCGGATTTGCACAAGGTTTCCACCACTGGAAAGCCACGATTCAGGGCTCTCACCTCGTCGTGGATCCGTGTCTCTGAGCATTTTCTAGGCGGGGCGAGCGGCCCCGGAATAGGGCTACAACCACCGGCAAGTTAGCCCACGCGCCGGGGCCGAGCAACAACAAAGGCAAGACATGTCCATCCCAAGAATGATTTGAAACACCACCCGAGCTAAGTTTGAGAATAACTCATGAACTAGAAATGCTAGAGAGACGAAATTTGTACCTGAGTGTGCCTTGAATTCCACTTCACCCGAACATCAGACTTTTTGGGCCGATGTGCACCATCTTCGTGCCGGAAATGGCCTGCAGGCTGGGACACTCAGAAAGCCACTCAAAAGCATCTTCAGTGGGATTTTTGTACACAGAGCTGCACAAAAAGAAGAAGAAACGAAATAAAATACAAGGAGGGTCAAATCACACCCATAACAACATTGGATTTGCACAAGGTTTCCACCACTGGAAAGCCACGATTCAGGGCTCTCACCTCGTCGTAGATCCGTGTCTCTGAGCATTTTCTAGGCGGGGCGAGCGGCCCCGGAATAGGGCTACAACCACCGGCAAGTTAGCCCACGCGCCGGGGCCGAGCAACAACAAAGGCAAGACATGTCCATCCCAAGAATGATTTGAAACAACACCCGAGCTAAGTTTGAGAATAACTCATGAACTAGAAATGCTAGAGAGACGAAATTTGTACCTGAGTGTGCCTTGAATTCCACTTCACCCGAACATCAGACTTTTTGGGCCGATGTGCACCATCTTCGTGCCGGAAATGGCCTGCAGGCTGGGACACTCAGAAAGCCACTCAAAAGCATCTTCAGTGGGATTTTTGTACACAGAGCTGCACAAAAAGAAGAAGAAACGAAATAAAATACAAGGAGGGTCAAATCACACCCATAACAACATCGGATTTGCACAAGGTTTCCACCACTGGAAAGCCACGATTCAGGGCTCTCACCTCGTCGTAAATCCGTGTCTCTGAGCATTTTCTAGGCGGGGCGAGCGGCCCCGGAATAGGGCTACAACCACCGGCAAGTTAGCCCACGCGCCGGGGCCGAGCAACAACAAAGGCAAGACATGTCCATCCCAAGAATGATTTGAAACAACACCCGAGCTAAGTTTGAGAATAACTCATGAACTAGAAATGCTAGAGAGACGAAATTTGTACCTGAGTGTGCCTTGAATTCCACTTCACCCGAACATTAGACTTTTTGGGCCGATGTGCACCATCTTCGTGCCGGAAATGGCCTGCAGGCTGGGACACTCAGAAAGCCACTCAAAAGCATCTTCAGTGGGATTTTTGTACACAGAGCTGCACAAAAAGAAGAAGAAACAAAATAAAATACAAGGAGGGTCAAATCACACCCATAACAACATCGGATTTGCACAAGGTTTCCACCACTGGAAAGCCACGATTCAGGGCTCTCACCTTGTCGTGGATCCGTGTCTCTGAGCATCTTCTAGGCGGGGCGAGCGGCCCCGGAATAGGGCTACAACCACCGGCAAGTTAGCCCACGCGCCGGGGCCGAGCAACAACAAAGGCAAGACATGTCCATCCCAAGAATGATTTGAAACAACACCCGAGCTAAGTTTGAGAATAACTCATGAACTAGAAATGCTAGAGAGACGAAATTTGTACCTGAGTGTGCCTTGAATTCCACTTCACCCGAACATCAAACTTTTTGGGCCGATGTGCACCATCTTCGTGCCGGAAATGGCCTGCAGGCTGGGACACTCAGAAAGCCACTCAAAAGCATCTTCAGTGGGATTTTTGTACACAGAGCTGCACAAAAAGAAGAAGAAACGAAATAAAATACAAGGAGGGTCAAATCACACCCATAACAACATCGGATTTGCACAAGGTTTCCACCACTGGAAAGCCACGATTCAGGGCTCTCACCTCGTCGTAGATCCGTGTCTCTGAGCATTTTCTAGGCGGGGCGAGCGGCCCCGGAATAGGGCTACAACCACCGGCAAGTTAGCCCACGCGCCGGGGCCGAGCAACAACAAAGGCAAGACATGTCCATCCCAAGAATGATTTGAAACAACACCCGAGCTAAGTTTGAGAATAACTCATGAACTAGAAATGCTAGAGAGACGAAATTTGTACCTGAGTGTGCCTTGAATTCCACTTCACCCGAACATCAGACTTTTTGGGCCGATGTGCACCATCTTCGTGCCGGAAATGGCCTGCAGGCTGGGACACTCAGAAAGCCACTCAAAAGCATCTTCAGTGGGATTTTTGTACACAGAGCTGCACAAAAAGAAGAAGAAACGAAATAAAATACAAGGAGGGTCAAATCACACCCATAACAACATCGGATTTGCACAAGGTTTCCACCACTGGAAAGCCACGATTCAGGGCTCTCACCTCGTCGTGGATCCGTGTCTCTGAGCATTTTCTAGGCGGGGCGAGCGGCCCCGGAATAGGGCTACAACCACCGGCAAGTTAGCCCACGCGCCGGGGCCGAGCAACAACAAAGGCAAGACATGTCCATCCCAAGAATGATTTGAAACAACACCCGAGCTAAGTTTGAGAATAACTCATGAACTAGAAATGCTAGAGAGACGAAATTTGTACCTGAGTGTGCCTTGAATTCCACTTCACCCGAACATCAGACTTTTTGGGCCGATGTGCACCATCTTCGTGCCGGAAATGGCCTGCAGGCTGGGACACTCAGAAAGCCACTCAAAAGCATCTTCAGTGGGATTTTTGTACACAGAGCTGCACAAAAAGAAGAAGAAACGAAATCAAATACAAGGAGGGTCAAATCACACCCATAACAACATCGGATTTGCACAAGGTTTCCACCACTGGAAAGCCACGATTCAGGGCTCTCACCTCGTCGTAGATCCGTGTCTCTGAGCATTTTCTAGGCGGGGCGAGCGGCCCCGGAATAGGGCTACAACCACCGGCAAGTTAGCCCACGCGCCGGGGCCGAGCAACAACAAAGGCAAGACATGTCCATCCCAAGAATGATTTGAAACAACACCCGAGCTAAGTTTGAGAATAACTCATGAACTAGAAATGCTAGAGAGACGAAATTTGTACCTGAGTGTGCCTTGAATTCCACTTCACCCGAACATCAGACTTTTTGGGCCGATGTGCACCATCTTCGTGCCGGAAATGGCCTGCAGGCTGGGACACTCAGAAAGCCACTCAAAAGCATCTTCAGTGGGATTTTTGTACACAGAGCTGCACAAAAAGAAGAAGAAACGAAATAAAATACAAGGAGGGTCAAATCACACCCATAACAACATCGGATTTGCACAAGGTTTCCACCACTGGAAAGCCACGATTCAGGGCTCTCACCTCGTTGTGGATCCGTGTCTCTGAGCATTTTCTTGGCGGGGCGAGTGGCCCCGGAATAGGGCTACAACCACCGGCAAGTTAGCCCACGCGCCGGGGCCGAGCAACAACAAAGGCAAGACATGTCCATCCCAAGAATGATTTGAAACAACACCCGAGCTAAGTTTGAGAATAACTCATGAACTAGAAATGCTAGAGAGACGAAATTTGTACCTGAGTGTGCCTTGAATTCCACTTCACCCGAACATCAGACTTTTTGGGCCGATGTGCACCATCTTCGTGCCGGAAATGGCCTGCAGGCTGGGACACTCAGAAAGCCACTCAAAAGCATCTTCAGTGGGATTTTTGTACACAGAGCTGCACAAAAAGAAGAAGAAACGAAATAAAATACAAGGAGGGTCAAATCACACCCATAACAACATCGGATTTGCACAAGGTTTCCACCACTGGAAAGCCACGATTCAGGGCTCTCACCTCGTTGTGGATCCGTGTCTCTGAGCATTTTCTAGGCGGGGCGAGTGGCCCCGAAATAGGGCTACAACCACCGGCAAGTTAGCCCACGCGCCGGGGCCGAGCAACAACAAAGGCAAGACATGTCCATCCCAAGAATGATTTGAAACAACACCCGAGCTAAGTTTGAGAATAACTCATGAACTAGAAATGCTAGAGAGACGAAATTTGTACCTGAGTGTGCCTTGAATTCCACTTCACCCGAACATCAGACTTTTTGGGCTGATGTGCACCATCTTCGTGCCGGAAATGGCCTGCAGGCTGGGACACTCAGAAAGCCACTCAAAAGCATCTTCAGTGGGATTTTTGTACACAGAGCTGCACAAAAAGAAGAAGAAACGAAATAAAATACAAGGAGGGTCAAATCACACCCATAACAACATCGGATTTGCACAAGGTTTCCACCACTGGAAAGCCACGATTCAGGGCTCTCACCTCGTTGTGGATCCGTGTCTCTGAGCATTTTCTTGGCGGGGCGAGTGGCCCCGGAATAGGGCTACAACCACCGGCAAGTTAGCCCACGCGCCGGGGCCGAGCAACAACAAAGGCAAGACATGTCCATCCCAAGAATGATTTGAAACAACACCCGAGCTAAGTTTGAGAATAACTCATGAACTAGAAATGCTAGAGAGACGAAATTTGTACCTGAGTGTGCCTTGAATTCCACTTCACCCGAACATCAGACTTTTTGGGCCGATGTGCACCATCTTCGTGCCGGAAATGGCCTGCAGGCTGGGACACTCAGAAAGCCACTCAAAAGCATCTTCAGTGGGATTTTTGTACACAGAGCTGCACAAAAAGAAGAAGAAACGAAATAAAATACAAGGAGGGTCAAATCACACCCATAACAACATCGGATTTGCACAAGGTTTCCACCACTGGAAAGCCACGATTCAGGGCTCTCACCTCGTTGTGGATCCGTGTCTCTGAGCATTTTCTAGGCGGGGCGAGTGGCCCCGAAATAGGGCTACAACCACCGGCAAGTTAGCCCACGCGCCGGGGCCGAGCAACAACAAAGGCAAGACATGTCCATCCCAAGAATGATTTGAAACAACACCCGAGCTAAGTTTGAGAATAACTCATGAACTAGAAATGCTAGAGAGACGAAATTTGTACCTGAGTGTGCCTTGAATTCCACTTCACCCGAACATCAGACTTTTTGGGCTGATGTGCACCATCTTCGTGCCGGAAATGGCCTGCAGGCTGGGACACTCAGAAAGCCACTCAAAAGCATCTTCAGTGGGATTTTTGTACACAGAGCTGCACAAAAAGAAGAAGAAACGAAATAAAATACAAGGAGGGTCAAATCACACCCATAACAACATCGGATTTGCACAAGGTTTCCACCACTGGAAAGCCACGATTCAGGGCTCTCACCTCGTCGTAGATCCGTGTCTCTGAGTATTTTCTAGGCGGGGCGAGCGGCCCCGGAATAGGGCTACAACCACCGGCAAGTTAGCCCACGCGCCGGGGCCGAGCAACAACAAAGGCAAGACATGTCCATCCCAAGAATGATTTGAAACAACACCCGAGCTAAGTTTGAGAATAACTCATGAACTAGAAATGCTAGAGAGACGAAATTTGTACCTGAGTGTGCCTTGAATTCCACTTCACCCGAACATCAGACTTTTTGGGCCGATGTGCACCATCTTCGTGCCGGAAATGGCCTGCAGGCTGGGACACTCAGAAAGCCACTCAAAAGCATCTTCAGTGGGATTTTTGTACACAGAGCTGCACAAAAAGAAGAAGAAACGAAATAAAATACAAGGAGGGTCAAATCACACCCATAACAACATCGGATTTGCACAAGGTTTCCACCACTGGAAAGCCACGATTCAGGGCTCTCACCTCGTTGTGGATCCGTGTCTCTGAGCATTTTCTAGGCGGGGCGAGCGGCCCCGGAATAGGGCTACAACCACCGGCAAGTTAGCCCACGCGCCGGGGCCGAGCAACAACAAAGGCAAGACATGTCCATCCCAAGAATGATTTGAAACAACACCCGAGCTAAGTTTGAGAATAACTCATGAACTAGAAATGCTAGAGAGACGAAATTTGTACCTGAGTGTGCCTTGAATTCCACTTCACCCGAACATTAGACTTTTTGGGCCGATGTGCACCATCTTCGTGCCGGAAATGGCCTGCAGGCTGGGACACTCAGAAAGCCACTCAAAAGCATCTTCAGTGGGATTTTTGTACACAGAGCTGCATAAAAAGAAGAAGAAACGAAATAAAATACAAGGAGGGTCAAATCACACCCATAACAACATCGGATTTGCACAAGGTTTCCACCACTGGAAAGCCACGATTCAGGGCTCTCACCTCGTCGTGGATCCGTGTCTCTGAGCATTTTCTAGGAGGGGCGAGCGGCCCCGGAATAGGGCTACAACCACCGGCAAGTTAGCCCACGCGCCGGGGCCGAGCAACAACAAAGGCAAGACATGTCCATCCCAAGAATGATTTGAAACAACACCCGAGCTAAGTTTGAGAATAACTCATGAACTAGAAATGCTAGAGAGACGAAATTTGTACCTGAGTGTGCCTTGAATTCCACTTCACCCGAATATTAGACTTTTTGGGCCGATGTGCACCATCTTCGTGCCGGAAATGGCCTGCAGGCTGGGACACTCAGAAAGCCACTCAAAAGCATCTTCAGTGGGATTTTTGTACACAGAGCTGCACAAAAAGAAGAAGAAACGAAATAAAATACAAGGAGGTTCAAATCACACCCATAACAACATCGGATTTGCACAAGGTTTCCACCACTGGAAAGCCACGATTCAGGGCTCTCACCTCGTTGTGGATCCGTGTCTCTGAGCATTTTCTAGGCGGGGCGAGCGGCCCCGGAATAGGGCTACAACCACCGGCAAGTTAGCCCACGCGCCGGGGCCGAGCAACAACAAAGGCAAGACATGTCCATCCCAAGAATGATTTGAAACAACACCCGAGCTAAGTTTGAGAATAACTCATGAACTAGAAATGCTAGAGAGACGAAATTTGTACCTGAGTGTGCCTTGAATTCCACTTCACCCGAACATTAGACTTTTTGGGCCGATGTGCACCATCTTCGTGCCGGAAATGGCCTGCAGGCTGGGACACTCAGAAAGCCACTCAAAAGCATCTTCAGTGGGATTTTTGTACACAGAGCTGCATAAAAAGAAGAAGAAACGAAATAAAATGCAAGGAGGGTCAAATCACACCCATAACAACATCGGATTTGCACAAGGTTTCCACCACTGGAAAGCCACGATTCAGGGCTCTCACCTCGTTGTAGATCCGTGTCTCTGAGCATTTTCTAGGCGGGGCGAGCGGCCCCGGAATAGGGCTACAACCACCGGCAAGTTAGCCCACGCGCCGGGGCCGAGCAACAACAAAGGCAAGACATGTCCATCCCAAGAATGATTTGAAACAACACCCGAGCTAAGTTTGAGAATAACTCATGAACTAGAAATGCTAGAGAGACGAAATTTGTACCTGAGTGTGCCTTGAATTCCACTTCACCCGAACATCAGACTTTTTGGGCCGATGTGCACCATCTTCGTGCCGGAAATGGCCTGCAGGCTGGGACACTCAGAAAGCCACTCAAAAGCATCTTCAGTGGGATTTTTGTACACAGAGCTGCACAAAAAGAAGAAGAAACGAAATAAAATACAAGGAGGGTCAAATCACACCCATAACAACATCGGATTTGCACAAGGTTTCCACCACTGGAAAGCCACGATTCAGGGCTCTCACCTCGTCGTGGATCCGTGTCTCTGAGCATCTTCTAGGCGGGGCGAGCGGCCCCGGAATAGGGCTACAACCACCGGCAAGTTAGCCCACGCGCCGGGGCCGAGCAACAACAAAGGCAAGACATGTCCATCCCAAGAATGATTTGAAACAACACCCGAGCTAAGTTTGAGAATAACTCATGAACTAGAAATGCTAGAGAGACGAAATTTGTACCTGAGTGTGCCTTGAATTCCACTTCACCCGAACATCAGACTTTTTGGGCCGATGTGCACCATCTTCGTGCCGGAAATGGCCTGCAGGCTGGGACACTCAGAAAGCCACTCAAAAGCATCTTCAGTGGGATTTTTGTACACAGAGCTGCACAAAAAGAAGAAGAAACGAAATCAAATACAAGGAGGGTCAAATCACACCCATAACAACATCGGATTTGCACAAGGTTTCCACCACTGGAAAGCCACGATTCAGGGCTCTCACCTCGTCGTGGATCCGTGTCTCTGAGCATTTTCTAGGCGGGGCGAGCGGCCCCGGAATAGGGCTACAACCACCGGCAAGTTAGCCCACGCGCCGGGGCCGAGCAACAACAAAGGCAAGACATGTCCATCCCAAGAATGATTTGAAACAACACCCGAGCTAAGTTTGAGAATAACTCATGAACTAGAAATGCTAGAGAGACGAAATTTGTACCTGAGTGTGCCTTGAATTCCACTTCACCCGAACATCAGACTTTTTGGGCCGATGTGCACCATCTTCGTGCCAGAAATGGCCTGCAGGCTGGGACACTCAGAAAGCCACTCAAAAGCATCTTCAGTGGGATTTTTGTACACAGAGCTGCACAAAAAGAAGAAGAAACGAAATCAAATACAAGGAGGGTCAAATCACACCCATAACAACATCGGATTTGCACAAGGTTTCCACCACTGGAAAGCCACGATTCAGGGCTCTCACCTCGTCGTGGATCCGTGTCTCTGAGCATTTTCTAGGCGGGGCGAGCGGCCCCGGAATAGGGCTACAACCACCGGCAAGTTAGCCCACGCGCCGGGGCCGAGCAACAACAAAGGCAAGACATGTCCATCCCAAGAATGATTTGAAACAACACCCGAGCTAAGTTTGAGAATAACTCATGAACTAGAAATGCTAGAGAGACGAAATTTGTACCTGAGTGTGCCTTGAATTCCACTTCACCCGAACATCAGACTTTTTGGGCCGATGTGCACCATCTTCGTGCCGGAAATGGCCTGCAGGCTGGGACACTCAGAAAGCCACTCAAAAGCATCTTCAGTGGGATTTTTGTACACAGAGCTGCACAAAAAGAAGAAGAAACGAAATAAAATACAAGGAGGGTCAAATCACACCCATAACAACATCGGATTTGCACAAGGTTTCCACCACTGGAAAGCCACGATTCAGGGCTCTCACCTCGTCGTGGATCCGTGTCTCTGAGCATTTTCTAGGCGGGGCGAGCGGCCCCGGAATAGGGCTACAACCACCGGCAAGTTAGCCCACGCGCCGGGGCCGAGCAACAACAAAGGCAAGACATGTCCATCCCAAGAATGATTTGAAACAACACCCGAGCTAAGTTTGAGAATAACTCATGAACTAGAAATGCTAGAGAGACGAAATTTGTACCTGAGTGTGCCTTGAATTCCACTTCACCCGAACATCAGACTTTTTGGGCCGATGTGCACCATCTTCGTGCCGGGAATGGCCTGCAGGCTGGGACACTCAGAAAGCCACTCAAAAGCATCTTCAGTGGGATTTTTGTACACAGAGCTGCACAAAAAGAAGAAGAAACGAAATAAAATACAAGGAGGGTCAAATCACACCCATAACAACATCGGATTTGCACAAGGTTTCCACCACTGGAAAGCCACGATTCAGGGCTCTCACCTCGTCGTAGATCCGTGTCTCTGAGCATTTTCTAGGCGGGGCGAGCGGCCCCGGAATAGGGCTACAACCAACAGCAAGTTAGCCCACGCGCCGGGGCCGAGCAACAACAAAGGCAAGACATGTCCATCCCAAGAATGATTTGAAACAACACCCGAGCTAAGTTTGAGAATAACTCATGAACTAGAAATGCTAGAGAGACGAAATTTGTACCTGAGTGTGCCTTGAATTCCACTTCACCCGAACATCAGACTTTTTGGGCCGATGTGCACCATCTTCGTGCCGGAAATGGCCTGCAGGCTGGGACACTCAGAAAGCCACTCAAAAGCATCTTCAGTGGGATTTTTGTACACAGAGCTGCACAAAAAGAAGAAGAAACGAAATAAAATACAAGGAGGCTCAAATCACACCCATCACAACATCGGATTTGCACAAGGTTTCCACCACTGGAAAGCCACGATTCAGGGCTCTCACCTCGTCGTGGATCCGTGTCTCTGAGCATTTTCTAGGCGGGGCGAGCGGCCCCGGAATAGGGCTACAACCACCGGCAAGTTAGCCCACGCGCCGGGGCCGAGCAACAACAAAGGCAAGACATGTCCATCCCAAGAATGATTTGAAACACCACCCGAGCTAAGTTTGAGAATAACTCATGAACTAGAAATGCTAGAGAGACGAAATTTGTACCTGAGTGTGCCTTGAATTCCACTTCACCCGAACATCAGACTTTTTGGGCCGATGTGCACCATCTTCGTGCCGGAAATGGCCTGCAGGCTGGGACACTCAGAAAGCCACTCAAAAGCATCTTCAGTGGGATTTTTGTACACAGAGCTGCACAAAAAGAAGAAGAAACGAAATAAAATACAAGGAGGGTCAAATCACACCCATAACAACATCGGATTTGCACAAGGTTTCCACCACTGGAAAGCCACGATTCAGGGCTCTCACCTCGTCGTGGATCCGTGTCTCTGAGCATTTTCTAGGCGGGGCGAGCGGCCCCGGAATAGGGCTACAACCACCGGCAAGTTAGCCCACGCGCCGGGGCCGAGCAACAACAAAGGCAAGACATGTCCATCCCAAGAATGATTTGAAACAACACCCGAGCTAAGTTTGAGAATAACTCATGAACTAGAAATGCTAGAGAGACGAAATTTGTACCTGAGTGTGCCTTGAATTCCACTTCACCCGAACATCAGACTTTTTGGGCCGATGTGCACCATCTTCGTGCCGGGAATGGCCTGCAGGCTGGGACACTCAGAAAGCCACTCAAAAGCATCTTCAGTGGGATTTTTGTACACAGAGCTGCACAAAAAGAAGAAGAAACGAAATAAAATACAAGGAGGGTCAAATCACACCCATAACAACATCGGATTTGCACAAGGTTTCCACCACTGGAAAGCCACGATTCAGGGCTCTCACCTCGTCGTGGATCCGTGTCTCTGAGCATTTTCTAGGCGGGGCGAGCGGCCCCGGAATAGGGCTACAACCAACAGCAAGTTAGCCCACGCGCCGGGGCCGAGCAACAACAAAGGCAAGACATGTCCATCCCAAGAATGATTTGAAACAACACCCGAGCTAAGTTTGAGAATAACTCATGAACTAGAAATGCTAGAGAGACGAAATTTGTACCTGAGTGTGCCTTGAATTCCACTTCACCCGAACATCAGACTTTTTGGGCCGATGTGCACCATCTTCGTGCCGGAAATGGCCTGCAGGCTGGGACACTTAGAAAGCCACTCAAAAGCATCTTCAGTGGGATTTTTGTACACAGAGCTGCACAAAAAGAAGAAGAAACGAAATAAAATACAAGGAGGCTCAAATCACACCCATCACAACATCGGATTTGCACAAGGTTTCCACCACTGGAAAGCCACGATTCAGGGCTCTCACCTCGTGGTGGATCCGTGTCTCTGAGCATTTTCTAGGCGGGGCGAGCGGCCCCGGAATAGGGCTACAACCACCGGCAAGTTAGCCCACGCGCCGGGGCCGAGCAACAACAAAGGCAAGACATGTCCATCCCAAGAATGATTTGAAACACCACCCGAGCTAAGTTTGAGAATAACTCATGAACTAGAAATGCTAGAGAGACGAAATTTGTACCTGAGTGTGCCTTGAATTCCACTTCACCCGAACATCAGACTTTTTGGGCCGATGTGCACCATCTTCGTGCCGGAAATGGCCTGCAGGCTGGGACACTCAGAAAGCCACTCAAAAGCATCTTCAGTGGGATTTTTGTACACAGAGCTGCACAAAAAGAAGAAGAAACGAAATAAAATACAAGGAGGGTCAAATCACACCCATAACAACATTGGATTTGCACAAGGTTTCCACCACTGGAAAGCCACGATTCAGGGCTCTCACCTCGTCGTAGATCCGTGTCTCTGAGCATTTTCTAGGCGGGGCGAGCGGCCCCGGAATAGGGCTACAACCACCGGCAAGTTAGCCCACGCGCCGGGGCCGAGCAACAACAAAGGCAAGACATGTCCATCCCAAGAATGATTTGAAACAACACCCGAGCTAAGTTTGAGAATAACTCATGAACTAGAAATGCTAGAGAGACGAAATTTGTACCTGAGTGTGCCTTGAATTCCACTTCACCCGAACATCAGACTTTTTGGGCCGATGTGCACCATCTTCGTGCCGGAAATGGCCTGCAGGCTGGGACACTCAGAAAGCCACTCAAAAGCATCTTCAGTGGGATTTTTGTACACAGAGCTGCACAAAAAGAAGAAGAAACGAAATAAAATACAAGGAGGGTCAAATCACACCCATAACAACATCGGATTTGCACAAGGTTTCCACCACTGGAAAGCCACGATTCAGGGCTCTCACCTCGTCGTAAATCCGTGTCTCTGAGCATTTTCTAGGCGGGGCGAGCGGCCCCGGAATAGGGCTACAACCACCGGCAAGTTAGCCCACGCGCCGGGGCCGAGCAACAACAAAGGCAAGACATGTCCATCCCAAGAATGATTTGAAACAACACCCGAGCTAAGTTTGAGAATAACTCATGAACTAGAAATGCTAGAGAGACGAAATTTGTACCTGAGTGTGCCTTGAATTCCACTTCACCCGAACATTAGACTTTTTGGGCCGATGTGCACCATCTTCGTGCCGGAAATGGCCTGCAGGCTGGGACACTCAGAAAGCCACTCAAAAGCATCTTCAGTGGGATTTTTGTACACAGAGCTGCACAAAAAGAAGAAGAAACGAAATAAAATACAAGGAGGGTCAAATCACACCCATAACAACATCGGATTTGCACAAGGTTTCCACCACTGGAAAGCCACGATTCAGGGCTCTCACCTCGTCGTGGATCCGTGTCTCTGAGCATCTTCTAGGCGGGGCGAGCGGCCCCGGAATAGGGCTACAACCACCGGCAAGTTAGCCCACGCGCCGGGGCCGAGCAACAACAAAGGCAAGACATGTCCATCCCAAGAATGATTTGAAACAACACCCGAGCTAAGTTTGAGAATAACTCATGAACTAGAAATGCTAGAGAGACGAAATTTGTACCTGAGTGTGCCTTGAATTCCACTTCACCCGAACATCAAACTTTTTGGGCCGATGTGCACCATCTTCGTGCCGGAAATGGCCTGCAGGCTGGGACACTCAGAAAGCCACTCAAAAGCATCTTCAGTGGGATTTTTGTACACAGAGCTGCACAAAAAGAAGAAGAAACGAAATAAAATACAAGGAGGGTCAAATCACACCCATAACAACATCGGATTTGCACAAGGTTTCCACCACTGGAAAGCCACGATTCAGGGCTCTCACCTCGTCGTAGATCCGTGTCTCTGAGCATTTTCTAGGCGGGGCGAGCGGCCCCGGAATAGGGCTACAACCACCGGCAAGTTAGCCCACGCGCCGGGGCCGAGCAACAACAAAGGCAAGACATGTCCATCCCAAGAATGATTTGAAACAACACCCGAGCTAAGTTTGAGAATAACTCATGAACTAGAAATGCTAGAGAGACGAAATTTGTACCTGAGTGTGCCTTGAATTCCACTTCACCCGAACATCAGACTTTTTGGGCCGATGTGCACCATCTTCGTGCCGGAAATGGCCTGCAGGCTGGGACACTCAGAAAGCCACTCAAAAGCATCTTCAGTGGGATTTTTGTACACAGAGCTGCACAAAAAGAAGAAGAAACGAAATAAAATACAAGGAGGGTCAAATCACACCCATAACAACATCGGATTTGCACAAGGTTTCCACCACTGGAAAGCCACGATTCAGGGCTCTCACCTCGTCGTGGATCCGTGTCTCTGAGCATTTTCTAGGCGGGGCGAGCGGCCCCGGAATAGGGCTACAACCACCGGCAAGTTAGCCCACGCGCCGGGGCCGAGCAACAACAAAGGCAAGACATGTCCATCCCAAGAATGATTTGAAACAACACCCGAGCTAAGTTTGAGAATAACTCATGAACTAGAAATGCTAGAGAGACGAAATTTGTACCTGAGTGTGCCTTGAATTCCACTTCACCCGAACATCAGACTTTTTGGGCCGATGTGCACCATCTTCGTGCCGGAAATGGCCTGCAGGCTGGGACACTCAGAAAGCCACTCAAAAGCATCTTCAGTGGGATTTTTGTACACAGAGCTGCACAAAAAGAAGAAGAAACGAAATCAAATACAAGGAGGGTCAAATCACACCCATAACAACATCGGATTTGCACAAGGTTTCCACCACTGGAAAGCCACGATTCAGGGCTCTCACCTCGTCGTAGATCCGTGTCTCTGAGCATTTTCTAGGCGGGGCGAGCGGCCCCGGAATAGGGCTACAACCACCGGCAAGTTAGCCCACGCGCCGGGGCCGAGCAACAACAAAGGCAAGACATGTCCATCCCAAGAATGATTTGAAACAACACCCGAGCTAAGTTTGAGAATAACTCATGAACTAGAAATGCTAGAGAGACGAAATTTGTACTTGAGTGTGCCTTGAATTCCACTTCACCCGAACATCAGACTTTTTGGGCCGATGTGCACCATCTTCGTGCCGGAAATGGCCTGCAGGCTGGGACACTCAGAAAGCCACTCAAAAGCATCTTCAGTGGGATTTTTGTACACAGAGCTGCACAAAAAGAAGAAGAAACGAAATAAAATACAAGGAGGGTCAAATCACACCCATAACAACATCGGATTTGCACAAGGTTTCCACCACTGGAAAGCCACGATTCAGGGCTCTCACCTCGTTGTGGATCCGTGTCTCTGAGCATTTTCTTGGCGGGGCGAGTGGCCCCGGAATAGGGCTACAACCACCGGCAAGTTAGCCCACGCGCCGGGGCCGAGCAACAACAAAGGCAAGACATGTCCATCCCAAGAATGATTTGAAACAACACCCGAGCTAAGTTTGAGAATAACTCATGAACTAGAAATGCTAGAGAGACGAAATTTGTACCTGAGTGTGCCTTGAATTCCACTTCACCCGAACATCAGACTTTTTGGGCCGATGTGCACCATCTTCGTGCCGGAAATGGCCTGCAGGCTGGGACACTCAGAAAGCCACTCAAAAGCATCTTCAGTGGGATTTTTGTACACAGAGCTGCACAAAAAGAAGAAGAAACGAAATAAAATACAAGGAGGGTCAAATCACACCCATAACAACATCGGATTTGCACAAGGTTTCCACCACTGGAAAGCCACGATTCAGGGCTCTCACCTCGTTGTGGATCCGTGTCTCTGAGCATTTTCTAGGCGGGGCGAGCGGCCCCGAAATAGGGCTACAACCACCGGCAAGTTAGCCCACGCGCCGGGGCCGAGCAACAACAAAGGCAAGACATGTCCATCCCAAGAATGATTTGAAACAACACCCGAGCTAAGTTTGAGAATAACTCATGAACTAGAAATGCTAGAGAGACGAAATTTGTACCTGAGTGTGCCTTGAATTCCACTTCACCCGAACATCAGACTTTTTGGGCTGATGTGCACCATCTTCGTGCCGGAAATGGCCTGCAGGCTGGGACACTCAGAAAGCCACTCAAAAGCATCTTCAGTGGGATTTTTGTACACAGAGCTGCACAAAAAGAAGAAGAAACGAAATAAAATACAAGGAGGGTCAAATCACACCCATAACAACATCGGATTTGCACAAGGTTTCCACCACTGGAAAGCCACGATTCAGGGCTCTCACCTCGTCGTAGATCCGTGTCTCTGAGTATTTTCTAGGCGGGGCGAGCGGCCCCGGAATAGGGCTACAACCACCGGCAAGTTAGCCCACGCGCCGGGGCCGAGCAACAACAAAGGCAAGACATGTCCATCCCAAGAATGATTTGAAACAACACCCGAGCTAAGTTTGAGAATAACTCATGAACTAGAAATGCTAGAGAGACGAAATTTGTACCTGAGTGTGCCTTGAATTCCACTTCACCCGAATATTATACTTTTTGGGCCGATGTGCACCATCTTCGTGCCGGAAATGGCCTGCAGGCTGGGACACTCAGAAAGCCACTCAAAAGCATCTTCAGTGGGATTTTTGTACACAGAGCTGCACAAAAAGAAGAAGAAACGAAATAAAATACAAGGAGGTTCAAATCACACCCATAACAACATCGGATTTGCACAAGGTTTCCACCACTGGAAAGCCACGATTCAGGGCTCTCACCTCGTTGTGGATCCGTGTCTCTGAGCATTTTCTAGGCGGGGCGAGCGGCCCCGGAATAGGGCTACAACCACCGGCAAGTTAGCCCACGCGCCGGGGCCGAGCAACAACAAAGGCAAGACATGTCCATCCCAAGAATGATTTGAAACAACACCCGAGCTAAGTTTGAGAATAACTCATGAACTAGAAATGCTAGAGAGACGAAATTTGTACCTGAGTGTGCCTTGAATTCCACTTCACCCGAACATTAGACTTTTTGGGCCGATGTGCACCATCTTCGTGCCGGAAATGGCCTGCAGGCTGGGACACTCAGAAAGCCACTCAAAAGCATCTTCAGTGGGATTTTTGTACACAGAGCTGCATAAAAAGAAGAAGAAACGAAATAAAATACAAGGAGGGTCAAATCACACCCATAACAACATCGGATTTGCACAAGGTTTCCACCACTGGAAAGCCACGATTCAGGGCTCTCACCTCGTCGTGGATCCGTGTCTCTGAGCATTTTCTAGGCGGGGCGAGCGGCCCCGGAATAGGGCTACAACCACCGGCAAGTTAGCCCACGCGCCGGGGCCGAGCAACAACAAAGGCAAGACATGTCCATCCCAAGAATGATTTGAAACAACACCCGAGCTAAGTTTGAGAATAACTCATGAACTAGAAATGCTAGAGAGACGAAATTTGTACCTGAGTGTGCCTTGAATTCCACTTCACCCGAATATTAGACTTTTTGGGCCGATGTGCACCATCTTCGTGCCGGAAATGGCCTGCAGGCTGGGACACTCAGAAAGCCACTCAAAAGCATCTTCAGTGGGATTTTTGTACACAGAGCTGCACAAAAAGAAGAAGAAACGAAATAAAATACAAGGAGGTTCAAATCACACCCATAACAACATCGGATTTGCACAAGGTTTCCACCACTGGAAAGCCACGATTCAGGGCTCTCACCTCGTTGTGGATCCGTGTCTCTGAGCATTTTCTAGGCGGGGCGAGCGGCCCCGGAATAGGGCTACAACCACCGGCAAGTTAGCCCACGCGCCGGGGCCGAGCAACAACAAAGGCAAGACATGTCCATCCCAAGAATGATTTGAAACAACACCCGAGCTAAGTTTGAGAATAACTCATGAACTAGAAATGCTAGAGAGACGAAATTTGTACCTGAGTGTGCCTTGAATTCCACTTCACCCGAACATTAGACTTTTTGGGCCGATGTGCACCATCTTCGTGCCGGAAATGGCCTGCAGGCTGGGACACTCAGAAAGCCACTCAAAAGCATCTTCAGTGGGATTTTTGTACACAGAGCTGCATAAAAAGAAGAAGAAACGAAATAAAATACAAGGAGGGTCAAATCACACCCATAACAACATCGGATTTGCACAAGGTTTCCACCACTGGAAAGCCACGATTCAGGGCTCTCACCTCGTTGTGGATCCGTGTCTCTGAGCATTTTCTAGGCGGGGCGAGCGGCCCCGGAATAGGGCTACAACCACCGGCAAGTTAGCCCACGCGCCGGGGCCGAGCAACAACAAAGGCAAGACATGTCCATCCCAAGAATGATTTGAAACAACACCCGAGCTAAGTTTGAGAATAACTCATGAACTAGAAATGCTAGAGAGACGAAATTTGTACCTGAGTGTGCCTTGAATTCCACTTCACCCGAACATCAGACTTTTTGGGCCGATGTGCACCATCTTCGTGCCGGAAATGGCCTGCAGGCTGGGACACTCAGAAAGCCACTCAAAAGCATCTTCAGTGGGATTTTTGTACACAGAGCTGCACAAAAAGAAGAAGAAACGAAATAAAATACAAGGAGGGTCAAATCACACCCATAACAACATCGGATTTGCACAAGGTTTCCACCACTGGAAAGCCACGATTCAGGGCTCTCACCTCGTCGTGGATCCGTGTCTCTGAGCATCTTCTAGGCGGGGCGAGCGGCCCCGGAATAGGGCTACAACCACCGGCAAGTTAGCCCACGCGCCGGGGCCGAGCAACAACAAAGGCAAGACATGTCCATCCCAAGAATGATTTGAAACAACACCCGAGCTAAGTTTGAGAATAACTCATGAACTAGAAATGCTAGAGAGACGAAATTTGTACCTGAGTGTGCCTTGAATTCCACTTCACCCGAACATCAGACTTTTTGGGCCGATGTGCACCATCTTCGTGCCGGAAATGGCCTGCAGGCTGGGACACTCAGAAAGCCACTCAAAAGCATCTTCAGTGGGATTTTTGTACACAGAGCTGCACAAAAAGAAGAAGAAACGAAATCAAATACAAGGAGGGTCAAATCACACCCATAACAACATCGGATTTGCACAAGGTTTCCACCACTGGAAAGCCACGATTCAGGGCTCTCACCTCGTTGTGGATCCGTGTCTCTGAGCATTTTCTAGGCGGGGCGAGCGGCCCCGGAATAGGGCTACAACCACCGGCAAGTTAGCCCACGCGCCGGGGCCGAGCAACAACAAAGGCAAGACATGTCCATCCCAAGAATGATTTGAAACAACACCCGAGCTAAGTTTGAGAATAACTCATGAACTAGAAATGCTAGAGAGACGAAATTTGTACCTGAGTGTGCCTTGAATTCCACTTCACCCGAACATCAGACTTTTTGGGCCGATGTGCACCATCTTCGTGCCGGAAATGGCCTGCAGGCTGGGACACTCAGAAAGCCACTCAAAAGCATCTTCAGTGGGATTTTTGTACACAGAGCTGCACAAAAAGAAGAAGAAACGAAATCAAATACAGGGAGGGTCAAATCACACCCATAACAACATCGGATTTGCACAAGGTTTCCACCACTGGAAAGCCACGATTCAGGGCTCTCACCTCGTCGTAGATCCGTGTCTCTGAGCATTTTCTAGGCGGGGCGAGCGGCCCCGGAATAGGGCTACAACCACCGGCAAGTTAGCCCACGCGCCGGGGCCGAGCAACAACAAAGGCAAGACATGTCCATCCCAAGAATGATTTGAAACAACACCCGAGCTAAGTTTGAGAATAACTCATGAACTAGAAATGCTAGAGAGACGAAATTTGTACCTGAGTGTGCCTTGAATTCCACTTCACCCGAACATCAGACTTTTTGGGCCGATGTGCACCATCTTCGTGCCGGAAATGGCCTGCAGGCTGGGACACTCAGAAAGCCACTCAAAAGCATCTTCAGTGGGATTTTTGTACACAGAGCTGCACAAAAAGAAGAAGAAACGAAATAAAATACAAGGAGGGTCAAATCACACCCATAACAACATCGGATTTGCACAAGGTTTCCACCACTGGAAAGCCACGATTCAGGGCTCTCACCTCGTCGTGGATCCGTGTCTCTGAGCATTTTCTAGGCGGGGCGAGCGGCCCCGGAATAGGGCTACAACCACCGGCAAGTTAGCCCACGCGCCGGGGCCGAGCAACAACAAAGGCAAGACATGTCCATCCCAAGAATGATTTGAAACAACACCCGAGCTAAGTTTGAGAATAACTCATGAACTAGAAATGCTAGAGAGACGAAATTTGTACCTGAGTGTGCCTTGAATTCCACTTCACCCGAACATCAGACTTTTTGGGCCGATGTGCACCATCTTCGTGCCGGAAATGGCCTGCAGGCTGGGACACTCAGAAAGCCACTCAAAAGCATCTTCAGTGGGATTTTTGTACACAGAGCTGCACAAAAAGAAGAAGAAACGAAATAAAATACAAGGAGGGTCAAATCACACCCATAACAACATCGGATTTGCACAAGGTTTCCACCACTGGAAAGCCACGATTCAGGGCTCTCACCTCGTCGTAGATCCGTGTCTCTGAGCATTTTCTAGGCGGGGCGAGCGGCCCCGGAATAGGGCTACAACCACCGGCAAGTTAGCCCACGCGCCGGGGCCGAGCAACAACAAAGGCAAGACATGTCCATCCCAAGAATGATTTGAAACAACACCCGAGCTAAGTTTGAGAATAACTCATGAACTAGAAATGCTGGAGAGACGAAATTTGTACCTGAGTGTGCCTTGAATTCCACTTCACCCGAACATCAGACTTTTTGGGCCGATGTGCACCATCTTCGTGCCGGAAATGGCCTGCAGGCTGGGACACTCAGAAAGCCACTCAAAAGCATCTTCAGTGGGATTTTTGTACACAGAGCTGCACAAAAAGAAGAAGAAACGAAATCAAATACAAGGAGGGTCAAATCACACCCATAACAACATCGGATTTGCACAAGGTTTCCACCACTGGAAAGCCACGATTCAGGGCTCTCACCTCGTCGTAGATCCGTGTCTCTGAGCATTTTCTAGGCGGGGCGAGCGGCCCCGGAATAGGGCTACAACCACCGGCAAGTTAGCCCACGCGCCGGGGCCGAGCAACAACAAAGGCAAGACATGTCCATCCCAAGAATGATTTGAAACAACACCCGAGCTAAGTTTGAGAATAACTCATGAACTAGAAATGCTAGAGAGACGAAATTTGTACCTGAGTGTGCCTTGAATTCCACTTCACCCGAACATCAGACTTTTTGGGCCGATGTGCACCATCTTCGTGCCGGAAATGGCCTGCAGGCTGGGACACTCAGAAAGCCACTCAAAAGCATCTTCAGTGGGATTTTTGTACACAGAGCTGCACAAAAAGAAGAAGTAACGAAATAAAATACAAGGAGGGTCAAATCACACCCATAACAACATCGGATTTGCACAAGGTTTCCACCACTGGAAAGCCACGATTCAGGGCTCTCACCTCGTTGTAAATCCGTGTCTCTGAGCATTTTCTAGGCGGGACGAGCGGCCCCGGAATAGGGCTACAACCACCGGCAAGTTAGCCCACGCGCCGGGGCCGAGCAACAACAAAGGCAAGACATGTCCATCCCAAGAATGATTTGAAACAACACCCGAGCTAAGTTTGAGAATAACTCATGAACTAGAAATGCTAGAGAGACGAAATTTGTACCTGAGTGTGCCTTGAATTCCACTTCACCCGAACATCAGACTTTTTGGGCCGATGTGCACCATCTTCGTGCCGGAAATGGCCTGCAGGCTGGGACACTCAGAAAGCCACTCAAAAGCATCTTCAGTGGGATTTTTGTACACAGAGCTGCACAAAAAGAAGAAGAAACGAAATAAAATACAAGGAGGGTCAAATCACATCCATAACAACATCGGATTTGCACAAGGTTTCCACCACTGGAAAGCCACGATTCAGGGCTCTCACCTCGTCGTAGATCCGTGTCTCTGAGCATTTTCTAGGCGGGGCGAGCGGCCCCGGAATAGGGCTACAACCACCGGCAAGTTAGCCCACGCGCCGGGGCCGAGCAACAACAAAGGCAAGACATGTCCATCCCAAGAATGATTTGAAACAACACCCGAGCTAAGTTTGAGAATAACTCATGAACTAGAAATGCTAGAGAGACGAAATTTGTACCTGAGTGTGCCTTGAATTCCACTTCACCCGAACATCAGACTTTTTGGGCCGATGTGCACCATCTTCGTGCCGGAAATGGCCTGCAGGCTGGGACACTCAGAAAGCCACTCAAAAGCATCTTCAGTGGGATTTTTGTACATAGAGCTGCACAAAAAGAAGAAGAAACGAAATAAAATACAAGGAGGGTCAAATCACACCCATAACATCATCGGATTTGCACAAGGTTTCCACCACTGGAAAGCCACGATTCAGGGCTCTCACCTCGTCGTAGATCCGTGTCTCTGAGCATTTTTTAGGCGGGGCGAGCGGCCCCGGAATAGGGCTACAACCACCGGCAAGTTAGCCCACGCGCCGGGGCCGAGCAACAACAAAGGCAAGACATGTCCATCCCAAGAATGATTTGAAACAACACCCGAGCTAAGTTTGAGGATAACTCATGAACTAGAAATGCTAGAGAGACGAAATTTGTACCTGAGTGTGCCTTGAATTCCACTTCACCCGAACATCAGACTTTTTGGGCCGATGTGCACCATCTTCGTGCCGGAAATGGCCTGCAGGCTGGGACACTCAGAAAGCCACTCAAAAGCATCTTCAGTGGGATTTTTGTACACAGAGCTGCACAAAAAGAAGAAGAAACGAAATAAAATACAAGGAGGGTCAAATCACATCCATAACAACATCGGATTTGCACAAGGTTTCCACCACTGGAAAGCCACGATTCAGGGCTCTCACCTCGTCGTAGATCCGTGTCTCTGAGCATTTTCTAGGCGGGGCGAGCGGCCCCGGAATAGGGCTACAACCACCGGCAAGTTAGCCCACGCGCCGGGGCCGAGCAACAACAAAGGCAAGACATGTCCATCCCAAGAATGATTTGAAACAACACCCGAGCTAAGTTTGAGAATAACTCATGAACTAGAAATGCTAGAGAGACGAAATTTGTACCTGAGTGTGCCTTGAATTCCACTTCACCCGAACATCAGACTTTTTGGGCCGATGTGCACCATCTTCGTGCCGGAAATGGCCTGCAGGCTGGGACACTCAGAAAGCCACTCAAAAGCATCTTCAGTGGGATTTTTGTACACAGAGCTGCACAAAAAGAAGAAGAAACGAAATAAAATACAAGGAGGGTCAAATCACACCCATAACAACATCGGATTTGCACAAGGTTTCCACCACTGGAAAGCCACGATTCAGGGCTCTCACCTCGTTGTAGATCCGTGTCTCTGAGCATTTTCTAGGCGGGGCGAGCGGCCCCGGAATAGGGCTACAACCACCGGCAAGTTAGCCCACGCGCCGGGGCCGAGCAACAACAAAGGCAAGACATGTCCATCCCAAGAATGATTTGAAACAACACCCGAGCTAAGTTTGAGGATAACTCATGAACTAGAAATGCTAGAGAGACGAAATTTGTACCTGAGTGTGCCTTGAATTCCACTTCACCCGAACATTAGACTTTTTGGGCCGATGTGCACCATCTTCGTGCCGGAAATGGCCTGCAGGCTGGGACACTCAGAAAGCCACTCAAAAGCATCTTCAGTGGGATTTTTGTACACAGAGCTGCACAAAAAGAAGAAGAAACGAAATAAAATACAAGGAGGGTCAAATCACACCCATAACAACATCGGATTTGCACAAGGTTTCCACCACTGGAAAGCCACGATTCAGGGCTCTCACCTCGTCGTAGATCCGTGTCTCTGAGCATTTTCTAGGCGGGGCGAGCGGCCCCGGAATAGGGCTACAACCACCGGCAAGTTAGCCCACGCGCCGGGGCCGAGCAACAACAAAGGCAAGACATGTCCATCCCAAGAATGATTTGAAACAACACCCGAGCTAAGTTTGAGAATAACTCATGAACTAGAAATGCTAGAGAGACGAAATTTGTACCTGAGTGTGCCTTGAATTCCACTTCACCCGAACATCAGACTTTTTGGGCCGATGTGCACCATCTTCGTGCCGGAAATGGCCTGCAGGCTGGGACACTCAGAAAGCCACTCAAAAGCATCTTCAGTGGGATTTTTGTACACAGAGCTGCACAAAAAGAAGAAGAAACAAAATAAAATACAAGGAGGGTCAAATCACACCCATAACAACATCGGATTTGCACAAGGTTTCCACCACTGGAATGCCACGATTCAGGGCTCTCACCTCGTCGTAGATCCGTGTCTCTGAGCATTTTCTAGGCGGGGCGAGCGGCCCCGGAATAGGGCTACAACCACCGGCAAGTTAGCCCACGCGCCGGGGCCGAGCAACAACAAAGGCAAGACATGTCCATCCCAAGAATGATTTGAAACAACACCCGAGCTAAGTTTGAGAATAACTCATGAACTAGAAATGCTAGAGAGACGAAATTTGTACCTGAGTGTGCCTTGAATTCCACTTCACCCGAACATTAGACTTTTTGGGCCGATGTGCACCATCTTCGTGCCGGAAATGGCCTGCAGGCTGGGACACTCAGAAAGCCACTCAAAAGCATCTTCAGTGGGATTTTTGTACACAGAGCTGCACAAAAAGAAGAAGAAACAAAATAAAATACAAGGAGGGTCAAATCACACCCATAACAACATCGGATTTGCACAAGGTTTCCACCACTGGAAAGCCACGATTCAGGGCTCTCACCTCGTCGTAGATCCGTGTCTCTGAGCATTTTCTAGGCGGGGCGAGCGGCCCCGGAATAGGGCTACAACCACCGGCAAGTTAGCCCACGCGCCGGGGCCGAGCAACAACAAAGGCAAGACATGTCCATCCCAATAATGATTTGAAACAACACCCGAGCTAAGTTTGAGGATAACTCATGAACTAGAAATGCTAGAGAGACGAAATTTGTACCTGAGTGTGCCTTGAATTCCACTTCACCCGAACATCAGACTTTTTGGGCCGATGTGCACCATCTTCGTGCCGGAAATGGCCTGCAGGCTGGGACACTCAGAAAGCCACTCAAAAGCATCTTCAGTGGGATTTTTGTACACAGAGCTGCACAAAAAGAAGAAGAAACGAAATAAAATACAAGGAGGGTCAAATCACATCCATAACAACATCGGATTTGCACAAGGTTTCCACCACTGGAAAGCCACGATTCAGGGCTCTCACCTCGTCGTAGATCCGTGTCTCTGAGCATTTTCTAGGCGGGGCGAGCGGCCCCGGAATAGGGCTACAACCACCGGCAAGTTAGCCCACGCGCCGGGGCCGAGCAACAACAAAGGCAAGACATGTCCATCCCAAGAATGATTTGAAACAACACCCGAGCTAAGTTTGAGAATAACTCATGAACTAGAAATGCTAGAGAGACGAAATTTGTACCTGAGTGTGCCTTGAATTCCACTTCACCCGAACATCAGACTTTTTGGGCCGATGTGCACCATCTTCGTGCCGGAAATGGCCTGCAGGCTGGGACACTCAGAAAGCCACTCAAAAGCATCTTCAGTGGGATTTTTGTACACAGAGCTGCACAAAAAGAAGAAGAAACGAAATAAAATACAAGGAGGGTCAAATCACACCCATAACAACATCGGATTTGCACAAGGTTTCCACCACTGGAAAGCCACGATTCAGGGCTCTCACCTCGTCGTAGATCCGTGTCTCTGAGCATTTTCTAGGCGGGGCGAGCGGCCCCGGAATAGGGCTACAACCACCGGCAAGTTAGCCCACGCGCCGGGGCCGAGCAACAACAAAGGCAAGACATGTCCATCCCAAGAATGATTTGAAACAACACCCGAGCTAAGTTTGAGGATAACTCATGAACTAGAAATGCTAGAGAGACGAAATTTGTACCTGAGTGTGCCTTGAATTCCACTTCACCCGAACATTAGACTTTTTGGGCCGATGTGCACCATCTTCGTGCCGGAAATGGCCTGCAGGCTGGGACACTCAGAAAGCCACTCAAAAGCATCTTCAGTGGGATTTTTGTACACAGAGCTGCACAAAAAGAAGAAGAAACGAAATAAAATACAAGGAGGGTCAAATCACACCCATAACAACATCGGATTTGCACAAGGTTTCCACCACTGGAAAGCCACGATTCAGGGCTCTCACCTCGTCGTGGATCCGTGTCTCTGAGCATTTTCTAGGCGGGGCGAGCGGCCCCGGAATAGGGCTACAACCACCGGCAAGTTAGCCCACGCGCCGGGGCCGAGCAACAACAAAGGCAAGACATGTCCATCCCAAGAATGATTTGAAACAACACCCGAGCTAAGTTTGAGAATAACTCATGAACTAGAAATGCTAGAGAGACGAAATTTGTACCTGAGTGTGCCTTGAATTCCACTTCACCCGAACATCAGACTTTTTGGGCCGATGTGCACCATCTTCGTGCCGGAAATGGCCTGCAGGCTGGGACACTCAGAAAGCCACTCAAAAGCATCTTCAGTGGGATTTTTGTACACAGAGCTGCACAAAAAGAAGAAGAAACAAAATAAAATACAAGGAGGGTCAAATCACACCCATAACAACATCGGATTTGCACAAGGTTTCCACCACTGGAATGCCACGATTCAGGGCTCTCACCTCGTCGTAGATCCGTGTCTCTGAGCATTTTCTAGGCGGGGCGAGCGGCCCCGGAATAGGGCTACAACCACCGGCAAGTTAGCCCACGCGCCGGGGCCGAGCAACAACAAAGGCAAGACATGTCCATCCCAAGAATGATTTGAAACAACACCCGAGCTAAGTTTGAGAATAACTCATGAACTAGAAATGCTAGAGAGACGAAATTTGTACCTGAGTGTGCCTTGAATTCCACTTCACCCGAACATTAGACTTTTTGGGCCGATGTGCACCATCTTCGTGCCGGAAATGGCCTGCAGGCTGGGACACTCAGAAAGCCACTCAAAAGCATCTTCAGTGGGATTTTTGTACACAGAGCTGCACAAAAAGAAGAAGAAACAAAATAAAATACAAGGAGGGTCAAATCACACCCATAACAACATCGGATTTGCACAAGGTTTCCACCACTGGAAAGCCACGATTCAGGGCTCTCACCTCGTCGTGGATCCGTGTCTCTGAGCATTTTCTAGGCGGGGCAAGCGGCCCCGGAATAGGGCTACAACCACCGGCAAGTTAGCCCACGCGCCGGGGCCGAGCAACAACAAAGGCAAGACATGTCCATCCCAAGAATGATTTGAAACAACACCCGAGCTAAGTTTGAGAATAACTCATGAACTAGAAATGCTAGAGAGACGAAATTTGTACCTGAGTGTGCCTTGAATTCCACTTCACCCGAACATCAGACTTTTTGGGCCGATGTGCACCATCTTCGTGCCGGAAATGGCCTGCAGGCTGGGACACTCAGAAAGCCACTCAAAAGCATCTTCAGTGGGATTTTTGTACACAGAGCTGCACAAAAAGAAGAAGAAACGAAATAAAATACAAGGAGGGTCAAATCACACCCATAACAACATCGGATTTGCACAAGGTTTCCACCACTGAAAAGCCACGATTCAGGGCTCTCACCTCGTCGTGGATCTGTGTCTCTGAGCATTTTCTAGGCGGGGCGAGCGGCCCCGGAATAGGGCTACAACCACCGGCAAGTTAGCCCACGCGCCGGGGCCGAGCAACAACAAAGGCAAGACATGTCCATCCCAAGAATGATTTGAAACAACACCCGAGCTAAGTTTGAGAATAACTCATGAACTAGAAATGCTAGAGAGACGAAATTTGTACCTGAGTGTGCCTTGAATTCCACTTCACCCGAACATTAGACTTTTTGGGCCGATGTGCACCATCTTCGTGCCGGAAATGGCCTGCAGGCTGGGACACTCAGAAAGCCACTCAAAAGCATCTTCAGTGGGATTTTTGTACACAGAGCTGCACAAAAAGAAGAAGAAACGAAATAAAATACAAGGAGGGTCAAATCACATCCATAACAACATCGGATTTGCAGAAGGTTTCCACCACTGGAAAGCCACGATTCAGGGCTCTCACCTCGTCGTAGATCCGTGTCTCTGAGCATTTTCTAGGCGGGGCGAGCGGCCCCGGAATAGGGCTACAACCACCGGCAAGTTAGCCCACGCGCCGGGGCCGAGCAACAACAAAGGCAAGACATGTCCATCCCAAGAATGATTTGAAACAACACCCGAGCTAAGTTTGAGAATAACTCATGAACTAGAAATGCTAGAGAGACGAAATTTGTACCTGAGTGTGCCTTGAATTCCACTTCACCCGAACATCAGACTTTTTGGGCCGATGTGCACCATCTTCGTGCCGGAAATGGCCTGCAGGCTGGGACACTCAGAAAGCCACTCAAAAGCATCTTCAGTGGGATTTTTGTACACAGAGCTGCACAAAAAGAAGAAGAAACGAAATAAAATACAAGGAGGGTCAAATCACACCCATAACAACATCGGATTTGCACAAGGTTTCCACCACTGGAAAGCCACGATTCAGGGCTCTCACCTCGTCGTGGATCCGTGTCTCTGAGCATTTTCTAGGCGGGGCGAGCGGCCCCGGAATAGGGCTACAACCACCGGCAAGTTAGCCCACGCGCCGGGGCCGAGCAACAACAAAGGCAAGACATGTCCATCCCAAGAATGATTTGAAACAACACCCGAGCTAAGTTTGAGGATAACTCATGAACTAGAAATGCTAGAGAGACGAAATTTGTACCTGAGTGTGCCTTGAATTCCACTTCACCCGAACATTAGACTTTTTGGGCCGATGTGCACCATCTTCGTGCCGGAAATGGCCTGCAGGCTGGGACACTCAGAAAGCCACTCAAAAGCATCTTCAGTGGGATTTTTGTACACAGAGCGGCACAAAAAGAAGAAGAAACGAAATCAAATACAAGGAGGGTCAAATCACACCCATAACAACATCGGATTTGCACAAGGTTTCCACCACTGGAAAGCCACGATTCAGGGCTCTCACCTCGTCGTCGATCCGTGTCTCTGAGCATTTTCTAGGCGGGACGAGCGGCCCCGGAATAGGGCTACAACCACCGGCAAGTTAGCCCACGCGCCGGGGCCGAGCAACAACAAAGGCAAGACATGTCCATCCCAAGAATGATTTGAAACAACACCCGAGCTAAGTTTGAGAATAACTCATGAACTAGAAATGCTAGAGAGACGAAATTTGTACCTGAGTGTGCCTTGAATTCCACTTCACCCGAACATCAGACTTTTTGGGCCGATGTGCACCATCTTCGTGCCGGAAATGGCCTGCAGGCTGGGACACTCAGAAAGCCACTCAAAAGCATCTTCAGTGGGATTTTTGTACACAGAGCTGCACAAAAAGAAGAAGAAACAAAATAAAATACAAGGAGGGTCAAATCACACCCATAACAACATCGGATTTGCACAAGGTTTCCACCACTGGAAAGCCACGATTCAGGGCTCTCACCTCGTCGTGGATCCGTGTCTCTGAGCATTTTCTAGGCGGGGCGAGCGGCCCCGGAATAGGGCTACAACCACCGGCAAGTTAGCCCACGCGCCGGGGCCGAGCAACAACAAAGGCAAGACATGTCCATCCCAAGAATGATTTGAAACAACACCCGAGCTAAGTTTGAGAATAACTCATGAACTAGAAATGCTAGAGAGACGAAATTTGTACCTGAGTGTGCCTTGAATTCCACTTCACCCGAACATCAGACTTTTTGGGCCGATGTGCACCATCTTCGTGCCGGAAATGGCCTGCAGGCTGGGACACTCAGAAAGCCACTCAAAAGCATCTTCAGTGGGATTTTTGTACACAGAGCTGCACAAAAAGAAGAAGAAACGAAATAAAATACAAGGAGGGTCAAATCACACCCATAACAACATCGGATTTGCACAAGGTTTCCACCACTGGAAAGCCACGATCAGGGCTCTCACCTCGTTGTACATCCGTGTCTCTGAGCATTTTCTAGGCGGGGCGAGCGGCCCCGGAATAGGGCTACAACCACCGGCAAGTTAGCCCACGCGCCGGGGCCGAGCAACAACAAAGGCAAGACATGTCCATCCCAAGAATGATTTGAAACAACACCCGAGCTAAGTTTGAGAATAACTCATGAACTAGAAATGCTAGAGAGACGAAATTTGTACCTGAGTGTGCCTTGAATTCCACTTCACCCGAACAACAGACTTTTTGGGCCGATGTGCACCATCTTCGTGCCGGAAATGGCCTGCAGGCTGGGACACTCAGAAAGCCACTCAAAAGCATCTTCAGTGGGATTTTTGTACACAGAGCTGCACAAAAAGAAGAAGAAACGAAATAAAATACAAGGAGGGTCAAATCACACCCATAACAACATCGGATTTGCACAAGGTTTCCACCACTGGAAAGCCACGATTCAGGGCTCTCACTTCGTCGTGGATCCGTGTCTCTGAGCATTTTCTAGGCGGGGCGAGCGGCCCCGGAATAGGGCTACAACCACCGGCAAGTTAGCCCACGCGCCGGGGCCGAGCAACAACAAAGGCAAGACATGTCCATCCCAAGAATGATTTGAAACAACACCCGAGCTAAGTTTGAGAATAACTCATGAACTAGAAATGCTAGAGAGACGAAATTTGTACCTGAGTGTGCCTTGAATTCCACTTCACCCGAACATCAGACTTTTTGGGCCGATGTGCACCATCTTCGTGCCGGAAATGGCCTGCAGGCTGGGACACTCAGAAAGCCACTCAAAAGCATCTTCAGTGGGATTTTTGTACACAGAGCTGCACAAAAAGAAGAAGAAACGAAATAAAATACAAGGAGGGTCAAATCACACCCATAACAACATTGGATTTGCACAAGGTTTCCACCACTGGAAAGCCACGATTCAGGGCTCTCACCTCGTCGTGGATCCGTGTCTCTGAGCATTTTCTAGGCGGGGCGAGCGGCCCCGGAATAGGGCTACAACCACCGGCAAGTTAGCCCACGCGCCGGGGCCGAGCAACAACAAAGGCAAGACATGTCCATCCCAAGAATGATTTGAAACAACACCCGAGCTAAGTTTGAGAATAACTCATGAACTAGAAATGCTAGAGAGACGAAATTTGTACCTGAGTGTGCCTTGAATTCCACTTCACCCGAACATCAGACTTTTTGGGCCGATGTGCACCATCTTCGTGCCGGAAATGGCCTGCAGGCTGGGACACTCAGAAAGCCACTCAAAAGCATCTTCAGTGGGATTTTTGTACACAGAGCTGCACAAAAAGAAGAAGAAACGAAATAAAATACAAGGAGGGTCAAATCACACCCATAACAACATCGGATTTGCACAAGGTTTCCACCACTGGAAAGCCACGATCAGGGCTCTCACCTCGTTGTACATCCGTGTCTCTGAGCATTTTCTAGGCGGGGCGAGCGGCCCCGGAATAGGGCTACAACCACCGGCAAGTTAGCCCACGCGCCGGGGCCGAGCAACAACAAAGGCAAGACATGTCCATCCCAAGAATGATTTGAAACAACACCCGAGCTAAGTTTGAGAATAACTCATGAACTAGAAATGCTAGAGAGACGAAATTTGTACCTGAGTGTGCCTTGAATTCCACTTCACCCGAACAACAGACTTTTTGGGCCGATGTGCACCATCTTCGTGCCGGAAATGGCCTGCAGGCTGGGACACTCAGAAAGCCACTCAAAAGCATCTTCAGTGGGATTTTTGTACACAGAGCTGCACAAAAAGAAGAAGAAACGAAATAAAATACAAGGAGGGTCAAATCACACCCATAACAACATCGGATTTGCACAAGGTTTCCACCACTGGAAAGCCACGATTCAGGGCTCTCACTTCGTCGTGGATCCGTGTCTCTGAGCATTTTCTAGGCGGGGCGAGCGGCCCCGGAATAGGGCTACAACCACCGGCAAGTTAGCCCACGCGCCGGGGCCGAGCAACAACAAAGGCAAGACATGTCCATCCCAAGAATGATTTGAAACAACACCCGAGCTAAGTTTGAGAATAACTCATGAACTAGAAATGCTAGAGAGACGAAATTTGTACCTGAGTGTGCCTTGAATTCCACTTCACCCGAACATCAGACTTTTTGGGCCGATGTGCACCATCTTCGTGCCGGAAATGGCCTGCAGGCTGGGACACTCAGAAAGCCACTCAAAAGCATCTTCAGTGGGATTTTTGTACACAGAGCTGCACAAAAAGAAGAAGAAACGAAATAAAATACAAGGAGGGTCAAATCACACCCATAACAACATTGGATTTGCACAAGGTTTCCACCACTGGAAAGCCACGATTCAGGGCTCTCACCTCGTCGTGGATCCGTGTCTCTGAGCATTTTCTAGGCGGGGCGAGCGGCCCCGGAATAGGGCTACAACCACCGGCAAGTTAGCCCACGCGCCGGGGCCGAGCAACAACAAAGGCAAGACATGTCCATCCCAAGAATGATTTGAAACAACACCCGAGCTAAGTTTGAGAATAACTCATGAACTAGAAATGCTAGAGAGACGAAATTTGTACCTGAGTGTGCCTTGAATTCCACTTCACCCGAACATCAGACTTTTTGGGCCGATGTGCACCATCTTCGTGCCGGAAATGGCCTGCAGGCTGGGACACTCAGAAAGCCACTCAAAAGCATCTTCAGTGGGATTTTTGTACACAGAGCTGCACAAAAAGAAGAAGAAACGAAATAAAATACAAGGAGGGTCAAATCACACCCATAACAACATCGGATTTGCACAAGGTTTCCACCACTGGAAAGCCACGATTCAGGGCTCTCACCTCGTCGTAGATCCGTGTCTCTGAGCATTTTCTAGGCGGGGCGAGCGGCCCCGGAATAGGGCTACAACCACCGGCAAGTTAGCCCACGCGCCGGGGCCGAGCAACAACAAAGGCAAGACATGTCCATCCCAAGAATGATTTGAAACAACACCCGAGCTAAGTTTGAGAATAACTCATGAACTAGAAATGCTAGAGAGACGAAATTTGTACCTGAGTGTGCCTTGAATTCCACTTCACCCGAACATTAGACTTTTTGGGCCGATGTGCACCATCTTCGTGCCGGAAATGGCCTGCAGGCTGGGACACTCAGAAAGCCACTCAAAAGCATCTTCAGTGGGATTTTTGTACACAGAGCTGCACAAAAAGAAGAAGAAACGAAATAAAATACAAGGAGGGTCAAATCACACCCATAACAACATCGGATTTGCACAAGGTTTCCACCACTGGAAAGCCACGATTCAGGGCTCTCACCTCGTCGTAAATCCGTGTCTCTGAGCATTTTCTAGGTGGGGCGAGCGGCCCCGGAATAGGGCTACAACCACCGGCAAGTTAGCCCACGCGCCGGTGCCGAGCAACAACAAAGGCAAGACATGTCCATCCCAAGAATGATTTGAAACAACACCCGAGCTAAGTTTGAGAATAACTCATGAACTAGAAATGCTAGAGAGACGAAATTTGTACCTGAGTGTGCCTTGAATTCCACTTCACCCGAACATTAGACTTTTTGGGCCGATGTGCACCATCTTCGTGCCGGAAATGGCCTGCAGGCTGGGACACTCAGAAAGCCACTCAAAAGCATCTTCAGTGGGATTTTTGTACACAGAGCTGCACAAAAAGAAGAAGAAACGAAATAAAATACAAGGAGGGTCAAATCACACCCATAACAACATCGGATTTGCACAAGGTTTCCACCACTGGAAAGCCACGATTCAGGGCTCTCACCTCGTCGTAAATCCGTGTCTCTGAGCATTTTCTAGGCGGGGCGAGCGGCCCCGGAATAGGGCTACAACCACCGGCAAGTTAGCCCACGCGCCGGGGCCGAGCAACAACAAAGGCAAGACATGTCCATCCCAAGAATGATTTGAAACAACACCCGAGCTAAGTTTGAGAATAACTCATGAACTAGAAATGCTAGAGAGACGAAATTTGTACCTGAGTGTGCCTTAAATTCCACTTCACCCGAACATCAGACTTTTTGGGCCGATGTGCACCATCTTCGTGCCGGAAATGGCCTGCAGGCTGGGACACTCAGAAAGCCACTCAAAAGCATCTTCAGTGGGATTTTTGTACACAGAGCTGCACAAAAAGAAGAAGAAACGAAATAAAATACAAGGAGGGTCAAATCACACCCATAACAACATCGGATTTGCACAAGGTTTCCACCACTGGAAAGCCACGATTCAGGGCTCTCACCTCGTAGTGGATCCGTGTCTCTGAGCATTTTCTAGGCGGGGCGAGCGGCCCCGGAATAGGGCTACAACCACCGGCAAGTTAGCCCACGCGCCGGGGCCGAGCAACAACAAAGGCAAGACATGTCCATCCCAAGAATGATTTGAAACAACACCCGAGCTAAGTTTGAGAATAACTCATGAACTAGAAATGCTAGAGAGACGAAATTTGTACCTGAGTGTGCCTTGAATTCCACTTCACCCGAACATTAGACTTTTTGGGCCGATGTGCACCATCTTCGTGCCGGAAATGGCCTGCAGGCTGGGACACTCAGAAAGCCACTCAAAAGCATCTTCAGTGGGATTTTTGTACACAGAGCTGCACAAAAAGAAGAAGAAACGAAATAAAATACAAGGAGGGTCAAATCACACCCATAACAACATCGGATTTGCACAAGGTTTCCACCACTGGAAAGCCACGATTCAGGGCTCTCACCTCGTCGTAAATCCGTGTCTCTGAGCATTTTCTAGGCGGGGCGAGCGGCCCCGGAATAGGGCTACAACCACCGGCAAGTTAGCCCACGCGCCGGGGCCGAGCAACAACAAAGGCAAGACATGTCCATCCCAAGAATGATTTGAAACAACACCCGAGCTAAGTTTGAGAATAACTCATGAACTAGAAATGCTAGAGAGACGAAATTTGTACCTGAGTGTGCCTTAAATTCCACTTCACCCGAACATCAGACTTTTTGGGCCGATGTGCACCATCTTCGTGCCGGAAATGGCCTGCAGGCTGGGACACTCAGAAAGCCACTCAAAAGCATCTTCAGTGGGATTTTTGTACACAGAGCTGCACAAAAAGAAGAAGAAACGAAATAAAATACAAGGAGGGTCAAATCACACCCATAACAACATCGGATTTGCACAAGGTTTCCACCACTGGAAAGCCACGATTCAGGGCTCTCACCTCGTAGTGGATCCGTGTCTCTGAGCATTTTCTAGGCGGGGCGAGCGGCCCCGGAATAGGGCTACAACCACCGGCAAGTTAGCCCACGCGCCGGGGCCGAGCAACAACAAAGGCAAGACATGTCCATCCCAAGAATGATTTGAAACAACACCCGAGCTAAGTTTGAGAATAACTCATGAACTAGAAATGCTAGAGAGACGAAATTTGTACCTGAGTGTGCCTTGAATTCCACTTCACCCGAACATCAGACTTTTTGGGCCGATGTGCACCATCTTCGTGCCGGAAATGGCCTGCAGGCTGGGACACTCAGAAAGCCACTCAAAAGCATCTTCAGTGGGATTTTTGTACACAGAGCTGCACAAAAAGAAGAAGAAACGAAATAAAATACAAGGAGGGTCAAATCACACCCATAACAACATCGGATTTGCACAAGGTTTCCACCACTGGAAAGCCACGATTCAGGGCTCTCACCTCGTAGTAGATCCGTGTCTCTGAGCATTTTCTAGGCGGGGCGAGCGGCCCCGGAATAGGGCTACAACCACCGGCAAGTTAGCCCACGCGCCGGGGCCGAGCAACAACAAAGGCAAGACATGTCCATCCCAAGAATGATTTGAAACAACACCCGAGCTAAGTTTGAGAATAACTCATGAACTAGAAATGCTAGAGAGACGAAATTTGTACCTGAGTGTGCCTTGAATTCCACTTCACCCGAACATCAGACTTTTTGGGCCGATGTGCACCATCTTCGTGCCGGAAATGGCCTGCAGGCTGGGACACTCAGAAAGCCACTCAAAAGCATCTTCAGTGGGATTTTTGTACACAGAGCTGCACAAAAAGAAGAAGAAACGAAATAAAATACAAGGAGGGTCAAATCACACCCATAACAACATCGGATTTGCACAAGGTTTCCACCACTGGAAAGCGACGATTCAGGGCTCTCACCTCGTTGTGGATCCGTGTCTCTGAGCATTTTCTAGGCGGGGCGAGCGGCCCCGGAATAGGGCTACAACCACCGGCAAGTTAGCCCACGCGCCGGGGCCGAGCAACAACAAAGGCAAGACATGTCCATCCCAAGAATGATTTGAAACAACACCCGAGCTAAGTTTGAGAATAACTCATGAACTAGAAATGCTAGAGAGACGAAATTTGTACCTGAGTGTGCCTTGAATTCCACTTCACCCGAACATCAGACTTTTTGGGCCGATGTGCACCATCTTCGTGCCGGAAATGGCCTGCAGGCTGGGACACTCAGAAAGCCACTCAAAAGCATCTTCAGTGGGATTTTTGTACACAGAGCTGCACAAAAAGAAGAAGAAACGAAATAAAATACAAGGAGGGTCAAATCACACCCATAACAACATCGGATTTGCACAAGGTTTCCACCACTGGAAAGCCACGATTCAGGGCTCTCACCTCGTAGTGGATCCGTGTCTCTGAGCATTTTCTAGGCGGGGCGAGCGGCCCCGGAATAGGGCTACAACCACCGGCAAGTTAGCCCACGCGCCGGGGCCGAGCAACAACAAAGGCAAGACATGTCCATCCCAAGAATGATTTGAAACAACACCCGAGCTAAGTTTGAGAATAACTCATGAACTAGAAATGCTAGAGAGACGAAATTTGTACCTGAGTGTGCCTTGAATTCCACTTCACCCGAACATCAGACTTTTTGGGCCGATGTGCACCATCTTCGTGCCGGAAATGGCCTGCAGGCTGGGACACTCAGAAAGCCACTCAAAAGCATCTTCAGTGGGATTTTTGTACACAGAGCTGCACAAAAAGAAGAAGAAACAAAATAAAATACAAGGAGGGTCAAATCACACCCATAACAACATCGGATTTGCACAAGGTTTCCACCACTGGAAAGCCACGATTCAGGGCTCTCACCTCGTCGTAAATCCGTGTCTCTGAGCATTTTCTAGGCGGGGCGAGCGGCCCCGGAATAGGGCTACAACCACCGGCAAGTTAGCCCAGGCGCCGGGGCCGAGCAACAACAAAGGCAAGACATGTCCATCCCAAGAATGATTTGAAACAACACCCGAGCTAAGTTTGAGAATAACTCATGAACTAGAAATGCTAGAGAGACGAAATTTGTACCTGAGTGTGCCTTGAATTCCACTTCACCCGAACATCAGACTTTTTGGGCCGATGTGCACCATCTTCGTGCCGGAAATGGCCTGCAGGCTGGGACACTCAGAAAGCCACTCAAAAGCATCTTCACTGGGATTTTTGTACACAGAGCTGCACAAAAAGAAGAAGAAACGAAATAAAATACAAGGAGGGTCAAATCACACCCATAACAACATCGGATTTGCACAAGGTTTCCACCACTGGAAAGCCACGATTCAGGGCTCTCACCTCGTTGTAGATCCGTGTCTCTGAGCATTTTCTAGGCGGGGCGAGCGGCCCCGGAATAGGGCTACAACCACCGGCAAGTTAGCCCACGCGCCGGGGCCGAGCAACAACAAAGGCAAGACATGTCCATCCCAAGAATGATTTGAAACAACACCCGAGCTAAGTTTGAGAATAACTCATGAACTAGAAATGCTAGAGAGACGAAATTTGTACCTGAGTGTGCCTTGAATTCCACTTCACCCGAACATTAGACTTTTTGGGCCGATGTGCACCATCTTCGTGCCGGAAATGGCCTGCAGGCTGGGACACTCAGAAAGCCACTCAAAAGCATCTTCAGTGGGATTTTTGTACACAGAGCTGCACAAAAAGAAGAAGAAACGAAATAAAATACAAGGAGTGTCAAATCACACCCATAACAACATCGGATTTGCACAAGGTTTCCACCACTGGAAAGCCACGATTCAGGGCTCTCACTTCGTTGTGGATCCGTGTCTCTGAGCATTTTCTAGGCGGGGCGAGCGGCCCCGGAATAGGGCTACAACCACCGGCAAGTTAGCCCACGCGCCGGGGCCGAGCAACAACAAAGGCAAGACATGTCCATCCCAAGAATGATTTGAAACAACACCCGAGCTAAGTTTGAGAATAACTCATGAACTAGAAATGCTAGAGAGACGAAATTTGTACCTGAGTGTGCCTTGAATTCCACTTCACCCGAACATCAGACTTTTTGGGCCGATGTGCACCATCTTCGTGCCGGAAATGGCCTGCAGGCTGGGACACTCAGAAAGCCACTCAAAAGCATCTTCACTGGGATTTTTGTACACAGAGCTGCACAAAAAGAAGAAGAAACGAAATAAAATACAAGGAGGGTCAAATCACACCCATAACAACATCGGATTTGCACAAGGTTTCCACCACTGGAAAGCCACGATTCAGGGCTCTCACCTCGTCGTGGATCCGTGTCTCTGAGCATTTTCTAGGCGGGGCGAGCGGCCCCGGAATAGGGCTACAACCACCGGCAAGTTAGCCCACGCGCCGGGGCCGAGCAACAACAAAGGCAAGACATGTCCATCCCAAGAATGATTTGAAACAACACCCGAGCTAAGTTTGAGAATAACTCATGAACTAGAAATGCTAGAGAGACGAAATTTGTACCTGAGTGTGCCTTGAATTCCACTTCACCCGAACATCAGACTTTTTGGGCCGATGTGCACCATCTTCGTGCCGGAAATGGCCTGCAGGCTGGGACACTCAGAAAGCCACTCAAAAGCATCTTCAGTGGGATTTTTGTACACAGAGCTGCACAAAAAGAAGAAGAAACAAAATAAAATACAAGGAGGGTCAAATCACACCCATAACAACATCGGATTTGCACAAGGTTTCCACCACTGGAAAGCCACGATTCAGGGCTCTCACCTCGTCGTAAATCCGTGTCTCTGAGCATTTTCTAGGCGGGGCGAGCGGCCCCGGAATAGGGCTACAACCACCGGCAAGTTAGCCCAGGCGCCGGGGCCGAGCAACAACAAAGGCAAGACATGTCCATCCCAAGAATGATTTGAAACAACACCCGAGCTAAGTTTGAGAATAACTCATGAACTAGAAATGCTAGAGAGACGAAATTTGTACCTGAGTGTGCCTTGAATTCCACTTCACCCGAACATCAGACTTTTTGGGCCGATGTGCACCATCTTCGTGCCGGAAATGGCCTGCAGGCTGGGACACTCAGAAAGCCACTCAAAAGCATCTTCAGTGGGATTTTTGTACACAGAGCTGCACAAAAAGAAGAAGAAACGAAATAAAATACAAGGAGGGTCAAATCACACCCATAACAACATCGGATTTGCACAAGGTTTCCACCACTGGAAAGCCACGATTCAGGGCTCTCACCTCGTTGTAGATCCGTGTCTCTGAGCATTTTCTAGGCGGGGCGAGCGGCCCCGGAATAGGGCTACAACCACCGGCAAGTTAGCCCACGCGCCGGGGCCGAGCAACAACAAAGGCAAGACATGTCCATCCCAAGAATGATTTGAAACAACACCCGAGCTAAGTTTGAGAATAACTCATGAACTAGAAATGCTAGAGAGACGAAATTTGTACCTGAGTGTGCCTTGAATTCCACTTCACCCGAACATCAGACTTTTTGGGCCGATGTGCACCATCTTCGTGCCGGAAATGGCCTGCAGGCTGGGACACTCAGAAAGCCACTCAAAAGCATCTTCAGTGGGATTTTTGTACACAGAGCTGCACAAAAAGAAGAAGAAACGAAATAAAATACAAGGAGGGTCAAATCACACCCATAACAACATCGGATTTGCACAAGGTTTCCACCACTGGAAAGCCACGATTCAGGGCTCTCACCTCGTTGTAGATCCGTGTCTCTGAGCATTTTCTAGGCGGGGCGAGCGGCCCCGGAATAGGGCTACAACCACCGGCAAGTTAGCCCACGCGCCGGGGCCGAGCAACAACAAAGGCAAGACATGTCCATCCCAAGAATGATTTGAAACAACACCCGAGCTAAGTTTGAGAATAACTCATGAACTAGAAATGCTAGAGAGACGAAATTTGTACCTGAGTGTGCCTTGAATTCCACTTCACCCGAACATTAGACTTTTTGGGCCGATGTGCACCATCTTCGTGCCGGAAATGGCCTGCAGGCTGGGACACTCAGAAAGCCACTCAAAAGCATCTTCAGTGGGATTTTTGTACACAGAGCTGCACAAAAAGAAGAAGAAACGAAATAAAATACAAGGAGTGTCAAATCACACCCATAACAACATCGGATTTGCACAAGGTTTCCACCACTGGAAAGCCACGATTCAGGGCTCTCACTTCGTTGTGGATCCGTGTCTCTGAGCATTTTCTAGGCGGGGCGAGCGGCCCCGGAATAGGGCTACAACCACCGGCAAGTTAGCCCACGCGCCGGGGCCGAGCAACAACAAAGGCAAGACATGTCCATCCCAAGAATGATTTGAAACAACACCCGAGCTAAGTTTGAGAATAACTCATGAACTAGAAATGCTAGAGAGACGAAATTTGTACCTGAGTGTGCCTTGAATTCCACTTCACCCGAACATCAGACTTTTTGGGCCGATGTGCACCATCTTCGTGCCGGAAATGGCCTGCAGGCTGGGACACTCAGAAAGCCACTCAAAAGCATCTTCAGTGGGATTTTTGTACACAGAGCTGCACAAAAAGAAGAAGAAACGAAATAAAATACAAGGAGGGTCAAATCACACCCATAACAACATCGGATTTGCACAAGGTTTCCACCACTGGAAAGCCACGATTCAGGGCTCTCACCTCGTCGTGGATCCGTGTCTCTGAGCATTTTCTAGGCGGGGCGAGCGGCCCCGGAATAGGGCTACAACCACCGGCAAGTTAGCCCACGCGCCGGGGCCGAGCAACAACAAAGGCAAGACATGTCCATCCCAAGAATGATTTGAAACAACACCCGAGCTAAGTTTGAGAATAACTCATGAACTAGAAATGCTAGAGAGACGAAATTTGTACCTGAGTGTGCCTTGAATTCCACTTCACCCGAACATCAGACTTTTTGGGCCGATGTGCACCATCTTCGTGCCGGAAATGGCCTGCAGGCTGGGACACTCAGAAAGCCACTCAAAAGCATCTTCAGTGGGATTTTTGTACACAGAGCTGCACAAAAAGAAGAAGAAACGAAATAAAATACAAGGAGGGTCAAATCACACCCATAACAACATCGGATTTTCACAAGGTTTCCACCACTGGAAAGCCACGATTCAGGGCTCTCACCTCGTCGTAGATCCGTGTCTCTGAGCATTTTCTAGGCGGGGCGAGCGGCCCCGGAATAGGGCTACAACCACCGGCAAGTTAGCCCACGCGCCGGGGCCGAGCAACAACAAAGGCAAGACATGTCCATCCCAAGAATGATTTGAAACAACACCCGAGCTAAGTTTGAGAATAACTCATGAACTAGAAATGCTAGAGAGACGAAATTTGTACCTGAGTGTGCCTTGAATTCCACTTCACCCGAACATCAGACTTTTTGGGCCGATGTGCACCATCTTCGTGCCGGAAATGGCCTGCAGGCTGGGACACTCAGAAAGCCACTCAAAAGCATCTTCAGTGGGATTTTTGTACACAGAGCTGCACAAAAAGAAGAAGAAACGAAATAAAATACAAGGAGGGTCAAATCACACCCATAACAACATCGGATTTGCACAAGGTTTCCACCACTGGAAAGCCACGATTCAGGGCTCTCACCTCGTCGTGGATCCGTGTCTCTGAGCATTTTCTAGGCGGGGCGAGCGGCCCGGAATAGGGCTACAACCACCGGCAAGTTAGCCCACGCGCCGGGGCCGAGCAACAACAAAGGCAAGACATGTCCATCCGAAGAATGATTTGAAACAACACCCGAGCTAAGTTTGAGAATAACTCATGAACTAGAAATGCTAGAGAGACGAAATTTGTACCTGAGTGTGCCTTGAATTCCACTTCACCCGAACATCAGACTTTTTGGGCCGATGTGCACCATCTTCGTGCCGGAAATGGCCTGCAGGCTGGGACACTCAGAAAGCCACTCAAAAGCATCTTCAGTGGGATTTTTGTACACAGAGCTGCACAAAAAGAAGAAGAAACGAAATAAAATACAAGGAGGGTCAAATCACACCCATAACAACATCGGATTTGCACAAGGTTTCCACCACTGGAAAGCCACGATTCAGGGCTCTCACCTCGTTGTGGATCCGTGTCTCTGAGCATTTTCTAGGCGGGGCGAGCGGCCCCGGAATAGGGCTACAACCACCGGCAAGTTAGCCCACGCGCCGGGGCCGAGCAACAACAAAGGCAAGACATGTCCATCCCAAGAATGATTTGAAACAACACCCGAGCTAAGTTTGAGAATAACTCATGAACTAGAAATGCTAGAGAGACGAAATTTGTACCTGAGTGTGCCTTGAATTCCACTTCACCCGAACATCAGACTTTTTGGGCCGATGTGCACCATCTTCGTGCCGGAAATGGCCTGCAGGCTGGGACACTCAGAAAGCCACTCAAAAGCATCTTCAGTGGGATTTTTGTACACAGAGCTGCACAAAAAGAAGAAGAAACGAAATAAAATACAAGGAGGGTCAAATCACACCCATAACAACATCGGATTTGCACAAGGTTTCCACCACTGGAAAGCCACGATTCAGGGCTCTCACCTCGTTGTGGATCCGTGTCTCTGAGCATTTTCTAGGCGGGGCGAGCGGCCCCGGAATAGGGCTACAACCACCGGCAAGTTAGCCCTCGCCGGGGCCGAGCAACAACAAAGGCAAGACATGTCCATCCCAAGAATGATTTGAAACAACACCCGAGCTAAGTTTGAGAATAACTCATGAACTAGAAATGCTAGAGAGACGAAATTTGTACCTGAGTGTGCCTTGAATTCCACTTCACCCGAACATCAGACTTTTTGGGCCGATGTGCACCATCTTCGTGCCGGAAATGGCCTGCAGGCTGGAACACTCAGAAAGCCACTCAAAAGCATCTTCAGTTGGATTTTTGTACACAGAGCTGCACAAAAAGAAGAAGAAACGAAATAAAATACAAGGAGGGTCAAATCACACCCATAACAACATCGGATTTGCACAAGGTTTCCACCACTGAAAAGCCACGATTCAGGGCTCTCACCTCGTTGTGGATCCGTGTCTCTGAGCATTTTCTAGGCGGGGCGAGCGGCCCCGGAATAGGGCTACAACCACCGGCAAGCTAGCCCACGCGCCGGGGCCGAGCAACAACAAAGGCAAGACATGTCCATCCCAAGAATGACTTGAAACAACACCCGAGCTAAGTTTGAGAATAACTCATGAACTAGAAATGCTAGAGAGACGAAATTTGTACCTGAGTGTGCCTTGAATTCCACTTCACCCGAACATTATACTTTTTGGGCCGATGTGCACCATCTTCGTGCCGGAAATGGCCTGCAGGCTGGGACACTCAGAAAGCCACTCAAAAGCATCTTCAGTTGGATTTTTGTACACAGAGCTGCACAAAAAGAAGAAGAAACGAAATAAAATACAAGGAGGGTCAAATCACACCCATAACAACATCGGATTTGCACAAGGTTTCCACCACTGGAAAGCCACGATTCAGGGCTCTCACCTCGTTGTGGATCCGTGTCTCTGAGCATTTTCTAGGCGGGGCGAGCGGCCCCGGAATAGGGCTACAACCACCGGCAAGTTAGCCCACGCGCCGGGGCCGAGCAACAACAAAGGCAAGACATGTCCATCCCAAGAATGATTTGAAACAACACCCGAGCTAAGTTTGAGAATAACTCATGAACTAGAAATGCTAGAGAGACGAAATTTGTACCTGAGTGTGCCTTGAATTCCACTTCACCCGAACATCAGACTTTTTGGGCCGATGTGCACCATCTTCGTGCCGGAAATGGCACGCAGGCTGGGACACTCAGAAAGCCACTCAAAAGCATCTTCAGTGGGATTTTTGTACACAGGGCTGCACAAAAAGAAGAAGAAACGAAATAAAATACAAGGAGGGTCAAATCACACCCATAACACCATCGGATTTGTACAAGGTTTCCACCACTGGAAAGCCACGATTCAGGGCTCTCACCTCGTTGTAGATCCGTGTCTCTGAGCATTTTCTAGGCGGGGCGAGCGGCCCCGGAATAGGGCTACAACCACCGGCAAGTTAGCCCACGCGCCGGGGCCGAGCAACAACAAAGGCAAGACATGTCCATCCCAAGAATGATTTGAAACAACACCCGAGCTAAGTTTGAGAATAACTCATGAACTAGAAATGCTAGAGAGACGAAATTTGTACCTGAGTGTGCCTTGAATTCCACTTCACCCGAACATCAGACTTTTTGGGCCGATGTGCACCATCTTCGTGCCGGAAATGGCCTGCAGGCTGGAACACTCAGAAAGCCACTCAAAAGCATCTTCAGTTGGATTTTTGTACACAGAGCTGCACAAAAAGAAGAAGAAACGAAATAAAATACAAGGAGGGTCAAATCACACCCATAACAACATCGGATTTGCACAAGGTTTCCACCACTGAAAAGCCACGATTCAGGGCTCTCACCTCGTTGTGGATCCGTGTCTCTGAGCATTTTCTAGGCGGGGCGAGCGGCCCCGGAATAGGGCTACAACCACCGGCAAGCTAGCCCACGCGCCGGGGCCGAGCAACAACAAAGGCAAGACATGTCCATCCCAAGAATGATTTGAAACAACACCCGAGCTAAGTTTGAGAATAACTCATGAACTAGAAATGCTAGAGAGACGAAATTTGTACCTGAGTGTGCCTTGAATTCCACTTCACCCGAACATTATACTTTTTGGGCCGATGTGCACCATCTTCGTGCCGGAAATGGCCTGCAGGCTGGGACACTCAGAAAGCCACTCAAAAGCATCTTCAGTTGGATTTTTGTACACAGAGCTGCACAAAAAGAAGAAGAAACGAAATAAAATACAAGGAGGGTCAAATCACACCCATAACAACATCGGATTTGCACAAGGTTTCCACCACTGGAAAGCCACGATTCAGGGCTCTCACCTCGTTGTGGATCCGTGTCTCTGAGCATTTTCTAGGCGGGGCGAGCGGCCCCGGAATAGGGCTACAACCACCGGCAAGTTAGCCCACGCGCCGGGGCCGAGCAACAACAAAGGCAAGACATGTCCATCCCAAGAATGATTTGAAACAACACCCGAGCTAAGTTTGAGAATAACTCATGAACTAGAAATGCTAGAGAGACGAAATTTGTACCTGAGTGTGCCTTGAATTCCACTTCACCCGAACATCAGACTTTTTGGGCCGATGTGCACCATCTTCGTGCCGGAAATGGCACGCAGGCTGGGACACTCAGAAAGCCACTCAAAAGCATCTTCAGTGGGATTTTTGTACACAGGGCTGCACAAAAAGAAGAAGAAACGAAATAAAATACAAGGAGGGTCAAATCACACCCATAACACCATCGGATTTGTACAAGGTTTCCACCACTGGAAAGCCACGATTCAGGGCTCTCACCTCGTTGTAGATCCGTGTCTCTGAGCATTTTCTAGGCGGGGCGAGCGGCCCCGGAATAGGGCTACAACCACCGGCAAGTTAGCCCACGCGCCGGGGCCGAGCAACAACAAAGGCAAGACATGTCCATCCCAAGAATGATTTGAAACAACACCCGAGCTAAGTTTGAGAATAACTCATGAACTAGAAATGCTAGAGAGACGAAATTTGTACCTGAGTGTGCCTTGAATTCCACTTCACCCGAACATCAGACTTTTTGGGCCGATGTGCACCATCTTCGTGCCGGAAATGGCCTGCAGGCTGGGACACTCAGAAAGCCACTCAAAAGCATCTTCAGTTGGATTTTTGTACACAGAGCTGCACAAAAAGAAGAAGAAACGAAATAAAATACAAGGAGGGTCAAATCACACCTATAACAACATCGGATTTGCACAAGGTTTCCACCACTGGAAAGCCACGATTCAGGGCTCTCACCTCGTTGTAGATTCGTGTCTCTGAGCATTTTCTAGGCGGGGCGAGCGGCCCCGGAATAGGGCTACAACCACCGGCAAGTTAGCCCACGCGCCGGGGCCGAGCAACAACAAAGGCAAAACATGTCCATCCGAAGAATGATTTGAAACAACACCCGAGCTAAGTTTGAGAATAACTCATGAACTAGAAATGCTAGAGAGACGAAATTTGTACCTGAGTGTGCCTTGAATTCCACTTCACCCGAACATCAGACTTTTTGGGCCGATGTGCACCATCTTCATGCCGGAAATGGCCTGCAGGCTGGGACACTCAGAAAGCCACTCAAAAGCATCTTCAGTGGGATTTTTGTACACAGAGCTGCACAAAATGAAGAAGAAACGAAATAAAATACAAGGAGGGTCAAATCACACCCATAACAACATCGGATTTGCACAAGGTTTCCACCACTGGAAAGCCACGATTCAGGGCTCTCACCTCGTTGTGGATCCGTGTCTCTGAGCATTTTCTATGCGGGGCGAGCGGCCCCGGAATAGGGCTACAACCACCGGCAAGTTAGCCCACGCGCCGGGGCCGAGCAACAACAAAGGCAAGACATGTCCATCCCAAGAATGATTTGAAACAACACCCGAGCTAAGTTTGAGAATAACTCATGAACTAGAAATGCTAGAGAGACGAAATTTGTACCTGAGTGTGCCTTGAATTCCACTTCACCCGAACATTAGACTTTTTGGGCCGATGTGCACCATCTTCGTGCCGGAAATGGCCTGCAGGCTGGGACACTCAGAAAGCCACTCAAAAGCATCTTCAGTGGGATTTTTGTACACAGAGCTGCACAAAAAGAAGAAGAAACGAAATAAAATACAAGGAGGGTCAAATCACACCCATAACAACATCGGATTTGCACAAGGTTTCCACCACTGGAAAGCCACGATTCAGGGCTCTCACCTCGTTGTAAATCCGTGTCTCTGAGCATTTTCTAGGCGGGGCGAGCGGCCCCGGAATAGGGCTACAACCACCGGCAAGTTAGCCCACGCGCCGGGGCCGAGCAACAACAAAAGGCAAGACATGTCCATCCCAAGAATGATTTGAAACAACACCCGAGCTAAGTTTGAGAATAACTCATGAACTAGAAATGCTAGAGAGATGAAATTTGTACCTGAGTGTGCCTTGAATTCAACTTCACCCGAACATCAGACTTTTTGGGCCGATGTGCACCATCTTCGTGCCGGAAATGGCCTGCAGGCTGGGACACTCAGAAAGCCACTCAAAAGCATCTTCAGTGGGATTTTTGTACACAGAGCTGCACAAAAAGAAGAAGAAACGAAATAAAATACAAGGAGGGTCAAATCACACCCATAACAACATCGGATTTGCACAAGGTTTCCACCACTGGAAAGCCACGATTCAGGGCTCTCACCTCGTTGTGGATCCGTGTCTCTGAGCATTTTCTAGGCGGGGCGAGCGGCCCTGTAATAGGGCTACAACCACCGGCAAGTTAGCCCACTCGCCGGGGCCGAGCAACAACAAAGGCAAGACATGTCCATCCCAAGAATGATTTGAAACAACACCCGAGCTAAGTTTGAGAATAACTCATGAACTAGAAATGCTAGAGAGACGAAATTTGTACCTGAGTGTGCCTTGAATTCCACTTCACCCGAACATCAGACTTTTTGGGCCGATATGCACCATCTTCGTGCCGGAAATGGCCTGCAGGCTGGGACACTCAGAAAGCCACTCAAAAGCATCTTCACTGGGATTTTTGTACACAGAGCTGCACAAAATGAAGAAGAAACGAAATAAAATACAAGGAGGGTCAAATCACACCCATAACAACATCGGATTTGCACAAGGTTTCCACCACTGGAAAGCCACGATTCAGGGCTCTCACCTCGTTGTAGATCCGTGTCTCTGAGCATTTTCTAGGCGGGGCGAGCGGCCCCGGAATAGGGCTACAACCACCGGCAAGTTAGCCCACGCGCCGGGGCCGAGCAACAACAAAGGCAAGACATGTCCATCCGAAGAATGATTTGAAACAACACCCGAGCTAAGTTTGAGAATAACTCATGAACTAGAAATGCTAGAGAAAACGAAATTTGTACCTGAGTGTGCCTTGAATTCCACTTCACCCGAACATCAGACTTTTCGGGCCGATGTGCACCATCTTCGTGCCGGAAATGGCCTGCAGGCTGGGACACTCAGAAAGCCACTCAAAAGCATCTTCAGTGGGATTTTTGTACACAGAGCTGCACAAAAAGAAGAAGAAACGAAATAAAATACAAGGAGGGTCAAATCACACCCATAACAACATCGGATTTGCACAAGGTTTCCACCACTGGAAAGCCACGAGTCAGGGCTCTCACCTCGTTGTAGATCCGTGTTTCTGAGCATTTTCTAGGCGGGGCGAGCGGCCCCGGAATAGGGCTACAACCACCGGCAAGTTAGCCCACGCGCCGGGGCCGAGCAACAACAAAGGCAAGACATGTCCATCCGAAGAATGATTTGAAACAACACCCGAGCTAAGTTTGAGAATAACTCATGAACTAGAAATGCTAGAGAGACGAAATTTGTACCTGAGTGTGCCTTGAATTCCACTTCACCCGAACATCAGACTTTTTGGGCCGATGTGCACCATCTTCGTGCCGGAAATGGCCTGCAGGCTGGGACACTCAGAAAGCCACTCAAAAGCATCTTCAGTGGGATTTTTGTACACAGAGCTGCACAAAAAGAAGAAGAAACGAAATAAAATACAAGGAGGGTCAAATCACACCCATAACAACATCGGATTTGCACAAGGTTTCCACCACTGGAAAGCCACGAGTCAGGGCTCTCACCTCGTTGTAGATCCGTGTCTCTGAGCATTTTCTAGGCGGGGCGAGCGGCCCCGGAATAGGGCTACAACCACCGGCAAGTTAGCCCACGCGCCGGGGCCGAGCAACAACAAAGGCAAGACATGTCCATCCCAAGAATGATTTGAAACAACACCCGAGCTAAGTTTGAGAATAACTCATGAACTAGAAATGCTAGAGAGACGAAATTTGTACCTGAGTGTGCCTTGAATTCCACTTCACCCGAACATCAGACTTTTTGGGCCGATGTGCACCATCTTCGTGCCGGAAATGGCCTGCAGGCTGGGACACTCAGAAAGCCACTCAAAAGCATCTTCAGTGGGATTTTTGTACACAGAGCTGCACAAAAAGAAGAAGAAACGAAATAAAATACAAGGAGGGTCAAATCACACCCATAACAACATCGGATTTGCACAAGGTTTCCACCACTGGAAAGCCACGATTCAGGGCTCTCACCTCGTTGTGGATCCGTGTCTCTGAGCATTTTCTAGGCGGGGCGAGCGGCCCCGGAATAGGGCTACAACCACCGGCAAGTTAGCCCACGCGCCGGGGCCGAGCAACAACAAAGGCAAGACATGTCCATCCCAAGAATGATTTGAAACAACACCCGAGCTAAGTTTGAGAATAACTCATGAACGATAAATGCTAGAGAGACGAAGTTTGTACCTGAGTGTGCCTTGAATTCCACTTCACCCGAACATCAGACTTTTTGGGCCGATGTGCAACATCTTCGTGCCGGAAATGGCCTGCAGGCTGGGACACTCAGAAAGCCACTCAAAAGCATCTTCAGTGGGATTTTTGTACACAGAGCTGCACAAAAAGAAGAAGAAACGAAATAAAATACAAGGAGGGTCAAATCACACCCATAACAACATTTGATTTGCACAAGGTTTCCACCACTGGAAAGCCACGATTCAGGGCTCTCACCTCGTCGTGGATCCGTGTCTCTGAGCATTTTCTAGGCGGGGCGAGCGGCCCCGGAATAGGGCTACAACCACCGGCAAGTTAGCCCACGCGCCGGGGCCGAGCAACAACAAAGTCAAGACATGTCCATCCGAAGAATGATTTGAAACAACACCCGAGCTAAGTTTGAGAATAATTCATGAACTAGAAATGCTAGAGAGACGAAATTTGTACCTGAGTGTGCCTTGAATTCCACTTCACCCGAACATCAGACCTTTTGGGCCGATGTGCACCATCTTCGTGCCGGAAATGGCCTGCAGGCTGGGACACTCAGAAAGCCACTCAAAAGCATCTTCAGTGGGATTTTTGTACACAGAGCTGCACAAAAAGAAGAAGAAACGAAATAAAATACAAGGAGGGTCAAATCACACCCATTACAACATCGGATTTGCACAAGGTTTCCACCACTGGAAAGCCACGATTCAGGGCTCTCACCTCGTCGTAAATCCGTGTCTCTGAGCATTTTCTAGGCGGGGCGAGCGGCCCCGGAATAGGGCTACAACCACCGGCAAGTTAGCCCACGCGCAGGGGCCGAGCAACAACAAAGGCAAGACATGTCCATCCCAAGAATGATTTGAAACAACACCCGAGCTAAGTTTGAGAATAACTCATGAACTAGAAATGCTAGAGAGACGAAATTTGTACCTGAGTGTGCCTTGAATTCCACTTCACCCGAACATCAGACTTTTTGGGCCGATGTGCACCATCTTCGTGCCGGAAATGGCCTGCAGGCTGGGACACTCAGAAAGCCACTCAAAAGCATCTTCAGTGGGATTTTTGTACACAGAGCTGCACAAAAAGAAGAAGAAACGAAATAAAATACAAGGAGGGTCAAATCACACCCATAACAATATCGGATTTGCACAAGGTTTCCACCACTGGAAAGCCACGATTCAGGGCTCTCACCTCGTCGTAGATCCGTGTCTCTGAGCATTTTCTAGGCGGGGCGAGCGGCCCCGGAATAGGGCTACAACCACCGGCAAGTTAGCCCACGCGCCGGGGCCGAGCAACAACAAAGGCAAGACATGTCCATCCGAAGAATGATTTGAAACAACACCCGAGCTAAGTTTGAGAATAACTCATGAACTAGAAATGCTAGAGAGACGAAATTTGTACCTGAGTGTGCCTTGAATTCCACTTCACCCGAACATTAGACTTTTTGGGCCGATGTGCACCATCTTCGTGCCGGAAATGGCGTACAGGCTGGGACACTCAGAAAGCCACTCAAAAGCATCTTCAGTGGGATTTTTGTACACAGAGCTGCACAAAAAGAAGAAGAAACGAAATAAAATACAAGGAGGGTCAAATCACACCCATAACAACATCGGATTTGCACAAGGTTTCCACCACTGGAAAGCCACGATTCAGGGCTCTCACCTCGTTGTGGATCGGTGTCTCTGAGCATTTTCTATGCGGGGCGAGCGGCCCCGGAATAGGGCTACAACCACCGGCAAGTTAGCCCACGCGCCGGGGCCGAGCAACAACAAAGGCAAGACATGTCCATTCGAAGAATGATTTGAAACAACACCCGAGCTAAGTTTGAGAATAACTCATGAACTAGAAATGCTAGAGAGACGAAATTTGTACCTGAGTGTGCCTTGAATTCCACTTCACCCGAACATCAGACTTTTTGGGCCGATGTACACCATCTTCGTGCCGGAAATGGCCTGCAGGCTGGGACACTCAGAAAGCCACTCAAAAGCATTTTCAGTGGGATTTTTGTACACAGAGCTGCACAAAAAGAAGAAGAAACAAAATAAAATACAAGGAGGGTCAAATCACACCCATAACAACATCGGATTTACACAAGGTTTCCACCACTGGAAAGCCATGATTCAGGGCTCTCACCTCGTCGTGAATCCGTGTCTCTGAGCATTTTCTAGGCGGGGCGAGCGGCCCCGGAATAGGGCTACAACCACCGGCAAGTTAGCCCACGCGCAGGGGCCGAGCAACAACAAAGGCAAGACATGTCCATCCGAAGAATGATTTGAAACAACACCCGAGCTAAGTTTGAGAATAACTCATGAACTAGAAATGCTAGAGAGACGAAATTTGTACCTGAGTGTGCCTTGAATTCCACTTCACCCGAACATCAGACTTTTTGGGCCGATGTGCACCATCTTCGTGCCGGAAATGGCCTGCAGGCTGGGACACTCAGAAAGCCACTCAAAAGCATCTTCAGTGGGATTTTTGTACACAGAGCTGCACAAAAAGAAGAAGAAACGAAATAAAATACAAGGAGGGTCAAATCACACCCATAACAATATCGGATTTGCACAAGGTTTCCACCACTGGAAAGCCACGATTCAGGGCTCTCACCTCGTCGTAGATCCGTGTCTCTGAGCATTTTCTAGGCGGGGCGAGCGGCCCCGGAATAGGGCTACAACCACCGGCAAGTTAGCCCACGCGCCGGGGCCGAGCAACAACAAAGGCAAGACATGTCCATCCCAAGAATGATTTGAAACAACACCCGAGCTAAGTTTGAGAATAACTCATGAACTAGAAATGCTAGAGAGACGAAATTTGTACCTGAGTGTGCCTTGAATTCCACTTCACCCGAACATTAGACTTTTTGGGCCGATGTGCACCATCTTTGTGCCGGAAATGGCCTACATGCTGGGACACTCAGAAAGCCACTCAAAAGCATCTTCAGTGGGATTTTTGTACACAGAGCTGCACAAAAAGAAGAAGAAACGAAATAAAATACAAGGAGGGTCAAATCACACCCATAACAACATCGGATTTGCACAAGGTTTCCACCACTGGAAAGCCACGATTCTGGGCTCTCACCTCGTCGTGGATCCGTGTCTCTGAGCATTTTCTAGGCGGGGCGAGCGGCCCCGGAATAGGGCTACAACCACCGGCAAGTTAGCCCACGCGCCGGGGCCGAGCAACAACAAAGGCAAGACATGTCCATCCCAAGAATGATTTGAAACAACACCCGAGCTAAGTTTGAGAATAACTCATGAACTAGAAATGCTAGAGAGACGAAATTTGTACCTGAGTGTGCCTTGAATTCCACTTCACCCGAACATTAGACGTTTTGGGCCGATGTGCACCATCTTCGTGCCGGAAATGGCCTGCAGGCTGGGACACTCAGAAAGCCACTCAAAAGCATCTTCACTGGGATTTTTGTACACAGAGCTGCACATAAAGAAGAAGAAACGAAATAAAATACAAGGAGGGTCAAATCACACCCATAACAACATCGGATTTGCACAAGGTTTCCACCACTGGAAAGCCACGATTCAGGGCTCTCACCTCGTTGTGGATCGGTGTCTCTGAGCATTTTCTATGCGGGGCGAGCGGCCCCGGAATAGGGCTACAACCACCGGCAAGTTAGCCCACGCGCCGGGGCCGAGCAACAACAAAGGCAAGACATGTCCATTCGAAGAATGATTTGAAACAACACCCGAGCTAAGTTTGAGAATAACTCATGAACTAGAAATGCTAGAGAGACGAAATTTGTACCTGAGTGTGCCTTGAATTCCACTTCACCCGAACATTAGACTTTTTGGGCCGATGTACACCATCTTCGTGCCCGAAATGGCCTGCAGGCTGGGACACTCAGAAAGCCACTCAAAAGCATCTTCAGTGGGATTTTTGTACACAGAGCTGCACAAAAAGAAGAAGAAACGAAATAAAATACAAGGAGGGTCAAATCACACCCATAACAACATCGGATTTGCACAAGGTTTCCACCACTGGAAAGCCACGATTCAGGGCTCTCACCTCGTCGTGGATCCGTGTCTCTGAGCATTTTCTAGGCGGGGCGAGCGGCCCCGGAATAGGGCTACAACCACCGGCAAGTTAGCCCACGCGCCGGGGCCGAGCAACAACAAAGGCAAGACATGTCCATCCCAAGAATGATTTGAAACAACACCCGAGCTAAGTTTGAGAATAACTCATGAACTAGAAATGCTAGAGAGACGAAATTTGTACCTGAGTGTGCCTTGAATTCCACTTCACCCGAACATTAGACTTTTTGGGCCGATGTGCACCATCTTCGTGCCGGAAATGGCCTGCAGGCTGGGACACTCAGAAAGCCACTCAAAAGCATCTTCAGTGGGATTTTTGTACACAGAGCTGCACAAAAAGAAGAAGAAACGAAATAAAATACAAGGAGGGTCAAATCACACCCATAACAACATCGGATTTGCACAAGTTTTCCACCACTGGAAAGCCACGATTCAGGGCTCTCACCTCGTCGTAAATCCGTGTCTCTGAGCATTTTCTATGCGGGGCGAGCGGCCCCGGAATAGGGCTACAACCACCGGCAAGTTAGCCCACGCGCCGGGGCCGAGCAACAACAAAGGCAAGACATGTCCATTCGAAGAATGATTTGAAACAACACCCGAGCTAAGTTTGAGAATAACTCATGAACTAGAAATGCTAGAGAGACGAAATTTGTACCTGAGTGTGCCTTGAATTCCACTTCACCCGAACATTAGACTTTTTGGGCCGATGTACACCATCTTCGTGCCCGAAATGGCCTGCAGGCTGGGACACTCAGAAAGCCACTCAAAAGCATCTTCAGTGGGATTTTTGTACACAGAGCTGCACAAAAAGAAGAAGAAACGAAATAAAATACAAGGAGGGTCAAATCACACCCATAACAACATCGGATTTGCACAAGGTTTCCACCACTGGAAAGCCACGATTCAGGGCTCTCACCTCGTCGTGGATCCGTGTCTCTGAGCATTTTCTAGGCGGGGCGAGCGGCCCCGGAATAGGGCTACAACCACCGGCAAGTTAGCCCACGCGCCGGGGCCGAGCAACAACAAAGGCAAGACATGTCCATCCCAAGAATGATTTGAAACAACACCCGAGCTAAGTTTGAGAATAACTCATGAACTAGAAATGCTAGAGAGACGAAATTTGTACCTGAGTGTGCCTTGAATTCCACTTCACCCGAACATCAGACTTTTTGGGCCGATGTGCACCATCTTCGTGCCGGAAATGGCCTGCAGGCTGGGACACTCAGAAAGCCACTCAAAAGCATCTTCAGTGGGATTTTTGTACACAGAGCTGCACAAAAAGAAGAAGAAACGAAATAAATTACAAGGAGGGTCAAATCACACCCATAACAACATCGGATTTGCACAAGTTTTCCACCACTGGAAAGCCACGATTCAGGGCTCTCACCTCGTCGTAAATCCGTGTCTCTGAGCATTTTCTATGCGGGGCGAGCGGCCCCGGAATAGGGCTACAACCACCGGCAAGTTAGCCCACGCGCCGGGGCCGAGCAACAACAAAGGCAAGACATGTCCATTCGAAGAATGATTTGAAACAACACCCGAGCTAAGTTTGAGAATAACTCATGAACTAGAAATGCTAGAGAGACGAAATTTGTACCTGAGTGTGCCTTGAATTCCACTTCACCCGAACATCAGACTTTTTGGGCCGATGTACACCATCTTCGTGCCGGAAATGGCCTGCAGGCTGGGACACTCAGAAAGCCACTCAAAAGCATCTTCAGATGGATTTTTGTACACAGAGCTGCACAAAAAGAAGAAGAAACGAAATAAAATACAAGGAGGCTCAAATCACACCCATAACAACATCGGATTTGCACAAGGTTTCCACCACTGGAAAGCCACGATTCAGGGCTCTCACCTCGTCGTGGATCCGTGTCTCTGAGCATTTTCTAGGCGGGGCGAGCGGCCCCGGAATAGGGCTACAACCACCGGCAAGTTAGCCCACGCGCCGGGGCCGAGCAACAACAAAGGCAAGACATGTCCATCCGAAGAATGTCTTGAAACAACACCCGAGCTAAGTTTGAGAATAACTCATGAACTAGAAATGCTAGAGAGACGAAATTTGTACCTGAGTGTGCCTTGAATTCCACTTCACCCGAACATCAGACTTTTTGGGCCGATGTGCACCATCTTCGTGCCGGAAATGGCCTGCAGGCTGGGACACTCAGAAAGCCACTCAAAAGCATCTTCAGTGGGATTTTTGTACACAGAGCTGCACAAAAAGAAGAAGAAACGAAATAAAATACAAGGAGGGTCAAATCACACCCATAACAACATCGGATTTGCACAAGGTTTCCACCACTGGAAAGCCACGATTCAGGGCTCTCACCTCGTCATAGATCCGTGTCTCTGAGCAATTTCTAGGCGGGGCGAGCGGCCCCGGAATAGGGCTACAACCACCGGCAAGTTAGCCCACGCGCCGGGGCCGAGCAACAACAAAGGCAAGACATGTCCATCAGAAGAATGATTTGAAACAACACCCGAGCTAAGTTTGAGAATAACTCATGAACTAGAAATGCTAGAAAGACGAAATTTGTACCTGAGTGTGCCTTGAATTCCACTTCACCCGAACATCAGACTTTTTGGGCCGATGTGCACCATCTTCGTGCCGGAAATGGCCTGCAGGCTGGGACACTCAGAAATCCACTCAAAAGCATCTTCAGTGGGATTTTTGTACACAGAGCTGCACAAAAAGAAGAAGAAACGAAATAAAATATAAGGAGGCTCAAATCACACCCATAACAACATCGGATTTGCACAAGGTTTCCACCACTGGAAAGCCACGATTCAGGGCTCTCACCTCGTCGTGGATCCGTGTCTCTGAGCATTTTCTAGGCGGGGCGAGCGGCCCCGGAATAGGGCTACAACCACCGGCAAGTTAGCCCACGCGCCGGGGCCGAGCAACAACAAAGGCAAGACATGTCCATCCCAAGAATGATTTGAAACAACACCCGAGCTAAGTTTGAGAATAACTCATGAACTAGAAATGCTAGAGAGACGAAATTTGTACCTGAGTGTGCCTTGAATTCCACTTCACCCGAACATCAGACTTTTTGGGCCGATGTGCACCATCTTCGTGCCGGAAATGGCCTGCAGGCTGGGACACTCAGAAAGCCACTCAAAAGCATCTTCAGTGGGATTTTTGTACACAGAGCTGCACAAAAAGAAGAAGAAACGAAATAAAATACAAGGAGGGTCAAATCACACCCATAACAACATCGGATTTGCACAAGGTTTCCACCACTGGAAAGCCACGATTCAGAGCTCTCACCTCGTCGTGGATCCGTGTCTCTGAGCATTTTCTAGGCGGGGCGAGCGGCCCCGGAATAGGGCTACAACCACCGGCAAGTTAGCCCACGCGCCGGGGCCGAGCAACAACAAAGGCAAGACATGTCCATCCCAAGAATGATTTGAAACAACACCCGAGCTAAGTTTGAGAATAACTCATGAACTAGAAATGCTAGAGAGACGAAATTTGTACCTGAGTGTGCCTTGAATTCCACTTCACCCGAACATCAGACTTTTTGGGCCGATGTGCACCATCTTCGTGCCGGAAATGGCCTGCAGGCTGGGACACTCAGAAAGCCACTCAAAAGCATCTTCACTGGGATTTTTGTACACAGAGCTGCACAAAAAGAAGAAGAAACGAAATAAATTACAAGGAGGGTCAAATCACACCCATAACAACATCGGATTTGCAAAAGTTTTCCACCACTGGAAAGCCACGATTCAGGGCTCTCACCTCGTCGTGAATCCGTGTCTCTGAGCATTTTCTATGCGGGGCGAGCGGCCCCGGAATAGGGCTACAACCACCGGCAAGTTAGCCCACGCGCCGGGGCCGAGCAACAACAAAGGCAAGACATGTCCATTCGAAGAATGATTTGAAACAACACCCGAGCTAAGTTTGAGAATAACTCATGAACTAGAAATGCTAGAGAGACGAAATTTGTACCTGAGTGTGCCTTGAATTCCACTTCACCCGAACATCAGACTTTTTGGGCCGATGTACACCATCTTCGTGCCGGAAATGGCCTGCAGGCTGGGACACTCAGAAAGCCACTCAAAAGCATCTTCAGTGGGATTTTTGTACACAGAGCTGCACAAAAAGAAGAAGAAACGAAATAAAATACAAGGAGGGTCAAATCACACCCATAACAACATCGGATTTGCACAAGGTTTCCACCACTGGAAAGCCACGATTCAGGGCTCTCACCTCGTCGTCGATCCGTGTCTCTGAGCATTTTCTAGGCGGGGCGAGCGGCCCCGGAATAGGGCTACAACCACCGGCAAGTTAGCCCACGCGCCGGGGCCGAGCAACAAAAAAGGCAAGACATGTCCATCCGAAGAATGATTTGAAACAACACCCGAGCTAAGTTTGAGAATAACTCATGAACTAGAAATGCTAGAGAGACGAAATTTGTACCTGAGTGTGCCTTGAATTCCACTTCACCCGAACATCAGACTTTTTGGGCCGATGTGCACCATCTTCGTGCCGGAAATGGCCTGCAGGCTGGGACACTCAGAAAGCCACTCAAAAGCATCTTCAGTGGGATTTTTGTACACAGAGCTGCACAAAAAGAAGAAGAAACGAAATAAAATACAAGGAGGGTCAAATCACACCCATAACAACATCGGATTTGCACAAGGTTTCCACCACTGGAAAGCCACGATTCAGGGCTCTCACCTCGTCATAGATCCGTGTCTCTGAGCAATTTCTAGGCGGGGCGAGCGGCCCCGGAATAGGGCTACAACCACCGGCAAGTTAGCCCACGCGCCGGGGCCGAGCAACAACAAAGGCAAGACATGTCCATCAGAAGAATGATTTGAAACAACACCCGAGCTAAGTTTGAGAATAACTCATGAACTAGAAATGCTAGAGAGACGAAATTTGTACCTGAGTGTGCCTTGAATTCCACTTCACCCGAACATCAGACTTTTTGGGCCGATGTGCACCATCTTCGTGCCGGAAATGGCCTGCAGGCTGGGACACTCAGAAAGCCACTCAAAAGCATCTTCAGTGGGATTTTTGTACACAGAGCTGCACAAAAAGAAGAAGAAACGAAATAAAATACAAGGAGGGTCAAATCACACCCATAACAACATCGGATTTGCACAAGGTTTCCACCACTGGAAAGCCACGATTCAGGGCTCTCACCTCGTCGTGGATCCGTGTCTCTGAGCATTTTCTAGGCGGGGCGAGCGGCCCCGGAATAGGGCTACAACCACCGGCAAGTTAGCCCACGCGCCGGGGCCGAGCAACAACAAAGGCAAGACATGTCCATCCCAAGAATGATTTGAAACAACACCCGAGCTAAGTTTGAGAATAACTCATGAACTAGAAATGCTAGAGAGACGAAATTTGTACCTGAGTGTGCCTTGAATTCCACTTCACCCGAACATCAGACTTTTTGGGCCGATGTGCACCATCTTCGTGCCGGAAATGGCCTGCAGGCTGGGACACTCAGAAATCCACTCAAAAGCATCTTCAGTGGGATTTTTGTACACAGAGCTGCACAAAAAGAAGAAGAAACGAAATAAAATACAAGGAGGCTCAAATCACACCCATAACAACATCGGATTTGCACAAGGTTTCCACCACTGGAAAGCCACGATTCAGGGCTCTCACCTCGTCGTGGATCCGTGTCTCTGAGCATTTTCTAGGCGGGGCGAGCGACCCCGGAATAGGGCTACAACCACCGGCAAGTTAGCCCACGCGCCGGGGCCGAGCAACAACAAAGGCAAGACATGTCCATCCCAAGAATGATTTGAAACAACACCCGAGCTAAGTTTGAGAATAACTCATGAACTAGAAATGCTAGAGAGACGAAATTTGTACCTGAGTGTGCCTTGAATTCCACTTCACCCGAACATCAGACTTTTTGGGCCGATGTGCACCATCTTCGTGCCGGAAATGGCCTGCAGGCTGGGACACTCAGAAAGCCACTCAAAAGCATCTTCAGTGGGATTTTTGTACACAGAGCTGCACAAAAAGAAGAAGAAACGAAATAAAATACAAGGAGGGTCAAATCACACCCATAACAACATCGGATTTGCACAAGGTTTCCACCACTGGAAAGCCACGATTCAGGGCTCTCACCTCGTCGTGGATCCGTGTCTCTGAGCATTTTCTAGGCGGGGCGAGCGGCCCCGGAATAGGGCTACAACCACCGGCAAGTTAGCCCACGCGCCGGGGCCGAGCAACAACAAAGGCAAGACATGTCCATCCCAAGAATGATTTGAAACAACACCCGAGCTAAGTTTGAGAATAACTCATGAACTAGAAATGCTAGAGAGACGAAATTTGTACCTGAGTGTGCCTTGAATTCCACTTCACCCGAACAGTAGACGTTTTGGGCCGATGTGCACCATCTTCGTGCCGGAAATGGCCTGCAGGCTGGGACACTCAGAAAGCCACTCAAAAGCATCTTCACTGGGATTTTTGTACACAGAGCTGCACAAAAAGAAGAAGAAACGAAATAAAATACAAGGAGGGTCAAATCACACCCATAACAACATCGGATTTGCACAAGGTTTCCACCACTGGAAAGCCACGATTCAGGGCTCTCACCTCGTCGTGGATCCGTGTCTCTGAGCAATTTCTAGGCGGGGCGAGCGGCCCCGGAATAGGGCTACAACCACCGGCAAGTTAGCCCACGCGCCGGGGCCGAGCAACAACAAAGGCAAGACATGTCCATCCGAAGAATGATTTGAAACAACACCCGAGCTAAGTTTGAGAATAACTCATGAACTAGAAATGCTAGAGAGACGAAATTTGTACCTGAGTGTGCCTTGAATTCCACTTCACCCGAACATTAGACGTTTTGGGCCGATGTGCACCATCTTCGTGCCGGAATTGGCCTGCAGGCTGGGACACTCAGAAAGCCACTCAAAAGCATCTTCAGTGGGATTTTTGTACACAGAGCTGCACAAAAAGAAGAAGAAACGAAATAAAATACAAGGAGGCTCAAATCACACCCATAACAACATCGGATTTGCACAAGGTTTCCACCACTGGAAAGCCACGATTCAGGGCTCTCACCTCGTCGTGGATCCGTGTCTCTGAGCATTTTCTATGCGGGGCGAGCGACCCCGGAATAGGGCTACAACCACCGGCAAGTTAGCCCACGCGCCGGGGCCGAGCAACAACAAAGGCAAGACATGTCCATCCGAAGAATGATTTGAAACAACACCCGAGCTAAGTTTGAGAATAACTCATGAACTAGAAATGCTAGAGAGACGAAATTTGTACCTGAGTGTGCCTTGAATTCCACTTCACCCGAACATCAGACTTTTTGGGCCGATGTGCACCATCTTCGTGCCGGAAATGGCCTGCAGGCTGGGACACTCAGAAAGCCACTCAAAAGCATCTTCAGTGGGATTTTTGTACACAGAGCTGCACAAAAAGAAGAAGAAACGAAATAAAATACAAGGAGAGTCAAATCACACCCATAACAACATCGGATTTGCACAAGGTTTCCACCACTGGAAAGCCACGATTCAGGGCTCTCACCTCGTTGTGGATCCGTGTCTCTGAGCATTTTCTAGGCGGGGCGAGCGGCCCCGGAATAGGGCTACAACCACCGGCAAGTTAGCCCACGCGCCGGGGCCGAGCAACAACAAAGGCAAGACATGTCCATCCGAAGAATGATTTGAAACAACACCCGAGCTAAGTTTGAGAATAACTCATGAACTAGAAATGCTAGAGAGACGAAATTTGTACCTGAGTGTGCCTTGAATTCCACTTCACTCGAACATCAGACTTTTTGGGCCGATGTGCACCATCTTCGTGCCGGAAATGGCCTACAGGCTGGGACACTCAGAAAGCCACTCAAAAGCATCTTCAGTGGGATTTTTGTACACAGAGCTGCACAAAAAGAAGAAGAAACGAAATAAAATACAAGGAGGCTCAAATCACACCCATAACAACATCGGATTTGCACAAGGTTTCCACCACTGGAAAGCCACGATTCAGGGCTCTTACTTCGTTGTGGATCCGTGTCTCTGAGCATTTTCTAGGCGGGGCGAGCGGCCCCGGAATAGGGCTACAACCACCGGCAAGTTAGCCCACGCGCCGGGGCCGAGCAACAACAAAGGCAAGACATGTCCATCCGAAGAATGATTTGAAACAACACCCGAGCTAAGTTTGAGAATAACTCATGAACTAGAAATGCTAGAGAGACGAAATTTGTACCTGAGTGTGCCTTGAATTCCACTTCACCCGAACATCAGACTTTTTGGGCCGATGTGCACCATTTTCGTGCCGGAAATGGCCTGCAGGCTGGGACACTCAGAAAGCCACTCAAAAGCATTTTCAGTGGGATTTTTGTACACAGAGCTGCACAAAAGGAAGAAGAAACGAAATAAAATACAAGGAGGCTCAAATCACACCCATAACAACATCGGATTTGCACAAGGTTTCCATCACTGGAAAGCCACGATTCAGGGCTCTCACCTCGTCGTGGATCCGTGTCTCTGAGCATTTTCTAGGCGGGGCGAGCGGCCCCGGAATAGGGCTACAACCACCGGCAAGTTAGCCCACGAGCCGCGGCCGAGCAACAACAAAGGCAAGACATGTCCATCCCAAGAATGATTTGAAACAACACCCGAGCTAAGTTTGAGAATAACTCATGAACTAGAAATGCTAGAGAGACGAAATTTGTACCTGAGTGTGCCTTGAATTCCACTTCACCCGAACATCAGACGTTTTGGGCCGATGTGCACCATCTTCGTGCCGGAAATGGCCTGCAGGCTGGGACACTCAGAAAGCCACTCAAAAGCATCTTCAGTGGGATTTTTGTACACAGAGCTGCACAAAAAGAAGAAGAAACGAAATAAAATACAAGGAGGCTCAAATCACACCCATAACAACATCGGATTTGCACGAGGTTTCCACCACTGGAAAGCCACGATTCAGTGCTCTCACCTCGTCGTAGATCCGTGTCTCTGAGCAATTTCTAGGCGGGGCGAGCGGCCCCGGAATAGGGCTACAACCACCGGCAAGTTAGCCCACGCGCCGGGGCCGAGCAACAACAAAGGCAAGACATGTCCATCCGAAGAATGATTTGAAACAACACCCGAGCTAAGTTTGAGAATAACTCATGAACTAGAAATGCTAGAGAGACGAAATTTGTACCTGAGTGTGCCTTGAATTCCACTTCACCCGAACATTAGACTTTTTGGGCCGATGTGCACCATCTTCGTGCCGGAAATGGCCTGCAGGCTGGGACACTCAGAAAGCCACTCAAAAGCATCTTCAGTGGGATTTTTGTACACAGAGCTGCACAAAAAGAAGAAGAAACGAAATAAAATACAAGGAGGGTCAAATCACACCCATAACAACATCGGATTTGCACAAGGTTTCCACCACTGGAAAGCCACGATTCAGGGCTCTCACCTCGTTGTGGATCCGTGTCTCTGAGCATTTTCTAGGCGGGGCGAGCGGCCCCGGAATAGGGCTACAACCACCGGCAAGTTAGCCCACGCGCCGGGGCCGAGCAACAACAAAGGCAAGACATGTCCATCCGAAGAATGATTTGAAACAACACCCGAGCTAAGTTTGAGAATAACTCATGAACTAGAAATTCTAGAGAGACGAAATTTGTACCTGAGTGTGCCTTGAATTCCACTTCACCCGAACATTAGACTTTTTGGGCCGATGTGCACCATCTTCGTGCCGGAAATGGCCTGCAGGCTGGGACACTCAGAAAGCCACTCAAAAGCATCTTCAGTGGGATTTTTGTACACAGAGCTGCACAAAAAGAAGAAGAAACGAAATAAAATACAAGGAGGGTCAAATCACACCCATAACAACATCGGATTTGCACAAGTTTTCCACCACTGGAAAGCCACGATTCAGGGCTCTCACCTCGTCGTCGATCCGTGTCTCTGAGCATTTTCTATGCGGGGCGAGCGGCCCCGGAATAGGGCTACAACCACCGGCAAGTTAGCCCACGCGCCGGGGCCGAGCAACAACAAAGGCAAGACATGTCCATTCGAAGAATGATTTGAAACAACACCCGAGCTAAGTTTGAGAATAACTCATGAACTAGAAATGCTAGAGAGACGAAATTTGTACCTGAGTGTGCCTTGAATTCCACTTCACCCGAACATCAGACTTTTTGGGCCGATGTACACCATCTTCGTGCCGGAAATGGCCTGCAGGCTGGGACACTCAGAAAGCCACTCAAAAGCATCTTCAGTGGGATTTTTGTACACAGAGCTGCAAAAAAAGAAATAAAACACGAGGGTCAAATCACACCCATAACAACATCCGATTCGCACAAGTTTTCCACCACCGGAAAGCCACGATTCAGGGCTCTCACCTCATTGTAGATCCGTGTCTCTGACTATTTTCTAGGCGGGGCGAGCGGCCCTGGAATAGGGCTAAAAACACCGGCAAATTAGCCCAGTACAATAAATAGAAAGTATGAAGTTATTAAGTCTTATGCTAGTACCTGAGAAAATTTACCTCATTTAATTCGAATTTTGGTTTCCGAGAGAAGGGCCATCATCAGTCTATGCAGAGCTGAGACGGGGGTTTGATATAAAGCATCTTTTTTTTTTACTATTGTGCATACAGTCTGCAATAGTGACATAAAGCAATCCACGCATGATCGATCACGGTTATCTTGTCGAGCTCTATTGGCGATCCCAACTATAGTTGGGGTACTCCAACTAAACCCGTACCTTCGACCAACCACATTGTTCTTCTCATGAACCTCTCCGCCGGGATCTGCCTTCAGCTAGCTAGCTAGTAACAGTGCGATTTTGAACTTTACCGGGATTGAAGTCAATTGTTCTTGACATTTTTAATAAGAAACGGGCATCTTTTGAGAGGAACACATTTTTAAAGGAATTTTAATTTCATGACTTATTTGCTAAAATACTATTCTATGTTCTCTTGATGGTGAAATATCACTTAACTTCTCATAGTACCCGCTTGGTATCGAAATATTGATCGACAGGGTCCAATCCGGTGGTGAATTTCATTCACTCGCAGCGTGAGTCGACCATGCCACCTGTGTTAGTGCATTGTGCAAATAAGTCTCTGGCTGGAAGGTCAGCATGCGGGCGCGCTAAATACAATGTGACTTTTACAGTATGAACATCGGAAAGTAATGAAAGATTAGTGAAGACTTAGCACCGTATAGTCATCGAAATCAGCGAATTGTTCGTACTAAAAAAAAGGGTAAATATCAGTTGTGTTTCTTTCAAACTAGTAATTTTCAGTAGTGCAGTTAGTACACCTATACAGGGCTGGGGGAGGGGGCTAGGCCTCTAGGCCTACCCCCACCTTGTCGTACATTAATGTTATTGTTGCTCGATCGCGCCGTCACTGAAGACAAGCACAACTTGATCCTGAGAAAGATTCGGCCTAAGTTTTTACGTGTTAGTTTTGATAACAACCAGTACTCCTAGTTCTTTGTAGTAGCCTAACTAAACTTTATCATAGGGACCTAAGGTTAGGCTGAGACCTGTAAGTATTCCTGCGGCCTAATTTTACGATTGATAGAATTGAACTTGTATAAAACATTTATGAAGTGATTTAGTTGGTAAATCAGTTCATGAACATGTTATCCTGTTTTATTGAAGGGCTCACCACCCAAAGGGTAACCCTGGTCATTTTTTTAAAAACTAATTAATTGTACAATGTTACTTGAATCCAATGAGCACTCATTTAATGGCCTATTAAGCGAATTGTTCTTATCAGTAGAAGCATGTTTTGTGTTGCATTCTAATACTCAAGTATACAACGACTAATAGAAAAGGAGACCCTATTTAGTAAATTTTAATAATATCATATCGTTTGTCTCACCCAACACTTTTTCTGTCCCTGAATAAAAATTAATTGTAGCCTGCATTTTGATTTGATAACTCAGGATGGCTGATTCAATGACTCCCAACTCGAAAATGAAACACGCTTTGTTTGGATTTTATTAGGATGTTAAACAGTTACCACCCAACATGTTTGGGAGTACTCTTTCGCATGGAGATGCTGCACAATATTGTGTCAAACATGATAATTCTGAAAGAGATCATGTACATTCACGATAATTATCGCGTACGTACATTAACATGATAATTATTATGTACGTACATGGTGATTATTATGTCCAAAGTCAATTTATAAGGGGCGGGGCTTGAATTTGTAGGGGGTCATATCTCAAAAATGTTGAGTAGTAGGATTCTCAAATGTTGCGTGTGCTCATGGCACCCATTGGATTGTTTAAAAAAAAATACTAGCATGCATGCCAAACTGTTCAGGATTTTACGTGCTTTGGCACGGAATGACCCTGCTGTACAATGTCCGACCCCCCCTCCCCAATCGTCACAAAAATAAACAAAACAACCCGAAATATTATTTCACTCCCTCAAAAAAATATTTGTTCCCTAAAAGATTATTTCACTCCTCAAAATATCATCATTGACTCACTAAAAATATAATTTTCCCCACCAAGATACTTCGTTCCTTCAAGATATACTTTCGTTTCCCCGAAATACAAATGTGTTCAGGTGAATGATTAAATTGTCAAAACAAAACAATTTTTACATTCCCTCGAAACCATTTTTTGAAGGAACAAAATAACACTTCGAAGGAATGAAATATTATTATGAGGGAACACAATTTTATTGTAAAACGTGTATCAGTCAACTTTTGCTTTAATATGCTTTTTGACATTTTGTTGTTGTTCTACCATATTTGGGGTTTGTTTCCTTGTGCTTCGGGGTGACGATCTTTAGATGTCAAAGGAACAAAGATTGGACTGACGCGTGTATTATGTCGGTTGTTTACACACATCTTTGAGCTGGAAGGATATATAGACTGGTTTCATGCTTCGCCATAGTAAAACATCTACATAAACGGAGCACCAGTCTGTATACAACATTGCGCAACGGCTGAAAAAGCGTTGGCTGATGACCTTTGACCGATTTTAGATTTAAAACCATTTTTCGCTAATTACGTGATATTTTTATGATTTTTAAAAAATAGTTTTACACAGCCATCTTAAAATTATTATGTTTAATTCAACATCACTAAATCATGTAAACGGTAAGCCGGTATGTCCCTAGTTCTAAAAAAGGAATATGCAAGGCAGATTCAGGTACGTACTGCGTGTCTCAAGCATGCTTCGTTCAGGAGTTATAGTCAAACATTAAAAATAATTCAAACCATTATTCAGCAAGAAAATTCTTGCCGTGGTTAATACACAGCTTATGTTGTCTAATTTGCTTGGGGTGGGTAGCCCTACTCATCCGAAAATTACACTTTGATGACCACCTTGCGCCATCTCTAGACCAGAAATGCCCAGCAAAAGCATGTTCAACGAAATCTTTGTACACAAAGCTGTCCTGAACCAAGTACAAATTATGGACGGTCAAATCACACTCACCAATTTGCAGGGTTTCAGTAAGTATGTTTTATTTGGAAAGTGGACCATGGGAGTAGTGATACTACCTCAAGCAAATTAGCCAACACGGGCTACGTATTAACACCAGCAAGCTTTGGCACGGATTGACCCAGCTGCACAGTGTCCACCCCCCCCCAATCGCCACAAAAAAACCGAAATATTATTATCAACACCAGCAAGACACTTCCTGACCTGACATGACCTTTCCTATACTGCATCTGAACTGAACTGACCCCACCTGACCTGACCTGCCCTAAAGGGCAATTAATATTCAAACTTATTAAATGTCAGCAGACGTAGACCGTAGACCCAATGAAAGAGTTTTGACAGACGATACTGTTCAATACGAAAGGAATACAAAACGTTTGCATATGCCACGGACAATGCACACAGTTTACTTGATGAGAGAAGATTGTACATTGCTGATTGACGTGATGTATCAGGATAATTCACTTTTATTTTCCATTTATCACTTAGCTGAATACAATGACAGATTGTGTATGTATGCATACTTAATCGAGTCTATAAAAGCGTGCAACTTTATTGTGTCTATGAAATGTCTATAACTCAAATAAAACTTGTCTAGTCAAATCGGCCATATAATCGGACATCCAATTTATTAAGTCTGCGTGAATTTACATGTAGGATTGCATGCGCAATGATGCAACTAAAAAGGGGATACAATAGTATGTGTAGTCCTACCTCGAAAAAGCCGACGACGAGGAAGATGCGGTGTATAGTCAGACGCATACTGAGAAGCTCGTCTCTTGGGTTTTCGGCTATCTAGGTTATTCAATGCCTCTTCCTCTTTGATGCTGATGGTATTTTGCTCCTCTGCAGGTTTCTGCTACCAACTCCTGGGCCTCTTGAAGCGCTTCAATCGCAGAGTCAGGTTCAGATTTGTTGCTCAAAGCCAATGTTGCCTTACCAAGAACAATGTAGCTTTCTTTATGCTTGTTTCTAGTTTATTTTATGGGAATGGACTGTTGTTTTTGGCGTTGAAATGTCATCGAACCTTTCGTCAAAAAAACCTTTAGAACTGTTCAAAAGCTAAAAAGCTGTATCCCAATACACTGGGTCTCTCTTCAGTCGGATAAAACGAAGACGCGGGCGGGGTAGGCCTATAATGGCGTTCGACATTACAGTACTGTACGTGCATACTATGGGTGTGGTCATCAAAGATGCTATTGCACAACAGGCGCAAGATGGAGAGCTCGTGCTGAAGAATGTGAAGTATGCACTGGATGCCTTTTCATTCGACAACTCCCTGGATGTAACAATAGATCAGTGCAGACACTGACCATTGCTATCAATAACAAACTGTTTGCTTACCGGCGTGACACCCAAGCGTAACATACGTTCAACCAATAGGGGAGCTCCAGTTCCCCATCTTGCACCTCGCAACGGAGCTAATGCGATCTTTTGTCAGTAGGTACGGTGAAACACCGAATTAGGGCTGAGACTAGCATAATCATTTGGGATACAAGAGGATTGCAACTGTAGTTTACGTAACAGAAGAATCTGGGTACTTTTTGTCAAACAAAACTACATTTATATGGTGATACAGCTCGGTGCTTATCCATCAGTCGCGAGACTTATTTAGTGTTATAATGCAAAGGGTTAAGCATTTTCCTGTAATTTCCGTATCTTTCCCCACAATGCTATTGGCTTTGAATTTTGAAATTGTTTTAACTTGTTTGTTTTCCACTTAAAAAACGCCGGCTTTTGGGACCATCGGTGCAATGATGCGGCCTTGATGAAGGTTCTATAATAATTCTTGGCCCGAAAAAATATTTGAAATTTGGGTGCTAGACAATATTTCATTGATACAAAAAGTTGATACAGTTTGACATTTTAATTCCCATAATGCATTCAATCTTATCACGTGACACATCACTACAATGTTTTGGAGTAACATTGAAAATGCTGTTGAAAAACAAGACAAAGTAAAAAAAAAAAACCTTTTGACCATAGGTAAAAAAAGGTTTGCCCTGGTAATAACTGACTACCCCCCCTCATTAATTTTCTCAGCGAAAACAATTTTAGTTTATTCCAGATGATTGACCAAGCCACGGTCAATGTAGTGTCACGTGACCTTTTTACATTTCTAGTCACGCTTATAGAGTCGTCACTACCAGCCCAAAATCGCTTAACGAGGCCATAAATATCCCTTTGATAAAAAAGGCAATTTGAATTGTGTATACTAAAACTGTCATTTATTGAAAACTTCTAACAACACAAAATTACCTTCAATCATCAAACCCAAATTTTGCTGGAGCAAAAATACTGCTTTTTAAATTTTTATTTTATTTTTTTTTTTTCAATTAGCAAAATGGTCACTGCTACCAGACCTTTAAAAATATCATTTAATTAAGAACCAGTACTGGGCCAATGAATAACAGAGATGTTCAAATCGGATGTTTTGCTTAACAAATTTCCGCTCTGCAAACATTGAGCACGAAGCAAGTCATAGACGGTACATGTGACATTGGCTAGTGACCTTCATCTGGTAAGCAAATGTCTTTGCGCTAAGCTACTTTTTGTGCTTAAGCAGCTATTTGAAAATGGGCCTTGCAGGTCTTAGAATGTTTTCATAATGTAGGACTGAAACGTTTTCTGAACGTAGGATGGCAAATGGCAGTGGCTCGTTATCAATCTGGAATTGTTTGTCAAATTGATTAAACTTGTTACTGAATTATGGTGTTTTCAAGACGACCCGAGAATAGTCCATAGCGGTTAATTGAGAGTGGCGACAACTTGCGATTAGAAGCCAATTTTGAACTAAAATAATGCATGTGCGCACAGATAGTGTACCAGATCAGACTGCGCATTGGGTTGCGTTGCATTTGGACTAAACATGGCAAACAGCAACCACGTGAACAACGTGTCCAATGAAAACTGGTCCTTCATGTCGCAACTCTCTCAATACACAACTCTGCACTAGTCAACACGAAATGTTGAGAACTATTAATCAACTCTTCTCAGAGCAAGAACCTTTTCAAGTTGTTGATGATAATTACAGTGTGTACCCTTAAAAATGGATCAATATTTAAAGTACAGTTAAACATCCCTATTCCTTAGCACACACAAACACTCATCAAAATTACACACTCACAACAACAAAAATTCATTAAAAAGAGACATATTAAAAAATCTATATCATTAATTCCATTAATTCTGAGTCAGAATTTTCCATAGCTCCGTTTTCAAAATTTGAAGACACTGTCCTCTAAATCTGAGGCATTTGCAAACTTACTTGGCGAAACCTCGGAATTAATGTTTCAAAGTTTAACTGAAATATTTATGATTTGGGATTGAACAAAGACAAATTGACGAGAGCTGGATTTCAACCAACAACCTCCGGACGTGCCAGTGTAATCGGGAAAATCTGCCCTCGGAGATTCTGTCCCACATATGGGAAATTAACATGGGCTGGATAGGAGGTTGATTCAAAAGAGGGCGAACAGATTCTCCTGCCACATCGGCGCTCAACCAACTATGGGCTATCTAGCCCTAGGTTGGCGGTCACCCTGTTTTTCTCCTCCTTCAATATCTTTGTTAGGGAGTGCCAGTCGGGAGCCATACAACACTTTTCTTTGTTCAACCCCAAATTATTTAAAATGTTTGATATCTTAGATAGTTATAAGAACTTTTATAAATGCATAATTATTATTTGTAAATCTCAAAAATAGACTTGCTTGCTTGCTTGCCAGTTACAATTACCTCAACCAAACAATTAGTGGAGTGTACTTTTTGGAAGATCAGGTGTTACAAAAGTTTAATTGAGACCAAGAAAAACTATCATCAAATATTAAGACTGCCTTCATCCTATTACATAAATTTCTAAAAGACATATTTACAAGTGCCCGAGCGGCGGAACACTTATACAAGAGTGTGCATTTACACAATCCAACTTAACGGTACTTTATACAATGGCACTATGCTACCACACTAAACAAATGTTCTTCCTTTCGTTTCCTTCTTGTTTTCCCCCTCTTTTTTTTTTACATTTTTCCTTCTTCTTGTGCTACCTCACAAGGTTTTGATTCTTTTCCCCTTTTTGGTTTCCCAATTTTTTCATTCTTCATTTTTGTTTTATTGTTGTTATTGTGCTACCTCAGTTGTTTTGTTTTCTTTTTCTTCTTCTTTGTGTTGTTGTTCCTACCTCACAGAAGATGTTGTTTTAAGGTTTTTTTCAAGAAAAGGGAATAATAGAACAACAATGGAAGTACCCTGTAACTGCCATAAATAAGAGGTGTGTGTGGGGGGAGGAGGTGGGGGGGGGGGCATAACACATTACTTCCATTACCCCCAAAATACCCTCCTCCCATCATTTCCTACAGAAAGTGTTTAAAGCTCATTTGGAAGTAAAATTGCCACCTTTTCAGATGCACCCTATTGCCCCCTTATCTTGGTAGCTTGTATAACACTAACTTAAGCTCTATTAAAGTTTAAAACTCTCTCAACAACAATGTCAAAATCAAATTACTCCTTTGTCTATCATTCTCATAGTTCAAACCTGTTTTAGAAACAACATACAAATTACAATTACTCCTTTTTTCAACCATTGAGCAGTCAAGTCCTCCTCTGTACCGTTTCTTTAGAAATCTGACCACACCTTGAGTTTTCCATCAAGCCTTGGCATAAACATTAATAAACAGTACCACCAGAGATATCACATACGCAAATACTGCAGAATTAAAACGCTGTGGGAAATTGCAATCGGTGGGTAAGTTGTACCCGGTATGAAAGATGACCGCAAAGAACTGTGCCTAAATTGATATCAAAGAAAAGCAAAACAAGAAATGAAAGTTATTTTGTTTAGCTTTTTTTGTTTGAAGGAGTTGACCATGACAAAGAAAAATATGCTGCAGACAAGACCAAATTGGAGAAAAGCATTTCTAGGAGAGGTTTTTTTTTATTTATTTTTTGTTGTTGAGACTACGAGACTCATGGAACTGAATTAATGCAAGTAGAAGAAGAAGGAATCCTGGAGTTTCAATCAAAACAGGGATGACAGTCAATTTGCTGACAAATAGTTTTGAAAATGGGATACAAATTATTAGGAGATATGTTGAAATGATGACATTTCCACCTCTTGGTAACTTCTGGAGTCATAGATTTCAAGGAGCTTCTGGGAATAGTATTCTCAGTGCTAGAGAAGTTGATCAAGGAGAACCCAACCCTAGTAGTTTGCCACTGGAATGTTTACAAGACTCTGGAAAGTACTGAGTACACAGTGCTTAACACACATCGACGTACTGGTGTATGGGTAAAACACAATTCATAAATACCCCAGACAGTTTCGCTATTCCTATTGGTGGAGAGCATGTCACGTGGGGGTGTTTAAACAGCTGATAAAGACATAGCTGGAGCTGTTTAAGATCGGCTGGCTTCGCGTGTTGGGCGCGCAAGCTCATGTACCCCAATTTAATTATGCGGAACGCAATATAGGCCCTATAGCTATTAGTACCAGTGCGTAATCTTTTTTTTACATGCGCGTACACACAACCCAACGCGCACCAAACATAACTTTTTTAAAGTATTTGAAAATTAACAAAATTTGAAAATTTACTGCGAAGCAGATTGTCACAGATTGTCTATAACATTTTTCCACTTTTTAACAAAAGGGCATTTATGAATGGGAATAGAAGAGTGGTGACTCATTCCTAAACGGCCGTTTAAGAACTCGTCGCCACTCTTTTATTCCCTTAATAATACTAGGCAGACTTAAAAAGGACTAAATTTGTTGATCAAACGGAAAGAGAAAACAAGTTGTGTGGGGTTGCAATTAAAGGTTGCACATAGGGCTTTCAGAGAACAGTAAACGATATTTCATTTTTGATCCAAAGATGTGCATATCCTGTGAGTAGCTTGATTCCAGAACAACAGCTTGTTAACCTTTTCATGTTTTCTTGTGGTACCCTCAAGTTACATAGACTACAAAACCTGGGCCTAGAATTACATGAAGGTCACAGTCTCTGTTCCCACTGCTCTTTGCCTTGATGCCCCCTTCAAAAGTTTCTCATTGTTTTTCCAATAGAAGTGCCCTTTGTAAAAAAAAATCCAATGGCCTTGCCCTTGCAATGTTGAAATTCCACTCCTGCAAACACACTCTGGGGTTCATTCAAAGTACTCTAAATAAAGCTGAACTAAACTTGCTTTGGAACTAGCGCTGGGGTTGGGGTGAATCCAGTTTCCAGTTCTCAGTTGAAAAGGAAGGCATTGAAAAGAAAGCAAAGCCTATCCAACAACAAACTGAGTTTGGACTTCTTGTGACTCCAATGCCCCTCCTGCAAACTGAACCCAACCCAAATGCCAACTCTTCATTAGTGTGGTTTGATTTATTTAAGATGACGTTAATAATTAAGAAGATTCTTAAAAAAAAACATGAATTTCTTACATTGTCCACCTGCCACAAACTTAACTCCAAGCCACCAGTTGACCATCATGTTACTGTGATGATACACACGCCCTAACACCGATGTGGCCTCTAGCTGGCGGGCTAGCTCAGTGGTCTAGTGGTAAGACATCTGCTCTAGCAATAGAAAGGTCTTGGGTTCTTCTGGCTGTTCTTCTGCGAAGAATGAAAAGTGCTGTGTCTAATGTCCTAATCACTTTGGAGAAGGAGTACCACCAGCAAACATCTGCCATCTGGGAGGAGGGGTGGGGAGATTAAAAAAAATAAAATTCATTCTTTTAAAAATTCTGTCTCTAAACCATAGTGCATGCTCAGTGTATTTTGTCAATATCTTTGTTCAGGTGCACAGCAGCTTACGGTTGCATGGCTTCTGACTGGCACCTTCAAACAAAGTTATTGACAAAATAGGGAGGCCACCAACATAGGCCTAGATAGCTCAGTTGGAACAGCGGTACTTCAAACTGGAAGTCGCTGGTTCAAATCCAAGTCTAGTAAATTTTTCTACGTTCAACCCCAAATCATAAAAATAATTACCCAGTCAGTTTCCCTTGTGGTTTATGGTTTATAACTTGATATTTGAAATAAAAAAGTTGCATCCCCTAAAGGTGATCCTTTGACTGCCGCTTCCCAGGTTGTATCAACAACTTGGGTAAACTAATTACTTATTACTCGTTTAAACCCCAACTGTGAGAAACCCAAGTAATCAGGTAGGGACTGAAAACCCAATCCACATGCAAGGCTGTGAAATTGTTTTGTTCTAAGTGCTCCCTGTTGATTAGAAAGAAATACAAGGAGAATGTCAGAAAATTTGAATCTCCAAAGATCGCCCGCAGGGGACTTTTGGAACTGTCCATGGTGCCCCTTTGAATGCAGCCTTCAGTACAGCCATAGATGCAGTTGGTACTCGCTGTCACGGGATTCAAAAAGAAACTACTAACCTGAATTGCTAAATTACTTCCATACTTCTTCTGAATATTCTTTTTGTACACTTACTGCCTTTAGGACGTTTTCAAGTGAAAAGGTTAATTGAAGCAGCCCTGTCTATTGCTGTAAAGAGGTACTAGTTAAACTTCTTTTTTTCTTTTTAAATGAAAGATTGCCTAACGTCACAAGGCAGGAGGCAAACTTCAAGGTGAGGGCTACACTTAACTGATTTGGACTATCGACTCAAATCAACTGCCACCAGGGGCACGTTACCACCTACTCCTGGGGCTGAAACACTGAAACAGGGTTACCCCCTTCACAGCCTGTAGGGATGTACACAATGTAAGTATGGGTATCAATTATCCACTAGGAGCCTGGCTGGTAGAGCAGAATGCACTACCTTCCCAACTTCTTATGGTTAAGTGCCTTGCTCAATAAAACAAGTGTCATGACCAGGATTCGAGCCCACACTCTGCTTATGACAACACCAGAAAGGGGTACATCGTACACCATGAAAGAAATTTGCCTCCCCACATGGTGGAAGCTTCGTTTATTTTTCTATCTAGTATTAAGCTTGATTAATTAAGTGAATTCATAATCACATTAGGGCACAAAGCAAAACAATTAAAATTTTGGCTTATAATGATGGTGGTAACAAATTGAAAGCAGGTCATGGCTGTACATGGAATAATTAACACTCACCCAGTTACTGCAGGCGCTACACCCCCCCCCCCCCCACATAAATACGCTACAAAGGGAGGGTGCCCTTACACATGCCAACTTATGGGGTATTTTTAACAACAGAACAATGCTACCCCACAAGGTTTTCTTTGTTCAAGTGGTACCCCACAGAGGATTTCTTTAGAAAAGGGAATAATAGAACAACAATGGAAGTACCCCGTAACTGCCATATATGTAAGGGTGAGTTTGTTTTCACATTCAAACCGGGGACCTATAACAAAAGAGGACAATAGGGTCCCCGGTTGGGTAAAGGTCCCCAGTTGGAAATTGTGTACAAAACCAATGGGAGCTGTTGCCAAAAAGTTAAAGTCCAAACAAAAGAGGGACAATAGGAGGTCCCCGATTGGAGGTGTTTACACACTTGTGTGTGTGTGTGTGTGTGCAGTAACTGGGTGAGAGTTCATAATTCCATGTACAACCACAGGCCTGGGTTCAATTTCATGGTTCTGCTTACCACTGAATTCTGCACTTACGATTACCATTTTCCGCTTAACGTGCAAGTGCCAAATTTCTGCACTAGCTGTGTAAGCAAAGAATGCCTAGTAATGTGGAGTACGCATGCGTACTAGCAAAAATTCCCTGCTAACCCCAAAAATCCGTAAGCACCGATTCTTTGCTTAAGGTAAGCAGAGCGAAGAAACTGGGCTCTGCTTTGATCACAAAGAAAGTGCTCCTTTAAATCATGTTACTGTTTAATACATGCATAACATACAACAGGGATAAACTATACTATTTTGTGTTTTACTCTACACTGATGTGTGTTGAGCATTGTTAACAAGGTCAAGTCCTATTGGGAAAAAATCCACAACCATGTATAATACGTATAGGAGTGGGATTAGAACCCACGACTATTGCCATTCTACACAGATGCCTTACTACTAGAACCAGCTTGCATGGTACATGGTGTAACTAAACACAGTGCTCAAGACACATTTGGTGTTTTAAGGGTATAACACAAACAATACAGTATCATTGCTGAGGTTTTTTCACCTACCACCTGTAAGTGATCAATTAGATTGAACAGCTTCCCTGAAATATAGCCAGGCTGCTCCATGATGATAACTTGCTACTAGAAATGCTTTTGGTGAGTGACACAACTGTAAGCAGAAAATACAGTAAATCTGGTATTAGCGTCAATAAGCTTAAAATATTCAGCATGTCAATAAAGGTTGAATGCTTGGGCTCGAATTCATACAACACTTACTCGAGTTGTCAATATCGCCATAGTGATTTGCATTGTGATATCACACTTTGCTTAGCAATTGAGATCAATACATATCTGAAGATCAATCTTAACTCTTTGAGAAATGGAGCCCTAGGCCAAGTTCACAATGAGCTAAGTTGATCAATTCAACTGTGTATGTATCTTTAATGCTAAGCAAAGGGTGGTGTCACATTATGAAACATCACTTCGGAGAGAAGGGTATAACAAAAAGGTCTCATTCGTTACGTCTTGTTGTGTAACCCGACTTTCCAAAGTGAAATCTGGGACAGATTTCATAAAGTTCTGAGGTTCATCATCAAATCTCGCCCTAGTCAACTATCCTCGCCCTAGTGTTTTTGTTCAACACAAAATGAATATTTATATCCATATAAATATAAGTAATTTATCATACCTTTGTATACTATAAGCCCGCCTGTAACACAGCCTGCCATGGGACTGTTCTTCCAGTCACTCTGACCTCGATACTTAAGTCAAGAGGATATAAAAAATACAATCAGACTACATCAAAATGTATATTAATCGTTTAGAGACCATAGCGGCCGGAAAAGACTTGAACCAAAATGCCCCCAGCAGCTGCAAGCATCTGCAAGATCTGACCTTCTTCCACTCAACCAAAAAGTTCAAGGTATGGGATGGAACATTGTCCAATGTTGGCATGGTATCTGTTTCAAAACCCCAGAGAGTCAATGCTATCAGAACTACGTACAACCAAGTTGAACCCAACTTACTGATTCTATAACACACTCTGTCCCAACTAACATGGCGCTGATATCTTTCAGGACATCCCTGGCTTCTGTTTTGGCTGCTTGGTCAGGGTCCACAGTCACAGTGGAACATGACTTTAGTTGTATGTTTAAGTTAGATTTATCAGTAGAAAATTCTACTTGTGTCCCTCCTTGTATATTAGCTGACCAATCCGCCTCCCCCTGCCCTCTTTAACAAAAATAACATGAGTTTTTAAAAGGCAAAATTAGCTAATGTTCAACAGGATCAAAATAATGTGCAAAATACCTCTGATGTGTCCTAGATGGCACCAGACAGCGCCTAATGTTCAAACAATCTTTAAACACTGAAAAGCTTTGCGCTTTAAACCAAGGTCCATCTTGTTGAAATATCCCATGCTATAATTTCATCCTGGCTAGAAAAAAGGTTACATAAACGGCAAGGGTGTGGCACACAGTAAAAGCTTTAAAATCTGCACATTTACTACTGTTTTAGTAAACTAACACACACAAAAAACAGCTTTACAAGTTATTTTAAAAAAAGTTATTAAACAATTTTACTTACTAGCTGTTAGTAGCTACCATTAATACACATTACAAAGAGCCCAAGCTAGCTGTACACTGCAGTACATCAATTAAAATATGATCGTTGAATTTTCAATAAGATGAAATTAAAACAGTCAGATTAATTATTAAGATGAATACTAACAGTTTTAAGCAAAGATGACATCTGAATCCTAAAACCAATCTAGTATTTGCTCCAGTGCAAGGTTCAACAACCTGTTATTGATCTCACTGAGCCCCAGTACTAGGTGTGGGTCTGACACCAAGGCTTAAAGGTCAATGTCATTCCAGTATGTCATTCACTCAATGCAGTAATCCTATGACAATACGTCACACAGCGTATAAATAGAAACGGGATTTCCACAATACATGGACGTAGTGTGCAATAGTTTAACCATAGAGCTACATGTACATGCAGATAACTCTATGGTAATACAACAGAAGGGACATCGTTCAGTGTGTTGTGCCAACATCTAACAAATCATTGCTGGACTTTCCTGTCAAATTAAAAGATTTGTTGCCGTGTTTCACGCCATATTCTTCCATCAAATACTGGTAAGTTATTGCAGAACAAAACATATTTACCATGAATAGTTTTTGCTTTGATTGTTCAATTCATGTTCAAGGGCCTTGTTTGATTCTGGGGGCTTACAGTACTGGATAGTTGCATAGACAGATCACATTCACATCCATTCTATTTTGACAAGTAAAGTGAAGTGAGTACTGGAACATGTATGTACTGCTGTATTCTTTATTTCTAGCATGTGTAATGCCTATGATACAAATATGATGAGACACACACAATGCTGTTTTATGCTGAATGTATGTTTTTAAAGCTAAGCTAAAGTAACTAAGATACAGTGTTCTCTACAGCACACTGTACATACTGTACATTGTAGCCCAGGTTGGACTCCTCTGTTGCATTACACTGACATCCTACCAGGGCTACTGTACATTGGATATAAATCCACTGTCAATAAAATACCATTGCTTAAACTGTCTAAAAGCCTTAAAGCAATCTGACTGAAGGCTTGCATAATCACATAATCATACTCAATCATTTACATGTGAGAATTTGACCTACAGTACATGTACATGTACAAGTGCAATGTGAACCATGGTCAAACTGTTAGACTGCAGGACTTGCAATCATAAGGGTTTGGGTTTGAATCCAGCCAAACTAATCCCTGATTTCACATTGACATAAAGTAATGTCAGTTAGTTACTAAGTCACAATTTATTGATTTGTGCACATCATAGTCATACAGTACATGTATACGTTAAACCAATGCTTGTACATGTATGAGAGAGATTGACTGTTGCCAGCACAGCGTTTATATCCCCTTTTTGAAACATTGCCGTATTCCCTTGTTGGAAAGGTCATCTAAACCTACAACAACAATGTGAATAAAGAACACCAGGGTTAACCCCCACACTTACATGATAATAAGTGTTCAGGATTCTTTTGTGCACACTACCAATCCTAGTACAAGGGACCTGGGGCTTTGTCATAAGAAATTATGATAAAGTATTCTGCTTAGAGACACAAGTGTCAAGACCAGGACTCGAACCAACACTTTGCTGATCAGAAACACCAGAACTTGAATCCAGAGTTCTTAACGATTGCCATGACATACCACAAGACACTAGTAAATCTTACTGTTATTTTACCCGGATATCAACATTTATTCAGAGTTGTATTTGAGTCACTTGTGTCGAGTCCAAGTGCGAGTCTCAAGTCACTTGGGTCGAGTCCAAGTCCGAGTCACGAGTCACTTGGTTTGAGTCCAAGTCTGAGTCACAAGTCACTTGTTTAAATCACTAAATAGTAAGAATACTTATTAGACCAGTTCACTTATATGACTGGATCACTACTGATTGCAAAACAAATGTCGTAAAATAAGAATTGAAAATGACCTGATAAAACACACATATTTAGATGAACAAAGTTCTGTACATGCAATTTAAATCTTATTTTCGAATCAGTTCTGGTTTTTGATTTACCCGCAACCACTTGCCCCTTCTCCAGAAGTATTACTTGAAACATTAGTTAACTTAGAACACCAACAATTCAACAAGTTCCATAACTGACTCTCATCAAAATAGAACTGTTTCAATAATACTGTGATCACGCTTTTTAAAATTAAGAGTCATTTATTTGAGAGTGATTCATTGATGAAGATTTCTTTAGAGGTTGAAAGTTACAGTTGACTCACTGCCAAAAGGACACTCATTAATCATGGATGCTGACTTTTATAACAACAATTGTTGGTGTGTAAATTATACACTGTGCAGTATGCAGGCAGTGTTTTACTGGTACCAGACCTGCCAGTCTTTGGCTGCATTTGAATTAATAGCTTCTGTTTGCTTCTATGGCTAGATCAGCGTGTATGCCACCTAATTGCCTAAGCTTTAAAATTAAAAAGACGTAGTGATATAGCCACAGCTGGCCAAAGCCGTCAATTCGGGTTCCAGTGACCAATTCCAATTTCCCTGGTAATATGCATGAAGCAGTTGCTATGGCGTTAATGCTGACAGATTACCAGCGTTAAGCCCCCCCCCCCCAAAAAAAAAAAAAAAAGGATAAACATTTCTGGTTACCCGACTGACCCTAACTTTTTACCACGACCCCCCAAAAATAAAATTAAAAATAATAATAATAATAATAATAAAAAATTAAAAATTGTTAATAAGTGTATCATCGACAAAATGTCTGATATTGATCAACTTAACATGTTTTACACAAAATTGATATAAAAACCAGAACACATCAAGTGGTGAAAACATGTGAAACAAGAGTCATGAGTCCCCAGGGTCAAGTTTGTGTCATGGGGTCAAGTTTGGGTCATGAGAGTCTTTTGCCGATGTGACTTGAATCAAGTCCAAGTCACCAATATTGTAACTCGAGACTGACTCGAGTCCTGAGTCCTTGACTTCAGCATTAAGGGAGGAGTTGGAGCCCTGTTTAATAGCAGCTGCTACTGCAAAAACTGGATTAATGTAGCAATAAACAAGAACAATAACTGGATCTTTTAGACTGATGTGTGACTGGGCACTGTGACCTGATTGATCCAGTGATGTGGAGTTCCCAAATACTATTTGAAGAAATCGAGGAAAAAAAGCATAGCAGAGTGTGTGTTTTTAGCTTGTTGTATATTTTATTAGTATTTTATGACTTCCTAGTAGTTTTCGAGCGGCACATTTTGTGTTGGGTTGGACGCTTACTTGCTGGCGATTGTCAGAAGCCATTTTGTTGATGGTTTGAATGGTTGAGCCTAAATGCTAAAAATTAAAAATTAATTAATAATAGTTTATAATGACCATGAAATCAAGTCTTCCATTGATGAGGAGGCTACTGGTATAAGACATTGATCTAATTGGGTCAGTTTTCTCTTCACAGCCCAACATTTCAGCAAGTACTTCCAATCAGAATGGCATCCAATATAACAACTCAGTCAGTGCTAGCAGAGATTAGTCAGGATCATCTTGAATGTCCAATTTGCAGTGAACGCTTCAAGCACCCCAAACTACTGGAGTGTTCTCATTCATTTTGTCTTGAATGCCTTCAACAACTCAGACAGAATAGTCCAAGTCCTACAACACTTTCATGTCCAGTGTGTAGACAAGAAACTCTGTTAAAGGAAAATGGCATCGATGGTCTGAAAACAAACTTTACAGCCTTTTCTTTGATAGAAGCTATTGAAAAACAGGAAATCCAACTGAAACAACAGCAAGGAAAACAAGTACCCAGTCAGGAGTTTGTTTTCAAGTGTAGTAAGCATACTGGCAAGGATCTTGTCCTGTATTGTGAAACATGCAAGAAACTGATATGTACAACTTGCATCACAAAAGACCACAGCAAGCACACTGCAATAGAACTGAACGAAGCTTCAGAAAAAAGTAAACAACATGCCACTGAACTTCTTGCACAAATAAGACAGAGTATCCAAACCTTCAACATTGCCATTCAAGAAATAGACATGTCCCGCAAGACGTTAGATTCTATGTTTGCTGCCACCAAAAAGAAAATCTCCAAGAAGGCTGATGAGGAGATTGCCAAGGAGGTTGCCAGGATCAGAGAGGAGCAGCAGAAACTGATGCAAGAGGCTGAACAGATTTATAAAGACAGAGTCGAGACAATGGAAACTGCACGAGCTACAAACAGCAAAGAGATGAACAAAGCAGAGCTCAAGCAGGATGAGGTTATTCAACTCATGGAACAACAGATCGATATTGTACATCACATAGAGCAACTCTTACAAGACCTCAAAGAATACAGAGAGATGAAGTCAACAAAAGTACCTGATGGGTTGACTTATATGGACTTTAAAGAAGGCCAGAAATCACTAGGGAGACTGGTGCTGAAACATAAATGGACACTGAAAACAAACATAAAGACTACTTTTACTGCATATGATGTGTCTGCATACTCCAATAGTGATATTGTTGTGTCACATCGGAACAGTGTAAGTGTGATTACAATATCAGCAGACATGGCAAAGGGCAATCCTCAATCCACTGTCATCCCACAAGAACTACCAATCAAAGGTCTTACTGGACTAAGCAGAGTGACTGTGAACAAGAATGATGAGCTCATTGTTCTAAATAATAGAACAGTCAAGACCTTCAGTAGGAACTACATGTATCAGCTCCTCCAACAGTTCAATGTAGGCAGTAAACCATCATGTATTACAGTGGATGACAACAATCTGATAGCTGTGGGTTATAAAGACAAGGCAGAGATCTCTCTACACAAACCAGATGGAACCCTCATCAGAACACTGCATGCTCCAGGAATTGATGACTACTTGACTACCTACAAACAGCAACTCATCTACACCAACCGGAATGACAGCAAGTTAGTATCAGTAGACTACAATGGTAAAGTGGTATTCTCAGTAGATACCAATCAGTATGAGCGGCCTCGTGGTGTGTGTTGTGACAAGGATGGGAGCATCTATGTTGCTGTATGGAGAGGAATATTCTCAGGTGATATCAATCATTACAGCCCTGATGGCGAGTACATTGGATGTATCATCAAGGATTGTGCTAATTACACAATTGGTCTTACAGTCACACCAGCTGGTGATCTGGCTGTGGCTGCATACAAGTCAGTTGAAATCTATCAGCATGAGTAAAGACATCAATAAACATTATGCTAGACCACAACAAGGTCAAAGCTAAGATGAACGTAATTCACCCATATCTCAAAAAAATAATGAACCGAGTTACATACAATTTGTATTCTGGGGGTTTCTGAGGGAGTCCAATCAGCACACCAAATTTCATTTCAATCTGTGACGGTCAGGTCCAAAAGTGTGTTGAATTGACATGGAATGACCCACAAGTGTATTAAGGCAAGCTACAATACAACACAAACATTACAACTTGTTGACATGTGGTTCAGGAAATAGTGGGTTTTTTAAAGTTTTGAGCTTATTGTTTGGACTGGAAGTACAGTGTAAAGGTCAAAGTAGGGTCATCTTTTTAATTAAAAAGTTGCAATATTTGTAAGCTACAAAACAACACAAACATTTTGACTTTATGACATGGGATTCAGAAGATAAGATTTTTGATAGTTTTGAGCTCCCTGTTAGGACCGGAAGTAAAGGTCAAAGTGAGGTCATTTCTGAATGTTGCATTATGTAACATTTGCAACAAAACAACAAAACAACAAAACATTAAAACATTACGACTTTATGAAATGTGGTTCAGAAGATAAAATTTGTTTAAGAAATAAGCTATGAGTTACTCTATTCTACACCCGATGATGTCACAGTAAAAAAACTTGTGTTTTTCACACTAACAAATTTTATAAGGTACAGGGTACATGATTGTATATAACTTATTCCCATCTAATACATTTTCACGAAAAACCCTTAACGTACATGTGTGTACATGTAAGTATGAATTACATGTGTTGCTCATGCACAAATCAATTGGGCTGTGCACAAAGTATTTGGTCCTCTATCGGTTAGGAATTAAATAAACAAGCTACGCATTTCATGGTTTTTTTCTAGACTCAAGAAAGTCCTAATCTCATTTAGGTCCACACAGTAAATCAACCACAAACGCGATGGTAACTGGATGTAGTCTATGAAGCATTTCGTTTAAGCCACTATGTGTATTGTACACAGAATGAAAGCATGCCAACATGTGGTGTCATGATGACATGACGGTAAAAAAATATGCCAAAATTGTCAACCAAAATAAACAATGTTTCTATAACCTGATAACTGAAATAATTTTGAAAAACGGATATGTACTTCTTGAGATATGATGGACACAAGATTGACTAATTAAATATTCACAGCGCTGTCGTATGCATAGTTAATTAGGAATTTTAATCCAATGTCATTTGCAAACTAAGTCAGGACATAAGCGTTCATGTGGTATACAATTTTTGTGCTTCTTATAGTGGTAAAGTAACAGTATGTTTTCAAAAAGTTCATGTGTTAAGTCAATGAATTTTTGGTGGAAACAGAATGATAATAATTGATAACAATAGTAATATTTTTTAAAATAATAAATCAACGATAGCTGTTCTGATTAACACGTCGGAGCAGCTAAATAGAAACAGTTTTTAGCGACATACATGTACAGGGAGACTTGTAAATCTGTAACAAGAGATGTTAATTTACAATAAATGTCCACAGCACAACCAGACTATTCCTTACCTGTCATTGTGAGCTTCCTGTTTCTTGTCCATCTCCAACTCTCCTTGTAGTGTCTTTGGACCTTCACTGGTAGAGTCTTCAGCATCTGCCCTGGGAGTCTGAGACTGACTAGGAGATTGTGTAAATGCAACAATAGATGATTCAAGCATTTTTACACAATTTCCACTTGCAGTAAATTTAAAACAGATTGTCTGTTTGTCATGAGTATAACTGTTTCAAGAAGACTCTCCCCACAATAACTGAAATCTTATATCATTAGCAGATAGTGCAGCAACCAGAATGAGGATTTTACTTCTATAACTTTGCCCCAAAAGTATAAAATAAAATAAATAAAAATAAATAAATAAACTACAAATCTAATAACTGTTGTGTAACAGCTCAAGGCTCGCCAATGATTATGCTTTGGAGAAACTGTAAATATAACTAAAAATAGTGAGAAAAACCCCATCTCCAATCTTTTCAGGAACAAATGCTTTGAAGGCAATGTCCAGATATTTGTATTTTTACACTGGGAACGTCTTGAAAAATGGCTCACAGTGGCAACAATTGTGTTAAACCACTTCACATCAATTTCTGTGGAAATTTTTTGAGCTTCTTCAGTAATCGTTCTCCTTTGGAAATAATGTTGCCAAAATGAAACCCTGACTTGACAAAGTAAAGACAAGAAAGGTTCTTTTAATTAGCACCGGGATTTGATGTTGTCTTGCAAGAAAAGTTGAGTAGGCACTCACCGTGATTCACAGAACCTCAGCCATGGTTTGCTGGAATCTGGGAATGCTTGGACTTACCTCCCATTAAACCAAACACAGTAATAAACAATGGTGACAGCCTGTCCATTCTTGTATGCCACATTTGTACAACAACAGAACAGAAGTCTGGAATCTGGGATTGCACCCAACCCCTCCCCCCTTCGAAAAGGATATTATGAGGTATGTTTTCAACACCTGGGGTCCCTCTTTGTACATGTATGTCAGTGAAACAAAGTGCGGCACAGTAGGTGCATGCCTGTGCACACTGTAAAATCAAAACTCTGGGTGGATTTTACCATCAGCTGTCAGGCTGCCAGCAAAAACTGAGGGCACTCTGCTGAAGTTGTTCCGGTCCTAATAAACCGTCCACAGTAAGTCAGTCCAGATATACTTGGCTTGTATACACATTATACGACATGAAGTGGTTAAATTATCAACATTTATGCATAGATTGAAATAATAGTTGCCAAGGTTTCCCATGTACATGTTCACAGTTTGAGTACACACACATTACTGCAAGTCCATTTTTACCCTTGTGCCATGTGCATCACCCCACCCCCTTCTTCTCTTCCTGTGGGCAGAGTCATTTCTATTTCTTATCTTTGCAATGACCAGTACATAATGAATTCTCACCTTTTAAAGTAATGTCTCTGGCAGGAATCACTGAGCAATCTACCCTGTGCACAACAAACACCTTGAACTCCATCACCAAGAAATGTGAAGCTGTTATCTGCTCACTATCTGCTGGTTCACAAGCGCAGCCTTTGCCTGTTTGCCTTAACTGTAATGGAAGAAAAAGTTTATTAATATCCTAAATATTTTGGGAATAAGTTTGGAAAAAGTTTTTGTGATGAAATTAAAAGATGAATATTTTACTGAGCATCTCAAAATCCTTTAAAACAATTTGACAGTGAAGAATGGCTTCGTTTTCTCATTATTGAGCAGCCTCTCTCTCTCTATTCATGTCTCATTTAAAGATCAATGTCACGACCAGTAATTAAATACAGAAAAACAAAAACAGACTAAACTACCTATTTGACTCGGTTAAGATGCCTGGATTAAATTACAACCTATCTGCTCGGTTGGTTGGCCCCAAAAAGTCTAATGCGAACACAGCTTTAGCTGCATGATTTCATTTAGATTCATCAGCAGAATATTCTACGTGTGGCCCCCTTCTATTAGCTGACTGATTTCCCCCAGCATTAAAAATTTTTAAAAACTTAATATTAATAAAAAAATCACAGGCATAATACTCGGGTGGGATTCGAACTCTACATGTAGCTACCGGGCAATCTCAGTGGTCTAGTTGGTAAGACACTCCTCTAGATTTGCAAAAGTTGTGGGTTCGAATCCCACCCGAGTAATATGCCTGTGATTTTTTTTCACAGAACTCGGGAAAGTACTGAGTATACAGTGCTAACACACATCGGTGTAGGGTCAAAACCAAAATTAATATTCTTTATCCCTGATGCAAAAATTAACATCTATTAAATCGTTGCGGAACCCGCTGCTAAAATATAGGATTTGAACTGCCTCTAGCTACCGCGCAATCTCGGTGGTCTAGTTGGTAAGACACTGCTCTAGAATTGCAAAGGTCGTGGGTTGGAATCCCACCCGAGTAATATGCCTGTGATTTTTTTCACAGAACTCGGGAAAGTACTGAGTATACAGTGCTAACACACATCGGTGTAGGGTAAAAACCAAAAGTAATATTATAAAATACTGTTGAAATTAGCATGTTGGAGTGATGGCTGTATAAACATGATCCAAACACAGTCTTGAGTTCACCCCTCTTTCTTTTTGAATTAGGCCTACATATACAAGATGCAGTCAATTACAAAAGTCCTCAATACATTAGAGTAGTTGCATTGCAAAGAAAGGTAAAAGTAAACAAAGTAGAATTGTTATTGCCAATAGTTTATTTTCAGGGCATGTCGAATGGTAGAATGATAAGTACTGTAATTCAGATGCAAAGATAACCTTTTCTAAAATTATATGGTTGACATCGACAATGTACAAGATTCAAACGCCCATTAAACAATGACCAACCGATAAACCTAACCGACTGCAAGCATATAATTTAGCTTGAATAATTTCAGAATCACTTGCTTAGTGCATTGATAGCGATGAAGAAGTCATGGTCAATCAAAACGTGAGTGCGCGTGTATACTGCATACAATCATGTTCGATCGTGTCAACGACCTTGTGACCTTTCATATCTTGCTTTTCTTGCAAGCTTGTCATTTTAGTCACTAATATGTGACCCGCTCTGCAAAAAAGGCCTGTAAGTCGCGCTATGCCTTTTCACGTAATGGGCTCGTCAATGTTGAAAGGGTGATAAATTTTTCGTTGGTGTGATTTTTTTATTATCCCTTTTTTGACATCGTTGATATCCACACTTTCATAATTTGTAAGATTGAATGTTTATTTTGACCAATAAAGATGAAAAAAACCGTGTTTTGTGTACGTGTTGTTGGTGGTTTGCGCGATCGGTGTCCGCGGTTTCGGTCGAAAGTTGCGTCATTTTACACATCTGGCAGCACATTATTTGGAACCCCCCTATTATAAATTTGGTATCATCTGAAAGCTGAGGACGTTGCCTTTCTGTATGTGGACATAGAAAAGGTTATAGGTCAAATGCAAAACCAAGGCAGGTTAATTTCTGACACGTATACAAAGGGCGCTTGTTACTAGGAGCGTGGATCTTTTCGGTCACGTGTATACAGTGTATTGTAACGATTGGACAATGGGCGCACGGTCGAGCGCGCGCATGCGCTGTGAATGGGATTGGTTGTTTATTCATTGTCAGGTGACTGCCATGTGACTGTTTATAGAGTGCGTGCCACGCGAAAACATTGCGCAATACCCGTCAATTCTGTCCAACTCAACTGACTTCTCTTGCTCCGAGCGTAAATATTTTCATAGTTATTTACTATTTCAGCCAACATATCTTGTTATACGCAACAGGTTTTCTATACTGTTTCGTTAATTATTTGCTTAACTATGGGTTTGAAGAATAAGTGTATGGCTGAAGCTTTGAATGATCTCCGTGAGGAGAGAAACACGATTGGTTTCGTGGAACGAAGATTACTTTGTTAACTTCCGATGTGAAAGTGACGATGTTGAATCAGAAAACGATTCGGAATCTGATTCCACAGCGCCATTTTCACTCAGGAGATAACGATGAAGATCGACCCTGACAGCAAAATGTTAACCTAAAGATGATTTCAAAATGTATAAATTATCTCTAGTTCGATCTTAGTAGAAGGCAAACCATGTTGACTGTGTTAGATTTAATAGAAGGAAATATTATTACATTTGAAGTGTTTTGGGGTTTTTTCAAAAACTTTAATTTTTTAGCCAAAAATAGTTTAATCCTTAAACAACTCAAGCTGATAGTTAAAAAAAAAAAAAAAATGAAATGATTTTTTTCCCCCAAAAAGCTCTTGTTTTCACAAAAAATACATAATTTTAATTCATAGGGTTTAAATAGCCAGTGTTCATTTGTTTAACTTTAAGAAAAAGCTAAATTCACCAAAAAAGGTCTAAACTCTTCAAAATAATTCTCAAGTGTGCGTTTGTTATTTTAAAATTTGCAAAAAATGATAAGAAATAGCACAGTATATGCAAATTAATTGTTAAAAATAGTGATATAGTGCATTAAATGAATTGCAAAATATTGTGTACTTTAAAAAGTCATAACAAACACTTGGTGAAATTTTCAGACGAATAGTCTAACGGGAACGTACTCGTTGCTAGGGACTTTCACAAGAACTTGGTATTAAAATACTTTAAAATACACTGTAATGTTTAAAAGGCTGTTTCTCCATAACCTATTTTGACAAAATTGGCAATTATTTGTATGCAAATTAGAGTATAACTCTGGATTGCAAAATGCTACAGACTTCTATAATACACCAAATTAAAGCTGAGAGAAAGACCTTTCCATCCATGTATCTAACTCCAAAATGATTTTTTGCGACATAAGGGCCATTTTTGCAGAGCCGGTCACATATGAATAAAACATGACTTGATGCTTCATGATAACAAGATATCCAAGACGTTACTGCAGACAGTCGTCAACCGAAATGAATTCAAGAAGAAAAGCGCGCTTAGTGACGTCTTGGACCAAGACTAAAAAAAATGTTGCAGACAAGACCAAATAGGAGAGGGGATTTTTTATTTATTTTTTGTTGTTGAGACTACGAGGTTCATGGGACTGGATTTAAATGCAAGTAGTAGAAGAAGGAATTCTGGAGTGTCAATCAAAACAGGAATGACAGTCATTTTGCTGACAAATAGTTCTGAAAATAGGATGAAAATTATTAGGAGATATGTTGAAATGATGTCATTTCCACCTCTTGGTAACTTCTGGAGTCATAGATTTCAAGGAGCTTCTGGGAATAGTATTCTCAGTGCTAGAGAAGTTGATCAAGGAGAACCCAACCCTAGTAGTATGCCACTGGAATGTTTACAAGACTCTGGAAAGTACTGAGTACACAGTGCTTAACACACATCGGCGTACTGGTGTAAAGGTAAAACACAATTCGTAAATACCCTAGACAGTTTCGCTATTCCTATTGGTGGAGAGCATGTCACGTGGGGGTGTTTAAACGGCTGATAAAGACATAGCTGGAGCTGTTTAAGATCGGGTGGCTTTGCGTGTTGGGCGCGCAAGCTCATGTACGCCAATTTAATTATGCGGAATGCAATATAGGCCCTATAGCTATTAGTACCAGCGCGTAATCTTTTTTTACATGCGCGTACACACAACCCAATGCGCACCAAACATAACTTTTAAAAAGTTTTTGAAAATGTACAAAATTCGAAAATTCACTGGGAAGCAGATTGTCACAGATTGTCTATAACATTTTTCCACTTTTTAACAAAAGGGCATTTATGAATGGGAATAAAAGAGTGGTGACTCATTCCTAAACGGCCGTTTAAGAACTCGTCGCCAATCTTTTATTCCCTTAATAATACTAGGCAGATTTAAAAAGGACTAAATTTGTTGATCAAACGGAAAGAGAAAACAAGTTGTGTGGGGTTGCAATTAAAGGTTGCACATAGGGCTTTCAGAGAACAGTAAACGATATTTCATTTTTGATCCAAAGATGTGCATATCCTGTGAGTAGCTTGATTCCAGAACAACAGCTTGTTAACCTTTTCATGTTTTCTTGTGATACCCTCAAGTTACATAGACTACAAAACCTGGGCCTAGAATTACACGAAGGTCACAGTCTCTGTTCCCACTGCTCTTTGCCTTGGTGCCCCCTTCAAAAGTTTCTCATTGTTTTTCCAATAGAAGTGCCCTTTGTAACAAATATTCAAATGGCCTTGACCTCGCAATGTTGAAATTCCACTCCTGCAATTACACTCTGGGGTTCATTCAAAGTATCCCAAATAAAGCTAAACTAAACTTGCTATGGAACTAGCGTTAGGGTTGGGGTGAATCCAATTTCCAGTTCTCAGTTGAAAAGGAAGGCATTGAAAAGAAAGCAAAGCCTATCCAACAACCAACTGAGTTTGGACTTCTTGTGACTCCAATTCCCCTCCTGCAAACTGAACCCAACCCAAATGTCAACTCTTCTTTAGTGTAGTTGGATTTATTTAAGATGACGTTAATAATTAAGAAGAGTCTTTAAAAAAAACACAAATTTCTTACATTGTCCACCTGCCACAAACTTAACTCCTAGCCACCAGTTGACCATCATGTTACTGTGATGATACACACGCCCTTACACCGATGTGGCCTCTAGCTGGGCTAGCTCAGTGGTCTAGTGGTAAGACATCTGCTTTAGCAATACAAAGGTCTTGGGTTCTTCTGGCTGTTCTTCTTGTGTAGAATGAAAAATGCTGTGTCTAATGTCCTAATTATTTGGGAGAAGGAGTACCACCAGCAAACATCTGCCATCTGGGAGGAGGGGTGGGGAGATTAAAAGAAATAAAATTCATTCTGTTAAAAAATTCTCTTAACCATAGTGCATGCTCAGTGTATTTTGGTCTCTATTTTGTCAATATCTTTGTTCAGGTGCACAGCAGCTTACGGTTGCATGGCTTCTGACTGGCACCTTCGAACAAAGTTATTGACAAAATAGGGAGGCCACCAACATAGGCCTAGATAGCTCAGTTGGAACAGTCGCTGGTTCAAATCCAAGTCTAGTAAATTTTTCTATGTTCAACCCCAAATCATAAAAAAAATTACCCAGTCAGTTTCCCTTGTGGTTTATGGTTTATAACTTGATATTTGAAATAAAAAAGTTGCATCCCCTTAAGGTTGACTGCCGCTTCTCAGGTTGTATCAACAACTTGGGTAAACTAATTACTTATTACTGGTTTAAACCCCAACTGTGAGAAACCCAAGTAATCAGGTAGGGACTAAAAACCCAATCCACATGCAAGGCTGTGAAATTGTTTTGTTCGAAGTGCTCCCTGTTGATTAGAAAGAAATACAAGGAGAATGTCAGAAAATTTGAATCTGCAAAGATCGCCCGCAGGGGACTTTTGGAAATGTCCATGGTGCCCCTTTGAATGCAGCCTACAGTACAGCCAGAGATGCAGTTGGTACCCGCTGTCACGGGATTCAAAAAGAAACTACTAACCTGAATTGCTAAATTACTTCCATACTTCTTCTGAATATTCTTTTTGTACACTTACTGCTTTTAGGACGTTTTCAAGTGAAAAGGTTAATTGAAGCAGCCCTGTCTATTACTGTAAAAAGGTACTGGTTACACTTCTTTTTTTCTTTTTAAATGAGAGATTGCCTAATGTCACAAGGCAGTAGGCAAACTTCCCGGTGAGGGCTACACTTAACTGATTTGGACTATCGACTCAAATCTACTGCCACCAGGGGCACGTTACCACCTACTCCAGGGGCTGAAACGCTGAAACAGGGTTACCCCCTTCACAGCCTGTAGGGATGTACACAATGTAAGTATGGGTATCAATTATCCACTAGGAGCCTGGCTGGTAGAGCAGAATGCACTACCTTCCCAAGTTGTTATGGTCAAGTGCCTTGCTCAATAAAACAAGTGTCATGACCAGGATTCGAGCCTACACTCTGCTTATGACAACACCAGAACTTGGGTCCAGTGAACTAGACCGCACGGCCATGACACACCAGAAAGGGGTACATCGTACACCATGAAAGAAATTTGAGTCTCCACATGGTGGAAGCTTCGTTTATTTTTCTATCTAGTATTAAGCTTGATTAATTAAGTGAATTCATAATCACATTAGGGCACAAAGCAAAACAATTAAAATTTTGGCTTATAATGATGGTGGTAACAAATTGAAAGCAGGTCATGGCTGTACATGGAATAATTAACACTCACCCAGTTACTGCAGGCGCTACACCCCCCCCACATAAATACGCTACAAAGGGAGGGTGCCCTTACACATGCCAACTTATGGGGTATTTTTAACAACAGAACAATGCTACCCCACAAGGTTTTCTTTGTTCAAGTGGTACCCCACAGAGGATTTCTTTAGAAAAGGGAATAATAGAACAACAATGGAAGTACCCCGTAACTGCCATATATGTAAGGGTGTGTGTTTGTGTGTGCAGTAACTGGGTGAGAGTTCATAATTCCATGTACAACCACAGGCCTGGGTTCAATTTCATGGCTCTGCTTACCACTGAATTCTGCACTTACGATCACCATTTTCCGCTTAACGTGCAAGTGCCAAATTTCTGCACTAGCTGTGTAAGCAAAGAATGCCTAGTAATGTGGAGTACGCATGCGTACTAGCAAAAATTCCCTGCTAACCCCAAAAATCCGTAAGCACCGATTCTTTGCTTAAGGTAAGCAGAGCGAAGAAACTGGGCTCTGCTTTGATCACAAAGAAAGTGCTCCTTTAAATCATGTTACTGTTTAATACATGCATAACATACAACAGGGATAAACTATACTATTTTGTGTTTTACTCTACACTGATGTGTGTTGAGCATTGTCAACAAGGTCAAGTCCTATGGGAAAAAATCCACAACCATGTATAATACGTATAGGAGTGGGATTAAAACCCACGACCATTGCCATTCTACACAGATGCCTTACTACTAGAACCAGCTTGCATGGTACATGGTGTAACTAAACACAGTGCTCAAGACACATTTGGTGTTTTAAGAGTAAAACACAAACAATACAGTATCATTGCTGAGGTTTTTTCACCTACCACCTGTAAGTGATCAATTAGATTGAACAGCTTCCCTGAAATATAGCCAGGCTGCTCCATGATGATAACTTGCTACTAGAAATGCTTTTGGTGAGTGACACAACTGTAAGCAGAAAATACAATAAATCTGGTATTAGCGTCAATAAGCTTAAAATATTCAGCATGTCAATAAAGGTTGAATGCTTGGGCTCGAATTCATACAACACTTACTCGAGTTGTCAATATCGCCATAGTGATTTGCATTGTTACATCACACTTTGCTTAGCAATTGAGATCAATACATATCTGAAGATCAATCTTAGCTCTTTGAGAAATGGAGCCCAAGGCCAATTTCACAATGAGCTAAGTTGATCAATTCAACTGTGTATGTATCTTTATTGCTAAGCAAAGTGTGATGTCACATTATGAAACACTATGGCAATACTGACAACTCACTCTAAAAGATGAATCTTGGTGCTTTGTGAAACCGGCCCTAGGTATCACTTCGGAGAAAAGGGTATAACAAAAAGGTCTCATTCGTTACGTCTTGTTGTGTAACCCGACTTTCCAAAGTGAAATCTGGGACAGATTTCATAAAGTTCTGAGGTTCATCATCAAATCTCGCTCTAGTAAATTTTGTTTTTGTTCAACACAAAATGAATATTTATATCCATGTAAATATCAGTAATTTATCATACCTCTGTATACTATAAGCCCGCCTGTAACACAGCCTGCAATGGGACTGTTCATCCAGTCACTCTGACCTTGATACTTAAGTCAAGAGGATATACAAAAAACACAATTAGACTACATCAAAATGTATATTAATCGTTTAGAGACAATAGTGGTCGGAAAAGACTTGAACCAAAATGCCCCCTCGGGCTGCAAGCATCTGCAAGATCTGACCTTCTTCCACTCAACCAAAAAGTTCAAGGTATTGGATTGAAAATTGTCCAATGTTGGTATGGTATCTATGTTTCAAAATAAAACCAGGTTTTTGTTTGTTATTAATTAGTTTCAGACACTTTTACATGACCAAAAAATGTTTCAACAAATCAACAACAAAACCGTGCTTGGGCAAATGGTAATGGTTATACAGAAATAATGATCTCTTAAGGGTTAGAGACTCATAGTCAATGTGGATCTGTTTGTGAATGTCTTTTCATTTAACTTCATTTATTACCTCTGGTTGTGAAGCCAAGGATTTTCAGAGCAAACTTAATAATCACTATACAAGCCAAGAACCCCATGGAGAGAAGACAAAGAAAGGAAGTTTCAGATGTGGGAGGAAAACCCCAGAGAGTCCATTCTATCAGAACTACATACAACCAAGTTGAACCCAACTTACTGATTCTATAACACACTTTGTTCCTACAAACATGGCGCCGATATCTTTCAGGACAGCCCTGGCTTCTGTTTTGGCTGCTTGGTCAGGGTCCACAGGGATACACTTGCAGCAAACAACCCAATGGCAGCTCCTAGAGCGAACCCTTCAAAGTAAACCACACAATTATAATAGATTAACCAAATGCGCACTAAAACAAGAAACCGCAAACTCCCAAAACTTGTTAACCTTACACACCAATACATGTATGCAAAGCATTGCACTATGGGAATCTAAACCCCACATTCATGACACCCATACCCTACTTCAAACAGATGTTTTATGCTTTTATAACAACATATTTTGAGGGGTGAAAACAATCCCTTTCTAATAGTCTGAACCATCAGATATAGACCAGAATTCCAAGCCAATGGAAGACATGCCAACTTCAGACAGGAGTGGCCAGGCTATAGCCCTTGGCTTATACTACATCAATCTGCCGCACAATGCCTATGGGAATTCCTAGAGGAGTGCCATTGATGTTATAGTTTCAAGGAATCAAAGAGTCAACCCAGGGTAATTTGACACTTGACACAGTACTTTTTTGCCAGGTCTCAACTAGCCCAGGTTGGGCTCCTCAGTTGCAACAGACACTGATGTCATACAAGGGTTAGGTCTCAACAGTCCAAAGGGGATAAGAAACTTTGAATTTATTTCGAGTTTTTTAAACAAACTTTTGGCAAGGTACACAACATTCACTTGTTTACAAACATACCTTTCAAAATATTGCCATGACACTGTGAATAGTTCCACTTTGATAACATTTGGACAGGTAAACACCTGGACAAATTGTAAAATGTGCTTGGTGTCACACTCAGCTATCTCATTTGTCAGATAATGACATTTGGATTGAGATAAGATGGCATTGTAAGATCTACATTGTTCTTTGTCCAGTTGACTGTCAATTTCTAGACCTGAATTTCTCAATTTGCATTCAGCACAGCGTCTTACTCGTTTTGCCTCATGGACTGCATCAGAGTACCAAGGGGCTTTTGGCCTGAGTAAGACAAGTCTGGAACTCTCTGATGCACACTGGTTCAAATCCAACATTTGTTCTAACCTAACTGGCATTCCAATGGTCTGATTGTGCTTCAAAAACCGACCGTAAACAAAGTACGAGCCTTTTCTTCAATTATTTATATAATATCACATTCATGCAACAAGTACCTTTTAAGAGTTTTGATCTCGTTGCAACGACAGGTTACTGCACCAAGTTCTTTGTATGATTTCAAGTGTAAAGATACAACTTTTTAAACCAGATTACGTTAAAATGTTGTTACACTGATGTAACAATGAATACGTTCGATCAAACCATAGTTTTAACTAACTCTGATCAAAGTCATGCAAGACCATGATGGTTGGACTAGTCTCATTGACGATTTGTGACCTGCTATCGAGTCCATTGCTGGTTACCAACACCTGTTTTAATAGCACTCTACACAGAGGACCAGTTATCAGACAAATGATAGCATTGATCTAACTTTGCAACAAAATTACTCAATAAGTTACTTTATTTTAAGAAGAGCTTGCCATTCATTTTTGACACTGTTCAAGTTCTTATGATTGAATCATCCAGAACGATAAGGTACACTTTTTTACCACTTGCGAGCTATCTCTTTTATCTATGAACTTGTCAAAAATGATAAACAAACTGGCCATCGCCATTTTCCCATGGTCAGGTCTACACACGATGACGTCTAGAGTTATTCACAGAAGTGCTGCATCTAGCCGTATCTGTAGCCGAAGTCGCCGTTTCAGACACGGCCTTATAACATTACGAGGTTCATTCCGCTATCGAATCCACGAATCTCACAAGTCATAGGTCATAGTACAAAATCCTAATCGAAACTTTTTGCCCTTCACGTTTATGCACCTACAGTTCTTTTCAGACACCAGAGTTCGCCCAAATTAGGCTCTACGTGTTCTTTGTACTCTCATTTAGCTTGGCGTGTGTCCAGAAAAAATAATTTTGCAACCTAAAAAATGGTAAAAAGAGATCAATTCTTACCGTCATTCGCCTGCCATGCACACCGTGTTATGTTGCTTTAGGATGTGTACAAAACTAACCAACTGTTGCCGGGACCAGCGTTTATGCGCACGGAGTACCAGTTTGTTTGGTATATTTTTGCAAAGGCAGCAAACAGCCGTATGAAAAACATTTGACAGCACACGCACGTGGCTAGCTCAAGAAAGTTTGCAGACGGCTGTTATACGATATTATTATGTAGGGGTTTTAGGCTGAACTCTGCGCCTATGTATTTGTACCGAGTGTGCTAGCATGAGTCGTCGGAACGTCAGGCCACTAACTATTTTTAGGCAAACAACGTTTTATTAAGTATTCAAATTATTTCCTAAATTGTGTTTACCAACAGTTTAAATTATTTAAACATTTTACCATTTCGAAAAGGTCGAACGGGGGGGGGGCATTCAACCCCCCCCTGTACGGCAATTTGTTGAGGGCTGTATTATAAAAAGGAGAATCGTGCAAGAAGTAATGAATAGTCTTGAGGGATAGCTGACATTACAAGGTGCTCGTAGGGTCAAGGAAGCATGTGACCATAGAGAAAGACGTGTACATCCTAACACTAACAGAATGAACTGTAATAGGCATATCTATATAAAACAATTAATACAACAACAATCGTTTCCAACGCGTGACCGGTGTTGGCAGCCGCTCCCCATCCTCTAAATAAGAGATCGAAGAAATGCACAAATGAATGGCTCGCTACCTATCAACCCCCCCCCCCATAAACTTGCCTTTGCCCCGCTAGTTCTGCTTATCCCACTGAACTGAGTTAGGCAGCTGTTCTCCGTCCCCAACAGTACATGGAAAATGCATATCACTGAACTGAGTTAAGCAGTTCTCCTCCCAGTCTCAGTTTGGAAAAGCATGATTTCAAACGAGAAAAAGAAGGAACAATTCCCGTATCCAGTCACCACTTTTTCATTCGTTATGAAATAAAATAGTATCTATTTACTCAAATGAGATAATCCTTTGGTTTTGGGTAAAAATTAGTGAAAAAGTGGTGGTAGGATACGGAACTTTTTCCAAAAAAGAAATGTAAACAAAATGACTTACTACTCTTGGAAAAGCGCTCCAAATGTAGAATCTTTTCAAGAATGTTATTACGAAGACGCACTTTCTGAGAGCGGGTATTTTTCCGCCAATAAAGAAAGAAGATTTGCTTTTCACTCTAAAGTCGTAGAGTTGAATTCATTTATCGTTAGGGGCGAAGATGGGGGGAAGGGCGACCCTCAGAAACAAAAACATCTACACTGTAAAGGGCCGGATCTGTGTATGGGCTTTGGTTACGTTCGAAGAAAATGCAAATCACATAAAAACTCATGGGACTCCATCAACGTCTTGTACACTGTAACTATGGCTAATTCCGGCCAAAACTAAGCCCGGAGAGGGCGCTATGTTAGTTTAACGGTCACGATAAAAGTACGGAATTTTTAGAAGAGACATCAACATAATTGTTTGATTTTCTGCCCGAGAATAAAAACCTAATGAATTTCGGACACTGGCAGTGGGTGAAGTTATGGGTTGATTTCACCCAGCCGACCCGACCCCCCATTATAATTGAATACATCGAGCTCAATAAAAAACTAAAAGTTACTCGGTGATAGTCAGGTATTCAGGAGCCGCGATTTGGGTTTATTCCTACCGGAGTTTACGGTCGAAACGCGTAAACCACGAATAGAGGCCCCCTACCGGCTTCCATATAGGACCCATCTGGTATTTGTACTGCAGTGTACTTTCATCACAAACATTTAGGACCATTTCTAATTTCATTTAATGGGTTTCTTCTTTCCTTATGACCGTCGGTCTATTTTTTTTACTTGCCCTCCCTCCCCTTCCCAACCCTATCCCAAAATATTTTATCGGGCAATCAAGACTCAGCAAGCCGCAACGCATTTTTGTAAACAATGTACAGTACATGTACATGTAAATGTACTTTCACAAAGCACATAACAATACACGTGAGTGTATTTGAACCCACAACTTTTACGTCCAAGTACGCATGTGCAAGGGGAAATGTAAAGTTTACTACGCCCCATTATGTTAATTGCCCACGTTCGTCCTGGAAAAAAAAACACGCTTACAGTCCCTATTGTCACGCTCGCTATGCGTACATCACCTTTTAGGAATCGTTCAATACCCCTCTAGTGCCTAAACCTACCAGTCTGATGCAACTGTCTGATCAAGCAGTTTTTTCTAAAATAATTACTCTGCGTATTTAGTTGTAATCCCATTTCCTTGACCTCTAGGAGAATACGCTTGAGAAACATAATTTAAAGTTTGAGTGGCCAGGGAAAGATTGTTTACCTGCTACGTCGTTTAGTTCCACACTGGACTCAGGGAATTCCCCATGACTCTTGCGCAAAACAAGCCTTAGCATTCATGGAACGCCAAAGAGGCAAGTAATCCGACCAATACATCGGTCGGTCTTTTGCATCGATCGATGGGTCTTTTGCAATGTTGTAACTCCACAGCAATGAAGTTAATAACGAGATGTTCCCTCGATCCACTAAGCGAAAGTAGTAGTCCAGGCAGATTTCCTACTTTCCCCCAGGTAGTAGTTAACATATGTGACGAGCAATGCTTTAAATATGCTATATATAGGGGCCATATGGTATTTTCGAGCACGTTTACTATTGGTATTGGTTTGTTTACATTCCATTCGTGGCCTTAGCCAACTTGCTAGAATGTTAGAATGTTACAATACTGTAGAAACTCATATTTATTGTTTATGTGTTTTTAGTTTCATTTAAATAAGAATATGAATTTGAACCTTATTATTTTTTTTTTAACGATTTTTATTTCGCGAAATTTACTGGTGGATTGTGTGTATTTTAGTTTGCAATTGATGAGCAAAATATTAATGGCAGCAGATTTGTTTAGCTTCTTTTTCACCCATACACTCTGTTGCAACGTCATCTAGTAGTCTCCACAATGACATTTCTCATTCTGACTATATTATAGGGTTGCAGAAAATGTTTACTTCCAGACTCGACCAGGTCCTTGTTCGGTTAATAAGACAGGAAAACAAGCTGACTTAGTTTGGGAATCAAGTCATCGATAACGTACAGTTAAATTTCTTATCCAAGTTGTCTTGATATTATATTCAATGCTCTTGGAACAATCAAAATATTTAAAGGTCTTTCAAACTCGACTGAAACTTGTTGTTCCCTCATTGCTCAACAAATGTTTTTACATTTTTTGAATTCATATTTAAATAAGCCCGAAAAAATGGAATACTACTATCAAAACAAAAATCTACTAACCATTTAAAAAAAATCAACAACAATAAATAAAATCGGAATTAAGTGACATGCAAGGTTTGGCAATACTGATTAACAGAACATAGCCACAAGGATAAAATAACTTGCGATTCTTATTTATTATTACTTCGATCATCTCGGCACAGCATTAATTTCATGCTACTTCCCTAAAGCCTGTATAAATACAGAACTGTCAACAACAAAACATTTGTTTTCATTTAAATTAAGACCAACCTGAGAATGTTTCTACATACATCTTGACATAATTGACTTTGCTGCAACAGTGGGGTCCCAAACGCCCACAGTGACAATGACAGTACTGTTGCCAATTTCATATAGTCTTGTTTGCCTTGTTTTTGGTTTTTCTGGTTTGAATCAAAGAAAAATAAAACGGTTACATCAGGATGAAAAGTTTAAAGCTTTAAACTTTACTTCAAAGATATTGATAGCGTGCTAGTAACAGCAACATTATAAATGTAGTAGAATTAAAAATGTGTAGCATGTACAAACATATTTATTAACACCAGTGTTGTGTCCTTCCTTGTCTAACATGAAACTTATCAGTAAATGTATTGTCCATTCAAGAACCTTCCCAAACCACAGCCCTGACTATAATCTCTCATAAGGCCTTTTCATAAACACCATCTTCTTACTAAGATTGGGGACCAGCCAGAAAGTCGGAAACCATTAGTCAGCTCAGAAAGGGTTCTTTTTTACAAAAAGTGTCACACATAAACATTCTTACTAATCGTTTACACACGCTTAATCAATACTTTTAAAATAACACTCAATAATTCAGCCAAACCAGCAAATAATTACTTTACACCCTCAATTTGTCCGTTGATAATATGAACATGTCTTTCCATTATACATACATCTTACTTAGACTTTGGTATACAAGTTTTTTTGTAGAGGGAAAACTACATTATTCCCCTTGCCAAGTTTTCTAGAACATATCATAAAGGGATGGGTTCATTGTTTTTTCTTGGAAGAATCAAAACATCTCGTTTTCAAGAAACATAACATAAATGGATGGTTAATCATTAGTTTTGGAAGAGTCCATTCATTCTAATCATCTAGTTATCAAGAAACACATCATAAAGGGAGGGTACATCATTGGTTATTGGAAGAGTACATTCATTCCGATCCTTTAGTTTACAAGAAACTTATCATTAAGTGATGGTACCTCTTTGGCTGTCTAAAGTTTGGTTTAACACAAAATATCATGACAGGTAATTAATTAGTAGAAATACTTGATCATTAAAAATATGAATTGAATGGGTCTGGCAAGAGTCAAAGGAGTTAATTCCATGTCAGCCTCCGATACTCAATCTGTACCTTTTTTACTATTAAAGAACATAATACATTTACCCTAAAATTGTTTACCATAACACAAATAGTTGTTAAGTTTTTAATCTATAAACCAGATTAAGTTAGTTGACATTAAACAACTTGACTTTTTTGACTCCATAATTTGTGACACACCACTGCATGGTCAAGTGTTTCTTGAAAAAAATTCAATGGCTTTACAATAGAAACAACATCCATGAGAAGATGAGAAGTCCTAACAATTCTATAACACGTAGAGAAACTTCAAATTATTGGCCTTAATTGGTTTTTAAATATTTTGTAATCGTTCTTGACATAATCAGTAAGTCTGCCGTCCTGTAAACATTGGGAAGCATTAATAAAATAAAAAGTTTGTTAAAAAATACAATATTTTTTAAACTTAAGAATTCTGCTTCAGAGTTACAAAAAACCTAATACTTGTAACTGTAACAAGTTCATTTCTCAATACATGAAGGGCTCAGGGAATTGATACTGAATATTAGTGGTTTTTTATACCACAATGTTTTTAATAAATATGCATGAAAACAGATAATGCATGAAAACAGATAATGCATGAAAACAGATAATGCACCCACAAGATCCAAACCCATGTCATCATGTATTGCTTCCTGTCCAAATTGCTCTATATATTTCTCTTTACTGTGCATGGATTGAGAAGGCCTGAATTCCAACCTTTTCCAAATCAAAAATCAAATTTATGCCCAGGTTAAATTTTCAATTTAATTTTTTCGTGGTAATCTGGTAAAGATTATTATTGTTTGACATCAATTTTGCACAACAAAGGATTATCGGTAGGATCTGGGCAAGGTTACACACATACATATACTCAGTCTGGTTGATTTGTGGGAGTCAGGTTTTCTTTGAACAAGTTGATGTTACAGGAATATTTCCAGTAAAAAATTAATATTGATCTCAGTTTTTAGGCAAACAGAGACTAGACTTTTCATCTCACAAAATGCCAAAAGCTCAGAGCTTCCCGGGCTTTGCCATCTGGACCCCCACTGGGGTTTTGCCCCTGGACCCCTCCAATTACATTTCTTTTCGCCCCCCCCCCTTCCAAAGACATAATCCTGGGTGTGCCAGGAAATAATAAGAACAAATATATTCAGAAATATAAGCTTTCTGACTAAGAAGTAAGTCTTACCGAGTTGGAGAGGGAGTCCATGGAACAAAAACAGACCCACAATGAAGTAGACAGAGTTATCCTTGTTACAAAATTCTACAAAGTCATTGTACAGGGTGTTCTCATCCAACTTGTCCTGCAGATCAAAACAACATGATACCTCAGTATAAACTAACAACAACATCCAAAACTGGATTTGTCTCACTGATACAAATTAAATATATACACTTAAGACAAGACTAAGACTATGGTCCAATTCTAGAGTTGTGTGAGCAGAAAATATTGCTTGACAAATCGTGTCACAAATAGTTACCAAATCATTATAAATTACATGGTATTTTTGGCTTGTAATTTCCTTCAATGGGAAGGATACAACTCTATCTCTGATCAACTACTCACGAAAGAACCTACACATGGCTAAATACCCAGCCAGGGTAATAGCATGCCATCCAAAGCCCTTATCTACTAGCAAGAGCCTGTTTCATTAAACATCTGAACATTTGCAAAGTCCTTTTTGGATTTTTGAGACCAGGGTGCAATTTCATTGCACTGCTTACAACAGACTTCTGTGCTTATGGCAACCTGTGACCTTTGTGGCCGTAAGTGCAGAAATCCACAGTAAGAAGCAGCATGGAGTTGGGCCAAACAAATTTAAACTTATTGCTTAACAGTTTCTGCTTAGCAGAAATGAGCAGTATACAAGTCATAAATGGTACATGAGACAAGGTGTTTAGGCTGGTAATCTTAATCTGGTAAAAACATGTTTGTCGTGCTTAGCTACTTTTTGTGCTTACAAGCAATTTTATGAAATAGAGCTGTGGAGTCAGATTGAATTAATAGTCCTGTCTATCTATATCATTCTGTGCTAGAAAGAAATATAATCAGCAAAACTAGGCATATTTCAATAATTTGTACACAAATGACCTACTAAGAAAGTAATACCTTTCAGTTGTCTGATTTCAATTAGGCCCCTCTCCTCTGTTTCCAACTTCAGTGAAACTGATTTTAATCTCAAAGTATGATAAGAGACCAAACTACAGAATAAATGAATCAGTTACCTTTATATACTTTTCACATAAGAGCCTAGACTCTTTTAGGAGTTTATGAGGAAGATTGGTGTTGTATAAAAAATCTTCAATGATAGTTGTTTTGCTCAAGAGGCATGACACTTAACTATAATGCTGTGATTGGGTTAGGGTGTTCCTCTTGGACTAGTAGTGACTTGGATGAGTGATGTTGAGGCATGACACATAACTATAATGTTGTGATTGGGTTAGGGTGTTCCTTTTGGACTAGTAGTGACTTGGATGAGTGATGTTGAGGCATGACACTTAACTATAATGTTGTGATTTGGTTAGGGTGTTCCTCTTGGACTAGTAGTGACTTGGATGAGTGATGTTGAGGCATGACACTTAACTACAATGTTGTGATTGGGTTAGGGTGTTCCTCTTGGACTAGTAGTGACTTGGATGAGTGATGTTGAGGCATGACACTTAACTATAATGTTGTGATTTGGTTAGGGTGTTCCTCTTGGACTAGTAGTGACTTGGATGAGTGATGTTGAGGCATGACACTTAACTATAATGTTGTGATTTGGTTAGGGTGTTCCTCTTGGACTAGTAGTGACTTGAATTGGATAAGTGATGTTGAGGCATGACACTTTTCTATAATGTTGTGATTGGGTTAGGGTTGTTTCTCTTGGACTAGTAGTGACTTGGATGAGTGATGTTGAGGCATGACACTTAACTATAATGCTGTGATTGGGTTAGGGTGTTCCTCTTTGACTAGTAGTGACTTGGATGAGTGATGTTGAGGCATGACACATAACTATAATGTTGTGATTGGGTTAGGGTGTTCCTTTTGGACTAGTAGTGACTTGGATGAGTGATGTTGAGGCATGACACTTAACTATAATGTTGTGATTTGGTTAGGGTGTTCCTCTTGGACTAGTAGTGACTTGAATTGGATAAGTGATGTTGAGGCATGACACTTTTCTATAATGTTGTGATTGGGTTAGGGTTGTTTCTCTTGGACTAGTAGTGAGTTGGATGAGTGATGTTGAGGCATGACACTTAACTACAATGCTGTGATTGGGTTAGGGTGTTCCTCTTGGACTAGTAGTGACTTGGATGAGTGATGTTGAGGCATGACACATAACTATAATGTTGTGATTGGGTTAGGGTGTTCCTTTTGGACTAGTAGTGACTTGGATGAGTGATGTTGAGGCATGACACTTAACTATAATGTTGTGATTGGGTTAGGGTGTTCCTCTTGGACTAGTAGTGACTTGGATGAGTGATGTTGAGGCATGACACAACTACAATGTTGTGATTGGGTTAGGGTGTTCCTCTTGGACTAGTAGTGACTTGGATGAGTGATGTTGAGGCATGACACTTAACTATAATGTTGTGATTTGGTTAGGGTGTTCCTCTTGGACTAGTAGTGACTTGAATTGGATGAGTGATGTTGAGGCATGACACTTTTCTATAATGTTGTGATTGGGTTAGGGTTGTTTCTCTTGGACTAGTAGTGAGTTGGATGAGTGATGTTGAGGCATGACACTTAACTAACGAGTTGTGCTTAAAAGAAAGAGGAGCTCTACTAAATTTACTTCAATCCTATTGTTTGTAACACTTATCATTTTGATAATCAAGCCAGAAAGAAAGACAACCATGATAGCCCCCACAAAAACATATATAAATGTCCTAAACTGAGTTATCTAGCCATAGGGCTAGAGAGCTCAGTTGGTAGGGCACTGGCAGGTTAAACCAGAGGTTTAGCCATAGGGCTAGATAGCTCAGTTGGTAGTGCACCGGCTTTTTAAACCAGAGGTCTAGCCATATGGCTAGATAGCTCATTGGGTGGAACAATGAATTGTTAAACTAAAAAACAAGATATGACTTGTTTCATTTTGCAATAATGAAACTAATGTCCTTGAATTTCAACGGACTGTTTTAACAGTTGTAAAAAAAAAAGAGTAATATAGACAGATTGTAGTTTAGCTACATGAGCTTGCTTTGAACAAAGCCTTTGAAAACTCAAGAACAATAAATGCAAATATCAGGACTTGCAATCCAGAATATTGACATCGTGAGAACTTGAGTCCAGTGCATCAGACCACTCGGTCAATCAGGACTTATTCTTCAAAGACCAGAGATTTACCAGCCTTATAAGAATTGACCTCTTACCTGTTTCTCATCTATTAATGTTATTTCTTGCATCATGGTTTCATGTCAGCCTCTTATCTCAGCTAGTTGTTCTTCCATCATCTCAATCTGTTGAGGAAACAATTCAAACTATGTCTCGTCTCGTACTTCATTGACTTGCTTGGGGGTAGCTTCAAGTGAGAACCCTGGGGTAAGTATACTGAATATTTAAGACAATTGAGTCAAGTGGGAAATAAAGATGGGATGCCAGTGAGATTACAATTTCAGCTGAACTTCATTGGGTTAAGTCCAGGGAATAGACCCTGAATTGACTCAGATGTCACAGGAGCTTGGTCTGGTGTTCCTTTACTTTCACTTTTTAAATTCTTTTATAAGAAAATAAAAAGTGATGTTTATGCAAAAAGTTTTTTACTAGTTCATAGTAGGCTTCTATACTGTGGCAATTATAGAAGCAACAGCCATTTGAGGTGTCTTAAATTTCCTCTTCTAGGTAAAATAAAATCTTAAGAAGCAAACATTTCTACAAAGTGCGTTTTCCACTCAAAACAATTTGAAGGACAAGAAGATTACCTGTAGGATGCAGGTATCTATCTCAAGTGATGCCCAAGGTACATTTTTAGATGATTTTTCAATCCAGTGGTTTGTCTGTAAAACCAGACATGTGGTAAAGTCTTACAACTATTCTCTGATGTTAACAGACTGTCTATGTCTCCAGTTTCATGTTACAGGCAAAGGCCAATGACACTCATTCATTTGTGAAAATGTCTTCTCAGGCAACTCAGATTTATATTTTACAAAATCTGTCTAGGACTCCTGAAAGATGACAGCACTGTAGCTATAAAGGTCTACTCAGTTTTGGATGAGGAATGAAAACCCTCAAGCCTATTTCATATGGGAGTGACTGAAAACACTATCCACACATGAAGCACTGGTCTGAGGTGTGATTCAAACCAGGGTCCATTGATGTGATTGATAGGACAAGTCACAACTAGACTAGCCTGATTCCCAACTACTTATTGTTTATGGACTCACTCTCTCTGTCTGTTTCTACCATGTGGGGAGTACAGTCCTAGCTTGACCGTGAAGAGAGTCTTCTTTCAGAAGAATGGTAGCAAAGAGGTCCTAGATGAGCAATCTATGATTGGAATAAAAGGTACAACATTGGTAATAAGGTGCTACATATATGGGTCTCATTGCTCAAAACATAGCTCTGCTTATCCTGTTGAAACATAAATAATGATCATTTTGATTAACTGCTACGGGTGTGAAAGCACTTCATAAGAAGCCATCATTATTATTTTCACTCTTTGGAATTTTCTGAAATTCTGAAAAAAAGAGCAGATACAACTGGACCAGTAGATTGATATTTAGACTTTTGGAATTTAACTTCAACATCCCAACAGCAATTAAGAGTCATTTCACGTAAATACTTGACATATGTGTCCACGGTCAAAAAATCTTCTTTTTTTTATACTTTGTAGGTGGAAGGGCCTTGGGGTGCAAGTAAACAAAATCGAACTTTCAAATCCATATATAGCCCGTTGCCATGGTAACAGCTCATTTTGTGTTTTGGGCATTTTAGGCCGATTTGGAGGTCTGAAAAACTGTTTTTTAGCTCATGTTTATAACTCCACCATACCAAAATGCAAAACTATTTCATAAAACCTTTTATATCACTACAAAGTATCATTCTTGGCCTTACTTGAGAAAAAAAATTATTGCTATAAATTTTACCCTTATGCTATTTTTGCATCAAGCGTTAAAGCATGTTTTTAGAACTTGCAAAATCAACATTTTTACCCTATTTTTGGCCCTAAAAATTTCAATTTGCCAGGGGTCTCAGAAAAATTTCCTTTCGGTTGTAATTAGGGCCAACATTGGTCTTTCCATATCTGGTGAGAAAAATTTGGGCAATTGTATCCTGTTGTGACAATACTGCCTCAAAAAATTGATTTTTTTCCAAAAATGGTAAAAATGCATTTTGAAGTTTTTCTCTAAGTTTGAACCAGTATCATCAAAAAAGAACACTTTTATCAATCAGGCACCTTTTCCTGAGCGTTCTGTAGGCTTTTTGAATACCCCACATTGATGAAAAACTTTTGATGACTTAAATCTCTGACTTTACCCCCCCCCCCCCAAGCGTATTATGTTACATTCCCTTACGAGTCATTCCGTGCCAACTCATCTGACGGGTTGGCAGGCCCCGTATCAGATTTTGCTATTTTTGTTTGTAAACATTCCCCTATGGGTGTCATGAACACTCACCAAATTTTTGAAAACTACTCCTTAACATTTCTGAAATATGGCCCCATAAAAGTTTAAGCCCCGCCCCTTCAAATTTACTTTTTGTGTTTTGGGTATTTTTAGAGGCCTATATCTACAAATTGAGAAAAGATATGTAACTGCAAATTAATATACAGGGTACCTGGTACCCCATCAACTAGAATATACTGTCAAAAGTAGCATAGGACATTCTTATATCAAGGCATAGGTCTATCAAAACTGACATTTTAGGCCGCGGAATGATTTTTCGTCATTTTTGAGACCCCTGGTGCTTAAAGTGAAATGTCAGATTGCTTTTGTATTACATTTGGTTATAAACTAGGTGTCATGAACACTCACCAAATTTTAGAAACCTACTCCTTAACATTTCTGAGATATGACCCCCTAAAAGTTTAAGCCCCCCCCCCCCCCCCTTCAAATTTACTTTTTGTGTTTTGGGCATTTTTAGAGGCCCTATATCTACAAACTGAGATAAGATATGTAACTACAAATTAATATACAGGGTTCTTGGTACCCCCATCAACTAGAATCTACAGTCAAAAGCAGCATGACATTTTTATATCAAGGCATTGGTCTATAAATCTGACATTTTAGCCCGCGGAATGATTTTTCATCATTTTTGAGACCCCCTAGTGCCTAAGTGAAATGCCTGATTGCTTTTGTATTACATTTGGTTATAAACTAGTTGTATATGTGTGACCTGCTATAAGGATAGACCAACCCCCCCCCTTTGATGGGTATTTAGCAGGGGTCTGAATGTGGGTCTGGCTGTAAACATGCAAAAAACGCCCTTTTTAAGTGATTATTTTGACAACGTGGGAAGTTACTGACAGATTTACCAGTTTTCCCCAAAATATACTTTGTGTCCAGTCTACTTCTTTGAGAAATAAATAAAAAAATGACTCTCTATACTCCTTCAAGTAAAACAAAAATGAATATGACTAATTTAAGGTTATTGTTGTGTATGCATGCAGTTAAGTGAAATCACTTGTTTACAAAAGAGCTGACAGAGCCTTGACTTCCTGCAGGCATGGTTTGTACACTACGGAAGTGTAGTGCCGCCACATGAAAAGCAATCCTTCTCTTACATGTTTTAATGTGTACATACACAATAACTATCATGTACGTCAATAAACATACATAATAACTATCATGTATAGTACACAATTACTTAATATCAACGTACAAAATAACTACGGACTTACCATGTACGTATAGACGACAATTATGATGTTCGTACATGATAATTATCATGTACGTAATTGTACACTACAAAAAAGGTTATGTGTATGTATACAATAGTTATGATTTATGAACACATCCCCTTAAGACCAGCTGTATAAAAAGATTTTGTGAAGCAACTCTATGTGAAATAATATTCTTAAACAAGCTTGGTACAAACTGCTAGTTAACATCCTAATAAAATCCAAACAAAGCCGTGTTTCGGTTGCCATTTTAAAGTATTTCATCTCTGTATTCATAAGCCACTATCTTGGGGTTGTTTGAGAGTACTTTTTGCATGGAGATGCTGCACAATATTGTGTACTATGATGCGTCTGAAGTTGATCGTGAATCGTCATTATTCTGTACATACACTAAACATGATAATTATCGTGTATGGGGGGGGGGGGTGATAATTATCATGTACGAACATGATAGATATGTACTAACAGGATAAGTATCCTCTACGTACACGATAAGTCCGGAGTTACCGTGTCAGTGATAGTTATTTTGTACATCCAATAGTAGTAATGTATGTATGATAGCTATAATGTACGAACATGATAGTTATTGTACACATGTACACAAAAAGTGCGGATTTTTTTCATTCAAGTGGCGGCACTACGCTTCCATGGTGTACAAACTATGTCTGCAGGAACTTAGTCTAGGTTCTGTGGCTCTTTTGTAAACAAGTGATTTCACTAAAAACTTCATAGTACAACAATAACCTTAAATTAGTCGTATTCATTTGATTTTTTTTAAATGAAGGAGTAAAGAGTCAATTTTTTTGATTTCTCACACAAGTAGACTGGATACAAAGTATTTTGGGGGAAATTTGTAAATCTGTAAGAAATGTCCCATGTTGTCAAATAACCACTTGAAAAAGGCGGTATTTTTGGCAATTTTACAGCCAGACCCACATTCAGACCCCTGCTAAATACGCATCAAAGGTGTGATTGGTCTATCCTTATATCAGGTTACATATATACACCTAGTTTATAACCAAACGTAATACAAAATCAATCAGACATTTCACTTAGGCACTTTAGTGGTCTCAAAAATTACGAAAATCATTCCACGGCCTAAAATTTCAGTTTTTACAGACCTATGCCTTGATATAAAAATGTTCCAAGCTACTTTTGACAGTAGATTCTAGTTGATGAGGTACCAGGTACCCTGTATATTAATTTGTAGTTACATATCTTTTCTCAATTTGTAGATATAGGCCTCTAAAAATGCCCAAAACACAAAAAGTAAATTTGAAGGGGCGGGGCTTAAACTTTTATGGGGCCATATTTCAGAAATGTTAAGGAGTAGTTTTCAAAAATTTTGTGAGTTTTCATGACACCCATAGGGGAATGTTTACAAACAAAAATAGCAAAATCTGAGACGGAGCCTGCCAACCCGTCAGATGAGTTGGCACGGAATGACTCGTAAGGGAATGTAACATAATACGCTTCGGGGGGGGGGGGGGGGGGAAGGGGGTAAAGTCTGAGATTTAAGTCATCAAAAGTTTTTCATCAATGTGGGGTATTCAACAAGCCTACAGAACGCTCAGGAAAAGGTGCCTGATTGATTAAAGTGTTCTTTTTTAATGATACTGGTTCAAACTGAGAGAAAAACTTCAAAATGCATTTTTACCATTTTTGGAAAAAAATCAATTTTTGAGGCAGTATTGTCACAACAGGATACAATTGCCCAAATTTTTCTCACCAGATATGGAAAGACCAATATTGGCCCTAATCATAACCGAAAGGAAATTTTTCTGAGACCCCTGGCAAATTGAAATTTTTAGGGCCAAAAATAGGGTAAAAATGTCGATTTTGCAAGTTCTAAAAACATGCTTTAACGCTTGATGCAAAAATAGCATAAGGGTAAAATTTATAGCAATAATTTTTTTTCTCAAGTAAGGTCAAGAATGATACTTTGTAGTGTTATAAAAGGTTTTATGAAATAATTTTGCATTTTGGTATGGTGGAGTTATAAACATGAGCTAAAAAACAGTTTTTCAGACCTCCAAATCGACCTAAAATGCCCAAAACACAAAACGAGCTGTTACCATGGCAACGGGCTATATATAGATTTGAAAGTTTGATTTTGTTTACTTGCACCCCAAGGCCCTTCGACCTACAAAGTATTTAAAAAAAAGATTTTTTGACCGTGGACACATATGTCAAGTATTTACGTGAAATGACTCTTAAGCAATTTATTGACATAGTGGATTATTTTGGAAAATTTAATAATATGAGCAATCAAAAAGAGTATAATAAAAACAGTAATGGTGCCCCATAATAGTGACTCAGACTTGTCTACAGGCATTTTATAACCAAATGATGTACTCATGTTGAGGTGGAACAGTACCAACCAGTGATGGTGCCCTATTTTAGTCAGTCAGATTGATCTACAGCCACAGGCATTAAAGATCTACTTCAGAACCCTGGTCACACACTGCATTATTTAAAGCCAACTTGCAAGTAACCAACAGCGCAACGTGCACAAGAAATTCGTCAGTGTCAAAACAGATAGTGTCTAATAGTCTCGAAAAACAAAATGTCTGACAGAAATGTGAATGTGACATGATCCCATAGCTTCACAAGACTCGGTCTCTGGAATACCTTAGTTTCCTTAGGATGCACAAATCTCAGTCTCACTCCATGTTTTACATCTGAAGCTGTTACTGCTTCTCCACAGTCAAATGATCAGCTGACTGCTGCATGATAGTCATAGCGTCAATCTCAGCATCTAAACAATAAGAACAATATAGGAATTATTATAGACTGTGTAAGTCTCATCCATAGTCCAACACTGTGGAGAATTCTTTTGTTCCTTCCTTTGTCCCTGTACTTTACATCCTCTCATAGACTTTATACACAAAATTCCTCATTGAAAATCCCTCTCTTTAGAACTCCCTTGTGGAGACCTTTTTGTTTTCAGTCTCCATAAGGCAGCCAATATTCAAACACAGGGACCCGTATCAAAGTGTGATTTTATTTCCTTCATACATGAGAGAACCAAAGGATCCCCAAACTGTTCAGATACATGCCAGACTTGTACAGTCTATTCATTCTTCACACACCATGTATTTCTGTACCATCATTGGTTTACTCCAAAAGATAAATAACTAATGCTGTTTTCTAGCAAACCTTTGTCCCTTGAAAATGCAGAAATGGGGTGTCGTGGCCGAGCGGATCAGAACACCAGACTCAAGTTCTGGTGGTTAAATCATCAGGATGTGGGTTCCAATCCTGGTCGTGACACTTGTGGCCTTGAGCAAGACACTTAACCATAATTGCTTCTCTTCACCCAGGGGTTAAATGGGTACCTGTGAGGGCAGAGATGGTTTATGTGAATGATTAGCTTGGAGCGCGGTAAACTCGCAGCAACGGCTGTATACTCCCCAGGGAGCTGAGATGGTTTAAGGAATGAAATATATGGCCCAGTGACCAGGGGTAATAATGTCAGAAGCGCTTTGATACGGCATTTGGGCTATCTACAATGTATGTCATGAATGACACCTTTAAAAGCACTACAGGGGAAAATGTTTTTTAATCTAGGGCAAAAAAAAACTAAAACCAGCAAAACGGTATCCGTTTTTAGCGCTTGTGTATGAGCTCCCTGGCCGTAGTCAACATGCATGGAAAACACGGAAGTCATGGTTAGGCATCATGTCATGTGAACACACAAAGTGTTGATGTATTCGTAGCCTTACGAAACCTCTATAACCTGTTATTGATATGTCAGTGAATCCCAATACTATGCGTGGGTCTGACACCAAGACTTTGAGGTCAATGTCATTCAGATATGTCATTCATTCGATGCAGTAATCCCAAGACAAAGCGTCCATAGCGTGTCCATATCGTATCCAAAGAAACACGGAACATTTTTTCTACATTTGACTTTTGACATGGCTGCAATCGCTGTAGGTTTGATGTTTTTTGCCATCATTCACCACATCACCACACACAGGAATCCATGCACAGACCAAAACAGAAAACCACAAGTTTATGCAGAGCATCCACAGGGTCCAAGGTCCATCTATCAGTACACTGTGATTGGCTGTACATAATATCCATATTCATGAAGAAAGCTTGGCTAGACTTCAACTCGTTACAGTCAAGTAAAAAATAGTTGCACAGTGTAATGAAGGCTGTGGATTTCTGTACTACACACAGCCTTGTATCAAGGCTAATAAAACATCGAGAATGAGAGGGTATACAATCAGTAAATATTAAGCTTCCTGATGGGCCTTAAAACAATTGAAAAAGAAAGTTACTTTTTCAAGGTAATTTTAAAGAATTTGCGCGCTGCTCTTGCGGTTTGCACACAGTGTGGCTTCTCAGTGAAACAAATTGCATTCCCTATTAAGTTTTCAATTTGCGCTCCCACTTTTTGAATCCTAGCTTAAACACTGGGTGTCAATGTTTCCTTGTGTTATACAGTGATTTGCATATTTTAGGTGATGCAGCATTTACACACAATTTGACTTCCTAAATGTTGAGTGTAGCAGACAATAGCCGAGTGTAACGTTGGTGAAAGAGGTCAATACAGGGCAAAATGTGTGAATAGAAATAAAAATAATACACTTAAAACAAATTATACTAATAAGTTTCAAATGCATAAATATATTTAGTAAACAAGTTGATGAGTTTCTTATTTAAAAAAAAAAGATCTTACAATAAGGAAATGGAAAAATGTTTTACAAGAAATCCAAAAGGAAATGCGTATTATCCTTAAATTGTTACTTTTATTTAGTTTGTTCATCTCTATCTTCAAGTCATTCTTTTGTACAGTAAAAACATTTTGTGTTTCGGTGCTTTTTTTGAGGGGGTGAGACAGACATAATATTTTAGCTTATAATTAGCAAACTATAAAACCGAACTGTAAAAATTAAATCCATTGTGTTGGTCAAATAATTGTTTGTCTTTATTCTCAGCGTGAAGGTAAGTGTGAGATTCCAGCCTGCCATGACTTATACAGCCATGGCTGATTGGCTGAGTCACAGTAACCAAAGAGGGCTTTCCTTCAATTGTCTCAAATAAGAACAGGTAAATCCCAGTGCAAAATATGAGCATTTATTGTCTTTACTTCCATGTTCTCAACAACAACAAATTTAATGAAGGTGTTCTGAAAAAGTATACCATGTAAATCTGTAATAAGAGATGTTAACTAAAAACAAATGTTCACAGCACAACCAGACTATTCCTTACCTGTCATTGTGAGCTTCCTGTTTCTTGTCCATCTCCAATTCTCTTTGTAGTGTCTTTGGACCTTCACTGGTAGAGTCTTCAGCATCTGCCCTGGGAGTCTGAGACTGACTAGGAGATTGTATAAATGCAATAATAGATGATTCAAGCATTTGTACACAATTTCCACTTTCAGTCAATTTAAAACAGATTGTCTGCTTGCCTTCAGTATAACTGTGTCAAGAAGACTCTCCCCACAATAACTGAAATCTTTTATCAGAGCGGATGGTGCAGCAACCAGTAAGGCCTGCGCTAAACGTCGCACTTTTGCTGTGTCGAACTCAAACAATTAGAAAATGATGAATTAAATTCGACAAAAGAGCGACGTTTAGCGCAAACTTTTGATTTAAGTTCGACACTGCCGTGTAGCACGGCAAGCTCTGCCGTGCTACACGGTAGTTGTACGACGTGGTGACAAACGTCGCGCTCTTGCCGCGTCGAATCGAATTGAATTCTCAGTCGGGCGATGCTCTTTGCGAATACGCATGCGCAACGCTTTTGACAATGTTGTTTGTGTATTTTCTAATAATGTGAACGTTCTCCTTGTTAGTACAGTAGCTGGGAGTATTCCGTGATGGGATGAGAAACAACTTCTGACTGGAACAAACCTAATTTGTAGATTTCACAAATAAGGGTAATCGATTTTGTTTGACACTCTTGAAAACAGACGATGAACGCAACTCACCAACGATGGTAATAATAAGGACAACACATAAGTTGGAACTATTTGAGTGTCACAGCTCGAATTGCCATCATGAAACATGACTCTTTAGAAATTTCTCCCGCCTCGCCATTTTGAAACACTTAAAGTGCGGCAAACTATTTGATTAAATTCGACGTTTGTCACCGATTCGTTTTAATTGCCGCACTTTTGCCGTGCGAAAATCATTTGAGTTCGACACGGCAAAAGTGCGACGTTTAGCGCGGGCCTAAGATGAGGATTTGACCCCTGGTTGCAAACTTCACATTTGTTCAATAGTTCCCTGCTCAATTCTCTTACTGAGATGTTTTTTAAGTGAAAAAAAGGTGTATTTTTCATTGTAAACCCTTATAAAAAGAAAAAAAGAAGCTTCATATTTTGCGAAATATGCCATTGCCATTGAATTTGGCGCATACTACTGATGAACTACTTATGAAGCCCGCTCTCTTCACTATGCCGATGGAAGTTGCTGCTCTAAATTGCCTCTACTGCAAGTACCCTTTGACCTTATAACACAGACATGCATTTTACCATCGGCAGACCTTATCAAATTTGAATCGGAAAATAGGTACTTTTCTTCTCAAAATAAAAGATGAGTTTACATAGTGAAGGAATTTGAGACACCTTCTGACACTACCATAAATGGACAACTTGGACACTTTTAGTCAAGAATGACATGTTCAGTGCTTTTTTAAAGCTAGCGAGAAATGGCGGCATGCAGGAGTTCCCAGTCCTAGTATTAATACAAGTCAAGCAGAATGTCACCCAAAATGAAGCCCTGACCATTCCAGTTTGCACAAAGTGAAAAACAATACAAAGTTGCATTATTTTGCAACCAGTATCACAATAATGCAACTTCCGGCGTAAAAGTAGAAAAATGGTTTTTATGTTGAAAATAAGGTATACTATTGTTAATGCTGATGACCTTATGGTCTGTGGTTACCATGAAACATTTTTATTCTTGTTTTATGATAGTTGGGTTGTTAGGGATGGGCGGGTGTGGGAGGGGTTGTCACCTGGGGGCGGAGCTAATACTCCAATCTTAAAAATAACCATGGATTAACCTCGGCCTTTCTAAAGGTTTGGGTTTTTTTTGCCACATATTTTGTATTACTTTTTTAAATATTTATGTTCAGTTTTTGTTTATGAGTGGACTGTAAGTCAATACATTTATATTAACCTAACTTTTAAAAAGTATATAACTTTTTATGTTTGTACTGTTTAAACTTAAAATATAATTAAATATAGTAAATATGTACAATTTAATTTTTCTTAACTCAGAATGTTTATTTCTAAAACGCACATAATTTTTTTTGATTTGCACCACTCCAACAATAAAGCCTTTTCCAATTCCCTTTTCGTGTTTGAATGCAAGAGGTGCAGTGTTTTGCAACTCGGAGGTAGTGCAATTTGTCAACGTTGGATTATTTGCAGGACTGAGTGTTGCATCAACAACATGAAGAGAAACATTTACAGACACAAACGGGTTACCCTTCCATCTTTAAAATGGCATTACTCCATTGTAATTTTAAGCTATGCAGCTGATATAATATAAGCACCAATGTCATGAGAACCTCTCTTAAAACAAGCTTTCCGTTGATACATTTGTAGAGGTTTGATGAAAAAATGCAAATACCGCCTATCTCTGGCATGGGTCTATTCGATGGGTAAAAGTCTCATGATCAAAAACGTGGCGGATTGAACATTTGACAGGGCAAAAGAATAGGATTGCAAATGGTGCTGGGGGCCAAGGATACGATGTGGATTAGACCTAAAGGGCATACATTCAACCAGCAGGCCAGGGCCAAGGATGGACGGTGGGTGCATAGCAGAGGTCGAGAAATAATGTGCCCAGAAATCCAACAAAAGCTAAATGGCAAGGTGAGGCAATGAACAGAATTTGGCGTACAAAAAAAACCCATGTACATACCATGTAAACACATATAAAGTGTCGCTGTTGTCGCCGTAAGTGTCAGTCTCTGTCGCTGCGTGTACATCGTAACTTATGTAACGGTAAACAATCATGACAGATGATGAGCGGGGTTTCAGATTCGATAGTTGGTTGGTCCCAAGTCTAGCCGGAAGAGGGCGGCAGAGTAAATTTTAAGGGCACACCACACCAAATAAACCAAAATCCATGCGCCAAGCTAATTATCATAATTTGTATACCCACAGAATCTTTTTAATTAGTAGCTTCTTGGGGTCGTGCAGTTAATAGAATGTGTAAGGGCAAGAAACTATCACACCCTGGGGGTTGTGTGTTTCATCTTTATGGGGATTTTGATAAATTGAGGCTTAAAAAGGTCCTATTTGGCCTTACAATTGGAGGAGTGTCTCTCACCTCGTCGTGGATCCGTGTCTCTGACGATTTTCTAGGCGGGGCGAGCGGCCCCGGAATAGGGCTACAACCACCGGCAAATTAGCCCACGCGCCGGGGCCGAGCAACAACAAAGGCAATACATGTCCATCCGAAGAATGATTTGAAACAACACCCGAGCTCAGTCCGAGAATAACTCATGAACTAGAAATGCCAGAGAGACGAAATTTGTACCTGAGTGTGCCTTGAATATCACTGCACCCGAAAATTAGCCTTTTTGGGCCGATGTGCACCATCTTTGTACCGGAAATGGCCTGCAGGCGGGGACACTCCGAAAGCGCTTCAAAAGCATCTTCAGTGGGATTTTTGTACACAGAGGGGGGAGCTGCACACACAAAGAGAAGAAACGAAATAAATTACAATGAGGGTCAAATCACACCCATAACAAGATCGGATTTGCACAAGTTTTCCACCACTGGAAAGCCACCATTCAGGGCTCTCACCTCGTTGTGGATCCGTGTCTCTGACGATTTTCTAGGCGGGGCGAGCGGCCCCGGAATAGGGCTACAACCACCGGCAAATTAGCCCACGCGCCGGGGCCGAGCAACAACAAAGGCAAGACATGTCCATCCGAAGAATGATTTGAAACAACACCCGAGCTCAGTTCGAGAATAACTCATGAACTAGAAATGCCAGAGAGACGAAATTTGTACCTGAGTGTGCCTTGAATATCACTGCACCCGAAAATTAGCCTTTTTGGGCCGATGTGCACCATCTTTGTACCGGAAATGGCCTGCAGGCGGGGACACTCCGAAAGCGCTTCAAAAGCATCTTCAGTGGGATTTTTGTACACAGAGGGGGGAGCTGCACACACAAAGAGAAGAAACGAAATAAATTACAATGAGGGTCAAATCACACCCATAACAAGATCGGATTTGCACAAGTTTTCCACCACTGGAAAGCCACCATTCAGGGCTCTCACCTCGTCGTGGATCCGTGTCTCTGACGATTTTCTAGGTGGGGCGAGCGGCCCCGGAATAGGGCTACAACCACCGGCAAATTAGCCCACGCGCCGGGGCCGAGCAACAACAAAGGCAAGACATGTCCATCCGAAGAATGATTTGAAACAACACCCGAGCTCAGTTCGAGAATAACTCATGAACTAGAAATGCCAGAGAGACGAAATTTGTACCTGAGTGTGCCTTGAATATCACTGCACCCGAAAATTAGCCTTTTTGGGCCGATGTGCACCATCTTTGTACCGGAAATGGCCTGCAGGCGGGGACACTCCGAAAGCGCTTCAAAAGCATCTTCAGTGGGATTTTTGTACACAGAGGGGGGAGCTGCACACACAAAGAGAAGAAACGAAATAAATTACAATGAGGGTCAAATCACACCCATAACAAGATCGGATTTGCACAAGTTTTCCACCACTGGAAAGCCACCATTCAGGGCTCTCACCTCGTCGTGGATCCGTGTCTCTGACGATTTTCTAGGCGGGGCGAGCGGCCCCGGAATAGGGCTACAACCACCGGCAAATTAGCCCACGCGCCGGGGCCGAGCAACAACAAAGGCAAGACATGTCCATCCGAAGAATGATTTGAAACAACACCCGAGCTCAGTCCGAGAATAACTCATGAACTAGAAATGCCAGAGAGACGAAATTTGTACCTGAGTGTGCCTTGAATATCACTGCACCCGAAAATAAGCCTTTTTGGGCCGATGTGCACCATCTTTGTACCGGAAATGGCCTGCAGGCGGGGACACTCCGAAAGCGCTTCAAAAGCATCTTCAGTGGGATTTTTGTACACAGAGGGGGGAGCTGCACACACAAAGAGAAGAAACGAAATAAATTACAATGAGGGTCAAATCACACCCATAACAAGATCGGATTTGCACAAGTTTTCCACCACTGGAAAGCCACCATTCAGGGCTCTCACCTCGTCGTGGATCCGTGTCTCTGACGATTTTCTAGGCGGGGCGAGCGGCCCCGGAATAGGGCTACAACCACCGGCAAATTAGCCCACGCGCCGGGGCCGAGCAACAACAAAGGCAAGACATGTCCATCCGAAGAATGATTTGAAACAACACCCGAGCTCAGTCCGAGAATAACTCATGAACTAGAAATGCCAGAGAGACGAAATTTGTACCTGAGTGTGCCTTGAATATCACTGCACCCGAAAATTAGCCTTTTTGGGCCGATGTGCACCATCTTTGTACCGGAAATGGCCTGCAGGCGGGGACACTCCGAAAGCGCTTCAAAAGCATCTTCAGTGGGATTTTTGTACACAGAGGGGGGAGCTGCACACACAAAGAGAAGAAACGAAATAAATTACAATGAAGGTCAAATCACACCCATAACAAGATCGGATTTGCACAAGTTTTCCACCACTGGAAAGCCACCATTCAGGGCTCTCACCTCGTCGTGGATCCGTGTCTCTGACGATTTTCTAGGCGGGGCGAGCGGCCCCGGAATAGGGCTACAACCACCGGCAAATTAGCCCACGCGCCGGGGCCGAGCAACAACAAAGGCAAGACATGTCCATCCGAAGAATGATTTGAAACAACACCCGAGCTCAGTTCGAGAATAACTCATGAACTAGAAATGCCAGAGAGACGAAATTTGTACCTGAGTGTGCCTTGAATATCACTGCACCCGAAAATTAGCCTTTTTGGGCCGATGTGCACCATCTTTGTACCGGAAATGGCCTGCAGGCGGGGACACTCCGAAAGCGCTTCAAAAGCATCTTCAGTGGGATTTTTGTACACAGAGGGGGGAGCTGCACACACAAAGAGAAGAAACGAAATAAATTACAATGAGGGTCAAATCACACCCATAACAAGATCGGATTTGCACAAGTTTTCCACCACTGGAAAGCCACCATTCAGGGCTCTCACCTCGTCGTGGATCCGTGTCTCTGACGATTTTCTAGGCGGGGCGAGCGGCCCCGGAATAGGGCTACAACCACCGGCAAATTAGCCCACGCGCCGGGGCCGAGCAACAACAAAGGCAAGACATGTCCATCCGAAGAATGATTTGAAACAACACCCGAGCTCAGTTCGAGAATAACTCATGAACTAGAAATGCCAGAGAGACGAAATTTGTACCTGAGTGTGCCTTGAATATCACTGCACCCGAAAATTAGCCTTTTTGGGCCGATGTGCACCATCTTTGTACCGGAAATGGCCTGCAGGCGGGGACACTCCGAAAGCGCTTCAAAAGCATCATCAGTGGGATTTTTGTACACAGAGGGGGGAGCTGCACACACAAAGAGAAGAAACGAAATAAATTACAATGAGGGTCAAATCACACCCATAACAAGATCGGATTTGCACAAGTTTTCCACCACTGGAAAGCCACCATTCAGGGCTCTCACCTCGTCGTGGATCCGTGTCTCTGACGATTTTCTAGGCGGGGCGAGCGGCCCCGGAATAGGGCTACAACCACCGGCAAATTAGCCCACGCGCCGGGGCCGAGCAACAACAAAGGCAAGACATGTCCATCCGAAGAATGATTTGAAACAACACCCGAGCTCAGTTCGAGAATAACTCATGAACTAGAAATGCCAGAGAGACGAAATTTGTACCTGAGTGTACCTTGAATATCACTGCACCCGAAAATTAGCCTTTTTGGGCCGATGTGCTCCATCTTTGTACCGGAAATGGCCTGCAGGCGGGGACACTCCGAAAGCGCTTCAAAAGCATCTTCAGTGGGATTTTTGTACACAGAGGGGGGAGCTGCACACACAAAGAGAAGAAACGAAATAAATTACAATGAGGGTCAAATCACACCCATAACAAGATCGGATTTGCACAAGTTTTCCACCACTGGAAAGCCACCATTCAGGGCTCTCACCTCGTCGTGGATCCGTGTCTCTGACGATTTTCTAGGTGGGGCGAGCGGCCCCGGAATAGGGCTACAACCACCGGCAAATTAGCCCACGCGCCGGGGCCGAGCAACAACAAAGGCAAGACATGTCCATCCGAAGAATGATTTGAAACAACACCCGAGCTCAGTTCGAGAATAACTCATGAACTAGAAATGCCAGAGAGACGAAATTTGTACCTGAGTGTGCCTTGAATATCACTGCACCCGAAAATTAGCCTTTTTGGGCCGATGTGCACCATCTTTGTACCGGAAATGGCCTGCAGGCGGGGACACTCCGAAAGCGCTTCAAAAGCATCTTCAGTGGGATTTTTGTACACAGAGGGGGGAGCTGCACACACAAAGAGAAGAAACGAAATAAATTACAATGAGGGTCAAATCACACCCATAACAAGATCGGATTTGCACAAGTTTTCCACCACTGGAAAGCCACCATTCAGGGCTCTCACCTCGTCGTGGATCCGTGTCTCTGACGATTTTCTAGGCGGGGCGAGCGGCCCCGGAATAGGGCTACAACCACCGGCAAATTAGCCCACGCGCCGGGGCCGAGCAACAACAAAGGCAAGACATGTCCATCCGAAGAATGATTTGAAACAACACCCGAGCTCAGTCCGAGAATAACTCATGAACTAGAAATGCCAGAGAGACGAAATTTGTACCTGAGTGTGCCTTGAATATCACTGCACCCGAAAATAAGCCTTTTTGGGCCGATGTGCACCATCTTTGTACCGGAAATGGCCTGCAGGCGGGGACACTCCGAAAGCGCTTCAAAAGCATCTTCAGTGGGATTTTTGTACACAGAGGGGGGAGCTGCACACACAAAGAGAAGAAACGAAATAAATTACAATGAGGGTCAAATCACACCCATAACAAGATCGGATTTGCACAAGTTTTCCACCACTGGAAAGCCACCATTCAGGGCTCTCACCTCGTCGTGGATCCGTGTCTCTGACGATTTTCTAGGCGGGGCGAGCGGCCCCGGAATAGGGCTACAACCACCGGCAAATTAGCCCACGCGCCGGGGCCGAGCAACAACAAAGGCAAGACATGTCCATCCGAAGAATGATTTGAAACAACACCCGAGCTCAGTCCGAGAATAACTCATGAACTAGAAATGCCAGAGAGACGAAATTTGTACCTGAGTGTGCCTTGAATATCACTGCACCCGAAAATTAGCCTTTTTGGGCCGATGTGCACCATCTTTGTACCGGAAATGGCCTGCAGGCGGGGACACTCCGAAAGCGCTTCAAAAGCATCTTCAGTGGGATTTTTGTACACAGAGGGGGGAGCTGCACACACAAAGAGAAGAAACGAAATAAATTACAATGAAGGTCAAATCACACCCATAACAAGATCGGATTTGCACAAGTTTTCCACCACTGGAAAGCCACCATTCAGGGCTCTCACCTCGTCGTGGATCCGTGTCTCTGACGATTTTCTAGGCGGGGCGAGCGGCCCCGGAATAGGGCTACAACCACCGGCAAATTAGCCCACGCGCCGGGGCCGAGCAACAACAAAGGCAAGACATGTCCATCCGAAGAATGATTTGAAACAACACCCGAGCTCAGTTCGAGAATAACTCATGAACTAGAAATGCCAGAGAGACGAAATTTGTACCTGAGTGTGCCTTGAATATCACTGCACCCGAAAATTAGCCTTTTTGGGCCGATGTGCACCATCTTTGTACCGGAAATGGCCTGCAGGCGGGGACACTCCGAAAGCGCTTCAAAAGCATCTTCAGTGGGATTTTTGTACACAGAGGGGGGAGCTGCACACACAAAGAGAAGAAACGAAATAAATTACAATGAGGGTCAAATCACACCCATAACAAGATCGGATTTGCACAAGTTTTCCACCACTGGAAAGCCACCATTCAGGGCTCTCACCTCGTCGTGGATCCGTGTCTCTGACGATTTTCTAGGCGGGGCGAGCGGCCCCGGAATAGGGCTACAACCACCGGCAAATTAGCCCACGCGCCGGGGCCGAGCAACAACAAAGGCAAGACATGTCCATCCGAAGAATGATTTGAAACAACACCCGAGCTCAGTTCGAGAATAACTCATGAACTAGAAATGCCAGAGAGACGAAATTTGTACCTGAGTGTGCCTTGAATATCACTGCACCCGAAAATTAGCCTTTTTGGGCCGATGTGCACCATCTTTGTACCGGAAATGGCCTGCAGGCGGGGACACTCCGAAAGCGCTTCAAAAGCATCATCAGTGGGATTTTTGTACACAGAGGGGGGAGCTGCACACACAAAGAGAAGAAACGAAATAAATTACAATGAGGGTCAAATCACACCCATAACAAGATCGGATTTGCACAAGTTTTCCACCACTGGAAAGCCACCATTCAGGGCTCTCACCTCGTCGTGGATCCGTGTCTCTGACGATTTTCTAGGCGGGGCGAGCGGCCCCGGAATAGGGCTACAACCACCGGCAAATTAGCCCACGCGCCGGGGCCGAGCAACAACAAAGGCAAGACATGTCCATCCGAAGAATGATTTGAAACAACACCCGAGCTCAGTTCGAGAATAACTCATGAACTAGAAATGCCAGAGAGACGAAATTTGTACCTGAGTGTACCTTGAATATCACTGCACCCGAAAATTAGCCTTTTTGGGCCGATGTGCTCCATCTTTGTACCGGAAATGGCCTGCAGGCGGGGACACTCCGAAAGCGCTTCAAAAGCATCTTCAGTGGGATTTTTGTACACAGAGGGGGGAGCTGCACACACAAAGAGAAGAAACGAAATAAATTACAATGAGGGTCAAATCACACCCATAACAAGATCGGATTTGCACAAGTTTTCCACCACTGGAAAGCCACCATTCAGGGCTCTCACCTCGTCGTGGATCCGTGTCTCTGACGATTTTCTAGGTGGGGCGAGCGGCCCCGGAATAGGGCTACAACCACCGGCAAATTAGCCCACGCGCCGGGGCCGAGCAACAACAAAGGCAAGACATGTCCATCCGAAGAATGATTTGAAACAACACCCGAGCTCAGTTCGAGAATAACTCATGAACTAGAAATGCCAGAGAGACGAAATTTGTACCTGAGTGTGCCTTGAATATCACTGCACCCGAAAATTAGCCTTTTTGGGCCGATGTGCACCATCTTTGTACCGGAAATGGCCTGCAGGCGGGGACACTCCGAAAGCGCTTCAAAAGCATCTTCAGTGGGATTTTTGTACACAGAGGGGGGAGCTGCACACACAAAGAGAAGAAACGAAATAAATTACAATGAGGGTCAAATCACACCCATAACAAGATCGGATTTGCACAAGTTTTCCACCACTGGAAAGCCACCATTCAGGGCTCTCACCTCGTCGTGGATCCGTGTCTCTGACGATTTTCTAGGCGGGGCGAGCGGCCCCGGAATAGGGCTACAACCACCGGCAAATTAGCCCACGCGCCGGGGCCGAGCAACAACAAAGGCAAGACATGTCCATCCGAAGAATGATTTGAAACAACACCCGAGCTCAGTCCGAGAATAACTCATGAACTAGAAATGCCAGAGAGACGAAATTTGTACCTGAGTGTGCCTTGAATATCACTGCACCCGAAAATAAGCCTTTTTGGGCCGATGTGCACCATCTTTGTACCGGAAATGGCCTGCAGGCGGGGACACTCCGAAAGCGCTTCAAAAGCATCTTCAGTGGGATTTTTGTACACAGAGGGGGGAGCTGCACACACAAAGAGAAGAAACGAAATAAATTACAATGAGGGTCAAATCACACCCATAACAAGATCGGATTTGCACAAGTTTTCCACCACTGGAAAGCCACCATTCAGGGCTCTCACCTCGTCGTGGATCCGTGTCTCTGACGATTTTCTAGGCGGGGCGAGCGGCCCCGGAATAGGGCTACAACCACCGGCAAATTAGCCCACGCGCCGGGGCCGAGCAACAACAAAGGCAAGACATGTCCATCCGAAGAATGATTTGAAACAACACCCGAGCTCAGTCCGAGAATAACTCATGAACTAGAAATGCCAGAGAGACGAAATTTGTACCTGAGTGTGCCTTGAATATCACTGCACCCGAAAATTAGCCTTTTTGGGCCGATGTGCACCATCTTTGTACCGGAAATGGCCTGCAGGCGGGGACACTCCGAAAGCGCTTCAAAAGCATCTTCAGTGGGATTTTTGTACACAGAGGGGGGAGCTGCACACACAAAGAGAAGAAACGAAATAAATTACAATGAAGGTCAAATCACACCCATAACAAGATCGGATTTGCACAAGTTTTCCACCACTGGAAAGCCACCATTCAGGGCTCTCACCTCGTCGTGGATCCGTGTCTCTGACGATTTTCTAGGCGGGGCGAGCGGCCCCGGAATAGGGCTACAACCACCGGCAAATTAGCCCACGCGCCGGGGCCGAGCAACAACAAAGGCAAGACATGTCCATCCGAAGAATGATTTGAAACAACACCCGAGCTCAGTTCGAGAATAACTCATGAACTAGAAATGCCAGAGAGACGAAATTTGTACCTGAGTGTGCCTTGAATATCACTGCACCCGAAAATTAGCCTTTTTGGGCCGATGTGCACCATCTTTGTACCGGAAATGGCCTGCAGGCGGGGACACTCCGAAAGCGCTTCAAAAGCATCTTCAGTGGGATTTTTGTACACAGAGGGGGGAGCTGCACACACAAAGAGAAGAAACGAAATAAATTACAATGAGGGTCAAATCACACCCATAACAAGATCGGATTTGCACAAGTTTTCCACCACTGGAAAGCCACCATTCAGGGCTCTCACCTCGTTGTGGATCCGTGTCTCTGACGATTTTCTAGGCGGGGCGAGCGGCCCCGGAATAGGGCTACAACCACCGGCAAATTAGCCCACGCGCCGGGGCCGAGCAACAACAAAGGCAAGACATGTCCATCCGAAGAATGATTTGAAACAACACCCGAGCTCAGTTCGAGAATAACTCATGAACTAGAAATGCCAGAGAGACGAAATTTGTACCTGAGTGTGCCTTGAATATCACTGCACCCGAAAATTAGCCTTTTTGGGCCGATGTGCACCATCTTTGTACCGGAAATGGCCTGCAGGCGGGGACACTCCGAAAGCGCTTCAAAAGCATCATCAGTGGGATTTTTGTACACAGAGGGGGGAGCTGCACACACAAAGAGAAGAAACGAAATAAATTACAATGAGGGTCAAATCACACCCATAACAAGATCGGATTTGCACAAGTTTTCCACCACTGGAAAGCCACCATTCAGGGCTCTCACCTCGTCGTGGATCCGTGTCTCTGACGATTTTCTAGGCGGGGCGAGCGGCCCCGGAATAGGGCTACAACCACCGGCAAATTAGCCCACGCGCCGGGGCCGAGCAACAACAAAGGCAAGACATGTCCATCCGAAGAATGATTTGAAACAACACCCGAGCTCAGTTCGAGAATAACTCATGAACTAGAAATGCCAGAGAGACGAAATTTGTACCTGAGTGTACCTTGAATATCACTGCACCCGAAAATTAGCCTTTTTGGGCCGATGTGCTCCATCTTTGTACCGGAAATGGCCTGCAGGCGGGGACACTCCGAAAGCGCTTCAAAAGCATCTTCAGTGGGATTTTTGTACACAGAGGGGGGAGCTGCACACACAAAGAGAAGAAACGAAATAAATTACAATGAGGGTCAAATCACACCCATAACAAGATCGGATTTGCACAAGTTTTCCACCACTGGAAAGCCACCATTCAGGGCTCTCACCTCGTCGTGGATCCGTGTCTCTGACGATTTTCTAGGCGGGGCGAGCGGCCCCGGAATAGGGCTACAACCACAGGCAAATTAGCCCACGCGCCGGGGCCGAGCAACAACAAAGGCAAGACATGTCCATCCGAAGAATGATTTGAAACAACACCCGAGCTCAGTTCGAGAATAACTCATGAACTAGAAATGCCAGAGAGACGAAATTTGTACCTGAGTGTGCCTTGAATATCACTGCACCCGAAAATTAGCCTTTTTGGGCCGATGTGCACCATCTTTGTACCGGAAATGGCCTGCAGGCGGGGACACTCCGAAAGCGCTTCAAAAGCATCTTCAGTGGGATTTTTGTACACAGAGGGGGGAGCTGCACACACAAAGAGAAGAAACGAAATAAATTACAATGAGGGTCAAATCACACCCATAACAAGATCGGATTTGCACAAGTTTTCCACCACTGGAAAGCCACCATTCAGGGCTCTCACCTCGTCGTAGATCCGTGTCTCTGACGATTTTCTAGGCGGGGCGAGCGGCCCCGGAATAGGGCTACAACCACCGGCAAATTAGCCCACGCGCCCGGGCCGAGCAACAACAAAGGCAAGACATGTCCATCCGAAGAATGATTTGAAACAACACCCGAGCTCAGTTCGAGAATAACTCATGAACTAGAAATGCCAGAGAGACGAAATTTGTACCTGAGTGTGCCTTGAATATCACTGCACCCGAAAATTAGCCTTTTTGGGCCGATGTGCACCATCTTTGTACCGGAAATGGCCTGCAGGCGGGGACACTCCGAAAGCGCTTCAAAAGCATCTTCAGTGGGATTTTTGTACACAGAGGGGGGAGCTGCACACACAAAGAGAAGAAACGAAATAAATTACAATGAGGGTCAAATCACACCCATAACAAGATCGGATTTGCACAAGTTTTCCACCACTGGAAAGCCACCATTCAGGGCTCTCACCTCGTCGTGGATCCGTGTCTCTGACGATTTTCTAGGCGGGGCGAGCGGCCCCGGAATAGGGCAACAACCACCGGCAAATTAGCCCACGCGCCGGGGCCGAGCAACAACAAAGGCAAGACATGTCCATCCGAAGAATGATTTGAAACAACACCCGAGCTCAGTCCGAGAATAACTCATGAACTAGAAAAGCCAGAGAGACGAAATTTGTACCTGAGTGTGCCTTGAATATCACTGCACCCGAAAATTAGCCTTTTTGGGCCGATGTGCACCATCTTTGTACCGGAAATGGCCTGCAGGCGGGGACACTCCGAAAGCGCTTCAAAAGCATCTTCAGTGGGATTTTTGTACACAGAGGGGGGAGCTGCACACACAAAGAGAAGAAACGAAATAAATTACAATGAGGGTCAAATCACACCCATAACAAGATCGGATTTGCACAAGTTTTCCACCACTGGAAAGCCACCATTCAGGGCTCTCACCTCGTCGTAGATCCGTGTCTCTGACGATTTTCTAGGCGGGGCGAGCGGCCCCGGAATAGGGCTACAACCACCGGCAAATTAGCCCACGCGCCCGGGCCGAGCAACAACAAAAGCAAGACATGTCCATCCGAAGAATGATTTGAAACAACACCCGAGCTCAGTTCGAGAATAACTCATGAACTAGAAATGCCAGAGAGACGAAATTTGTACCTGAGTGTGCCTTGAATATCACTGCACCCGAAAATTAGCCTTTTTGGGCCGATGTGCACCATCTTTGTACCGGAAATGGCCTGCAGGCGGGGACACTCCGAAAGCGCTTCAAAAGCATCTTCAGTGGGATTTTTGTACACAGAGGGGGGAGCTGCACACACAAAGAGAAGAAACGAAATAAATTACAATGAGGGTCAAATCACACCCATAACAAGATCGGATTTGCACAAGTTTTCCACCACTGGAAAGCCACCATTCAGGGCTCTCACCTCGTCGTGGATCCGTGTCTCTGACGATTTTCTAGGCGGGGCGAGCGGCCCCGGAATAGGGCAACAACCACCGGCAAATTAGCCCACGCGCCGGGGCCGAGCAACAACAAAGGCAAGACATGTCCATCCGAAGAATGATTTGAAACAACACCCGAGCTCAGTCCGAGAATAACTCATGAACTAGAAAAGCCAGAGAGACGAAATTTGTACCTGAGTGTGCCTTGAATATCACTGCACCCGAAAATTAGCCTTTTTGGGCCGATGTGCACCATCTTTGTACCGGAAATGGCCTGCAGGCGGGGACACTCCGAAAGCGCTTCAAAAGCATCTTCAGTGGGATTTTTGTACACAGAGGGGGGAGCTGCACACACAAAGAGAAGAAACGAAATAAATTACAATGAGGGTCAAATCACACCCATAACAAGATCGGATTTGCACAAGTTTTCCACCACTGGAAAGCCACCATTCAGGGCTCTCACCTCGTCGTGGATCCGTGTCTCTGACGATTTTCTAGGCGGGGCGAGCGGCCCCGGAATAGGGCAACAACCACCGGCAAATTAGCCCACGCGCCGGGGCCGAGCAACAACAAAGGCAAGACATGTCCATCCGAAGAATGATTTGAAACAACACCCGAGCTCAGTCCGAGAATAACTCATGAACTAGAAAAGCCAGAGAGACGAAATTTGTACCTGAGTGTGCCTTGAATATCACTGCACCCGAAAATTAGCCTTTTTGGGCCGATGTGCACCATCTTTGTACCGGAAATGGCCTGCAGGCGGGGACACTCCGAAAGCGCTTCAAAAGCATCTTCAGTGGGATTTTTGTACACAGAGGGGGGAGCTGCACACACAAAGAGAAGAAACGAAATAAATTACAATGAGGGTCAAATCACACCCATAACAAGATCGGATTTGCACAAGTTTTCCACCACTGGAAAGCCACCATTCAGGGCTCTCACCTCGTCGTGGATCCGTGTCTCTGACGATTTTCTAGGCGGGGCGAGCGGCCCCGGAATAGGGCTACAACCACCGGCAAATTAGCCCACGCGCCGGGGCCGAGCAACAACAAAGGCAAGACATGTCCATCCGAAGAATGATTTGAAACAACACCCGAGCTCAGTCCGAGAATAACTCATGAACTAGAAATGCCAGAGAGACGAAATTTGTACCTGAGTGTGCCTTGAATATCACTGCACCCGAAAATTAGCCTTTTTGGGCCGATGTGCACCATCTTTGTACCGGAAATGGCCTGCAGGCGGGGACACTCCGAAAGCGCTTCAAAAGCATCTTCAGTGGGATTTTTGTACACAGAGGGGGGAGCTGCACACACAAAGAGAAGAAACGAAATAAATTACAATGAGGGTCAAATCACACCCATAACAAGATCGGATTTGCACAAGTTTTCCACCACTGGAAAGCCACCATTCAGGGCTCTCACCTCGTCGTGGATCCGTGTCTCTGACGATTTTCTAGGCGGGGCGAGCGGCCCCGGAATAGGGCAACAACCACCGGCAAATTAGCCCACGCGCCGGGGCCGAGCAACAACAAAGGCAAGACATGTCCATCCGAAGAATGATTTGAAACAACACCCGAGCTCAGTCAAAAATAACTCATGAACTAGAAAAGCCAGAGAGACGAAATTTGTACCTGAGTGTGCCTTGAATATCACTGCACCCGAAAATTAGCCTTTTTGGGCCGATGTGCACCATCTTTGTACCGGAAATGGCCTGCAGGCGGGGACACTCCGAAAGCGCTTCAAAAGCATCTTCAGTGGGATTTTTGTACACAGAGGGGGGAGCTGCACACACAAAGAGAAGAAACGAAATAAATTACAATGAGGGTCAAATCACACCCATAACAAGATCGGATTTGCACAAGTTTTCCACCACTGGAAAGCCACCATTCAGGGCTCTCACCTCGTCGTGGATCCGTGTCTCTGACGATTTTCTAGGCGGGGCGAGCGGCCCCGGAATAGGGCAACAACCACCGGCAAATTAGCCCACGCGCCGGGGCCGAGCAACAACAAAGGCAAGACATGTCCATCCGAAGAATGATTTGAAACAACACCCGAGCTCAGTTCGAGAATAACTCATGAACTAGAAAAGCCAGAGAGACGAAATTTGTACCTGAGTGTGCCTTGAATATCACTGCACCCGAAAATTAGCCTTTTTGGGCCGATGTGCACCATCTTTGTACCGGAAATGGCCTGCAGGCGGGGACACTCCGAAAGCGCTTCAAAAGCATCTTCAGTGGGATTTTTGTACACAGAGGGGGGAGCTGCACACACAAAGAGAAGAAACGAAATAAATTACAATGAGGGTCAAATCACACCCATAACAAGATCGGATTTGCACAAGTTTTCCACCACTGGAAAGCCACCATTCAGGGCTCTCACCTCGTCGTGGATCCGTGTCTCTGACGATTTTCTAGGCGGGGCGAGCGGCCCCGGAATAGGGCTACAACCACCGGCAAATTAGCCCACGCGCCGGGGCCGAGCAACAACAAAGGCAAGACATGTCCATCCGAAGAATGATTTGAAACACCCGAGCTCAGTTCGAGAATAACTCATGAACTAGAAATGCCAGAGAGACGAAATTTGTACCTGAGTGTGCCTTGAATATCACTGCACCCGAAAATTAGCCTTTTTGGGCCGATGTGCACCATCTTTGTACCGGAAATGGCCTGCAGGCGGGGACACCCCGAAAGCGCTTCAAAAGCATCTTCAGTGGGATTTTTGTACACAGAGGGGGGAGCTGCACACACAAAGAGAAGAAACGAAATAAATTACAATGAGGGTCAAATCACACCCATAACAAGATCGGATTTGCACAAGTTTTCCACCACTGGAAAGCCACCATTCAGGGCTCTCACCTCGTCGTTGATCCGTGTCTCTGACGATTTTCTAGGCGGGGCGAGCGGCCCCGGAATAGGGCTACAACCACCGGCAAATTAGCCCACGCGCCGGGGCCGAGCAACAACAAAGGCAAGACATGTCGATCCGAAGAATGATTTGAAACAACACCCGAGCTCAGTTCGAGAATAACTCATGAACTAGAAATGCCAGAGAGACGAAATTTGTACCTGAGTGTGCCTTGAATATCACTGCACCCGAAAATTAGCCTTTTTGGGCCGATGTGCACCATCTTTGTACCGGAAATGGCCTGCAGGCGGGGACACTCCGAAAGCGCTTCAAAAGCATCTTCAGTGGGATTTTTGTACACAGAGGGGGGAGCTGCACACACAAAGAGAAGAAACGAAATAAATTACAATGAGGGTCAAATCACACCCATAACAAGATCGGATTTGCACAAGTTTTCCACCACTGGAAAGCCACCATTCAGGGCTCTCACCTCGTCGTGGATCCGTGTCTCTGACGATTTTCTAGGCGGGGCGAGCGGCCCCGGAATAGGGCTACAACCACCGGCAAATTAGCCCACGCGCCGGGGCCGAGCAACAACAAAGGCAAGACATGTCCATCCGAAGAATGATTTGAAACAACACCCGAGCTCAGTCCGAGAATAACTCATGAACTAGAAATGCCAGAGAGACGAAATTTGTACCTGAGTGTGCCTTGAATATCACTGCACCCGAAAATTAGCCTTTTTGGGCCGATGTGCACCATCTTTGTACCGGAAATGGCCTGCAGGCGGGGACACTCCGAAAGCGCTTCAAAAGCATCTTCAGTGGGATTTTTGTACACAGAGGGGGGAGCTGCACACACAAAGAGAAGAGACGAAATAAATTACAATGAGGGTCAAATCACACCCATAACAAGATCGGATTTGCACAAGTTTTCCACCACTGGAAAGCCACCATTCAGGGCTCTCACCTCGTCGTGGATCCGTGTCTCTGACGATTTTCTAGGCGGGGCGAGCGGCCCCGGAATAGGGCTACAACCACCGGCAAATTAGCCCACGCGCCGGGGCCGAGCAACAACAAAGGCAAGACATGTCCATCCGAAGAATGATTTGAAACAACACCCGAGCTCAGTCCGAGAATAACTCATGAACTAGAAATGCCAGAGAGACGAAATTTGTACCTGAGTGTGCCTTGAATATCACTGCACCCGAAAATTAGCCTTTTTGGGCCGATGTGCACCATCTTTGTACCGGAAATGGCCTGCAGGTGGGGACACTCCGAAAGCGCTTCAAAAGCATCTTCAGTGGGATTTTTGTACACAGAGGGGGGAGCTGCACACACAAAGAGAAGAAACGAAATAAATTACAATGAGGGTCAAATCACACCCATAACAAGATCGGATTTGCACAAGTTTTCCACCACTGGAAAGCCACCATTCAGGGCTCTCACCTCGTCGTGGATCCGTGTCTCTGACGATTTTCTAGGCGGGGCGAGCGGCCCCGGAATAGGGCTACAACCACCGGCAAATTAGCCCACGCGCCGGGGCCGAGCAACAACAAAGGCAAGACATGTCCATCCGAAGAATGATTTGAAACAACACCCGAGCTCAGTTCGAGAATAACTCATGAACTAGAAATGCCAGAGAGACGAAATTTGTACCTGAGTGTGCCTTGAATATCACTGCACCCGAAAATTAGCCTTTTTGGGCCGATGTGCACCATCTTTGTACCGGAAATGGCCTGCAGGCGGGGACACTCCGAAAGCGCTTCAAAAGCATCTTCAGTGGGATTTTTGTACACAGAGGGGGGAGCTGCACACACAAAGAGAAGAAACGAAATAAATTACAATGAGGGTCAAATCACACCCATAACAAGATCGGATTTGCACAAGTTTTCCACCACTGGAAAGCCACCATTCAGGGCTCTCACCTCGTCGTGGATCCGTGTCTCTGACGATTTTCTAGGCGGGGCGAGCGGCCCCGGAATAGGGCTACAACCACCGGCAAATTAGCCCACGCGCCGGGGCCGAGCAACAACAAAGGCAAGACATGTCCATCCGAAGAATGATTTGAAACAACACCCGAGCTAAGTTCGAGAATAACTCATGAACTAGAAATGCCAGAGAGACGAAATTTGTACCTGAGTGTGCCTTGAATATCACTGCACCCGAAAATTAGCCTTTTTGGGCCGATGTGCACCATCTTTGTACCGGAAATGGCCTGCAGGCGGGGACACTCCGAAAGCGCTTCAAAAGCATCTTCAGTGGGATTTTTGTACACAGAGGGGGGAGCTGCACACACAAAGAGAAGAAACGAAATAAATTACAATGAGGGTCAAATCACACCCATAACAAGATCGGATTTGCACAAGTTTTCCACCACTGGAAAGCCACCATTCAGGGCTCTCACCTCGTCGTGGATCCGTGTCTCTGACGATTTTCTAGGCGGGGCGAGCGGCCCCGGAATAGGGCTACAACCACCGGCAAATTAGCCCACGCGCCGGGGCCGAGCAACAACAAAGGCAAGACATGTCCATCCGAAGAATGATTTGAAACAACACCCGAGCTCAGTCCGAGAATAACTCATGAACTAGAAATGCCAGAGAGACGAAATTTGTACCTGAGTGTGCCTTGAATATCACTGCACCCGAAAATTAGCCTTTTTGGGCCGATGTGCACCATCTTTGTACCGGAAATGGCCTGCAGGCGGGGACACTCCGAAAGCGCTTCAAAAGCATCTTCAGTGGGATTTTTGTACACAGAGGGGGGAGCTGCACACACAAAGAGAAGAAACGAAATAAATTACAATGAGGGTCAAATCACACCCATAACAAGATCGGATTTGCACAAGTTTTCCACCACTGGAAAGCCACCATTCAGGGCTCTCACCTCGTCGTGGATCCGTGTCTCTGACGATTTTCTAGGCGGGGCGAGCGGCCCCGGAGTAGGGCTACAACCACCGGCAAATTAGCCCACGCGCCGGGGCCGAGCAACAACAAAGGCAAGACATGTCCATCCGAAGAATGATTTGAAACAACACCCGAGCTCAGTTCGAGAATAACTCATGAACTAGAAATGCCAGAGAGACGAAATTTGTACCTGAGTGTGCCTTGAATATCACTGCACCCGAAAATTAGCCTTTTTGGGCCGATGTGCACCATCTTTGTACCGGAAATGGCCTGCAGGCGGGGACACTCCGAAAGCGCTTCAAAAGCATCTTCAGTGGGATTTTTGTACACAGAGGGGGGAGCTGCACACACAAAGAGAAGAAACGAAATAAATTACAATGAGGGTCAAATCACACCCATAACAAGATCGGATTTGCACAAGTTTTCCACCACTGGAAAGCCACCATTCAGGGCTCTCACCTCGTCGTGGATCCGTGTCGCTGACGATTTTCTAGGCGGGGCGAGCGGCCCCGGAATAGGGCTACAACCACCGGCAAATTAGCCCACGCGCCGGGGCCGAGCAACAACAAAGGCAAGACATGTCCATCCGAAGAATGATTTGAAACAACACCCGAGCTCAGTTCGAGAATAACTCATGAACTAGAAATGCCAGAGAGACGAAATTTGTACCTGAGTGTGCCTTGAATATCACTGCACCCGAAAATTAGCCTTTTTGGGCCGATGTGCACCATCTTTGTACCGGAAATGGCCTGCAGGCGGGGACACTCCGAAAGCGCTTCAAAAGCATCTTCAGTGGGATTTTTGTACACAGAGGGGGGAGCTGCACACACAAAGAGAAGAAACGAAATAAATTACAATGAGGGTCAAATCACACCCATAACAAGATCGGATTTGCACAAGTTTTCCACCACTGGAAAGCCACCATTCAGGGCTCTCACCTCGTCGTGAATCCGTGTCTCTGACGATTTTCTAGGCGGGGCGAGCGGCCCCGGAATAGGGCTACAACCACCGGCAAATTAGCCCACGCGCCGGGGCCGAGCAACAACAAAGGCAAGACATGTCCATCCGAAGAATGATTTGAAACAACACCCAAGCTCAGTCCGAGAATAACTCATGAACTAGAAATGCCAGAGAGACGAAATTTGTACCTGAGTGTGCCTTAAATATCACTGCACCCGAAAATTAGCCTTTTTGGGCCGATGTGCACCATCTTTGTACCGGAAATGGCCTGCAGGCGGGGACACTCCGAAAGCGCTTCAAAAGCATCTTCAGTGGGATTTTTGTACACAGAGGGGGGAGCTGCACACACAAAGAGAAGAAACGAAATAAATTACAATGAGGGTCAAATCACACCCATAACAAGATCGGATTTGCACAAGTTTTCCACCACTGGAAAGCCACCATTCAGGGCTCTCACCTCGTCGTGGATCCGTGTCTCTGACGATTTTCTAGGCGGGGCGAGCGGCCCCGGAATAGGGCTACAACCACCGGCAAATTAGCCCACGCGCCGGGGCCGAGCAACAACAAAGGCAAGACATGTCCATCCGAAGAATGATTTGAAACAACACCCGAGCTCAGTCCGAGAATAACTCATGAACTAGAAATGCCAGAGAGACGAAATTTGTACCTGAGTGTGCCTTGAATATCACTGCACCCGAAAATTAGCCTTTTTGGGCCGATGTGCACCATCTTTGTACCGGAAATGGCCTGCAGGCGGGGACACTCCGAAAGCGCTTCAAAAGCATCTTCAGTGGGATTTTTGTACACAGAGGGGGGAGCTGCACACACAAAGAGAAGAAACGAAATAAATTACAATGAGGGTCAAATCACACCCATAACAAGATCGGATTTGCAAAAGTTTTCCACCACTGGAAAGCCACCATTCAGGGCTCTCACCTCGTCGTGGATCCGTGTCTCTGACGATTTTCTAGGCGGGGTGAGCGGCCCCGGAATAGGGCTACAACCACCGGCAAATTAGCCCACGCGCCGGGGCCGAGCAACAACAAAGGCAAGACATGTCCATCCGAAGAATGATTTGAAACAACACCCGAGCTCAGTTCGAGAATAACTCATGAACTAGAAATGCCAGAGAGACGAAATTTGTACCTGAGTGTGCCTTGAATATCACTGCACCCGAAAATTAGCCTTTTTGGGCCGATGTGCACCATCTTTGTACCGGAAATGGCCTGCAGGCGGGGACACTCCGAAAGCGCTTCAACACCCGAGCTCAGTCCGAGAATAACTCATGAACTAGAAATGCCAGAGAGACGAAATTTGTACCTGAGTGTGCCTTGAATATCACTGCACCCGAAAATTAGCCTTTTTGGGCCGATGTGCACCATCTTTGTACCGGAAATGGCCTGCAGGCGGGGACACTCCGAAAGCGCTTCAAAAGCATCTTCAGTGGGATTTTTGTACACAGAGGGGGGAGCTGCACACACAAAGAGAAGAAACGAAATAAATTACAATGAGGGTCAAATCACACCCATAACAAGATCGGATTTGCACAAGTTTTCCACCACTGGAAAGCCACCATTCAGGGCTCTCACCTCGTCGTGGATCCGTGTCTGTGACGATTTTCTAGGCGGGGCGAGCGGCCCCGGAATAGGGCTACAACCACCGGCAAATTAGCCCACGCGCCGGGGCCGAGCAACAACAAAGGCAAGACATGTCCATCCGAAGAATGATTTGAAACAACACCCGAGCTCAGTTCGAGAATAACTCATGAACTAGAAATGCCAGAGAGACGAAATTTGTACCTGAGTGTGCCTTGAATATCACTGCACCCGAAAATTAGCCTTTTTGGGCCGATGTGCACCATCTTTGTACCGGAAATGGCCTGCAGGCGGGGACACTCCGAAAGCGCTTCAAAAGCATCTTCAGTGGGATTTTTGTACACAGAGGGGGGAGCTGCACACACAAAGAGAAGAAACGAAATAAATTACAATGAGGGTCAAATCACACCCATAACAAGATCGGATTTGCACAAGTTTTCCACCACTGGAAAGCCACCATTCAGAGCTCTCACCTCGTCGTGGATCCGTGTCTCTGACGATTTTCTAGGCGGGGCGAGCGGCCCCGGAATAGGGCTACAACCACCGGCAAATTAGCCCACGCGCCGGGGCCGAGCAACAACAAAGGCAAGACATGTCCATCCGAAGAATGATTTGAAACAACACCCGAGCTCAGTTCGAGAATAACTCATGAACTAGAAATGCCAGAGAGACGAAATTTGTACCTGAGTGTGCCTTGAAAATCACTGCACCCGAAAATTAGCCTTTTTGGGCCGATGTGCACCATCTTTGTACCGGAAATGGCCTGCAGGCGGGGACACTCCGAAAGCGCTTCAACACCCGAGCTCAGTCCGAGAATAACTCATGAACTAGAAATGCCAGAGAGACGAAATTTGTACCTGAGTGTGCCTTGAATATCACTGCACCCGAAAATTAGCCTTTTTGGGCCGATGTGCACCATCTTTGTACCGGAAATGGCCTGCAGGCGGGGACACTCCGAAAGCGCTTCAAAAGCATCTTCAGTGGGATTTTTGTACACAGAGGGGGGAGCTGCACACACAAAGAGAAGAAACGAAATAAATTACAATGAGGGTCAAATCACACCCATAACAAGATCGGATTTGCACAAGTTTTCCACCACTGGAAAGCCACCATTCAGGGCTCTCACCTCGTTGTGGATCCGTGTCTCTGACGATTTTCTAGGCGGGGCGAGCGGCCCCGGAATAGGGCTACAACCACCGGCAAATTAGCCCACGCGCCGGGGCCGAGCAACAACAAAGGCAAGACATGTCCATCCGAAGAATGATTTGAAACAACACCCGAGCTCAGTCCGAGAATAACTCATGAACTAGAAATGCCAGAGAGACGAAATTTGTACCTGAGTGTGCCTTGAATATCACTGCACCCGAAAATTAGCCTTTTTGGGCCGATGTGCACCATCTTTGTACCGGAAATGGCCTGCAGGCGGGGACACTCCGAAAGCGCTTCAAAAGCATCTTCAGTGGGATTTTTGTACACAGAGGGGGGAGCTGCACACACAAAGAGAAGAAACGAAATAAATTACAATGAGGGTCAAATCACACCCATAACAAGATCGGATTTGCACAAGTTTTCCACCACTGGAAAGCCACCATTCAGGGCTCTCACCTCGTTGTGGATCCGTGTCTCTGACGATTTTCTAGGCGGGGCGAGCGGCCCCGGAATAGGGCTACAACCACCGGCAAATTAGCCCACGCGCCGGGGCCGAGCAACAACAAAGGCAAGACATGTCCATCCGAAGAATGATTTGAAACAACACCCGAGCTCAGTTCGAGAATAACTCATGAACTAGAAATGCCAGAGAGACGAAATTTGTACCTGAGTGTGCCTTGAATATCACTGCACCCGAAAATTAGCCTTTTTGGGCCGATGTGCACCATCTTTGTACCGGAAATGGCCTGCAGGCGGGGACACTCCGAAAGCGCTTCAAAAGCATCTTCAGTGGGATTTTTGTACACAGAGGGGGGAGCTGCACACACAAAGAGAAGAAACGAAATAAATTACAATGAGGGTCAAATCACACCCATAACAAGATCGGATTTGCACAAGTTTTCCACCACTGGAAAGCCACCATTCAGGGCTCTCACCTCGTTGTGGATCCGTGTCTCTGACGATTTTCTAGGCGGGGCGAGCGGCCCCGGAATAGGGCTACAACCACCGGCAAATTAGCCCACGCGCCGGGGCCGAGCAACAACAAAGGCAAGACATGTCCATCCGAAGAATGATTTGAAACAACACCCGAGCTCAGTTCGAGAATAACTCATGAACTAGAAATGCCAGAGAGACGAAATTTGTACCTGAGTGTGCCTTGAATATCACTGCACCCGAAAATTAGCCTTTTTGGGCCGATGTGCACCATCTTTGTACCGGAAATGGCCTGCAGGCGGGGACACTCCGAAAGCGCTTCAAAAGCATCTTCAGTGGGATTTTTGTACACAGAGGGGGGAGCTGCACACACAAAGAGAAGAAACGAAATAAATTACAATGAGGGTCAAATCACACCCATAACAAGATCGGATTTGCACAAGTTTTCCACCACTGGAAAGCCACCATTCAGGGCTCTCACCTCGTTGTGGATCCGTGTCTCTGACGATTTTCTAGGCGGGGCGAGCGGCCCCGGAATAGGGCTACAACCACCGGCAAATTAGCCCACGCGCCGGGGCCGAGCAACAACAAAGGCAAGACATGTCCATCCGAAGAATGATTTGAAACAACACCCGAGCTCAGTCCGAGAATAACTCATGAACTAGAAATGCCAGAGAGACGAAATTTGTACCTGAGTGTGCCTTGAATATCACTGCACCCGAAAATTAGCCTTTTTGGGCCGATGTGCACCATCTTTGTACCGGAAATGGCCTGCAGGCGGGGACACTCCGAAAGCGCTTCAAAAGCATCTTCAGTGGGATTTTTGTACACAGAGGGGGGAGCTGCACACACAAAGAGAAGAAACGAAATAAATTACAATGAGGGTCAAATCACACCCATAACAAGATCGGATTTGCACAAGTTTTCCACCACTGGAAAGCCACCATTCAGGGCTCTCACCTCGTTGTGGATCCGTGTCTCTGACGATTTTCTAGGCGGGGCAAGCGGCCCCGGAATAGGGCTACAACCACCGGCAAATTAGCCCACGCGCCGGGGCCGAGCAACAACAAAGGCAAGACATGTCCATCCGAAGAATGATTTGAAACAACACCCGAGCTCAGTTCGAGAATAACTCATGAACTAGAAATGCCAGAGAGACGAAATTTGTACCTGAGTGTGCCTTGAATATCACTGCACCCGAAAATTAGCCTTTTTGGGCCGATGTGCACCATCTTTGTACCGGAAATGGCCTGCAGGCGGGGACACTCCGAAAGCGCTTCAAAAGCATCTTCAGTGGGATTTTTGTACACAGAGGGGGGAGCTGCACACACAAAGAGAAGAAACGAAATAAATTACAATGAGGGTCAAATCACACCCATAACAAGATCGGATTTGCACAAGTTTTCCACCACTGGAAAGCCACCATTCAGGGCTCTCACCTCGTTGTGGATCCGTGTCTCTGACGATTTTCTAGGCGGGGCGAGCGGCCCCGGAATAGGGCTACAACCACCGGCAAATTAGCCCACGCGCCGGGGCCGAGCAACAACAAAGGCAAGACATGTCCATCCGAAGAATGATTTGAAACAACACCCGAGCTCAGTTCGAGAATAACTCATGAACTAGAAATGCCAGAGAGACGAAATTTGTACCTGAGTGTGCCTTGAATATCACTGCACCCGAAAATTAGCCTTTTTGGGCCGATGTGCACCATCTTTGTACCGGAAATGGCCTGCAGGCGGAGACACTCCGAAAGCGCTTCAAAAGCATCTTCAGTGGGATTTTTGTACACAGAGGGGGGAGCTGCACACACAAAGAGAAGAAACGAAATAAATTACAATGAGGGTCAAATCACACCCATAACAAGATCGGATTTGCACAAGTTTTCCACCACTGGAAAGCCACCATTCAGGGCTCTCACCTCGTTGTGGATCCGTGTCTCTGACGATTTTCTAGGCGGGGCGAGCGGCCCCGGAATAGGGCTACAACCACCGGCAAATTAGCCCACGCGCCGGGGCCGAGCAACAACAAAGGCAAGACATGTCCATCCGAAGAATGATTTGAAACAACACCCGAGCTCAGTCCGAGAATAACTCATGAACTAGAAATGCCAGAGAGACGAAATTTGTACCTGAGTGTGCCTTGAATATCACTGCACCCGAAAATTAGCCTTTTTGGGCCGATGTGCACCATCTTTGTACCGGAAATGGCCTGCAGGCGGGGACACTCCGAAAGCGCTTCAAAAGCATCTTCAGTGGGATTTTTGTACACAGAGGGGGGAGCTGCACACACAAAGAGAAGAAACGAAATAAATTACAATGAGGGTCAAATCACACCCATAACAAGATCGGATTTGCACAAGTTTTCCACCACTGGAAAGCCACCATTCAGGGCTCTCACCTCGTCGTGGATCCGTGTCTCTGACGATTTTCTAGGCGGGGCGAGCGGCCCCGGAATAGGGCTACAACCACCGGCAAATTAGCCCACGCACCGGGGCCGAGCAACAACAAAGGCAAGACATGTCCATCCGAAGAATGATTTGAAACAACACCCGAGCTCAGTCCGAGAATAACTCATGAACTAGAAATGCCAGAGAGACGAAATTTGTACCTGAGTGTGCCTTGAATATCACTGCACCCGAAAATTAGCCTTTTTGGGCCGATGTGCACCATCTTTGTACCGGAAATGGCCTGCAGGCGGGGACACTCCGAAAGCGCTTCAAAAGCATCTTCAGTGGGATTTTTGTACACAGAGGGGGGAGCTGCACACACAAAGAGAAGAAACGAAATAAATTACAATGAGGGTCAAATCACACCCATAACAAGATCGGATTTGCACAAGTTTTCCACCACTGGAAAGCCACCATTCAGGGCTCTCACCTCGTCGTGGATCCGTGTCTCTGACGATTTTCTAGGCGGGGCGAGCGGCCCCGGAATAGGGCTACAACCACCGGCAAATTAGCCCACGCGCCGGGGCCGAGCAACAACAAAGGCAAGACATGTCCATCCGAAGAATGATTTGAAACAACACCCGAGCTCAGTTCGAGAATAACTCATGAACTAGAAATGCCAGAGAGACGAAATTTGTACCTGAGTGTGCCTTGAATATCACTGCACCCGAAAATTAGCCTTTTTGGGCCGATGTGCACCATCTTTGTACCGGAAATGGCCTGCAGGCGGGGACACCCCGAAAGCGCTTCAAAAGCATCTTCAGTGGGATTTTTGTACACAGAGGGGGGAGCTGCACACACAAAGAGAAGAAACGAAATAAATTACAATGAGGGTCAAATCACACCCATAACAAGATCGGATTTGCACAAGTTTTCCACCACTGGAAAGCCACCATTCAGGGCTCTCACCTCGTCGTGGATCCGTGTCTCTGACGATTTTCTAGGCGGGGCGAGCGGCCCCGGAATAGGGCTACAACCACCGGCAAATTAGCCCACGCGCCGGGGCCGAGCAACAACAAAGGCAAGACATGTCCATCCGAAGAATGATTTGAAACAACACCCGAGCTCAGTTCGAGAATAACTCATGAACTAGAAATGCCAGAGAGACGAAATTTGTACCTGAGTGTGCCTTGAATATCACTGCACCCGAAAATTAGCCTTTTTGGGCCGATGTGCACCATCTTTGTACCGGAAATGGCCTGCAGGCGGGGACACTCCGAAAGCGCTTCAAAAGCATCTTCAGTGGGATTTTTGTACACAGAGGGGGGAGCTGCACACACAAAGAGAAGAAACGAAATAAATTACAATGAGGGTCAAATCACACCCATAACAAGATCGGATTTGCACAAGTTTTCCACCACTGGAAAGCCACCATTCAGGGCTCTCACCTCGTCGTGGATCCGTGTCTCTGACGATTTTCTAGGCGGGGCGAGCGGCCCCGGAATAGGGCTACAACCACCGGCAAATTAGCCCACGCGCCGGGGCCGAGCAACAACAAAGGCAAGACATGTCCATCCGAAGAATGATTTGAAACAACACCCGAGCTCAGTTCGAGAATAACTCATGAACTAGAAATGCCAGAGAGACGAAATTTGTACCTGAGTGTGCCTTGAATATCACTGCACCCGAAAATTAGCCTTTTTGGGCCGATGTGCACCATCTTTGTACCGGAAATGGCCTGCAGGCGGGGACACTCCGAAAGCGCTTCAAAAGCATCTTCAGTGGGATTTTTGTACACAGAGGGGGGAGCTGCACACACAAAGAGAAGAAACGAAATAAATTACAATGAGGGTCAAATCACACCCATAACAAGATCGGATTTGCACAAGTTTTCCACCACTGGAAAGCCACCATTCAGGGCTCTCACCTCGTCGTGGATCCGTGTCTCTGACGATTTTCTAGGCGGGGCGAGCGGCCCCGGAATAGGGCTACAACCACCGGCAAATTAGCCCACGCGCCGGGGCCGAGCAACAACAAAGGCAAGACATGTCCATACGAAGAATGATTTGAAACAACACCCGAGCTCAGTTCGAGAATAACTCATGAACTAGAAATGCCAGAGAGACGAAATTTGTACCTGAGTGTGCCTTGAATATCACTGCACCCGAAAATTAGCCTTTTTGGGCCGATGTGCACCATCTTTGTACCGGAAATGGCCTGCAGGCGGGGACACTCCGAAAGCGCTTCAAAAGCATCATCAGTGGGATTTTTGTACACAGAGGGGGGAGCTGCACACACAAAGAGAAGAAACGAAATAAATTACAATGAGGGTCAAATCACACCCATAACAAGATCGGATTTGCACAAGTTTTCCACCACTGGAAAGCCACCATTCAGGGCTCTCACCTCGTCGTAGATCCGTGTCTCTGACGATTTTCTAGGCGGGGCGAGCGGCCCCGGAATAGGGCTACAACCACCGGCAAATTAGCCCACGCGCCGGGGCCGAGCAACAACAAAGGCAAGACATGTCCATCCGAAGAATGATTTGAAACAACACCCGAGCTCAGTTCGAGAATAACTCATGAACTAGAAATGCCAGAGAGACGAAATTTGTACCTGAGTGTGCCTTGAATATCACTGCACCCGAAAATTAGCCTTTTTGGGCCGATGTGCACCATCTTTGTACCGGAAATGGCCTGCAGGCGGGGACACTCCGAAAGCGCTTCAAAAGCATCTTCAGTGGGATTTTTGTACACAGAGGGGGGAGCTGCACACACAAAGAGAAGAAACGAAATAAATTACAATGAGGGTCAAATCACACCCATAACAAGATCGGATTTGCACAAGTTTTCCACCACTGGAAAGCCACCATTCAGGGCTCTCACCTCGTCGTGGATCCGTGTCTCTGACGATTTTCTAGGCGGGGCGAGCGGCCCCGGAATAGGGCTACAACCACCGGCAAATTAACCCACGCGCCGGGGCCGAGCAACAACAAAGGCAAGACATGTCCATCCGAAGAATGATTTGAAACAACACCCGAGCTCAGTTCGAGAATAACTCATGAACTAAAAATGCCAGAGAGACGAAATTTGTACCTGAGTGTGCCTTGAATATCACTGCACCCGAAAATTAGCCTTTTTGGGCCGATGTGCACCATCTTTGTACCGGAAATGGCCTGCAGGCGGGGACACTCCGAAAGCGCTTCAAAAGCATCTTCAGTGGGATTTTTGTACACAGAGGGGGGAGCTGCACACACAAAGAGAAGAAACGAAATAAATTACAATGAGGGTCAAATCACACCCATAACAAGATCGGATTTGCACAAGTTTTCCACCACTGGAAAGCCACCATTCAGGGCTCTCACCTCGTCGTGGATCCGTGTCTCTGACGATTTTCTTGGCGGGGCGAGCGGCCCCGGAATAGGGCTACAACCACCGGCAAATTAGCCCACGCGCCGGGGCCGAGCAACAACAAAGGCAAGACATGTCCATCCGAAGAATGATTTGAAACAACACCCGAGCTCAGTTCGAGAATAACTCATGAACTAGAAATGCCAGAGAGACGAAATTTGTACCTGAGTGTGCCTTGAATATCACTGCACCCGAAAATTAGCCTTTTTGGGCCGATGTGCACCATCTTTGTACCGGAAATGGCCTGCAGGCGGGGACACTCCGAAAGCGCTTCAAAAGCATCTTCAGTGGGATTTTTGTACACAGAGGGGGGAGCTGCACACACAAAGAGAAGAAACGAAATAAATTACAATGAGGGTCAAATCACACCCATAACAAGATCGGATTTGCACAAGTTTTCCACCACTGGAAAGCCACCATTCAGGGCTCTCACCTCGTTGTGGATCCGTGTCTCTGACGATTTTCTAGGCGGGGCGAGCGGCCCCGGAATAGGGCTACAACCACCGGCAAATTAGCCCACGCGCCGGGGCCGAGCAAGAACAAAGGCAAGACATGTCCATCAGAAGAATGATTTGAAACAACACCCGAGCTAAGTTTGAGAATAACTCATGAACTAGAAATTCTAGAGAGACGAAATTTGTACCTGAGTGTGCCTTGAATTCCACTTCACCCGAACATTAGACTTTTTGGGCCGATGTGCACCATCTTTGTACCGGAAATGGCCTGCAGGCGGGGACACTCCGAAAGCGCTTCAAAAGCATCTTCAGTTGGATTTTTGTACACAGAGGGGGGAGCTGCACACACAAAGAGAAGAAACGAAATAAATTACAATGAGGGTCAAATCACACCCATAACAAGATCGGATTTGCACAAGTTTTCCACCACTGGAAAGCCACCATTCAGGGCTCTCACCTCGTCGTGGATCCGTGTCTCTGACGATTTTCTAGGCGGGGCGAGCGGCCCCGGAATAGGGCTACAACCACCGGCAAATTAGCCCACGCGCCGGGGCCGAGCAACAACAAAGGCAAGACATGTCCATCCGAAGAATGATTTGAAACAACACCCGAGCTCAGTTCGAGAATAACTCATGAACTAGAAATGCCAGAGAGACGAAATTTGTACCTGAGTGTGCCTTGAATATCACTGCACCCGAAAATTAGCCTTTTTGGGCCGATGTGCACCATCTTTGTACCGGAAATGGCCTGCAGGCGGGGACACTCCGAAAGCGCTTCAAAAGCATCATCAGTGGGATTTTTGTACACAGAGGGGGGAGCTGCACACACAAAGAGAAGAAACGAAATAAATTACAATGAGGGTCAAATCACACCCATAACAAGATCGGATTTGCACAAGTTTTCCACCACTGGAAAGCCACTATTCAGGGCTCTCACCTCGTCGTGGATCCGTGTCTCTGACGATTTTCTAGGCGGGGCGAGCGGCCCCGGAATAGGGCTACAACCACCGGCAAATTAGCCCACGCGCCGGGGCCGAGCAACAACAAAGGCAAGACATGTCCATCCGAAGAATGATTTGAAACAACACCCGAGCTCAGTTCGAGAATAACTCATGAACTAGAAATGCCAGAGAGACGAAATTTGTACCTGAGTGTGCCTTGAATATCACTGCACCCGAAAATTAGCCTTTTTGGGCCGATGTGCACCATCTTTGTACCGGAAATGGCCTGCAGGCGGGGACACTCCGAAAGCGCTTCAAAAGCATCTTCAGTGGGATTTTTGTACACAGAGGGGGGAGCTGCACACACAAAGAGAAGAAACGAAATAAATTACAATGAGGGTCAAATCACACCCATAACAAGATCGGATTTGCACAAGTTTTCCACCACTGGAAAGCCACCATTCAGGGCTCTCACCTCGTCGTGGATCCGTGTCTCTGACGATTTTCTAGGCGGGGCGAGCGGCCCCGGAATAGGGCTACAACCACCGGCAAATTAGCCCACGCGCCGGGGCCGAGCAACAACAAAGGCAAGACATGTCCATCCGAAGAATGATTTGAAACAACACCCGAGCTCAGTTCGAGAATAACTCATGAACTAGAAATGCCAGAGAGACGAAATTTGTACCTGAGTGTGCCTTGAATATCACTGCACCCGAAAATTAGCCTTTTTGGGCCGATGTGCACCATCTTTGTACCGGAAATGGCCTGCAGGCGGGGACACTCCGAAAGCGCTTCAAAAGCATCTTCAGTGGGATTTTTGTACACAGAGGGGGGAGCTGCACACACAAAGAGAAGAAACGAAATAAATTACAATGAGGGTCAAATCACACCCATAACAAGATCGGATTTGCACAAGTTTTCCACCACTGGAAAGCCACCATTCAGGGCTCTCACCTCGTCGTGGATCCGTGTCTCTGACGATTTTCTAGGCGGGGCGAGCGGCCCCGGAATAGGGCTACAACCACAGGCAAATTAGCCCACGCGCCGGGGCCGAGCAACAACAAAGGCAAGACATGTCCATCCGAAGAATGATTTGAAACAACACCCGAGCTCAGTTCGAGAATAACTCATGAACTAGAAATGCCAGAGAGACGAAATTTGTACCTGAGTGTGCCTTGAATATCACTGCACCCGAAAATTAGCCTTTTTGGGCCGATGTGCACCATCTTTGTACCGGAAATGGCCTGCAGGCGGGGACACTCCGAAAGCGCTTCAAAAGCATCTTCAGTGGGATTTTTGTACACAGAGGGGGGAGCTGCACACACAAAGAGAAGAAACGAAATAAATTACAATGAGGGTCAAATCACACCCATAACAAGATCGGATTTGCACAAGTTTTCCACCACTGGAAAGCCACCATTCAGGGCTCTCACCTCGTCGTGGATCCGTGTCTCTGACGATTTTCTAGGCGGGGCGAGCGGCCCCGGAATAGGGCTACAACCACCGGCAAATTAGCCCACGCGCCGGGGCCGAGCAACAACAAAGGCAAGACATGTCCATCCGAAGAATGATTTGAAACAACACCCGAGCTCAGTTCGAGAATAACTCATGAACTAGAAATGCCAGAGAGACGAAATTTGTACCTGAGTGTGCCTTGAATATCACTGCACCCGAAAATTAGCCTTTTTGGGCCGATGTGCACCATCTTTGTACCGGAAATGGCCTGCAGGCGGGGACACTCCGAAAGCGCTTCAAAAGCATCTTCAGTGGGATTTTTGTACACAGAGGGGGGAGCTGCACACACAAAGAGAAGAAACGAAATAAATTACAATGAGGGTCAAATCACACCCATAACAAGATCGGATTTGCACAAGTTTTCCACCACTGGAAAGCCACCATTCAGGGCTCTCACCTCGTCGTGGATCCGTGTCTCTGACGATTTTCTAGGCGGGGCGAGCGGCCCCGGAATAGGGCTACAACCACCGGCAAATTAACCCACGCGCCGGGGCCGAGCAACAACAAAGGCAAGACATGTCCATCCGAAGAATGATTTGAAACAACACCCGAGCTCAGTTCGAGAATAACTCATGAACTAGAAATGCCAGAGAGACGAAATTTGTACCTGAGTGTGCCTTGAATATCACTGCACCCGAAAATTAGCCTTTTTGGGCCGATGTGCACCATCTTTGTACCGGAAATGGCCTGCAGGCGGGGACACTCCGAAAGCGCTTCAAAAGCATCTTCAGTGGGATTTTTGTACACAGAGGGGGGAGCTGCACACACAAAGAGAAGAAACGAAATAAATTACAATGAGGGTCAAATCACACCCATAACAAGATCGGATTTGCACAAGTTTTCCACCACTGGAAAGCCACCATTCAGGGCTCTCACCTCGTCGTGGATCCGTGTCTCTGACGATTTTCTAGGCGGGGCGAGCGGCCCCGGAATAGGGCTACAACCACCGGCAAATTAGCCCACGCGCCGGGGCCGAGCAACAACAAAGGCAAGACATGTCCATCCGAAGAATGATTTGAAACAACACCCGAGCTCAGTTCGAGAATAACTCATGAACTAGAAATGCCAGAGAGACGAAATTTGTACCTGAGTGTGCCTTGAATATCACTGCACCCGAAAATTAGCCTTTTTGGGCCGATGTGCACCATCTTTGTACCGGAAATGGCCTGCAGGCGGGGACACTCCGAAAGCGCTTCAAAAGCATCTTCAGTGGGATTTTTGTACACAGAGGGGGGAGCTGCACACACAAAGAGAAGAAACGAAATAAATTACAATGAGGGTCAAATCACACCCATAACAAGATCGGATTTGCACAAGTTTTCCACCACTGGAAAGCCACCATTCAGGGCTCTCACCTCGTCGTGGATCCGTGTCTCTGACGATTTTCTAGGCGGGGCGAGCGGCCCCGGAATAGGGCTACAACCACCGGCAAATTAGCCCACGCGCCGGGGCCGAGCAACAACAAAGGCAAGACATGTCCATCCGAAGAATGATTTGAAACAACACCCGAGCTCAGTTCGAGAATAACTCATGAACTAGAAATGCCAGAGAGACGAAATTTGTACCTGAGTGTGCCTTGAATATCACTGCACCCGAAAATTAGCCTTTTTGGGCCGATGTGCACCATCTTTGTACCGGAAATGGCCTGCAGGCGGGGACACTCCGAAAGCGCTTCAAAAGCATCTTCAGTGGGATTTTTGTACACAGAGGGGGGAGCTGCACACACAAAGAGAAGAAACGAAATAAATTACAATGAGGGTCAAATCACACCCATAACAAGATCGGATTTGCACAAGTTTTCCACCACTGGAAAGCCACCATTCAGGGCTCTCACCTCGTCGTGGATCCGTGTCTCTGACGATTTTCTAGGCGGGGCGAGCGGCCCCGGAATAGGGCTACAACCACCGGCAAATTAGCCCACGCGCCGGGGCCGAGCAACAACAAAGGCAAGACATGTCCATCCGAAGAATGATTTGAAACAACACCCGAGCTCAGTTCGAGAATAACTCATGAACTAGAAATGCCAGAGAGACGAAACTTGTACCTGAGTGTGCCTTGAATATCACTGCACCCGAAAATTAGCCTTTTTGGGCCGATGTGCACCATCTTTGTACCGGAAATGGCCTGCAGGCGGGGACACTCCGAAAGCGCTTCAAAAGCATCTTCAGTGGGATTTTTGTACACAGAGGGGGGAGCTGCACACACAAAGAGAAGAAACGAAATAAATTACAATGAGGGTCAAATCACACCCATAACAAGATCGGATTTGCACAAGTTTTCCACCACTGGAAAGCCACCATTCAGGGCTCTCACCTCGTCGTGGATCCGTGTCTCTGACGATTTTCTAGGCGGGGCGAGCGGCCCCGGAATAGGGCTACAACCACCGGCAAATTAGCCCACGCGCCGGGGCCGAGCAACAACAAAGGCAAGACATGTCCATCCGAAGAATGATTTGAAACAACACCCGAGCTCAGTTCGAGAATAACTCATGAACTAGAAATGCCAGAGAGACGAAATTTGTACCTGAGTGTGCCTTGAATATCACTGCACCCGAAAATTAGCCTTTTTGGGCCGATGTGCACCATCTTTGTACCGGAAATGGGCTGCAGGCGGGGACACTCCGAAAGCGCTTCAAAAGCATCATCAGTGGGATTTTTGTACACAGAGGGGGGAGCTGCACACACAAAGAGAAGAAACGAAATAAATTACAATGAGGGTCAAATCACACCCATAAAAAGATCGGATTTGCACAAGTTTTCCACCACTGGAAAGCCACCATTCAGGGCTCTCACCTCGTCGTGGATCCGTGTCTCTGACGATTTTCTAGGCGGGGCGAGCGGCCCCGGAATAGGGCTACAACCACCGGCAAATTAGCCCACGCGCCGGGGCCGAGCAACAACAAAGGCAAGACATGTCCATCCGAAGAATGATTTGAAACAACACCCGAGCTCAGTTCGAGAATAACTCATGAACTAGAAATGCCAGAGAGACGAAATTTGTACCTGAGTGTGCCTTGAATATCACTGCACCCGAAAATTAGCCTTTTTGGGCCGATGTGCACCATCTTTGTACCGGAAATGGCCTGCAGGCGGGGACACTCCGAAAGCGCTTCAAAAGCATCTTCAGTGGGATTTTTGTACACAGAGGGGGGAGCTGCACACACAAAGAGAAGAAACGAAATAAATTACAATGAGGGTCAAATCACACCCATAACAAGATCGGATTTGCACAAGTTTTCCACCACTGGAAAGCCACCATTCAGGGCTCTCACCTCGTTGTGGATCCGTGTCTCTGACGATTTTCTAGGCGGGGTGAGCGGCCCCGGAATAGGGCTACAACCACCGGCAAATTAGCCCACGCGCCGGGGCCGAGCAACAACAAAGGCAAGACATGTCCATCCGAAGAATGATTTGAAACAACACCCGAGCTCAGTTCGAGAATAACTCATGAACTAGAAATGCCAGAGAGACGAAATTTGTACCTGAGTGTGCCTTGAATATCACTGCACCCGAAAATTAGCCTTTTTGGGCCGATGTGCACCATCTTTGTACCGGAAATGGCCTGCAGGCGGGGACACTCCGAAAGCGCTTCAAAAGCATCTTCAGTGGGATTTTTGTACACAGAGGGGGGAGCTGCACACACAAAGAGAAGAAACGAAATAAATTACAATGAGGGTCAAATCACACCCATAACAAGATCGGATTTGCACAAGTTTTCCACCACTGGAAAAGCCACCATTCAGGGCTCTCACCTCGTCGTGGATCCGTGTCTCTGACGATTTTCTAGGCGGGGCGAGCGGCCCCGGAATAGGGCTACAACCACCGGCAAATTAGCCCACGCGCCGGGGCCGAGCAACAACAAAGGCAAGACATGTCCATCCGAAGAATGATTTGAAACAACACCCGAGCTCAGTTCGAGAATAACTCATGAACTAGAAATGCCAGAGAGACGAAATTTGTACCTGAGTGTGCCTTGAATATCACTGCACCCGAAAATTAGCCTTTTTGGGCCGATGTGCACCATCTTTGTACCGGAAATGGCCTGCAGGCGGGGACACTCCGAAAGCGCTTCAAAAGCATCTTCAGTGGGATTTTTGTACACAGAGGGGGGAGCTGCACACACAAAGAGAAGAAACGAAATAAATTACAATGAGGGTCAAATCACACCCATAACAAGATCGGATTTGCACAAGTTTTCCACCACTGGAAAGCCACCATTCAGGGCTCTCACCTCGTCGTGGATCCGTGTCTCTGACGATTTTCTAGGCGGGGCGAGCGGCCCCGGAATAGGGCTACAACCACCGGCAAATTAGCCCACGCGCCGGGGCCGAGCAACAACAAAGGCAAGACATGTCCATCCGAAGAATGATTTGAAACAACACCCGAGCTCAGTTCGAGAATAACTCATGAACTAGAAATGCCAGAGAGACGAAATTTGTACCTGAGTGTGCCTTGAATATCACTGCACCCGAAAATTAGCCTTTTTGGGCCGATGTGCACCATCTTTGTACCGGAAATGGCCTGCAGGCGGGGACACTCCGAAAGCGCTTCAAAAGCATCTTCAGTGGGATTTTTGTACACAGAGGGGGGAGCTGCACACACAAAGAGAAGAAACGAAATAAATTACAATGAGGGTCAAATCACACCCATAACAAGATCGGATTTGCACAAGTTTTCCACCACTGGAAAGCCACCATTCAGGGCTCTCACCTCGTCGTAGATCCGTGTCTCTGACGATTTTCTAGGCGGGGCGAGCGGCCCCGGAATAGGGCTACAACCACCGGCAAATTAGCCCACGCGCCGGGGCCGAGCAACAACAAAGGCAAGACATGTCCATCCGAAGAATGATTTGAAACAACACCCGAGCTCAGTTCGAGAATAACTCATGAACTAGAAACGCCAGAGAGACGAAATTTGTACCTGAGTGTGCCTTGAATATCACTGCACCCGAAAATTAGCCTTTTTGGGCCGATGTGCACCATCTTTGTACCGGAAATGGCCTGCAGGCGGGGACACTCCGAAAGCGCTTCAAAAGCATCTTCAGTGGGATTTTTGTACACAGAGGGGGGAGCTGCACACACAAAGAGAAGAAACGAAATAAATTACAATGAGGGTCAAATCACACCCATAACAAGATCGGATTTGCACAAGTTTTCCACCACTGGAAAGCCACCATTCAGGGCTCTCACCTCGTCGTGGATCCGTGTCTCTGACGATTTTCTAGGCGGGGCGAGCGGCCCCGGAATAGGGCTACAACCACCGGCAAATTAGCCCACGCGCCGGGGCCGAGCAACAACAAAGGCAAGACATGTCCATCCGAAGAATGATTTGAAACAACACCCGAGCTCAGTTCGAGAATAACTCATGAACTAGAAATGCCAGAGAGACGAAATTTGTACCTGAGTGTGCCTTGAATATCACTGCACCCGAAAATTAGCCTTTTTGGGCCGATGTGCACCATCTTTGTACCGGAAATGGCCTGCAGGCGGGGACACTCCGAAAGCGCTTCAAAAGCATCTTCAGTGGGATTTTTGTACACAGAGGGGGGAGCTGCACACACAAAGAGAAGAAACGAAATAAATTACAATGAGGGTCAAATCACACCCATAACAAGATCGGATTTGCACAAGTTTTCCACCACTGGAAAGCCACCATTCAGGGCTCTCACCTCGTCGTGGATCCGTGTCTCTGACGATTTTCTAGGCGGGGCGAGCGGCCCCGGAATAGGGCTACAACCACCGGCAAATTAGCCCACGCGCCGGGGCCGAGCAACAACAAAGGCAAGACATGTCCATCCGAAGAATGATTTGAAACAACACCCGAGCTCAGTTCGAGAATAACTCATGAACTAGAAACGCCAGAGAGACGAAATTTGTACCTGAGTGTGCCTTGAATATCACTGCACACGAAAATTAGCCTTTTTGGGCCGATGTGCACCATCTTTGTACCGGAAATGGCCTGCAGGCGGGGACACTCCGAAAGCGCTTCAAAAGCATCTTCAGTGGGATTTTTGTACACAGAGGGGGGAGCTGCACACACAAAAAGAAGAAACGAAATAAATTACAATGAGGGTCAAATCACACCCATAACAAGATCGGATTTGCACAAGTTTTCCACCACTGGAAAGCCACCATTCAGGGCTCTCACCTCGTTGTGGATCCGTGTCTCTGACGATTTTCTAGGCGGGGCGAGCGGCCCCGGAATAGGGCTACAACCACCGGCAAATTAGCCCACGCGCCGGGGCCGAGCAACAACAAAGGCAAGACATGTCCATCCGAAGAATGATTTGAAACAACACCCGAGCTCAGTTCGAGAATAACTCATGAACTAGAAACGCCAGAGAGACGAAATTTGTACCTGAGTGTGCCTTGAATATCACTGCACACGAAAATTTGCCTTTTTGGGCCGATGTGCACCATCTTTGTACCGGAAATGGCCTGCAGGCGGGGACACTCCGAAAGCGCTTCAAAAGCATCTTCAGTGGGATTTTTGTACAGAGGGGGGAGCTGCACACACAAAAAGAAGAAACGAAATAAATTACAATGAGGGTCAAATCACACCCATAACAAGATCGGATTTGCACAAGTTTTCCACCACTGGAAAGCCACCATTCAGGGCTCTCACCTCGTTGTAGATCCGTGTCTCTGACGATTTTCTAGGCGGGGCGAGCGGCCCCGGAATAGGGCTACAACCACCGGCAAATTAGCCCACGCGCCAGGGCCGAGCAACAACAAAGGCAAGACATGTCCATCCGAAGAATGATTTGAAACAACACCCGAGCTCAGTTCGAGAATAACTCATGAACTAGAAATGCCAGAGAGACGAAATTTGTACCTGAGTGTGCCTTGAATATCACTGCACCCGAAAATTAGCCTTTTTGGGCCGATGTGCACCATCTTTGTACCGGAAATGGCCTGCAGGCGGGGACACTCCGAAAGCGCTTCAAAAGCATCTTCAGTGGGATTTTTGTACACAGAGGGGGGAGCTGCACACACAAAGAGAAGAAACGAAATAAATTACAATGAGGGTCAAATCACACCCATAACAAGATCGGATTTGCACAAGTTTTCCACCACTGGAAAGCCACCATTCAGGGCTCTCACCTCGTCGTAGATCCGTGTCTCTGACGATTTTCTAGGCGGGGCGAGCGGCCCCGGAATAGGGCTACAACCACCGGCAAATTAGCCCACGCGCCGGGGCCGAGCAACAACAAAGGCAAGACATGTCCATCCGAAGAATGATTTGAAACAACACCCGAGCTCAGTTCGAGAATAACTCATGAACTAGAAATGCCAGAGAGACGAAATTTGTACCTGAGTGTGCCTTGAATATCACTGCACCCGAAAATTAGCCTTTTTGGGCCGATGTGCACCATCTTTGTACCGGAAATGGCCTGCAGGCGGGGACACTCCGAAAGCGCTTCAAAAGCATCTTCAGTGGGATTTTTGTACACAGAGGGGGGAGCTGCACACACAAAGAGAAGAAACGAAATAAATTACAATGAGGGTCAAATCACACCCATAACAAGATCGGATTTGCACAAGTTTTCCACCACTGGAAAGCCACCATTCAGGGCTCTCACCTCGTCGTAGATTCGTGTCTCTGACGATTTTCTAGGCGGGGCGAGCGGCCCCGGAATAGGGCTACAACCACCGGCAAATTAGCCCACGCGCCGGGGCCGAGCAACAACAAAGGCAAGACATGTCCATCCGAAGAATGATTTGAAACAACACCCGAGCTCAGTTCGAGAATAACTCATGAACTAGAAATGCCAGAGAGACGAAATTTGTACCTGAGTGTGCCTTGAATATCACTGCACCCAAAAATTAGCCTTTTTGGGCCGATGTGCACCATCTTTGTACCGGAAATGGCCTGCAGGCGGGGACACTCCGAAAGCGCTTCAAAAGCATCTTCAGTGGGATTTTTGTACACAGAGGGGGGAGCTGCACACACAAAAAGAAGAAACGAAATAAATTACAATGAGGGTCAAATCATACCCATAACAAGATCGGATTTGCACAAATTTTCCACCACTGGAAAGCCACCATTCAGGGCTCTCACCTCGTCGTGGATCCGTGTCTCTGACGATTTTCTAGGCTGGGCGAGCGGCCCCGGATTAGGGCTACAACCACCGGCAAATTAGCCCACGCGCCGGGGCCGAGCAACAACAAAGGCAAGACATGTCCATCCGAAGAATGATTTGAAACAACACCCGAGCTCAGTTCGAGAATAACTCATGAACTAGAAACGCCAGAGAGACGAAATTTGTACCTGAGTGTGTCTTGAATATCACTGCACACGAAAATGTGCCTTTTTGGGCCGATGTGCACCATCTTTGTACCGGAAATGGCCTGCAGGCGGGGACACTCCGAAAGCGCTTCAAAAGCATCTTCAGTGGGATTTTTGTACACAGAGGGGGGAGCTGCACACACAAAAAGAAGAAACGAAATAAATTACAATGAGGGTCAAATCACACCCATAACAAGATCGGATTTGCACAAGTTTTCCACCACTGGAAAGCCACCATTCAGGGCTCTCACCTCGTCGTGGATCCGTGTCTCTGACGATTTTCTAGGCGGGGCGAGCGGCCCCGGAATAGGGCTACAACCACCGGCAAATTAGCCCACGCGCCGGGGCCGAGCAACAACAAAAGCAAGACATGTCCATCCGAAGAATGATTTGAAACAACACCCGAGTTCAGTTCGAGAATAACTCATGAACTAGAAATGCCAGAGAGACGAAATTTGTACCTGAGTGTGCCTTGAATATCACTGCACCCGAAAATTAGCCTTTTTGGGCCGATGTGCACCATCTTTGTACCGGAAATGGCCTGCAGGCGGGGACACTCCGAAAGCGCTTCAAAAGCATCTTCAGTGGGATTTTTGTACACAGAGGGGGGAGCTGCACACACAAAAAGAAGAAACGAAATAAATTACAATGAGGGTCAAATCACACCCATAACAAGATCGGATTTGCACAAGTTTTCCACCACTGGAAAGCCACCATTCAGGGCTCTCACCTCGTCGTGGATCCGTGTCTCTGACGATTTTCTAGGCGGGGCGAGCGGCCCCGGAATAGGGCTACAACCACCGGCAAATTAGCCCACGCGCCGGGGCCGAGCAACAACAAAGGCAAGACATGTCCATCCGAAGAATGATTTGAAACAACACCCGAGCTCAGTTCGAGAATACCTCATGAACTAGAAACGCCAGAGAGACGAAATTTGTACCTGAGTGTGCCTTGAATATCACTGCACACGAAAATTAGCCTTTTTGGGCCGATGTGCACCATCTTTGTACCGGAAATGGCCTGCAGGCGGGGACACTCCGAAAGCGCTTCAAAAGCATCTTCAGTGGGATTTTTGTACACAGAGGGGGGAGCTGCACACACAAAAAGAAGAAACGAAATAAATTACAATGAGGGTCAAATCACACCCATAACAAGATCGGATTTGCACAAGTTTTCCACCACTGGAAAGCCACCATTCAGGGCTCTCACCTCGTCGTGGATCCGTGTCTCTGACGATTTTCTAGGCGGGGCGAGCGGCCCCGGAATAGGGCTACAACCACAGGCAAATTAGCCCACGCGCCGGGGCCGAGCAACAACAAAGGCAAGACATGTCCATCCGAAGAATGATTTGAAACAACACCCGAGCTCAGTTCGAGAATAACTCATGAACTAGAAATGCCAGAGAGACGAAATTTGTACCTGAGTGTGCCTTGAATATCACTGCACCCGAAAATTAGCCTTTTTGGGCCGATGTGCACCATCTTTGTACCGGAAATGGCCTGCAGGCGGGGACACTCCGAAAGCGCTTCAAAAGCATCTTCAGTGGGATTTTTGTACACAGAGGGGGGAGCTGCACACACAAAGAGAAGAAACGAAATAAATTACAATGAGGGTCAAATCACACCCATAACAAGATCGGATTTGCACAAGTTTTCCACCACTGGAAAGCCACCATTCAGGGCTCTCACCTCGTCGTGGATCCGTGTCTCTGACGATTTTCTAGGCGGGGCGAGCGGCCCCGGAATAGGGCTACAACCACCGGCAAATTAACCCACGCGCCGGGGCCGAGCAACAACAAAGGCAAGACATGTCCATCCGAAGAATGATTTGAAACAACACCCGAGCTCAGTTCGAGAATAATTCATGAACTAGAAATGCCAGAGAGACGAAATTTGTACCTGAGTGTGCCTTGAATATCACTGCACCCGAAAATTAGCCTTTTTGGGCCGATGTGCACCATCTTTGTACCGGAAATGGCCTGCAGGCGGGGACACTCCGAAAGCGCTTCAAAAGCATCTTCAGTGGGATTTTTGTACACAGAGGGGGGAGCTGCACACACAAAGAGAAGAAACGAAATAAATTACAATGAGGGTCAAATCACACCCATAACAAGATCGGATTTGCACAAGTTTTCCACCACTGGAAAGCCGCCATTCAGGGCTCTCACCTCGTCGTGGATCCGTGTCTCTGACGATTTTCTTGGCGGGGCGAGCGGCCCCGGAATAGGGCTACAACCACCGGCAAATTAGCCCACGCGCCGGGGCCGAGCAACAACAAAGGCAAGACATGTCCATCCGAAGAATGATTTGAAACAACACCCGAGCTCAGTTCGAGAATAACTCATGAACTAGAAATGCCAGAGAGACGAAATTTGTACCTGAGTGTGCCTGGAATATCACTGCACCCGAAAATTAGCCTTTTTGGGCCGATGTGCACCATCTTTGTACCGGAAATGGCCTGCAGGCGGGGACACTCCGAAAGCGCTTCAAAAGCATCTTCAGTGGGATTTTTGTACACAGAGGGGGGAGCTGCACACACAAAGAGAAGAAACGAAATAAATTACAATGAGGGTCAAATCACACCCATAACAAGATCGGATTTGCACAAGTTTTCCACCACTGGAAAGCCACCATTCAGGGCTCTCACCTCGTCGTGGATCCGTGTCTCTGACGATTTTCTAGGCGGGGCGAGCGGCCCCGGAATAGGTCTACAACCACCGGCAAATTAGCCCACGCGCCGGGGCCGAGCAACAACAAAGGCAAGACATGTCCATCCGAAGAATGATTTGAAACAACACCCGAGCTCAGTTCGAGAATAACTCATGAACTAGAAATGCCAGAGAGACGAAATTTGTACCTGAGTGTGCCTTGAATATCACTGCACCCGAAAATTAGCCTTTTTGGGCCGATGTGCACCATCTTTGTACCGGAAATGGCCTGCAGGCGGGGACACTCCGAAAGCGCTTCAAAAGCATCTTCAGTGGGATTTTTGTACACAGAGGGGGGAGCTGCACACACAAAGAGAAGAAACGAAATAAATTACAATGAGGGTCAAATCACACCCATAACAAGATCGGATTTGCACAAGTTTTCCACCACTGGAAAGCCACCATTCAGGGCTCTCACCTCGTCGTGGATCCGTGTCTCTGACGATTTTCTAGGCGGGGCGAGCGGCCCCGGAATAGGTCTACAACCACCGGCAAATTAGCCCACGCGCCGGGGCCGAGCAACAACAAAGGCAAGACATGTCCATCCGAAGAATGATTTGAAACAACACCCGAGCTCAGTTCGAGAATAACTCATGAACTAGAAATGCCAGAGAGACGAAATTTGTACCTGAGTGTGCCTTGAATATCACTGCACCCGAAAATTAGCCTTTTTGGGCCGATGTGCACCATCTTTGTACCGGAAATGGCCTGCAGGCGGGGACACTCCGAAAGCGCTTCAAAAGCATCTTCAGTGGGATTTTTGTACACAGAGGGGGGAGCTGCACACACAAAGAGAAGAAACGAAATAAATTACAATGAGGGTCAAATCACACCCATAACAAGATCGGATTTGCACAAGTTTTCCACCACTGGAAAGCCACCATTCAGGGCTCTCACCTCGTCGTAGATCCGTGTCTCTGACGATTTTCTAGGCGGGGCAAGCGGCCCCGGAATAGGGCTACAACCACCGGCAAATTAGCCCACGCGCCGGGGCCGAGCAACAACAAAGGCAAGACATGTCCATCCGAAGAATGATTTGAAACAACACCCGAGCTCAGTTCGAGAATAACTCATGAACTAGAAATGCCAGAGAGACGAAATTTGTACCTGAGTGTGCATTGAATATCACTGCACCCGAAAATTAGCCTTTTTGGGCCGATGTGCACCATCTTTGTACCGGAAATGGCCTGCAGGCGGGGACACTCCGAAAGCGCTTCAAAAGCATCTTCAGTGGGATTTTTGTACACAGAGGGGGGAGCTGCACACACAAAGAGAAGAAACGAAATAAATTACAATGAGGGTCAAATCACACCCATAACAAGATCGGATTTGCACAAGTTTTCCACCACTGGAAAGCCACCATTCAGGGCTCTCACCTCGTCGTGGATCCGTGTCTCTGACGATTTTCTAGGCGGGGCGAGCGGCCCCGGAATAGGGCTACAACCACCGGCAAATTAGCCCACGCGCCGGGGCCGAGCAACAACAAAGGCAAGACATGTCCATCCGAAGAATGATTTGAAACAACACCCGAGCTCAGTTCGAGAATAACTCATGAACTAGAAATGCCAGAGAGACGAAAGTTGTACCTGAGTGTGCCTTGAATATCACTGCACCCGAAAATTAGCCTTTTTGGGCCGATGTGCACCATCTTTGTACCGGAAATGGCCTGCAGGCGGGGACACTCCGAAAGCGCTTCAAAAGCATCATCAGTGGGATTTTTGTACACAGAGGGGGGAGCTGCACACACAAAGAGAAGAAACGAAATAAATTACAATGAGGGTCAAATCACACCCATAACAAGATCGGATTTGCACAAGTTTTCCACCACTGGAAAGCCACCATTCAGGGCTCTCACCTCGTCGTGGATCCGTGTCTCTGACGATTTTCTAGGCGGGGCGAGCGGCCCCGGAATAGGGCTACAACCACCGGCAAATTAGCCCACGCGCCGGGGCCGAGCAACAACAAAGGCAAGACATGTCCATCCGAAGAATGATTTGAAACAACACCCGAGCTCAGTTCGAGAATAACTCATGAACTAGAAATGCCAGAGAGACGAAATTTGTACCTGAGTGTGCCTTGAATATCACTGCACCCGAAAATTAGCCTTTTTGGGCCGATGTGCACCATCTTTGTACCGGAAATGGTTTGCAGGCGGGGACACTCCGAAAGCGCTTCAAAAGCATCTTCAGTGGAATTTTTGTACACAGAGGGGGGAGCTGCACACACAAAGAGAAGAAACGAAATAAATTACAATGAGGGTCAAATCACACCCATAACAAGATCGGATTTGCACAAGTTTTCCACCACTGGAAAGCCACCATTCAGGGCTCTCACCTCGTCGTAGATCCGTGTCTCTGACGATTTTCTAGGCGGGGCGAGCGGCCCCGGAATAGGGCTACAACCACCGGCAAATTAGCCCACGCGCCGGGGCCGAGCAACAACAAAGGCAAGACATGTCCATCCGAAGAATGATTTGAAACAACACCCGAGCTCAGTTCGAGAATAACTCATGAACTAGAAATGCCAGAGAGACGAAATTTGTACCTGAGTGTGCCTTGAATATCACTGCACCCGAAAATTAGCCTTTTTGGGCCCATGTGCACCATCTTTGTACCGGAAATGGCCTGCAGGCGGGGACACTCCGAAAGCGCTTCAAAAGCATCTTCAGTGGGATTTTTGTACACAGAGGGGGGAGCTGCACACACAAAGAGAAGAAACGAAATAAATTACAATGAGGGTCAAATCACACCCATAACAAGATCGGATTTGCACAAGTTTTCCACCACTGGAAAGCCACCATTCAGGGCTCTCACCTCGTCGTGGATCCGTGTCTCTGACGATTTTCTAGGCGGGGCGAGCGGCCCCGGAATAGGGCTACAACCACCGGCAAATTAACCCACGCGCCGGGGCCGAGCAACAACAAAGGCAAGACATGTCCATCCGAAGAATGATTTGAAACAACACCCGAGCTCAGTTCGAGAATAACTCATGAACTAGAAATGCCAGAGAGACGAAATTTGTACCTGAGTGTGCCTTGAATATCACTGCACCCGAAAATTAGCCTTTTTGGGCCGATGTGCACCATCTTTGTACCGGAAATGGCCTGCAGGCGGGGACACTCCGAAAGCGCTTCAAAAGCATCTTCAGTGGGATTTTTGTACACAGAGGGGGGAGCTGCACACACAAAGAGAAGAAACGAAATAAATTACAATGAGGGTCAAATCACACCCATAACAAGATCGGATTTGCACAAGTTTTCCACCACTGGAAAGCCACCATTCAGGGCTCTCACCTCGTCGTGGATCCGTGTCTCTGACGATTTTCTAGGCGGGGCGAGCGGCCCCGGAATAGGGCTACAACCACCGGCAAATTAGCCCACGCGCCGGGGCCGAGCAACAACAAAGGCAAGACATGTCCATCCGAAGAATGATTTGAAACAACACCCGAGCTCAGTTCGAGAATAACTCATGAACTAGAAATGCCAGAGAGACGAAATTTGTACCTGAGTGTGCCTTGAATATCACTGCACCCGAAAATTAGCCTTTTTGGGCCGTTGTGCACCATCTTTGTACCGGAAATGGCCTGCAGGCGGGGACACTCCGAAAGCGCTTCAAAAGCATCATCAGTGGGATTTTTGTACACAGAGGGGGGAGCTGCACACACAAAGAGAAGAAACGAAATAAATTACAATGAGGGTCAAATCACACCCATAACAAGATCGGATTTGCACAAGTTTTCCACCACTGGAAAGCCACCATTCAGGGCTCTCACCTCGTCGTAGATCCGTGTCTCTGACGATTTTCTAGGCGGGGCGAGCGGCCCCGGAATAGGGCTACAACCACCGGCAAATTAGCCCACGCGCCGGGGCCGAGCAACAACAAAGGCAAGACATGTCCATCCGAAGAATGATTTGAAACAACACCCGAGCTCAGTTCGAGAATAACTCATGAACTAGAAATGCCAGAGAGACGAAATTTGTACCTGAGTGTGCCTTGAATATCACTGCACCCGAAAATTAGCCTTTTTGGGCCGATGTGCACCATCTTTGTACCGGAAATGGCCTGCAGGCGGGGACACTCCGAAAGCGCTTCAAAAGCATCTTCAGTGGGATTTTTGTACACAGAGGGGGGAGCTGCACACACAAAGAGAAGAAACGAAATAAATTACAATGAGGGTCAAATCACACCCATAACAAGATCGGATTTGCACAAGTTTTCCACCACTGGAAAGCCACCATTCAGGGCTCTCACCTCGTCGTGGATCCGTGTCTCTGACGATTTTCTAGGCGGGGCGAGCGGCCCCGGAATAGGGCTACAACCACCGGCAAATTAACCCACGCGCCGGGGCCGAGCAACAACAAAGGCAAGACATGTCCATCCGAAGAATGATTTGAAACAACACCCGAGCTCAGTTCGAGAATAACTCATGAACTAGAAATGCCAGAGAGACGAAATTTGTACCTGAGTGTGCCTTGAATATCACTGCACCCGAAAATTAGCCTTTTTGGGCCGATGTGCACCATCTTTGTACCGGAAATGGCCTGCAGGCGGGGACACTCCGAAAGCGCTTCAAAAGCATCTTCAGTGGGATTTTTGTACACAGAGGGGGGAGCTGCACACACAAAGAGAAGAAACGAAATAAATTACAATGAGGGTCAAATCACACCCATAACAAGATCGGATTTGCACAGGTTTTCCACCACTGGAAAGCCACCATTCAGGGCTCTCACCTCGTCGTGGATCCGTGTCTCTGACGATTTTCTTGGCGGGGCGAGCGGCCCCGGAATAGGGCTACAACCACCGGCAAATTAGCCCAAGCGCCGGGGCCGAGCAACAACAAAGGCAAGACATGTCCATCCGAAGAATGATTTGAAACAACACCCGAGCTCAGTTCGAGAATAACTCATGAACTAGAAATGCCAGAGAGACGAAATTTGTACCTGAGTGTGCCTTGAATATCACTGCACCCGAAAATTAGCCTTTTTGGGCCGATGTGCACCATCTTTGTACCGGAAATGGCCTGCAGGCGGGGACACTCCGAAAGCGCTTCAAAAGCATCTTCAGTGGGATTTTTGTACACAGAGGGGGGAGCTGCACACACAAAGAGAAGAAACGAAATAAATTACAATGAGGGTCAAATCACACCCATAACAAGATCGGATTTGCACAAGTTTTCCACCACTGGAAAGCCACCATTCAGGGCTCTCACCTCGTCGTGGATCCGTGTCTCTGACGATTTTCTTGGCGGGGCGAGCGGCCCCGGAATAGGGCTACAACCACCGGCAAATTAGCCCAAGCGCCGGGGCCGAGCAACAACAAAGGCAAGACATGTCCATCCGAAGAATGATTTGAAACAACACCCGAGCTCAGTTCGAGAATAACTCATGAACTAGAAATGCCAGAGAGACGAAATTTGTACCTGAGTGTGCCTTGAATATCACTGCACCCGAAAATTAGCCTTTTTGGGCCGATGTGCACCATCTTTGTACCGGAAATGGCCTGCAGGCGGGGACACTCCGAAAGCGCTTCAAAAGCATCTTCAGTGGGATTTTTGTACACAGAGGGGGGAGCTGCACACACAAAGAGAAGAAACGAAATAAATTACAATGAGGGTCAAATCACACCCATAACAAGATCGGATTTGCACAAGTTTTCCACCACTGGAAAGCCACCATTCAGGGCTCTCACCTCGTCGTGGATCCGTGTCTCTGACGATTTTCTAGGCGGGGCGAGCGGCCCCGGAATAGGTCTACAACCACCGGCAAATTAGCCCACGCGCCGGGGCCGAGCAACAACAAAGGCAAGACATGTCCATCCGAAGAATGATTTGAAACAACACCCGAGCTCAGTTCGAGAATAACTCATGAACTAGAAATGCCAGAGAGACGAAATTTGTACCTGAGTGTGCCTTGAATATCACTGCACCCGAAAATTAGCCTTTTTGGGCCGATGTGCACCATCTTTGTACCGGAAATGGCCTGCAGGCGGGGACACTCCGAAAGCGCTTCAAAAGCATCTTCAGTGGGATTTTTGTACACAGAGGGGGGAGCTGCACACACAAAGAGAAGAAACGAAATAAATTACAATGAGGGTCAAATCACACCCATAACAAGATCGGATTTGCACAAGTTTTCCACCACTGGAAAGCCACCATTCAGGGCTCTCACCTCGTCGTGGATCCGTGTCTCTGACGATTTTCTAGGCGGGGCGAGCGGCCCCGGAATAGGGCTACAACCACCGGCAAATTAGCCCACGCGCCGGGGCCGAGCAACAACAAAGGCAAGACATGTCCATCCGAAGAATGATTTGAAACAACACCCGAGCTCAGTTCGAGAATAACTCATGAACTAGAAATGCCAGAGAGACGAAATTTGTACCTGAGTGTGCCTTGAATATCACTGCACCCGAAAATTAGCCTTTTTGGGCCGATGTGCACCATCTTTGTACCGGAAATGGCCTGCAGGCGGGGACACTCCGAAAGCGCTTCAAAAGCATCTTCAGTGGGATTTTTGTACACAGAGGGGGGAGCTGCACACACAAAGAGAAGAAACGAAATAAATTACAATGAGGGTCAAATCACACCCATAACAAGATCGGATTTGCACAAGTTTTCCACCACTGGAAAGCCACCATTCAGGGCTCTCACCTCGTCGTGGATCCGTGTCTCTGACGATTTTCTAGGCGGGGCGAGCGGCCCCGGAATAGGGCTACAACCACCGGCAAATTAGCCCACGCGCCGGGGCCGAGCAACAACAAAGGCAAGACATGTCCATCCGAAGAATGATTTGAAACAACACCCGAGCTCAGTTCGAGAATAACTCATGAACTAGAAATGCCAGAGAGACGAAATTTGTACCTGAGTGTGCCTTGAATATCACTGCACCCGAAAATTAGCCTTTTTGGGCCGATGTGCACCATCTTTGTACCGGAAATGGCCTGCAGGCGGGGACACTCCGAAAGCGCTTCAAAAGCATCATCAGTGGGATTTTTGTACACAGAGGGGGGAGCTGCACACACAAAGAGAAGAAACGAAATAAATTACAATGAGGGTCAAATCACACCCATAACAAGATCGGATTTGCACAAGTTTTCCACCACTGGAAAGCCACTATTCAGGGCTCTCACCTCGTCGTGGATCCGTGTCTCTGACGATTTTCTAGGCGGGGCGAGCGGCCCCGGAATAGGGCTACAACCACCGGCAAATTAGCCCACGCGCCGGGGCCGAGCAACAACAAAGGCAAGACATGTCCATCCGAAGAATGATTTGAAACAACACCCGAGCTCAGTTCGAGAATAACTCATGAACTAGAAATGCCAGAGAGACGAAATTTGTACCTGAGTGTGCCTTGAATATCACTGCACCCGAAAATTAGCCTTTTTGGGCCGATGTGCACCATCTTTGTACCGGAAATGGCCTGCAGGCGGGGACACTCCGAAAGCGCTTCAAAAGCATCTTCAGTGGGATTTTTGTACACAGAGGGGGGAGCTGCACACACAAAGAGAAGAAACGAAATAAATTACAATGAGGGTCAAATCACACCCATAACAAGATCGGATTTGCACAAGTTTTCCACCACTGGAAAGCCACCATTCAGGGCTCTCACCTCGTCGTGGATCCGTGTCTCTGACGATTTTCTAGGCGGGGCGAGCGGCCCCGGAATAGGGCTACAACCACCGGCAAATTAGCCCACGCGCCGGGGCCGAGCAACAACAAAGGCAAGACATGTCCATCCGAAGAATGATTTGAAACAACACCCGAGCTCAGTCCGAGAATAACTCATGAACTAGAAATGCCAGAGAGACGAAATTTGTACCTGAGTGTGCCTTGAATATCACTGCACCCGAAAATTAGCCTTTTTGGGCAGATGTGCACCATCTTTGTACCGGAAATGGCCTGCAGGCGGGGACACTCCGAAAGCGCTTCAAAAGCATCTTCAGTGGGATTTTTGTACACAGAGGGGGGAGCTGCACACACAAAGAGAAGAAACGAAATAAATTACAATGAGGGTCAAATCACACCCATAACAAGATCGGATTTGCACAAGTTTTCCACCACTGGAAAGCCACCATTCAGGGCTCTCACCTCGTCGTGGATCCGTGTCTCTGACGATTTTCTAGGCGGGGCGAGCGGCCCCGGAATAGGGCTACAACCACCGGCAAATTAACCCACGCGCCGGGGCCGAGCAACAACAAAGGCAAGACATGTCCATCCGAAGAATGATTTGAAACAACACCCGAGCTCAGTTCGAGAATAACTCATGAACTAGAAATGCCAGAGAGACGAAATTTGTACCTGAGTGTGCCTTGAATATCACTGCACCCGAAAATTAGCCTTTTTGGGCCGATGTGCACCATCTTTGTACCGGAAATGGCCTGCAGGCGGGGACACTCCGAAAGCGCTTCAAAAGCATCTTCAGTGGGATTTTTGTACACAGAGGGGGGAGCTGCACACACAAAGAGAAGAAACGAAATAAATTACAATGAGGGTCAAATCACACCCATAACAAGATCGGATTTGCACAAGTTTTCCACCACTGGAAAGCCACCCTTCACGGCTCTCACCTCGTCGTGGATCCGTGTCTCTGACGATTTTCTAGGCGGGGCGAGCGGCCCCGGAATAGGGCTACAACCACCGGCAAATTAGCCCACGCGCCGGGGCCGAGCAACAACAAAGGCAAGACATGTCCATCCGAAGAATGATTTGAAACAACACCCGAGCTCAGTTCGAGAATAACTCATGAACTAGAAATGCCAGAGAGACGAAATTTGTACCTGAGTGTGCCTTGAATATCACTGCACCCGAAAATTAGCCTTTTTGGGCCGATGTGCACCATCTTTGTACCGGAAATGGCCTGCAGGCGGGGACACTCCGAAAGCGCTTCAAAAGCATCTTCAGTGGGATTTTTGTACACAGAGGGGGGAGCTGCACACACAAAGAGAAGAAACGAAATAAATTACAATGAGGGTCAAATCACACCCATAACAAGATCGGATTTGCACAAGTTTTCCACCACTGGAAAGCCACCATTCAGGGCTCTCACCTCGTCGTGGATCCGTGTCTCTGACGATTTTCTAGGCGGGGCGAGCGGCCCCGGAATAGGGCTACAACCACCGGCAAATTAGCCCACGCGCCGGGGCCGAGCAACAACAAAGGCAAGACATGTCCATCCGAAGAATGATTTGAAACAACACCCGAGCTCAGTTCGAGAATAACTCATGAACTAGAAATGCCAGAGAGACGAAATTTGTACCTGAGTGTGCCTTGAATATCACTGCACCCGAAAATTAGCCTTTTTGGGCCGATGTGCACCATCTTTGTACCGGAAATGGCCTGCAGGCGGGGACACTCCGAAAGCGCTTCAAAAGCATCTTCAGTGGGATTTTTGTACACAGAGGGGGGAGCTGCACACACAAAGAGAAGAAACGAAAAAAATTACAATGAGGGTCAAATCACACCCATAACAAGATCGGATTTGCACAAGTTTTCCACCACTGGAAAGCCACCATTCAGGGCTCTCACCTCGTCGTGGATCCGTGTCTCTGACGATTTTCTAGGCGGGGCGAGCGGCCCCGGAATAGGGCTACAACCACCGGCAAATTAGCCCACGCGCCGGGGCCGAGCAACAACAAAGGCAAGACATGTCCATCCGAAGAATGATTTGAAACAACACCCGAGCTCAGTTCGAGAATAACTCATGAACTAGAAATGCCAGAGAGACGAAATTTGTACCTGAGTGTGCCTTGAATATCACTGCACCCGAAAATTAGCCTTTTTGGGCCGATGTGCACCATCTTTGTACCGGAAATGGCCTGCAGGCGGGGACACTCCGAAAGCGCTTCAAAAGCATCTTCAGTGGGATTTTTGTACACAGAGGGGGAGCTGCACACACAAAGAGAAGAAACGAAATAAATTACAATGAGGGTCAAATCACACCCATAACAAGATCGGATTTGCACAAGTTTTCCACCACTGGAAAGCCACCATTCAGGGCTCTCACCTCGTCGTGGATCCGTGTCTCTGACGATTTTCTTGGCGGGGCGAGCGGCCCCGGAATAGGGCTACAACCACCGGCAAATTAGCCCACGCGCCGGGGCCGAGCAACAACAAAGGCAAGACATGTCCATCCGAAGAATGATTTGAAACAACACCCGAGCTCAGTTCGAGAATAACTCATGAACTAGAAATGCCAGAGAGACGAAATTTGTACCTGAGTGTGCCTTGAATATCACTGCACCCGAAAATTAGCCTTTTTGGGCCGATGTGCACCATCTTTGTACCGGAAATGGGCTGCAGGCGGGGACACTCCGAAAGCGCTTCAAAAGCATCATCAGTGGGATTTTTGTACACAGAGGGGGGAGCTGCACACACAAAGAGAAGAAACGAAATAAATTACAATGAGGGTCAAATCACACCCATAAAAAGATCGGATTTGCACAAGTTTTCCACCACTGGAAAGCCACCATTCAGGGCTCTCACCTCGTCGTGGATCCGTGTCTCTGACGATTTTCTAGGCGGGGCGAGCGGCCCCGGAATAGGGCTACAACCACCGGCAAATTAGCCCACGCGCCGGGGCCGAGCAACAACAAAGGCAAGACATGTCCATCCGAAGAATGATTTGAAACAACACCCGAGCTCAGTTCGAGAATAACTCATGAACTAGAAATGCCAGAGAGACGAAATTTGTACCTGAGTGTGCCTTGAATATCACTGCACCCGAAAATTAGCCTTTTTGGGCCGATGTGCACCATCTTTGTACCGGAAATGGCCTGCAGGCGGGGACACTCCGAAAGCGCTTCAAAAGCATCTTCAGTGGGATTTTTGTACACAGAGGGGGGAGCTGCACACACAAAGAGAAGAAACGAAATAAATTACAATGAGGGTCAAATCACACCCATAACAAGATCGGATTTGCACAAGTTTTCCACCACTGGAAAGTCACCATTCAGGGCTCTCACCTCGTCGTGGATCCGTGTCTCTGACGATTTTCTAGGCGGGGCGAGCGGCCCCGGAATAGGGCTACAACCACCGGCAAATTAGCCCACGCGCCGGGGCCGAGCAACAACAAAGGCAAGACATGTCCATCCGAAGAATGATTTGAAACAACACCCGAGCTCAGTTCGAGAATAACTCATGAACTAGAAATGCCAGAGAGACGAAATTTGTACCTGAGTGTGCCTTGAATATCACTGCACCCGAAAATTAGCCTTTTTGGGCCGATGTGCACCATCTTTGTACCGGAATGGCCTGCAGGCGGGGACACTCCGAAAGCGCTTCAAAAGCATCATCAGTGGGATTTTTGTACACAGAGGGGGGAGCTGCACACACAAAGAGAAGAAACGAAATAAATTACAATGAGGGTCAAATCACACCCATAACAAGATCGGATTTGCACAAGTTTTCCACCACTGGAAAGCCACCATTCAGGGCTCTCACCTCGTCGTGGATCCGTGTCTCTGACGATTTTCTAGGCGGGGCGAGCGGCCCCGGAATAGGGCTACAACCACCGGCAAATTAGCCCACGCGCCGGGGCCGAGCAACAACAAAGGCAAGACATGTCCATCCGAAGAATGATTTGAAACAACACCCGAGCTCAGTTCGAGAATAACTCATGAACTAGAAATGCCAGAGAGACGAAATTTGTACCTGAGTGTGCCTTGAATATCACTGCACCCGAAAATTAGCCTTTTTGGGCCGATGTGCACCATCTTTGTACCGGAAATGGCCTGCAGGCGGGGACACTCCGAAAGCGCTTCAAAAGCATCTTCAGTGGGATTTTTGTACACAGAGGGGGGAGCTGCACACACAAAGAGAAGAAACGAAATAAATTACAATGAGGGTCGAATCACACCCATAACAAGATCGGATTTGCACAAGTTTTCCACCACTGGAAAGCCACCATTCAGGGCTCTCACCTCGTCGTGGATCCGTGTCTCTGACGATTTTCTAGGCGGGGCGAGCGGCCCCGGAATAGGGCTACAACCACCGGCAAATTAGCCCACGCGCCGGGGCCGAGCAACAACAAAGGCAAGACATGTCCATCCGAAGAATGATTTGAAACAACACCCGAGCTCAGTTCGAGAATAACTCATGAACTAGAAATGCCAGAGAGACGAAATTTGTACCTGAGTGTGCCTTGAATATCACTGCACCCGAAAATTAGCCTTTTTGGGCCGATGTGCACCATCTTTGTACCGGAAATGGCCTGCAGGCGGGGACACTCCGAAAGCGCTTCAAAAGCATCTTCAGTGGGATTTTTGTACACAGAGGGGGGAGCTGCACACACAAAGAGAAGAAACGAAATAAATTACAATGAGGGTCAAATCACACCCATAACAAGATCGGATTTGCACAAGTTTTCCACCACTGGAAAGCCACCATTCAGGGCTCTCACCTCGTCGTGGATCTGTGTCTCTGACGATTTTCTAGGCGGGGCGAGCGGCCCCGGAATAGGGCTACAACCACCGGCAAATTAGCCCACGCGCCGGGGCCGAGCAACAACAAAGGCAAGACATGTCCATCCGAAGAATGATTTGAAACAACACCCGAGCTCAGTTCGAGAATAACTCATGAACTAGAAATGCCAGAGAGACGAAATTTGTACCTGAGTGTGCCTTGAATATCACTGCACCCGAAAATTAGCCTTTTTGGGCCGATGTGCACCATCTTTGTACCGGAAATGGCCTGCAGGCGGGGACACTCCGAAAGCGCTTCAAAAGCATCTTCAGTGGGATTTTTGTACACAGAGGGGGGAGCTGCACACACAAAGAGAAGAAACGAAATAAATTACAATGAGGGTCAAATCACACCCATAACAAGATCGGATTTGCACAAGTTTTCCACCACTGGAAAGCCACCATTCAGGGCTCTCACCTCGTTGTGGATCCGTGTCTCTGACGATTTTCTAGGCGGGGCGAGCGGCCCCGGAATAGGGCTACAACCACCGGCAAATTAGCCCACGCGCCGGGGCCGAGCAACAACAAAGGCAAGACATGTCCATCCGAAGAATGATTTGAAACAACACCCGAGCTCAGTTCGAGAATAACTCATGAACTAGAAATGCCAGAGAGACGAAATTTGTACCTGAGTGTGCCTTGAATATCACTGCACCCGAAAATTAGCCTTTTTGGGCCGATGTGCACCATCTTTGTACCGGAAATGGCCTGCAGGCGGGGACACTCCGAAAGCGCTTCAAAAGCATCTTCAGTGGGATTTTTGTACACAGAGGGGGGAGCTGCACACACAAAGAGAAGAAACGAAATAAATTACAATGAGGGTCAAATCACACCCATAACAAGATCGGATTTGCACAAGTTTTCCACCACTGGAAAAGCCACCATTCAGGGCTCTCACCTCGTCGTGGATCCGTGTCTCTGACGATTTTCTAGGCGGGGCGAGCGGCCCCGGAATAGGGCTACAACCACCGGCAAATTAGCCCACGCGCCGGGGCCGAGCAACAACAAAGGCAAGACATGTCCATCCGAAGAATGATTTGAAACAACACCCGAGCTCAGTTCGAGAATAACTCATGAACTAGAAATGCCAGAGAGACGAAATTTGTACCTGAGTGTGCCTTGAATATCACTGCACCCGAAAATTAGCCTTTTTGGGCCGATGTGCACCATCTTTGTACCGGAAATGGCCTGCAGGCGGGGACACTCCGAAAGCGCTTCAAAAGCATCTTCAGTGGGATTTTTGTACACAGAGGGGGGAGCTGCACACACAAAGAGAAGAAACGAAATAAATTACAATGAGGGTCAAATCACACCCATAACAAGATCGGATTTGCACAAGTTTTCCACCACTGGAAAGCCACCATTCAGGGCTCTCACCTCGTCGTGGATCCGTGTCTCTGACGATTTTCTAGGCGGGGCGAGCGGCCCCGGAATAGGGCTACAACCACCGGCAAATTAGCCCACGCGCCGGGGCCGAGCAACAACAAAGGCAAGACATGTCCATCCGAAGAATGATTTGAAACAACACCCGAGCTCAGTTCGAGAATAACTCATGAACTAGAAATGCCAGAGAGACGAAATTTGTACCTGAGTGTGCCTTGAATATCACTGCACCCGAAAATTAGCCTTTTTGGGCCGATGTGCACCATCTTTGTACCGGAAATGGCCTGCAGGCGGGGACACTCCGAAAGCGCTTCAAAAGCATCTTCAGTGGGATTTTTGTACACAGAGGGGGGAGCTGCACACACAAAGAGAAGAAACGAAATAAATTACAATGAGGGTCAAATCACACCCATAACAAGATCGGATTTGCACAAGTTTTCCACCACTGGAAAGCCACCATTCAGGGCTCTCACCTCGTCGTAGATCCGTGTCTCTGACGATTTTCTAGGCGGGGCGAGCGGCCCCGGAATAGGGCTACAACCACCGGCAAATTAGCCCACGCGCCGGGGCCGAGCAACAACAAAGGCAAGACATGTCCATCCGAAGAATGATTTGAAACAACACCCGAGCTCAGTTCGAGAATAACTCATGAACTAGAAACGCCAGAGAGACGAAATTTGTACCTGAGTGTGCCTTGAATATCACTGCACCCGAAAATTAGCCTTTTTGGGCCGATGTGCACCATCTTTGTACCGGAAATGGCCTGCAGGCGGGGACACTCCGAAAGCGCTTCAAAAGCATCTTCAGTGGGATTTTTGTACACAGAGGGGGGAGCTGCACACACAAAGAGAAGAAACGAAATAAATTACAATGAGGGTCAAATCACACCCATAACAAGATCGGATTTGCACAAGTTTTCCACCACTGGAAAGCCACCATTCAGGGCTCTCACCTCGTCGTGGATCCGTGTCTCTGACGATTTTCTAGGCGGGGCGAGCGGCCCCGGAATAGGGCTACAACCACCGGCAAATTAGCCCACGCGCCGGGGCCGAGCAACAACAAAGGCAAGACATGTCCATCCGAAGAATGATTTGAAACAACACCCGAGCTCAGTTCGAGAATAACTCATGAACTAGAAACGCCAGAGAGACGAAATTTGTACCTGAGTGTGCCTTGAATATCACTGCACACGAAAATTAGCCTTTTTGGGCCGATGTGCACCATCTTTGTACCGGAAATGGCCTGCAGGCGGGGACACTCCGAAAGCGCTTCAAAAGCATCTTCAGTGGGATTTTTGTACACAGAGGGGGGAGCTGCACACACAAAAAGAAGAAACGAAATAAATTACAATGAGGGTCAAATCACACCCATAACAAGATCGGATTTGCACAAGTTTTCCACCACTGGAAAGCCACCATTCAGGGCTCTCACCTCGTTGTGGATCCGTGTCTCTGACGATTTTCTAGGCGGGGCGAGCGGCCCCGGAATAGGGCTACAACCACCGGCAAATTAGCCCACGCGCCGGGGCCGAGCAACAACAAAGGCAAGACATGTCCATCCGAAGAATGATTTGAAACAACACCCGAGCTCAGTTCGAGAATAACTCATGAACTAGAAACGCCAGAGAGACGAAATTTGTACCTGAGTGTGCCTTGAATATCACTGCACACGAAAATTTGCCTTTTTGGGCCGATGTGCACCATCTTTGTACCGGAAATGGCCTGCAGGCGGGGACACTCCGAAAGCGCTTCAAAAGCATCTTCAGTGGGATTTTTGTACAGAGGGGGGAGCTGCACACACAAAAAGAAGAAACGAAATAAATTACAATGAGGGTCAAATCACACCCATAACAAGATCGGATTTGCACAAGTTTTCCACCACTGGAAAGCCACCATTCAGGGCTCTCACCTCGTTGTAGATCCGTGTCTCTGACGATTTTCTAGGCGGGGCGAGCGGCCCCGGAATAGGGCTACAACCACCGGCAAATTAGCCCACGCGCCGGGGCCGAGCAACAACAAAGGCAAGACATGTCCATCCGAAGAATGATTTGAAACAACACCCGAGCTCAGTTCGAGAATAACTCATGAACTAGAAATGCCAGAGAGACGAAATTTGTACCTGAGTGTGCCTTGAATATCACTGCACCCGAAAATTAGCCTTTTTGGGCCGATGTGCACCATCTTTGTACCGGAAATGGCCTGCAGCCGGGGACACTCCGAAAGCGCTTCAAAAGCATCTTCAGTGGGATTTTTGTACACAGAGGGGGGAGCTGCACACACAAAGAGAAGAAACGAAATAAATTACAATGAGGGTCAAATCACACCCATAACAAGATCGGATTTGCACAAGTTTTCCACCACTGGAAAGCCACCATTCAGGGCTCTCACCTCGTCGTAGATCCGTGTCTCTGACGATTTTCTAGGCGGGGCGAGCGGCCCCGGAATAGGGCTACAACCACCGGCAAATTAGCCCACGCGCCGGGGCCGAGCAACAACAAAGGCAAGACATGTCCATCCGAAGAATGATTTGAAACAACACCCGAGCTCAGTTCGAGAATAACTCATGAACTAGAAATGCCAGAGAGACGAAATTTGTACCTGAGTGTGCCTTGAATATCACTGCACCCGAAAATTAGCCTTTTTGGGCCGATGTGCACCATCTTTGTACCGGAAATGGCCTGCAGCCGGGGACACTCCGAAAGCGCTTCAAAAGCATCTTCAGTGGGATTTTTGTACACAGAGGGGGGAGCTGCACACACAAAGAGAAGAAACGAAATAAATTACAATGAGGGTCAAATCACACCCATAACAAGATCGGATTTGCACAAGTTTTCCACCACTGGAAAGCCACCATTCAGGGCTCTCACCTCGTCGTAGATCCGTGTCTCTGACGATTTTCTAGGCGGGGCGAGCGGCCCCGGAATAGGGCTACAACCACCGGCAAATTAGCCCACGCGCCGGGGCCGAGCAACAACAAAGGCAAGACATGTCCATCCGAAGAATGATTTGAAACAACACCCGAGCTCAGTTCGAGAATAACTCATGAACTAGAAATGCCAGAGAGACGAAATTTGTACCTGAGTGTGCCTTGAATATCACTGCACCCGAAAATTAGCCTTTTTGGGCCGATGTGCACCATCTTTGTACCGGAAATGGCCTGCAGGCGGGGACACTCCGAAAGCGCTTCAAAAGCATCTTCAGTGGGATTTTTGTACACAGAGGGGGGAGCTGCACACACAAAGAGAAGAAACGAAGTAATTACAATGAGGGTCAAATCACACCCATAACAAGATCGGATTTGCACAAGTTTTCCACCACTGGAAAGCCACCATTCAGGGCTCTCACCTCGTTGTAGATTCGTGTCTCTGACGATTTTCTAGGCGGGGCGAGCGGCCCCGGAATAGGGCTACAACCACCGGCAAATTAGCCCACGCGCCGGGGCCGAGCAACAACAAAGGCAAGACATGTCCATCCGAAGAATGATTTGAAACAACACCCGAGCTCAGTTCGAGAATAACTCATGAACTAGAAATGCCAGAGAGACGAAATTTGTACCTGAGTGTGCCTTGAATATCACTGCACCCAAAAATTAGCCTTTTTGGGCCGATGTGCACCATCTTTGTACCGGAAATGGCCTGCAGGCGGGGACACTCCGAAAGCGCTTCAAAAGCATCTTCAGTGGGATTTTTGTACACAGAGGGGGGAGCTGCACACACAAAAAGAAGAAACGAAATAAATTACAATGAGGGTCAAATCATACCCATAACAAGATCGGATTTGCACAAATTTTCCACCACTGGAAAGCCACCATTCAGGGCTCTCACCTCGTCGTGGATCCGTGTCTCTGACGATTTTCTAGGCTGGGCGAGCGGCCCCGGATTAGGGCTACAACCACCGGCAAATTAGCCCACGCGCCGGGGCCGAGCAACAACAAAGGCAAGACATGTCCATCCGAAGAATGATTTGAAACAACACCCGAGCTCAGTTCGAGAATAACTCATGAACTAGAAACGCCAGAGAGACGAAATTTGTACCTGAGTGTGCCTTGAATATCACTGCACACGAAAATTAGCCTTTTTGGGCCGATGTGCACCATCTTTGTACCGGAAATGGCCTGCAGGCGGGGACACTCCGAAAGCGCTTCAAAAGCATCTTCAGTGGGATTTTTGTACACAAAGGGGGAGCTGCACACACAAAAAGAAGAAACGAAATAAATTACAATGAGGGTCAAATCACACCCATACCAAGATCGGATTTGCACAAGTTTTCCACCACTGGAAAGCCACCATTCAGGGCTCTCACCTCGTCGTGGATCCGTGTCTCTGACGATTTTCAAGGCGGGGCGAGCGGCCCCGGAATAGGGCTACAACCACCGGCAAATTAGCCCACGCGCCGGGGCCGAGCAACAACAAAGGCAAGACATGTCCATCCGAAGAATGATTTGAAACAACACCCGAGCTCAGTTCGAGAATAACTCATGAACTAGAAATGCCAGAGAGACGAAATTTGTACCTGAGTGTGCCTTGAATATCACTGCACCCGAAAATTAGCCTTTTTGGGCCGATGTGCACCATCTTTGTACCGGAAATGGCCTGCAGGCGGGGACACTCCGAAAGCGCTTCAAAAGCATCTTCAGTGGGATTTTTGTACACAGAGGGGGGAGCTGCACACACAAAAAGAAGAAACGAAATAAATTACAATGAGGGTCAAATCACACCCATAACAAGATCGGATTTGCACAAGTTTTCCACCACTGGAAAGCCACCATTCAGGGCTCTCACCTCGTCGTGGATCCGTGTCTCTGACGATTTTCTAGGCGGGGCGAGCGGCCCCGGAATAGGGCTACAACCACCGGCAAATTAGCCCACGCGCCGGGGCCGAGCAACAACAAAGGCAAGACATGTCCATCCGAAGAATGATTTGAAACAACACCCGAGTTCAGTTCGAGAATAACTCATGAACTAGAAATGCCAGAGAGACGAAATTTGTACCTGAGTGTGCCTTGAATATCACTGCACCCGAAAATTAGCCTTTTTGGGCCGATGTGCACCATCTTTGTACCGGAAATGGCCTGCAGGCGGGGACACTCCGAAAGCGCTTCAAAAGCATCTTCAGTGGGATTTTTGTACACAGAGGGGGGAGCTGCACACACAAAGAGAAGAAACGAAATAAATTACAATGAGGGTCAAATCACACCCATAACAAGATCGGATTTGCACAAGTTTTCCACCACTGGAAAGCCACCATTCAGGGCTCTCACCTCGTCGTGGATCCGTGTCTCTGACGATTTTCTAGGCGGGGCGAGCGGCCCCGGAATAGGGCTACAACCACCGGCAAATTAGCCCACGCGCCGGGGCCGAGCAACAACAAAGGCAAGACATGTCCATCCGAAGAATGATTTGAAACAACACCCGAGCTCAGTTCGAGAATAACTCATGAACTAGAAACGCCAGAGAGACGAAATTTGTACCTGAGTGTGTCTTGAATATCACTGCACACGAAAATTAGCCTTTTTGGGCCGATGTGCACCATCTTTGTACCGGAAATGGCCTGCAGGCGGGGACACTCCGAAAGCGCTTCAAAAGCATCTTCAGTGGGATTTTTGTACACAGAGGGGGGAGCTGCACACACAAAAAGAAGAAACGAAATAAATTACAATGAGGGTCAAATCACACCCATAACAAGATCGGATTTGCACAAGTTTTCCACCACTGGAAAGCCACCATTCAGGGCTCTCACCTCGTCGTGGATCCGTGTCTCTGACGATTTTCTAGGCGGGGCGAGCGGCCCCGGAATAGGGCTACAACCACCGGCAAATTAGCCCACGCGCCGGGGCCGAGCAACAACAAAGGCAAGACATGTCCATCCGAAGAATGATTTGAAACAACACCCGAGTTCAGTTCGAGAATAACTCATGAACTAGAAATGCCAGAGAGACGAAATTTGTACCTGAGTGTGCCTTGAATATCACTGCACCCGAAAATTAGCCTTTTTGGGCCGATGTGCACCATCTTTGTACCGGAAATGGCCTGCAGGCGGGGACACTCCGAAAGCGCTTCAAAAGCATCTTCAGTGGGATTTTTGTACACAGAGGGGGGAGCTGCACACACAAAGAGAAGAAACGAAATAAATTACAATGAGGGTCAAATCACACCCATAACAAGATCGGATTTGCACAAGTTTTCCACCACTGGAAAGCCACCATTCAGGGCTCTCACCTCGTTGTAGATCCGTGTCTCTGACGATTTTCTAGGCGGGGCGAGCGGCCCCGGAATAGGGCTACAACCACCGGCAAATTAGCCCACGCGCCGGGGCCGAGCAACAACAAAGGCAAGACATGTCCATCCGAAGAATGATTTGAAACAACACCCGAGCTCAGTTCGAGAATAACTCATGAACTAGAAATGCCAGAGAGACGAAATTTGTACCTGAGTGTGCCTTGAATATCACTGCACCCAAAAATTAGCCTTTTTGGGCCGATGTGCACCATCTTTGTACCGGAAATGGCCTGCAGGCGGGGACACTCCGAAAGCGCTTCAAAAGCATCTTCAGTGGGATTTTTGTACACAGAGGGGGGAGCTGCACACACAAAAAGAAGAAACGAAATAAATTACAATGAGGGTCAAATCACACCCATAACAAGATCGGATTTGCACAAGTTTTCCACCACTGGAAAGCCACCATTCAGGGCTCTCACCTCGTCGTGGATCCGTGTCTCTGACGATTTTCTAGGCGGGGCGAGCGGCCCCGGAACAGGGCTACAACCACCGGCAAATTAGCCCACGAGCCGGGGCCGAGCAACAACAAAGGCAAGACATGTCCATCCGAAGAATGATTTGAAACAACACCCGAGCTCAGTTCGAGAATACCTCATGAACTAGAAACGCCAGAGAGACGAAATTTGTACCTGAGTGTGCCTTGAATATCACTGCACACGAAAATTAGCCTTTTTGGGCCGATGTGCACCATCTTTGTACCGGAAATGGCCTGCAGGCGGGGACACTCCGAAAGCGCTTCAAAAGCATCTTCAGTGGGATTTTTGTACACAGAGGGGGGAGCTGCACACACAAAAAGAAGAAACGAAATAAATTACAATGAGGGTCAAATCACACCCATAACAAGATCGGATTTGCACAAGTTTTCCACCACTGGAAAGCCACCATTCAGGGCTCTCACCTCGTCGTGGATCCGTGTCTCTGACGATTTTCTAGGCGGGGCGAGCGGCCCCGGAATAGGGCTACAACCACAGGCAAATTAGCCCACGCGCCGGGGCCGAGCAACAACAAAGGCAAGACATGTCCATCCGAAGAATGATTTGAAACAACACCCGAGCTCAGTTCGAGAATAACTCATGAACTAGAAATGCCAGAGAGACGAAATTTGTACCTGAGTGTGCCTTGAATATCACTGCACCCGAAAATTAGCCTTTTTGGGCCGATGTGCACCATCTTTGTACCGGAAATGGCCTGCAGGCGGGGACACTCCGAAAGCGCTTCAAAAGCATCTTCAGTGGGATTTTTGTACACAGAGGGGGGAGCTGCACACACAAAGAGAAGAAACGAAATAAATTACAATGAGGGTCAAATCACACCCATAACAAGATCGGATTTGCACAAGTTTTCCACCACTGGAAAGCCACCATTCAGGGCTCTCACCTCGTCGTAGATCCGTGTCTCTGAAGATTTTCTAGGCGGGGCGAGCGGCCCCGGAATAGGGCTACAACCACCGGCAAATTAGCCCACGCGCCGGGGCCGAGCAACAACAAAGGCAAGACATGTCCATCCGAAGAATGATTTGAAACAACACCCGAGCTCAGTTCGAGAATAACTCATGAACTAGAAATGCCAGAGAGACGAAATTTGTACCTGAGTGTGCCTTGAATATCACTGCACCCAAAAATTAGCCTTTTTGGGCCGATGTGCACCATCTTTGTACCGGAAATGGCCTGCAGGCGGGGACACTCCGAAAGCGCTTCAAAAGCATCTTCAGTGGGATTTTTGTACACAGAGGGGGGAGCTGCACACACAAAAAGAAGAAACGAAATAAATTACAATGAGGGTCAAATCACACCCATAACAAGATCGGATTTGCACAAGTTTTCCACCACTGGAAAGCCACCATTCAGGGCTCTCACCTCGTCGTGGATCCGTGTCTCTGACGATTTTCTAGGCGGGGCGAGCGGCCCCGGAATAGGGCTACAACCACCGGCAAATTAGCCCACGCGCCGGGGCAGAGCAACAACAAAGGCAAGACATGTCCATCCGAAGAATGATTTGAAACAACACCCGAGCTCAGTTCGAGAATAACTCATGAACTAGAAACGCCAGAGAGACGAAATTTGTACCTGAGTGTGCCTTGAATATCACTGCACCCGAAAATTAGCCTTTTTGGGCCGATGTGCACCATCTTTGTACCGGAAATGGCCTGCAGGCGGGGACACTCCGAAAGCGCTTCAAAAGCATCTTCAGTGGGATTTTTGTACACAGAGGGGGGAGCTGCACACACAAAGAGAAGAAACGAAATAAATTACAATGAGGGTCAAATCACACCCATAACAAGATCGGATTTGCACAAGTTTTCCACCACTGGAAAGCCACCATTCAGGGCTCTCACCTCGTCGTGGATCCGTGTCTCTGACGATTTTCTAGGCGGGGCGAGCGGCCCCGGAATAGGGCTACAACCACCGGCAAATTAGCCCACGCGCCGGGGCAGAGCAACAACAAAGGCAAGACATGTCCATCCGAAGAATGATTTGAAACAACACCCGAGCTCAGTTCGAGAATAACTCATGAACTAGAAACGCCAGAGAGACGAAATTTGTACCTGAGTGTGCCTTGAATATCACTGCACACGAAAATTAGCCTTTTTGGGCCGATGTGCACCATCTTTGTACCGGAAATGGCCTGCAGGCGGGGACACTCCGAAAGCGCTTCAAAAGCATCTTCAGTGGGATTTTTGTACACAGAGGGGGGAGCTGCACACACAAAAAGAAGAAACGAAATAATCTACAATGAGGGTCAAATCACACCCATAACAAGATCGGATTTGCACAAGTTTTCCACCACTGGAAAGCCACCATTCAGGGCTCTCACCTCGTCGTGGATCCGTGTCTCTGACGATTTTCTAGGCGGGGCGAGCGGCCCCGGAATAGGGCTACAACCACCGGCAAATTAGCCCACGCGCCGGGGCCGAGCAACAACAAAGGCAAGACATGTCCATCCGAAGAATGATTTGAAACAACACCCGAGCTCAGTTCGAGAATAACTCATGAACTAGAAATGCCAGAGAGACGAAATTTGTACCTGAGTGTGCCTTGAATATCACTGCACCCGAAAATTAGCCTTTTTGGGCCGATGTGCACCATCTTTGTACCGGAAATGGCCTGCAGGCGGGGACACTCCGAAAGCGCTTCAAAAGCATCTTCAGTGGGATTTTTGTACACAGAGGGGGGAGCTGCACACACAAAGAGAAGAAACGAAATAAATTACAATGAGGGTCAAATCACACCCATAACAAGATCGGATTTGCACAAGTTTTCCACCACTGGAAAGCCACCATTCAGGGCTCTCACCTCGTCGTAGATCCGTGTCTCTGACGATTTTCTAGGCGGGGCGAGCGGCCCCGGAATAGGGCTACAACCACCGGCAAATTAGCCCACGCGCCGGGGCCGAGCAACAACAAAGGCAAGACATGTCCATCCGAAGAATGATTTGAAACAACACCCGAGCTCAGTTCGAGAATAACTCATGAACTAGAAACGCCAGAGAGACGAAATTTGTACCTGAGTTTGCCTTGAATATCACTGCACACGAAAATTAGCCTTTTTGGGCCGATGTGCACCATCTTTGTACCGGAAATGGCCTGCAGGCGGGGACACTCCGAAAGCGCTTCAAAAGCATCTTCAGTGGGATTTTTGTACACAGAGGGGGGAGCTGCACACACAAAAAGAAGAAACGAAATAAATTACAATGAGGGTCAAATCACACCCATAACAAGATCGGATTTGCACAAGTTTTCCACCACTGGAAAGCCACCATTCAGGGCTCTCACCTCGTCGTGGATCCGTGTCTCTGACGATTTTCTAGGCGGGGCGAGCGGCCCCGGATTAGGGCTACAACCACCGGCAAATTAGCCCACGCGCCGGGGCCGAGCAACAACAAAGGCAAGACATGTCCATCCGAAGAATGATTTGAAACAACACCCGAGCTCAGTTCGAGAATAACTCATGAACTAGAAATGCCAGAGAGACGAAATTTGTACCTGAGTGTGCCTTGAATATCACTGCACCCAAAAATTAGCCTTTTTGGGCCGATGTGCACCATCTTTGTACCGGAAATGGCCTGCAGGCGGGGACACTCCGAAAGCGCTTCAAAAGCATCTTCAGTGGGATTTTTGTACACAGAGGGGGGAGCTGCACACACAAAAAGAAGAAACGAAATAAATTACAATGAGGGTCAAATCACACCCATAACAAGATCGGATTTGCACAAGTTTTCCACCACTGGAAAGCCACCATTCAGGGCTCTCACCTCGTCGTGGATCCGTGTCTCTGACGATTTTCTAGGCGGGGCGAGCGGCCCCGGAATAGGGCTACAACCACCGGCAAATTAGCCCACGCGCCGGGGCCGAGCAACAACAAAGGCAAGACATGTCCATCCGAAGAATGATTTGAAACAACACCCGAGCTCAGTTCGAGAATAACTCATGAACTAGAAATGCCAGAGAGACGAAATTTGTACCTGAGTGTGCCTTGAATATCACTGCACCCGAAAATTAGCCTTTTTGGGCCGATGTGCACCATCTTTGTACCGGAAATGGCCTGCAGGCGGGGACACTCCGAAAGCGCTTCAACAGCATCTTCAGTGGGATTTTTGTACACAGAGGGGGGAGCTGCACACACAAAGAGAAGAAACGAAATAAATTACAATGAGGGTCAAATCACACCCATAACAAGATCGGATTTGCACAAATTTTCCACCACTGGAAAGCCACCATTCAGGGCTCTCACCTCGTCGTGGATCCGTGTCTCTGACGATTTTCTAGGCGGGGCGAGCGGCCCCGGAATAGGGCTACAACCACCGGCAAATTAGCCCACGCGCCGGGGCCGAGCAACAACAAAGGCAAGACATGTCCATCCGAAGAATGATTTGAAACAACACCCGAGCTCAGTTCGAGAATAACTCATGAACTAGAAATGCCAGAGAGACGAAATTTGTACCTGAGTGTGCCTTGAATATCACTGCACCCGAAAATTAGCCTTTTTGGGCCGATGTGCACCATCTTTGTACCGGAAATGGCCTGCAGGCGGGGACACTCCGAAAGCGCTTCAAAAGCATCTTCAGTGGGATTTTTGTACACAGAGGGGGGAGCTGCACACACAAAGAGAAGAAACGAAACAAATTACAATGAGGGTCAAATCACACCCATAACAAGATCGGATTTGCACAAGTTTTCCACCACTGGAAAGCCACCATTCAGGGCTTTCACCTCGTCGTGGATCCGTGTCTCTGACGATTTTCTAGGCGGGGCGAGCGGCCCCGGAATAGGGCTACAACCACCGGCAAATTAGCCCACGCGCCGGGGCCGAGCAACAACAAAGGCAAGACATGTCCATCCGAAGAATGATTTGAAACAACACCCGAGCTCAGTTCGAGAATAACTCATGAACTAGAAATGCCAGAGAGACGAAATTTGTACCTGAGTGTGCCTTGAATATCACTGCACCCGAAAATTAGCCTTTTTGGGCCGATGTGCACCATCTTTGTACCGGAAATGGCCTGCAGGCGGGGACACTCCGAAAGCGCTTCAAAAGCATCTTCAGTGGGATTTTTGTACACAGAGGGGGGAGCTGCACACACAAAGAGAAGAAACGAAATAAATTACAATGAGGGTCAAATCACACCCATAACAAGATCGGATTTGCACAAGTTTTCCACCACTGGAAAGCCACCATTCAGGGCTCTCACCTCGTCGTAGATCCGTGTCTCTGACGATTTTCTAGGCGGGGCGAGCGGCCCCGGAATAGGGCTACAACCACCGGCAAATTAGCCCACGCGCCGGGGCCGAGCAACAACAAAGGCAAGACATGTCCATCCGAAGAATGATTTGAAACAACACCCGAGCTCAGTTCGAGAATAACTCATGAACTAGAAATGCCAGAGAGACGAAATTTGTACCTGAGTGTGCCTTGAATATCACTGCACCCAAAAATTAGCCTTTTTGGGCCGATGTGCACCATCTTTGTACCGGAAATGGCCTGCAGGCGGGGACACTCCGAAAGCGCTTCAAAAGCATCTTCAGTGGGATTTTTGTACACAGAGGGGGGAGCTGCACACACAAAAAGAAGAAACGAAATAAATTACAATGAGGGTCAAATCACACCCATAACAAGATCGGATTTGCACAAGTTTTCCACCACTGGAAAGCCACCATTCAGGGCTCTCACCTCGTCGTGGATCCGTGTCTCTGACGATTTTCTAGGCGGGGCGAGCGGCCCCGGAATAGGGCTACAACCACCGGCAAATTAGCCCACGCGCCGGGGCCGAGCAACAACAAAGGCAAGACATGTCCATCCGAAGAATGATTTGAAACAACACCCGAGCTCAGTTCGAGAATAACTCATGAACTAGAAATGCCAGAGAGACGAAATTTGTACCTGAGTGTGCCTTGAATATCACTGCACCCGAAAATTAGCCTTTTTGGGCCGATGTGCACCATCTTTGTACCGGAAATGGCCTGCAGGCGGGGACACTCCGAAAGCGCTTCAAAAGCATCTTCAGTGGGATTTTTGTACACAGAGGGGGGAGCTGCACACACAAAGAGAAGAAACGAAACAAATTACAATGAGGGTCAAATCACACCCATAACAAGATCGGATTTGCACAAGTTTTCCACCACTGGAAAGCCACCATTCAGGGCTTTCACCTCGTCGTGGATCCGTGTCTCTGACGATTTTCTAGGCGGGGCGAGCGGCCCCGGAATAGGGCTACAACCACCGGCAAATTAGCCCACGCGCCGGGGCCGAGCAACAACAAAGGCAAGACATGTCCATCCGAAGAATGATTTGAAACAACACCCGAGCTCAGTTCGAGAATAACTCATGAACTAGAAATGCCAGAGAGACGAAATTTGTACCTGAGTGTGCCTTGAATATCACTGCACCCGAAAATTAGCCTTTTTGGGCCGATGTGCACCATCTTTGTACCGGAAATGGCCTGCAGGCGGGGACACTCCGAAAGCGCTTCAAAAGCATCTTCAGTGGGATTTTTGTACACAGAGGGGGGAGCTGCACACACAAAGAGAAGAAACGAAATAAATTACAATGAGGGTCAAATCACACCCATAACAAGATCGGATTTGCACAAGTTTTCCACCACTGGAAAGCCACCATTCAGGGCTCTCACCTCGTCGTAGATCCGTGTCTCTGACGATTTTCTAGGCGGGGCGAGCGGCCCCGGAATAGGGCTACAACCACCGGCAAATTAGCCCACGCGCCGGGGCCGAGCAACAACAAAGGCAAGACATGTCCATCCGAAGAATGATTTGAAACAACACCCGAGCTCAGTTCGAGAATAACTCATGAACTAGAAATGCCAGAGAGACGAAATTTGTACCTGAGTGTGCCTTGAATATCACTGCACCCAAAAATTAGCCTTTTTGGGCCGATGTGCACCATCTTTGTACCGGAAATGGCCTGCAGGCGGGGACACTCCGAAAGCGCTTCAAAAGCATCTTCAGTGGGATTTTTGTACACAGAGGGGGGAGCTGCACACACAAAAAGAAGAAACGAAATAAATTACAATGAGGGTCAAATCACACCCATAACAAGATCGGATTTGCACAAGTTTTCCACCACTGGAAAGCCACCATTCAGGGCTCTCACCTCGTCGTGGATCCGTGTCTCTGACGATTTTCTAGGCGGGGCGAGCGGCCCCGGAATAGGGCTACAACCACCGGCAAATTAGCCCACGCGCCGTGGCCGAGCAACAACAAAGGCAAGACATGTCCATCCGAAGAATGATTTGAAACAACACCCGAGCTCAGTTCGAGAATAACTCATGAACTAGAAACGCCAGAGAGACGAAATTTGTACCTGAGTGTGCCTTGAATATCACTGCACACGAAAATTAGCCTTTTGGGGCCGATGTGCACCATCTTTGTACCGGAAATGGCCTGCAGGCGGGGACACTCCGAAAGCGCTTCAAAAGCATCTTCAGTGGGATTTTTGTACACAGAGGGGGGAGCTGCACACACAAAAAGAAGAAACGAAATAAATTACAATGAGGGTCAAATCACACCCATAACAAGATCGGATTTGCACAAGTTTTCCACCACTGGAAAGCCACCATTCAGGGCTCTCACCTCGTCGTGGATCCGTGTCTCTGACGATTTTCTAGGCGGGGCGAGCGGCCCCGGAATAGGGCTACAACCACCGGCAAATTAGCCCACGCGCCGGGGCCGAGCAACAACAAAGGCAAGACATGTCCATCCGAAGAATGATTTGAAACAACACCCGAGCTCAGTTCGAGAATAACTCATGAACAAGAAATGCCAGAGAGACGAAATTTGTACCTGAGTGTGCCTTGAATATCACTGCACCCGAAAATTAGCCTTTTTTAGGCCGATGTGCACCATCTTTGTACCGGAAATGGCCTGCAGGCGGGGACACTCCGAAAGCGCTTCAAAAGCATCTTCAGTGGGATTTTTGTACACAGAGGGGGGAGCTGCACACACAAAAAGAAGAAACGAAATAAATTACAATGAGGGTCAAATCACACCCATAACAAGATCGGATTTGCACAAGTTTTCCACCACTGGAAAGCCACCATTCAGGGCTCTCACCTCGCTGTGGATCCGTGTCTCTGACGATTTTCTAGGCGGGGCGAGCGGCCCCGGAATAGGGCTACAACCACCGGCAAATTAGCCCACGCGCCGGGGCCGAGCAACAACAAAGGCAAGACATGTCCATCCGAAGAATGATTTGAAACAACACCCGAGCTCAGTTCGAGAATAACTCATGAACTAGAAATGCCAGAGAGACGAAATTTGTACCTGAGTGTGCCTTGAATATCACTGCACCCGAAAATTAGCCTTTTTGGGCCGATGTGCACCATCTTTGTACCGGAAATGGCCTGCAGGCGGGGACACTCCGAAAGCGCTTCAAAGGCATCTTCAGTGGGATTTTTGTACACAGAGGGGGGAGCTGCACACACAAAGAGAAGAAACGAAATAAATTACAATGAGGGTCAAATCACACCCATAACAAGATCGGATTTGCACAAGTTTTCCACCACTGGAAAGCCACCATTCAGGGCTCTCACCTCGTCGTAGATCCGTGTCTCTGACGATTTTCTAGGCGGGGCGAGCGGCTCCGGAATAGGGCTACAACCACCGGCAAATTAGCCCACGCGCCGGGGCCGAGCAACAACAAAGGCAAGACATGTCCATCCGAAGAATGATTTGAAACAACACCCGAGCTCAGTTCGAGAATAACTCATGAACTAGAAATGCCAGAGAGACGAAATTTGTACCTGAGTGTGCCTTGTATATCACTGCACCCGAAAATTAGCCTTTTTGGGCCGATGTGCACCATCTTTGTACCGGAAATGGCCTGCAGGCGGGGACACTCCGAAAGCGCTTCAAAAGCATCTTCAGTGGGATTTTTGTACACAGAGGGGGGAGCTGCACACACAAAGAGAAGAAACGAAATAAATTACAATGAGGGTCAAATCACACCCATAACAAGATCGGATTTGCACAAGTTTTCCACCACTGGAAAGCCACCATTCAGGGCTCTCACCTCGTCGTAGATCCGTGTCTCTGACGATTTTCTAGGCGGGGCGAGCGGCCCCGGAATAGGGCTACAACCACAGGCAAATTAGCCCACGCGCCGGGGCCGAGCAACAACAAAGGCAAGACATGTCCATCCGAAGAATGATTTAAAACAACACCCGAGCTCAGTTCGAGAATAACTCATGAACTAGAAATGCCAGAGAGACGAAATTTGTACCTGAGTGTGCCTTGAATATCACTGCACCCAAAAATTAGCCTTTTTGGGCCGATGTGCACCATCTTTGTACCGGAAATGGCCTGCAGGCGGGGACACTCCGAAAGCGCTTCAAAAGCATCTTCAGTGGGATTTTTGTACACAGAGGGGGGAGCTGCACACACAAAAAGAAGAAACGAAATAAATTACAATGAGGGTCAAATCACACCCATAACAAGATCGGATTTGCACAAGTTTTCCACCACTGGAAAGCCACCATTCAGGGCTCTCACCTCGTCGTGGATCCGTGTCTCTGACGATTTTCTAGGCGGGGCAAGCGGCCCCGGAATAGGGCTACAACCACCGGCAAATTAGCCCACGCGCCGTGGCCGAGCAACAACAAAGGCAAGACATGTCCATCCGAAGAATGATTTGAAACAACACCCGAGCTCAGTTCGAGAATAACTCATGAACTAGAAACGCCAGAGAGACGAAATTTGTACCTGAGTGTGCCTTGAATATCACTGCACACGAAAATTAGCCTTTTTGGGCCGATGTGCACCACCTTTGTACCGGAAATGGCCTGCAGGCGGGGACACTCCGAAAGCGCTTCAAAAGCATCTTCAGTGGGATTTTTGTACACAGAGGGGGGAGCTGCACACACAAAAAGAAGAAACGAAATAAATTACAATGAGGGTCAAATCACACCCATAACAAGATCGGATTTGCACAAGTTTTCCACCACTGGAAAGCCACCATTCAGGGCTCTCACCTCGTCGTGGATCCGTGTCTATGACGATTTTCTAGGCGGGGCGAGCGGCCCCGGAATAGGGCTACAACCACCGGCAAATTAGCCCACGCGCCGGGGCCGAGCAACAACAAAGGCAAGACATGTCCATCCGAAGAATGATTTGAAACAACACCCGAGCTCAGTTCGAGAATAACTCATGAACTAGAAATGCCAGAGAGACGAAATTTGTACCTGAGTGTGCCTTGAATATCACTGCACCCGAAAATTAGCCTTTTTGGGCCGATGTGCACCATCTTTGTACCAGAAATGGCCTGCAGGCGGGGACACTCCGAAAGCGCTTCAAAAGCATCTTCAGTGGGATTTTTGTACACAGAGGGGGGAGCTGCACACACAAAGAGAAGAAACGAAATAAATTACAATGAGGGTCAAATCACACCCATAACAAGATCGGATTTGCACAAGTTTTCCACCACTGGAAAGCCACCATTCAGGGCTCTCACCTCGTCGTGGATCCGTGTCTCTGACGATTTTCTAGGCGGGGCGAGCGGCCCCGGAATAGGGCTACAACCACCGGCAAATTAGCCCACGCGCCGGGGCCGAGCAACAACAAAGGCAAGACATGTCCATCCGAAGAATGATTTGAAACAACACCCGAGCTCAGTTCGAGAATAACTCATGAACTAGAAATGCCAGAGAGACGAAATTTGTACCTGAGTGTGCCTTGAATATCACTGCACCCAAAAATTAGCCTTTTTGGGCCGATGTGCACCATCTTTGTACCGGAAATGGCCTGCAGGCGGGGACACTCCGAAAGCGCTTCAAAAGCATCTTCAGTGGGATTTTTGTACACAGAGGGGGGAGCTGCACACACAAAAAGAAGAAACGAAATAAATTACAATGAGGGTCAAATCACACCCATAACAAGATCGGATTTGCACAAGTTTTCCACAACTGGAAAGCCACCATTCAGGGCTCTCACCTCGTCGTAGATCCGTGTCTCTGACGATTTTCTAGGCGGGGCGAGCGGCCCCGGAATAGGGCTACAACCACCGGCAAATTAGCCCACGCGCCGTGGCCGAGCAACAACAAAGGCAAGACATGTCCATCCGAAGAATGATTTGAAACAACACCCGAGCTCAGTTCGAGAATAACTCATGAACTAGAAACGCCAGAGAGACGAAATTTGTACCTGAGTGTGCCTTGAATATCACTGCACACGAAAATTAGCCTTTTTGGGCCGATGTGCACCATCTTTGTACCGGAAATGGCCTGCAGGCGGGGACACTCCGAAAGCGCTTCAAAAGCATCTTCAGTGGGATTTTTGTACACAGAGGGGGGAGCTGCACACACAAAAAGAAGAAACGAAATAAATTACAATGAGGGTCAAATCACACCCATAACAAGATCGGATTTGCACAAGTTTTCCACCACTGGAAAGCCACCATTCAGGGCTCTCACCTCGTCGTGGATCCGTGTCTCTGACGATTTTCTAGGCGGGGCGAGCGGCCCCGGAATAGGGCTACAACCACCGGCAAATTAGCCCACGCGCCGTGGCCGAGCAACAACAAAGGCAAGACATGTCCATCCGAAGAATGATTTGAAACAACACCCGAGCTCAGTTCGAGAATAACTCATGAACAAGAAATGCCAGAGAGACGAAATTTGTACCTGAGTGTGCCTTGAATATCACTGCACCCGAAAATTAGCCTTTTTGGGCCGATGTGCACCATCTTTGTACCGGAAATGGCCTGCAGGCGGGGACACTCCGAAAGCGCTTCAAAAGCATCTTCAGTGGGATTTTTGTACACAGAGGGGGGAGCTGCACACACAAAAAGAAGAAACGAAATAAATTACAATGAGGGTCAAATCACACCCATAACAAGATCGGATTTGCACAAGTTTTCCACCACTGGAAAGCCACCATTCAGGGCTCTCACCTCGTCGTGGATCCGTGTCTCTGACGATTTTCTAGGCGGGGCGAGCGGCCCCGGAATAGGGCTACAACCACCGGCAAATTAGCCCACGCGCCGGGGCCGAGCAACAACAAAGGCAAGACATGTCCATCCGAAGAATGATTTGAAACAACACCCGAGCTCAGTTCGAGAATAACTCATGAACTAGAAACGCCAGAGAGACGAAATTTGTACCTGAGTGTGCCTTGAATATCACTGCACACGAAAATTAGCCTTTTTGGGCCGATGTGCACCATTTTTGTACCGGAAATGGCCTGCAGGCGGGGACACTCCGAAAGCGCTTCAAAAGCATCTTCAGTGGGATTTTTGTACACAGAGGGGGGAGCTGCACACACAAAAAGAAGAAACGAAATAAATTACAATGAGGGTCAAATCACACCCATAACAAGATCGGATTTGCACAAGTTTTCCACCACTGGAAAGCCACCATTCAGGGCTCTCACCTCGTCGTAGATCCGTGTCTCTGACGATTTTCTAGGCGGGGCGAGCGGCCCCGGAATAGGGCTACAACCACCGGCAAATTAGCCCACGCGCCGGGGCCGAGCAACAACAAAGGCAAGACATGTCCATCCGAAGAATGATTTGAAACAACACCCGAGCTCAGTTCGAGAATAACTCATGAACTAGAAATGCCAGAGAGACGAAATTTGTACCTGAGTGTGCCTTGAATATCACTGCACCCGAAAATTAGCCTTTTTGGGCCGATGTGCACCATCTTTGTACCGGAAATGGCCTGCAGGCGGGGACACTCCGAAAGCGCTTCAAAAGCATCTTCAGTGGGATTTTTGTACACAGAGGGGGGAGCTGCACACACAAAAAGAAGAAACGAAATAAATTACAATGAGGGTCAAATCACACCCATAACAAGATCGGATTTGCACAAGTTTTCCACCACTGGAAAGCCACCATTCAGGGCTCTCACCTCGTCGTGGATCCGTGTCTCTGACGATTTTCTAGGCGGGGCGAGCGGCCCCGGAATAGGGCTACAACCACCGGCAAATTAGCCCACGCGCCGGGGCCGAGCAACAACAAAGGCAAGACATGTCCATCCGAAGAATGATTTGAAACAACACCCGAGCTCAGTTCGAGAATAACTCATGAACTAGAAATGCCAGAGAGACGAAATTTGTACCTGAGTGTGCCTTGAATATCACTGCACCCGAAAATTAGCCTTTTTGGGCCGATGTGCACCATCTTTGTACCGGAAATGGCCTGCAGGCGGGGACACTCAGAAAGCGCTTCAAAAGCATCTTCAGTGGGATTTTTGTACACAGAGGGGGGAGCTGCACACACAAAAAGAAGAAACGAAATAAATTACAATGAGGGTCAAATCACACCCATAACAAGATCGGATTTGCACAAGTTTTCCACCACTGGAAAGCCACCATTCAGGGCTCTCACCTCGTCGTGGATCCGTGTCTCTGACGATTTTCTAGGCGGGGCGAGCGGCCCCGGAATAGGGCTACAACCACCCGCAAATTAGCCCACGCGCCGAGGCCGAGCAACAACAAAGGCAAGACATGTCCATCCGAAGAATGATTTGAAACAACACCCGAGCTCAGTTCGAGAATAACTCATGAACTAGAAATGCCAGACAGACGAACTTTGTACCTGAGTGTGCCTTGAATATCACTGCACCCGAAAATTAGCCTTTTTGGGCCGATGTGCACCATCTTTGTACCGGAAATGGCCTGCAGGCGGGGACACTCCGAAAGCGCTTCAAAAGCATCTTCAGTGGGATTTTTGTACACAGAGGGGGGAGCTGCACTCACAAAAAGAAGAAACGAAATAAATTACAATGAGGGTCAAATCACACCCATAACAAGATCGGATTTGCACAAGTTTTCCACCACTGGAAAGCCACCATTCAGGGCTCTCACCTCGTCGTCGATCCGTGTCTCTGACGATTTTCTAGGCGGGGCGAGCGGCCCCGGAATAGGGCTACAACCACCGGCAAATTAGCCCACGCGCCGGGGCCGAGCAACAACAAAGGCAAGACATGTCCATCCGAAGAATGATTTGAAACAACACCCGAGCTCAGTTCGAGAATAACTCATGAACTAGAAATGCCAGAGAGACGAACTTTGTACCTGAGTGTGCCTTGAATATCACTGCACCCGAAAATTAGCCTTTTTGAGCCGATGTGCACCATCTTTGTACCGGAAATGGCCTGCAGGCGGGGACACTCCGAAAGCGCTTCAAAAGCATCTTCAGTGGGATTTTTGTACACAGAGGGGGGAGCTGCACACACAAAAAGAAGAAACGAAATAAATTACAATGAGGGTCAAATCACACCCATAACAAGATCGGATTTGCACAAGTTTTCCACCACTGGAAAGCCACCATTCAGGGCTCTCACCTCGTCGTCGATCCGTGTCTCTGACGATTTTCTAGGCGGGGCGAGCGGCCCCGGAATAGGGCTACAACCACCGGCAAATTAGCCCACGCGCCAGGGCCGAGCAACAACAAAGGCAAGACATGTCCATCCGAAGAATGATTTGAAACAACACCCGAGCTCAGTTCGAGAATAACTCATGAACTAGAAATGCCAGAGAGACGAACTTTGTACCTGAGTGTGCCTTGAATATCACTGCACCCGAAAATTAGCCTTTTTGGGCCGATGTGCACCATCTTTGTACCGGAAATGGCCTGCAGGCGGGGACACTCCGAAAGCGCTTCAAAAGCATCTTCAGTGGGATTTTTGTACACAGAGGGGGGAGCTGCACACACAAAAAGAAGAAACGAAATAAATTACAATGAGGGTCAAATCACACCCATAACAAGATCGGATTTGCACAAGTTTTCCACCACTGGAAAGCCACCATTCAGGGCTCTCACCTCGTCGTGGATCCGTGTCTCTGACGATTTTCTAGGCGGGGCGAGCGGCCCCGGAATAGGGCTACAACCACCGGCAAATTAGCCCACGCGCCGGGGCCGAGCAACAACAAAGGCAAGACATGTCCATCCGAAGAATGATTTGAAACAACACCCGAGCTCAGTTCGAGAATAACTCATGAACTAGAAATGCCAGAGAGACGAAATTTGTACCTGAGTGTGCCTTGAATATCACTGCACCCGAAAATTAGCCTTTTTGGGCCGATGTGCACCATCTTTGTACCGGAAATGGCCTGCAGGCGGGGACACTCCGAAAGCGCTTCAAAAGCATCTTCAGTGGGATTTTTGTACACAGAGGGGGGAGCTGCACACACAAAAAGAAGAAATGAAATAAATTACAATGAGGGTCAAATCACACCCATAACAAGATCGGATTTGCACAAGTTTTCCACCACTGGAAAGCCACCATTCAGGGCTCTCACCTCGTCGTGGATCCGTGTCTCTGACGATTTTCTAGGCGGGGCGAGCGGCCCCGGAATAGGGCTACAACCACCGGCAAATTAGCCCACGCGCCGGGGCCGAGCAACACCAAAGGCAAGACATGTCCATCCGAAGAATGATTTGAAACAACACCCGAGCTCAGTTCGAGAATAACTCATGAACTAGAAATGCCAGAGAGACGAAATTTGTACCTGAGTGTGCCTTGAATATCACTGCACCCGAAAATTAGCCTTTTTGGGCCGATGTGCACCATCTTTGTACCGGAAATGGCCTGCAGGCGGGGACACTCCGAAAGCGCTTCAAAAGCATCTTCAGTGGGATTTTTGTACACAGAGGGGGGAGCTGCACACACAAAAAGAAGAAACGAAATAAATTACAATGAGGGTCAAATCACACCCATAACAAGATCGGATTTGCACAAGTTTTCCACCACTGGAAAGCCACCATTCAGGGCTCTCACCTCGTCGTGGATCCGTGTCTCTGACGATTTTCTAGGCGGGGCGAGCGGCCCCGGAATAGGGCTACAACCACCGGCAAATTAGCCCACGCGCCGGGGCCGAGCAACAACAAAGGCAAGACATGTCCATCCGAAGAATGATTTGAAACAACACCCGAGCTCAGTTCGAGAATAACTCATGAACTAGAAATGCCAGAGAGACGAAATTTGTACCTGAGTGTGCCTTGAATATCACTGCACCCGAAAATTAGCCTTTTTGGGCCGATGTGCACCATCTTTGTACCGGAAATGGCCTGCAGGCGGGGACACTCCGAAAGCGCTTCAAAAGCATCTTCAGTGGGATTTTTGTACACAGAGGGGGAGCTGCACACACAAAAAGAAGAAACGAAATAAATTACAATGAGGGTCAAATCACACCCATAACAAGATCGGATTTGCACAAGTTTTCCACCACTGGAAAGCCACCATTCAGGGCTCTCACCTCGTCGTGGATCCGTGTCTCTGACGATTTTCTAGGCGGGGCGAGCGGCCCCGGAATAGGGCTACAACCACCGGCAAATTAGCCCACGCGCCGGGGCCGAGCAACACCAAAGGCAAGACATGTCCATCCGAAGAATGATTTGAAACAACACCCGAGCTCAGTTCGAGAATAACTCATGAACTAGAAATGCCAGAGAGACGAAATTTGTACCTGAGTGTGCCTTGAATATCACTGCACCCGAAAATTAGCCTTTTTGGGCCGATGTGCACCATCTTTGTACCGGAAATGGCCTGCAGGCGGGGACACTCCGAAAGCGCTTCAAAAGCATCTTCAGTGGGATTTTTGTACACAGAGGGGGGAGCTGCACACACAAAAAGAAGAAATGAAATAAATTACAATGAGGGTCAAATCACACCCATAACAAGATCGGATTTGCACAAGTTTTCCACCACTGGAAAGCCACCATTCAGGGCTCTCACCTCGTCGTGGATCCGTGTCTCTGACGATTTTCTAGGCGGGGCGAGCGGCCCCGGAATAGGGCTACAACCACCGGCAAATTAGCCCACGCGCCGGGGCCGAGCAACAACAAAGGCAAGACATGTCCATCCGAAGAATGATTTGAAACAACACCCGAGCTCAGTTCGAGAATAACTCATGAACAAGAAATGCCAGAGAGACGAAATTTGTACCTGAGTGTGCCTTGAATATCACTGCACCCGAAAATTAGCCTTTTTGGGCCGATGTGCACCATCTTTGTACCGGAAATGGCCTGCAGGCGGGGACACTCCGAAAGCGCTTCAAAAGCATCTTCAGTGGGATTTTTGTACACAGAGGGGGAGCTGCACACACAAAAAGAAGAAACGAAATAAATTACAATGAGGGTCAAATCACACCCATAACAAGATCGGATTTGCACAAGTTTTCCACCACTGGAAAGCCACCATTCAGGGCTCTCACCTCGTCGTGGATCCGTGTCTCTGACGATTTTCTAGGCGGGGCGAGCGGCCCCGGAATAGGGCTACAACCACCGGCAAATTAGCCCACGCGCCGGGGCCGAGCAACACCAAAGGCAAGACATGTCCATCCGAAGAATGATTTGAAACAACACCCGAGCTCAGTTCGAGAATAACTCATGAACTAGAAATGCCAGAGAGACGAAATTTGTACCTGAGTGTGCCTTGAATATCACTGCACCCGAAAATTAGCCTTTTTGGGCCGATGTGCACCATCTTTGTACCGGAAATGGCCTGCAGGCGGGGACACTCCGAAAGCGCTTCAAAAGCATCTTCAGTGGGATTTTTGTACACAGAGGGGGGAGCTGCACACACAAAAAGAAGAAATGAAATAAATTACAATGAGGGTCAAATCACACCCATAACAAGATCGGATTTGCACAAGTTTTCCACCACTGGAAAGCCACCATTCAGGGCTCTCACCTCGTCGTGGATCCGTGTCTCTGACGATTTTCTAGGCGGGGCGAGCGGCCCCGGAATAGGGCTACAACCACCGGCAAATTAGCCCACGCGCCGGGGCCGAGCAACAACAAAGGCAAGACATGTCCATCCGAAGAATGATTTGAAACAACACCCGAGCTCAGTTCGAGAATAACTCATGAACAAGAAATGCCAGAGAGACGAAATTTGTACCTGAGTGTGCCTTGAATATCACTGCACCCGAAAATTAGCCTTTTTGGGCCGATGTGCACCATCTTTGTACCGGAAATGGCCTGCAGGCGGGGACACTCCGAAAGCGCTTCAAAAGCATCTTCAGTGGGATTTTTGTACACAGAGGGGGGAGCTGCACACACAAAAAGAAGAAACGAAATAAATTACAATGAGGGTCAAATCACACCCATAACAAGATCGGATTTGCACAAGTTTTCCACCACTGGAAAGCCACCATTCAGGGCTCTCACCTCGTCGTGGATCCGTGTCTCTGACGATTTTCTAGGCTGGGCGAGCGGCACCGGAATAGGGCTACAACCACCGGCAAATTAGCCCACGCGCCGGGGCCGAGCAACAACAAAGGCAAGACATGTCCATCCGAAGAATGATTTGAAACAACACCCGAGCTCAGTTCGAGAATAACTCATGAACAAGAAATGCCAGAGAGACGAAATTTGTACCCGAGTGTGCCTTGAATATCACTGCACCCGAAAATTAGCCTTTTTGGGCCGATGTGCACCATCTTTGTACCGGAAATGGCCTGCAGGCGGGGACACTCCGAAAGCGCTTCAAAAGCATCTTCAGTGGGATTTTTGTACACAGAGGGGGGAGCTGCACACACAAAAAGAAGAAACGAAATAAATTACAATGAGGGTCAAATCACACCCATAACAAGATCGGATTTGCACAAGTTTTCCACCACTGGAAAGCCACCATTCAGGGCTCTCACCTCGTCGTAGATCCGTGTCTCTGACGATTTTCTAGGCGGGGCGAGCGGCCCCGGAATAGGGCTACAACCACCGGCAAATTAGCCCACGCGCCGGGGCCGAGCAACAACAAAGGCAAGACATGTCCATCCGAAGAATGATTTGAAACAACACCCGAGCTCAGTTCGAGAATAACTCATGAACTAGAAATGCCAGAGAGACGAAATTTGTACCTGAGTGTGCCTTGAATATCACTGCACCCGAAAATTAGCCTTTTTGGGCCGATGTGCACCATCTTTGTACCGGAAATGGTTTGCAGGCGGGGACACTCCGAAAGCGCTTCAAAAGCATCTTCAGTGGAATTTTTGTACACAGAGGGGGGAGCTGCACACACAAAAAGAAGAAACGAAATAAATTACAATGAGGGTCAAATCACACCCATAACAAGATCGGATTTGACACAAGTTTTCCACCACTGGAAAGCCACCATTCAGGGCTCTCACCTCGTCGTGGATCCGTGTCTCTGACGATTTTCTAGGCTGGGCGAGCGGCCCCGGAATAGGGCTACAACCACCGGCAAATTAGCCCACGCGCCGGGGCCGAGCAACAACAAAGGCAAGACATGTCCATCCGAAGAATGATTTGAAACAACACCCGAGCTCAGTTCGAGAATAACTCATGAACTAGAAATGCCAGAGAGACGAAATTTGTACCCGAGTGTGCCTTGAATATCACTGCACCCGAAAATTTGCCTTTTTGGGCCGATGTGCACCATCTTTGTACCGGAAATGGCCTGCAGGCGGGGACACTCCGAAAGCGCTTCAAAAGCATCTTCAGTGGGATTTTTGTACACAGAGGGGGGAGCTGCACACACAAAAAGAAGAAACGAAATAAATTACAATGAGGGTCAAATCACACCCATAACAAGATCGGATTTGCACAAGTTTTCCACCACTGGAAAGCCACCATTCAGGGCTCTCACCTCGTTGTAGATCCGTGTCTCTGACGATTTTCTAGGCGGGGCGAGCGGCCCCGGAATAGGGCTACAACCACCGGCAAATTAGCCCACGCGCCGGGGCCGAGCAACAACAAAGGCAAGACATGTCCATCCGAAGAATGATTTGAAACAACACCCGAGCTTAGTTCGAGAATAACTCATGAACTAGAAATGCCAGAGAGACGAAATTTGTACCTGAGTGTGCCTTGAATATCACTGCACCCGAAAATTAGCCTTTTTGGGCCGATGTGCACCATCTTTGTACCGGAAATGGCCTGCAGGCGGGGACACTCCGAAAGCGCTTCAAAAGCATCTTCAGTGGGATTTTTGTACACAGAGGGGGGAGCTGCACACACAAAAAGAAGAAACGAAATAAATTACAATGAGGGTCAAATCACACCCATAACAAGATCGGATTTGCACAAGTTTTCCACCACTGGAAAGCCACCATTCAGGGCTCTCACCTCGTTGTAGATCCGTGTCTCTGACGATTTTCTAGGCGGGGCGAGCGGCCCCGGAATAGGGCTACAACCACCGGCAAATTAGCCCACGCGCCGGGGCCGAGCAACAACAAAGGCAAGACATGTCCATCCGAAGAATGATTTGAAACAACACCCGAGCTCAGTTCGAGAATAACTCATGAACAAGAAATGCCAGAGAGACGAAATTTGTACCTGAGTGTGCCTTGAATATCACTGCACCCGAAAATTAGCCTTTTTGGGCCGATGTGCACCATCTTTGTACCGGAAATGGCCTGCAGGCGGGGACACTCCGAAAGCGCTTCAAAAGCATCTTCAGTGGGATTTTTGTACACAGAGGGGGGAGCTGCACAAAAAAGAAGAAGAAACGAAATAAATTACAATGAGGGTCAAATCACACCCATAACAAGATCGGATTTGCACAAGTTTTCCACCACTGGAAAGCCACCATTCAGGGCTCTCACCTCGTCGTGGATCCGTGTCTCTGACGATTTTCTAGTTTGGGCGAGCGGCCCCGGAATAGGGCTACAACCACCGGCAAATTAGCCCACGCGCCGGGGCCGAGCAACAACAAAGGCAAGACATGTCCATCCGAAGAATGATTTGAAACAACACCCGAGCTCAGTTCGAGAATAACTCATGAACAAGAAATGCCAGAGAGACGAAATTTGTACCCGAGTGTGCCTTGAATATCACTGCACCCGAAAATTAGCCTTTTTGGGCCGATGTGCACCATCTTTGTACCGGAAATGGCCTGCAGGCGGGGACACTCCGAAAGCGCTTCAAAAGCATCTTCAGTTGGATTTTTGTACACAGAGGGGGGAGCTGCACACACAAAAAGAAGAAACGAAATAAATTACAATGAGGGTCAAATCACACCCATAACAAGATCGGATTTGCACAAGTTTTCCACCACTGGAAAGCCACCATTCAGGGCTCTCACCTCGTCGTGGATCCGTGTCTCTGACGATTTTCTAGGCGGGGCGAGCGGCCCTGGAATAGGGCTACAACCACCGGCAAATTAGCCCACGCGCCGGGGCCGAGCAACAACAAAGGCAAGACATGTCCATCCGAAGAATGATTTGAAACAACACCCGAGCTCAGTTCGAGAATAACTCATGAACTAGAAATGCAAGAGAGACAAAATTTGTACCTGAGTGTGCCTTGAATATCACTGCACCCGAAAATTAGCCTTTTTGGGCCGATGTGCACCATCTTTGTACCGGAAATGGTTTGCAGGCGGGGACACTCCGAAAGCGCTTCAAAAGCATCTTCAGTGGGATTTTTGTACACAGAGGGGGGAGCTGCACACACAAAAAGAAGAAACGAATGAAATTACAATGAGGGTCAAATCACACCCATAACAAGATCGGATTTGACACAAGTTTTCCACCACTGGAAAGCCACCATTCAGGGCTCTCACCTCGTCGTGGATCCGTGTCTCTGACGATTTTCTAGGCTGGGCGAGCGGCCCCGGAATAGGGCTACAACCACCGGCAAATTAGCCCACGCGCCGGGGCCGAGCAACAACAAAGGCAAGACATGTCCATCCGAAGAATGATTTGAAACAACACCCGAGCTCAGTTCGATAATAACTCATGAACTAGAAATGCCAGAGAGACGAAATTTGTACCTGAGTGTGCCTTGAATATCACTGCACCCGAAAATTAGCCTTTTTGGGCCGATGTGCACCATCTTTGTACCGGAAATGGCCTGCAGGCGGGGACACTCCGAAAGCGCTTCAAAAGCATCTTCAGTGGGATTTTTGTACACAGAGGGGGGAGCTGCACACACAAAAAGAAGAAACGAATGAAATTACAATGAGGGTCAAATCACACCCATAACAAGATCGGATTTGCACAAGTTTTCCACCACTGGAAAGCCACCATTCAGGGCTCTCACCTCGTCGTGGATCCGTGTCTCTGACGATTTTCTAGGCTGGGCGAGCGGCCCCGGAATAGGGCTACAACCACCGGCAAATTAGCCCACGCGCCGGGGCCGAGCAACAACAAAGGCAAGACATGTCCATCCGAAGAATGATTTGAAACAACACCCGAGCTCAGTTCGAGAATAACTCATGAACTAGAAATGCCAGAGAGACGAAATTTGTACCCGAGTGTGCCTTGAATATCACTGCACCCGAAAATTAGCCTTTTTGGGCCGATGTGCACCATCTTTGTACCGGAAATGGCCTGCAGGCGGGGACACTCCGAAAGCGCTTCAAAAGCATCTTCAGTGGGATTTTTGTACACAGAGGGGGGAGCTGCACACACAAAAAGAAACGAAATAAATTACAATGAGGGTCAAATCACACCCATAACAAGATCGGATTTGCACAAGTTTTCCACCACTGGAAAGCCACCATTCAGGGCTCTCACCTCGTCGTAGATCCGTGTCTCTGACGATTTTCTAGGCGGGGCGAGCGGCCCCGGAATAGGGCTACAACCACCGGCAAATTAGCCCACGCGCCGGGGCCGAGCAACAACAAAGGCAAGACATGTCCATCCGAAGAATGATTTGAAACAACACCCGAGCTCAGTTCGAGAATAACTCATGAACTAGAAATGCCAGAGAGACGAAATTTGTACCTGAGTGTGCCTTGAATATCACTGCACCCGAAAATTAGCCTTTTTGGGCCGATGTGCACCATCTTTGTACCGGAAATGGTTTGCAGGCGGGGACACTCCGAAAGCGCTTCAAAAGCATCTTCAGTGGAATTTTTGTACACAGAGGGGGGAGCTGCACACACAAAAAGAAGAAACGAAATAAATTACAATGAGGGTCAAATCACACCCATAACAAGATCGGATTTGACACAAGTTTTCCACCACTGGAAAGCCACCATTCAGGGCTCTCACCTCGTCGTGGATCCGTGTCTCTGACGATTTTCTAGGCTGGGCGAGCGGCCCCGGAATAGGGCTACAACCACCGGCAAATTAGCCCACGCGCCGGGGCCGAGCAACAACAAAGGCAAGACATGTCCATCCGAAGAATGATTTGAAACAACACCCGAGCTCAGTTCGAGAATAACTCATGAACTAGAAATGCCAGAGAGACGAAATTTGTACCTGAGTGTGCCTTGAATATCACTGCACCCGAAAATTAGCCTTTTTGGGCCGATGTGCACCATCTTTGTACCGGAAATGGCCTGCAGGCGGGGACACTCCGAAAGCGCTTCAAAAGCATCTTCAGTGGGATTTTTGTACACAGAGGGGGGAGCTGCACACACAAAGAGAAGAAACGAAATAAATTACAATGAGGGTCAAATCACACCCATAACAAGATCGGATTTGCACAAGTTTTCCACCACTGGAAAGCCACCATTCAGGGCTCTCACCTCGTTGTAGATCCATGTCTCTGACGATTTTCTAGGCGGGGCGAGCGGCCCCGGAATAGGGCTACAACCACCGGCAAATTAGCCCACGCGCCGGGGCCGAGCAACAACAAAGGCAAGACATGTCCATCCGAAGAATGATTTGAAACAACAGCCGAGCTTAGTTCGAGAATAACTCATGAACTAGAAATGCCAGAGAGACGAAATTTGTACCTGAGTGTGCCTTGAATATCACTGCACCCGAAAATTAGCCTTTTTGGGCCGATGTGCACCATCTTTGTACCGGAAATGGCCTGCAGGCGGGGACACTCCGAAAGCGCTTCAAAAGCATCTTCAGTGGGATTTTTGTACACAGAGGGGGGAGCTGCACACACAAAAAGAAGAAACGAAATAAATTACAATGAGGGTCAAATCACACCCATAACAAGATCGGATTTGCACAAGTTTTCCACCACTGGAAAGCCACAATTCAGGGCTCTCACCTCGTCGTGGATCCGTGTCTCTGACGATTTTCTAGGCGGGGCGAGCGGCCCCGGAATAGGGCTACAACCACCGGCAAATTAGCCCACGCGCCGGGGCCGAGCAACAACAAAGGCAAGACATGTCCATCCGAAGAATGATTTGAAACAACACCCGAGCTCAGTTCGAGAATAACTCATGAACTAGAAATGCCAGAGAGACGAAATTTGTACCTGAGTGTGCCTTGAATATCACTGCACCCGAAAATTAGCCTTTTTGGGCCGATGTGCACCATCTTTGTACCGGAAATGGTTTGCAGGCGGGGACACTCCGAAAGCGCTTCAAAAGCATCTTCAGTGGGATTTTTGTACACAGAGGGGGGAGCTGCACACACAAAAAGAAGAAACGAAATAAATTACAATGAGGGTCAAATCACACCCATAACAAGATCGGATTTGCACAAGTTTTCCACCACTGGAAAGCCACCATTCAGGGCTCTCACCTCGTCGTGGATCCGTGTCTCTGACGATTTTCTAGGCGGGGCGAGCGGCCCCGGAATAGGGCTACAACCACCGGCAAATTAGCCCACGCGCCGGGGCCGAGCAACAACAAAGGCAAGACATGTCCATCCGAAGAATGATTTGAAACAACACCCGAGCTCAGTTCGAGAATAACTCATGAACTAGAAATGCCAGAGAGACGAAATTTGTACCTGAGTGTGCCTTGAATATCACTGCACCCGAAAATTAGCCTTTTTGGGCCGATGTGCACCATCTTTGTACCGGAAATGGTTTGCAGGCGGGGACACTCCGAAAGCGCTTCAAAAGCATCTTCAGTGGAATTTTTGTACACAGAGGGGGGAGCTGCACACACAAAAAGAAGAAACGAAATAAATTACAATGAGGGTCAAATCACACCCATAACAAGATCGGATTTGACACAAGTTTTCCACCACTGGAAAGCCACCATTCAGGGCTCTCACCTCGTCGTGGATCCGTGTCTCTGACGATTTTCTAGGCTGGGCGAGCGGCCCCGGAATAGGGCTACAACCACCGGCAAATTAGCCCACGCGCCGGGGCCGAGCAACAACAAAGGCAAGACATGTCCATCCGAAGAATGATTTGAAACAACACCCGAGCTCAGTTCGAGAATAACTCATGAACTAGAAATGCCAGAGAGACGAAATTTGTACCTGAGTGTGCCTTGAATATCACTGCACCCGAAAATTAGCCTTTTTGGGCCGATGTGCACCATCTTTGTACCGGAAATGGCCTGCAGGCGGGGACACTCCGAAAGCGCTTCAAAAGCATCTTCAGTGGGATTTTTGTACACAGAGGGGGGAGCTGCACACACAAAGAGAAGAAACGAAATAAATTACAATGAGGGTCAAATCACACCCATAACAAGATCGGATTTGCACAAGTTTTCCACCACTGGAAAGCCACCATTCAGGGCTCTCACCTCGTTGTAGATCCATGTCTCTGACGATTTTCTAGGCGGGGCGAGCGGCCCCGGAATAGGGCTACAACCACCGGCAAATTAGCCCACGCGCCGGGGCCGAGCAACAACAAAGGCAAGACATGTCCATCCGAAGAATGATTTGAAACAACAGCCGAGCTTAGTTCGAGAATAACTCATGAACTAGAAATGCCAGAGAGACGAAATTTGTACCTGAGTGTGCCTTGAATATCACTGCACCCGAAAATTAGCCTTTTTGGGCCGATGTGCACCATCTTTGTACCGGAAATGGCCTGCAGGCGGGGACACTCCGAAAGCGCTTCAAAAGCATCTTCAGTGGGATTTTTGTACACAGAGGGGGGAGCTGCACACACAAAAAGAAGAAACGAAATAAATTACAATGAGGGTCAAATCACACCCATAACAAGATCGGATTTGCACAAGTTTTCCACCACTGGAAAGCCACAATTCAGGGCTCTCACCTCGTCGTGGATCCGTGTCTCTGACGATTTTCTAGGCGGGGCGAGCGGCCCCGGAATAGGGCTACAACCACCGGCAAATTAGCCCACGCGCCGGGGCCGAGCAACAACAAAGGCAAGACATGTCCATCCGAAGAATGATTTGAAACAACACCCGAGCTCAGTTCGAGAATAACTCATGAACTAGAAATGCCAGAGAGACGAAATTTGTACCTGAGTGTGCCTTGAATATCACTGCACCCGAAAATTAGCCTTTTTGGGCCGATGTGCACCATCTTTGTACCGGAAATGGTTTGCAGGCGGGGACACTCCGAAAGCGCTTCAAAAGCATCTTCAGTGGGATTTTTGTACACAGAGGTGGGAGCTGCACACACAAAAAGAAGAAACGAAATAAATTACAATGAGGGTCAAATCACACCCATAACAAGATCGGATTTGCACAAGTTTTCCACCACTGGAAAGCCACCATTCAGGGCTCTCACCTCGTCGTGGATCCGTGTCTCTGACGATTTTCTAGGCGGGGCGAGCGGCCCCGGAATAGGGCTACAACCACCGGCAAGTTAGCCCACGCGCCGGGGCCGAGCAACAACAAAGGCAAGACATGTCCATCCGAAGAATGATTTGAAACAACACCCGAGCTCAGTTCGAGAATAACTCATGAACTAGAAATGCCAGAGAGACGAAATTTGTACCTGAGTGTGCCTTGAATATCACTGCACCCGAAAATTAGCCTTTTTGGGCCGATGTGCACCATCTTTGTACCGGAAATGGCCTGCAGGCGGGGACACTCCGAAAGCGCTTCAAAAGCATCTTCAGTGGGATTTTTGTACACAGAGGGGGGAGCTGCACACACAAAAAGAAGAAACGAAATAAATTACAATGAGGGTCAAATCACACCCATAACAAGATCGGATTTGCACAAGTTTTCCACCACTGGAAAGCCACCATTCAGGGCTCTCACCTCGTCGTGGATCCGTGTCTCTGACGATTTTCTAGGCGGGGCGAGCGGCCCCGAAATGGGGCTACAACCACCGGCAAATTAGCCCACGCGCCGGGGTCGAGCAACAACAAAGGCAAGACATGTCCATTTGTATTTTGGTTGCATATAATAATATTAAACGTTAATCAATCATTGTGTTAACGTTTTTGATTTATTAAGATTTTGTAAGTTTGGGAATTCATTTTTTTCAAACCAAGACTAATCACAAATCACCTTCATCTTAAACTTTGCTACGACCTGACTGAGAATGGTTCATTAAGCGTTTCACAAAAAAGAGCAACGCATAAGCATACACACACCAAAACAGTTGTGTTTTATTTAAATATCTTAAGTGATAACAGTATAAATAAAAAATATTATCAACAAATGTGTATATTACAATGGTACTTTCTTTTATTTATTAAAACACTTGTTAACAAATTATCAAAACCTGTACAAAAGAAATTCAAAACGTGTCCATAAATTATCAAAACATGTCCATAATTGATCAAAACGTATCCATAATTTATGTCAACGTATAAAGAAATTCTGAAAACGTGTAAACAAAATTCTGAATACGTGTAAAAAAATCTGAAAACGTGTACAAAAATTCTCAAAACGTGAAAAAAAATCTCAAAACGTGTAAAAAAAAAAGGTAAACAACTAACATAAGAAACGTGTACATTACTAAGGGAAAACTTTAAAGTTTTTCAAAAACGTAAAAAAATTCTCAAAACGTGTAAAAATTCTCAAAACGTGTAAAAACATTCTCAAAACGTGTAAAAAATTCTCAAAACGTGTTAAAAAATGGTAAACAACAAACATACAAAACTTGACATTACTATGGGAAAACTTTTAAATTTTTCAAAAACGTGTAAAAAATTTCTAAAAACGTGTAAAAAATGGTTAACAACTAACATAAGAAACGTCTACATTACTAAGGGAAAACTTTTGTTTTTCAAAAACGTGTAAAAAAATTCTCATAACGTGTAAAAAATTTCTCAAAACGTGTAAAAAAAATTACAAAACGTGTAAAAAATGGTAAACAACTAACATAAGAAACGTGTACATTACTATTGGAAAACTTTTAAATTTTTCAAAAACGTGTAAAAAAATTCTCAAAACGTGTAAAAAAATTCTCAAAACGTGTAAAAAATGGTTAACAACTAACATAAGAAACGTGTACATAACTAAGGGAAAACTTTAGTTTTTTCAAAAACGTGTACAAAATTCTCAAAACGTGTAAAAACATTCTCAAAACGTGTAAACAATTATCAAAACGTGTTAAAAAACAACAAACATAATAAACTTGACATTTCTATGGGAAAACTTTCCAATTTTTCAAAAACGTGTAAACAAAATCTCAAAACGTGTAAAAAAAATATCAAAACGTGTAAAAAATTTCTCAAAACGTGTAAAAAATTCTCAAAACGTGTAAAAAAATCTCAAAACGTGTGAAAGAATTCTCAACACGTGTAAAAAATTCTCAAAACGTGTAAAAAAAGGTTAACAACTAACATAAGAAACGTGTACATTACTAGGGGAAGACTTTTCAATTTTTCAAAAACGTGAAAAAAAAATCTCAAAACGTGTAAACAAAATTCAAAACGTGTAAAAAAATCTCAAACGTGTAAAAAATATCTGAAAACGTGTAAAAAACTTTTTGAAACGAGTAAAAACATTCTCAAAACGTGTAAAAACGTTCTCAAAACGTGTAAAAAAATGGTAAACAACAAACATAAGAAACGTGTACATTACTATCGGAAAACTTTTCAATTTTTCAAAAACGTGTACTAAAATTCTCAAAGCGTGTAAAAAAATTATCAAAACGTGTAAAATAATTCTCAAAACGTGTAATAAAAACGTGTAACAAAAACTTTGAACTTGTAACTTAATTTGTTTTTTTTCATGTAACTCATTTTGTACACAAGTATGTGTACCGTTTCTATAATCGGTGTGTCGCTTATTCGGTTATTCAGTTTGGTATTTTTAAAATGTGAATTACTGAATCATACAGGTTGCCACTGACTACTTAACAAAGTAAGTACTTTAACTCAAAATACATGGGTTGGTAAAACTATGGAAGACTGTGTTTTTGTAATTACACGCATCATACAACAATTTTCTGCTTTCTTCTATATCATCTATTTCCCATACATGAAGGTTTATCAATGACTTTTGCGCCCCTTAATTATATCCATTTTACAATTTACCCCCACCCCTTTATATTTCTATCATTTTATTTTTGTTACTTGTTTATCTTGTCGGATAAAGATTTTAAGGTCCCCTCCTTTGTTCTCCACATTCACCCATCTTCTACTTATGACAGATCAAGATTTCTAGACTCCCTTTGTCCTCCCACGTATCCCTTTGAATTGTCGGATAAAGATTTTTTAACTTTCTGCGTTCCTTTGAACTGTCAGATAAAGATTTTTAAAACTTTTTGCGTGCCTTTGTTCCTGGATTAAATCACCTCGTTTTTAATGACCCTAGCTCCTTTGTATTATTGCTCCACATTGTTCTATTCTATTGAAATGTCGGATAAAGACCTTACTAACTACTAGAGGCTACGTATTAACACAAGCAAGAAACTTCCTGACCTGACCTGACCTTCTCTATACTGCATCTGAACTGAACTGACCCCACCTGACCTGACCTGCCCTAAAGGGCAAATATTCAAACCTATTAAATGCCATCAAACGTAGTCCGTAGACCTAATGAAAGAGTTTTGACAGATGATACTGTTCAATACGAAAGGAACACAAACCGTTCGCATATGCCACGGACAATGCACACAGTTGATTTGATGAGAGAAGACTGTACATGGCTGATTGACGTGATGTATCAGGATAATTCACATTTATTTTCCATGTATCACTTAGCTGAATACAATGACAGATTTGTATGTGTGCATTAGTTACCTTAAACCGAAAGCTTGCAACTTTATCGAGTCTTAAAAATGTATATAATTCAAATAAAACTTTTCTGTTAAAATCGGCCATATAATCGGACATACATCTTTAATTTATTAAGACTGCGGGAATTTACATGTAGGATTGCATGCGCAATGATGCAACTAAAAAGGGGCTACAGTAGTATGTGTAGTCCTACCTCGAAAAAGCCGACGACCAGGAAGATACGATGTAGAGTCAGACGCATACTGAGAAGCTCGTCTTTTGAGTTTACGGCTATCTAGGTTATTCAATGCCTCTTCCTCTTTGGTGCTGATGGTAATTTGCTGCTCTGCAGGTTTCTGCCGTCAACTCCTGGGCCTCTTGAAGCGCTTCAATCGCCGAGTCAGGATCAGATTTGTTGCTCAAAGCCAATGTTGCCTTATCCAGAACAATGTAGCTTTCTTTATGCTTGTTTCTAGTTTATTTTAGGGAATGGACTCTTGTTTTTGGCGTTGAAATGTCATCAAACCTTTCGTCCAAATAGTCTTTTGAACTGTTCAAAAGCTAAAAAGCTGTATCCCAATGCACTGGGTCTCTCTTCAGTCGGATAAAATGAAGACGCGGGCGGGGTAGGCCTATAATGGCGGTCGACATTACAGTACGTGCATACTATGGGTGTGGTCAGCAAAGGTCCTATTGCACTACAGGTGCAAGATGGAGAGCTCGTGCTGAAGAATGTGAAGTATGCACTGGATGCCTTTTCATTGACAACTCCCTGGATGCAACAATAGATCAGTGCAGACATTGACCATTGCTATCAATGTTTGCTTACCGGCGTGACACCCAAGCGTAACACACGTTCAACCGATAGGGGGAGCTCCAGTTCCCCACCTTGCACCTCGCACGGAGCTAATGCGATCTTTTGCCAGTAGGTACGGTGAAATACCGAATTAGGGCTGAGACTAGTATAATCATTTGGGGCACAATGGGAATGCAACTTAGTTTACGTAATAGAAGAATGTGGGTATTTTTAGTCAAACATAACTACTTTTGTATGATGATAGAGCTCTGTGCCTATCCATCAGTCGCGAGACTTATTTGGTGTTATACTGCAAAGGGTTAAGCATTTTTCTGCAATTTTCCTCTTATTCCCGTATCTTTCGCCACAATGCTATAGGCTTAGGATTTTCAAAAACTGTAAATTGTTCTGTTTTCCACTTAAATAACGCCGGCTTTTGGGACCATTGGTGCAAAGATGAGGCCTTGATGAAGATTCTGTAATAATTCTTGGCCCGAAACAAATATTAGAAATTGAGGTGCTAGACAATATTTCATTGATGCAAAAAGTTGATACAGTTTGAATATTTAATTCCCATAATGCATTCAATCTTATCACGTAACACATCCCTGAAATTTTTGGGTGGAACATTGAAAATGCTGTTGAAATACAAGACAAAGTAAAACAAAAAAAGTTGTTGACCATAGGTCAAAAAAGGTTCGCCATGGTAATAATGACTGACCCCCCTTAATTTTTCCAGCGAAAACACAAAAATACCTTCAATCATCAAACCCAAATTTTGCTGGAGCAAAAAATACTGCTTTTTAAATTATTGTCGTTTGTTTCCATTAACAAAATGGTCACTGCTACCAGACATTCATTTAAGTGGGAACCAATACTGGGCCAATGTATAACAGAGATGCTCAAGCTGGATGTTTTGCTTAACAATTTTCCGCTCTGCAAAAATTGAGCACGAAGCAAGTCACAGACGGTACATGTATCATTGACAAGTGACCTTGATCTGGTAAGCAAATGTCTTTGCGCTAAGCTACTTTTTGTGTATAAGCAGCTATTTGAAAATGGGCGTTGCAGGTCTTAGAATGTTTTCATAATGTAGGACTGAGACGTTTTCTGAACGTAGGATGGCAAATGGCACTAGCTCGTTATCAATCTGGAATTGTTTGTCAAATCATAGAGAAAGGGTTATTGATTAAACTCGTTACTGAATTATGGTGTTTTCAAGACGACCCAAAAATAGTCAAATTATTGCAATTTATTGAGAGTTGCGACAACTTGCGATTAGAGGCCAAATTCGGACTAAAATAATGCATGTGCGCACAGATAGTGTACCAGATCAGACTGCACAATGGGTTGCGTTGCATTTGGACTGAACATGGCGAACAGCAACCACGTGACCAACGTGTCCAATGAAAACTGGTCCTTTATGTTGCAACTCTTTCAATACACAACTCTGCACTAGTCAACGCGAAGTGTTGAGAACAATTAATCAGCTCTTCTCAGAGCAAGAACATTTTCAAGTTGTTGATGATAATTACAGTGGGTACCCTTAAAAATGGATCAATGCTAAAAGTACGGTTAAACATCCCTATTCCTTAGCAAACAAACACTCATCAAAATTACACACTCACAATAAAATTATGTTTTTCGTTCCATAAAGACATATTAAAATAATCTATATCACTATTCCCATTAATTCTGAGTCAGAACTTTTCATAGCTCCGTTTTCAAAATTTGAAGACACTGTCCTCGAAATCTAAGGCACTTGCAAACATACTTGGCGAAACCTTGGAATGAATGTTTCTAAGCTTAACTGAAATAGTTATGATTTGGGGTTGAACAAAGACAATTGATAAGAGCGGGATTTCAACCAACGACCTCCGGACGTGCCGGTGTAATAGGGAAATTTGCCCCCAGAGATTCTGTCCCCCATATGGGAAATTAACATTGGCTGGAGGAGGTTGATTCAAAAGAGGGCGAACAGATTCTCCTGCCACATCGGCGCTCTACCAACTGAGCTACTAGCTCTATATGTTGGCCATCTCCCTGGTTTTTTCTTCAATATCTTTGTTCGGGAGTGCCAGTCGGGAGCCATTCAACATTTGTCTTTGTCGAACCCCAAATCATTTAAAATTTACCCAGTCAGCTCCCCTTGTGGTTTATTATTTGATAGATTAAATAGTTATAAGCACTTTTATAAATGCATACTTATCATTTGTAAATCTTCAAACAAGACTTGAATGCTTGCCAGTAACAATTGCCTCAATCAAACAATTAATGGAAGATCAGGATAATACACAAGTTTAACTGGGACCAAGAAAAACTATCATCATATATTAAGACTGCCTTCATCCTAATTCATAACATTCTAAAAGACATATTTACAAGTGTCTAAACGGCGGAACACTTCAACAAAAGCGTGCATTTACACAATCCAGCTTGACAGGTACTTTATACAATGGCACTATACTACCACCCTCTTTTCTCTTCCTTTCCCCTTTTTTTTTTTTTTTTTTTTTGCATTCTTTATTCTTCTTCTTATTGTTGTTCTTGTGCTACCTCAAAGTTTTTTTTTTCTTGATTTGTTTCCCTATTTTGTCATTCTTCATTCGTCTTAATTTTGTTTTTGAGCGACCTCAGTTGTTTTCTTTTCTTTTTCTTCTTCTTTTTGTTCTTGTTCCTACCTCACAGAAGAAGTTATTTTGAGGGTGGTTTCCAAGAAAAGAGAATAATAGAACAACATTGGAAGTACCTTGTAACTGCCATAAATAAGTGTGGGCTTATATTCGGTACCTTATGGAGACCAAGGACAAAACAAAACAGGGAAAACAAAAGGTCTCCACATGGAAATTCTAAAGACCGGGGCGCTCCACAAGGAAATTTGTGTACAAAGTCTATGGGAAACTGTTAAGTGCAGGGACAAAGGAAAGAACAAAAGAATGCTCCACAAGGATGCATTTTTGAGAATGAATGTGTGTGTGCCCTTACACACGCCAACTTACAGGGTGTTTTCAACAATGCTACCCCACAAGGTTGTCTTTGTTATAGTGATACCCCACAGAGGATTTCTTCAGAAAAGGGAATAATAGAAGAACAAAAGCAGGACCCCACATACCGGATCTGTAAGGGTGCGTGTGTGCGTGTGTTTGTATTGCCAACCCTCCGAGGACATTTTACAATAGGGACAATAGGTCCTCACTAGTCGGTTCTTTGTTTTCAGGTGTCCTCACTAGTCATTTGTGTACAAAACCAATGGGGATTGCTTCAATACAGGAACAACAGAAAGTACAATAGGTGTCCTCTAACGTATAGGAGTGCTGTACCTGAGTTTGTTTTCACATTCAAACCGGGGACCTATAACAAAAGAGGACAATAGGGTCCCCGGTTGGGTAAAGGTCCCAGTTAGAAATTGTGTACAAAACCAATGGGAGCTGTTGCCAAAAAGTTAGAGTCCAAACAAAAGAGGGACAATAGGAGGTCCCCGATTGGAGGTGTTTACACACTTGTGTGTGTGTGAGTTTGTTTTCACATTCAAACCGGGGACCTATAACAAAAGAGGACAATAGGGTCCCCGGTTGGGTAAAGGTCCCCAGTTGGAAATTGTGTACAAAACCAATGGGAGCTGTTGCCAAAAAGTTAGAGTCCAAACAAAAGAGGGACAATAGGAGGTCCCCGATTGGAGGTGTTTACACACTTGTGTGTGTGTGTGTGTGGGTGATGGGATGGGGGGGGGGTGCATAACACATCACTTCCATTACCCCCAAAATACCCTTCTCCAATCATTTCCTACAAAAAAATGTTTAAATAGCTCATTTGGAGGTAAAATTACCACCTCTTTTGAATGCACCCTAATTGCCCCCTTATCTTGTACTTGTATAACATTAACTTAAGCTCTAAATTATAGCTTCAAACCCTCTCAGCAACAACGTCAAAATCAAATTACTCCTTTGTCTATCAATCTCATAGTTCAAACCTGTTTTAGAAACAACCTACAAACCACAATTACTCCTTTTTTCAACCATTGAGCAGTCAAGTCCTTCTCTGTACCGATTCTTTAGAAATCTGACCACACCTTGAGTTTTCCCTCAAGCCTTGGCATAAACATTACTAAACAATAGCACCAGAGATATCACGTCCACAAATACTGCAGAATTAAAACGCTGTGGGAAGTTGCAATCGGTGGTTAAGTTGTATCCGGTATGAAAGATGACCGCAAAGAACTGTGCCTAAATTGACATCAAAGAAAAGCAAAACAGAAAATGAGAGTTATTTTGTAAGCTTTTTGGTATGAAGGAGTTGACCATGACAAAGACCAGACCATATAGGAGATAAGCATTTCCAGGAGAGGGGATTTTTTATTTATTTGTTGTTGTTGAGACTACGAGATTCATGGAACTGAATCAATGCAAGTAGTAAAAGAAGGAATCCTGGAGTGTCAATCAAAACAGGGATGACAGTCAATTTGCTGACAAATAGTTTTTGAAAAATAGGATGAAAATTATTAGAAGATATGTTGAAATGATGTCATTTCGACCTTTTGGTAACTAGGTGCTAGAGAAGTTGATCTAGGAGAACCCAACCCACGTAGTATGCCAGTGGAATGTTTTTCACAAGACTCTGGAAAGTACTGAGTACACAGTGCTTCACACACATCGGCATACTGGTGTATGGGTAAAACACAAATAATAAATCAAAGAGATCAATTTTTTCTGTGTCTTAAGAAAATAGCAGCTACTTGGTTCACTAGGCAGATTTAAAAATGTTTAAATTTGCTGATCAAACAGAAAGGGAACACAAGTTGTGTGGGGTTGCAATTCAAGGTTGCACATAGGGCTTTCAGGGAACATTAAACGAGATTTCATTTTTGATCCAAAGATGTGCATATCCTGTGAATAGCTTGATTCCAGAACAACAGCTTTTTAGCCTTCTCATGTTTTCTTGTGGTACCCTCAAGTTACATAGACTACAAAACCTGGGCCTGGAATTACATGAAGGTCACAGTCTCTGTTCCCCCCGCTCTTTGCCTTGGTGCCCCTTGAAAGTTTCTCATTGTTTTTCCAATAAAGTGCCCTTTGTAAAAAAAATCAAATGACCTTGCCCTCGCAATGTTGAAATTCCACTCCTGCAATTACACGCTGGGGTTCATTCAAAGTACTCCAAATAAAGCTGAACTAAACTTGCTTTGGAACTAGCACTGGGGTTGGGGTGAATCCAATTTCCAGTTTCAAACCAGGGTCCATGGATGTGATTGATTAGACAAGTCACAACTAGACTAGCCTGATACCCAACTTCTTATTGTTTATGGACTCACACTCTCTGTCTGTTTCTACCATGTAGGGGGTACTGTCCTTGCATTGTAGTTCCTTCAGATCTGTTCCTCCAGATCTGTTGAACCCCAAGCACCTTATCCCACTCCTCATTCCAATGCTGGCTTGCAAAAGACTGACAGTGGAGAGAGTCTTCTTTCAGCAGAATGGTAGCAAAGAGGTGCTAGATGAGAATCCTATGATTGGATTAAAGGTGCAACATTGATAACAAGGTGCTACATAAATGGGTCTCATAATTCAAAACACTGCTCTGCTTATCCTGTTGAAACTTAAATAAGGAGCGTTTTGATTCACCGCTACGGGTGTGATAAAGCACTTCATTAGAACCCATCATTATTATTATCACTGTTTAAAATTCTTCTGAAATTCTGAAAAAAGAGCAGGTACAACTAGACCAGTTATTTGATATTTAGCCATTTGGAATAAAATTTCAACATCCCAACAGCAATTAAGCAATTTATTGACATAGTGGACTATTTTGGAAATTTTAATACTTGAGCAATGAAAAAGAGTATAATAAAAACAGTAATGGTGCCCCATAATGGTCACTCAGACTTGTTTACTGGCATTTTAAAACCAAATCTGGTACTCAAGTTGAGGTGGAACAGTACCAACCGGTAATAGTGCCCTATTTTAGTCAGTCAGATTTGTCTACAGCCACCGGCATTAAAGATCAACTTCAGAACCCTGCTTTACTCCAACAGATGGATGATTATTGCTGTTTTCTAGCAAACTTTTGTCCTTTGAAAATGCAGAAACAGAACAGCACCAAATATTTACCGTGAAAAAATGAATAGTTTGCCATTGTGTATAACTTCAAACCATTCCGTTATTTTACACTGTGCTTTATTAAACCTCAAATATGCCATGAATCAACCAAGCTTGAGGGAAAAGATAACACCCAGACTTTATGTTCTCTAACCCTAGTTCTGTATAACCAAAGCAAATGATTATTTACTCAGAATAAACAAGTCTTCTCGAGTGTTAATCAAACTGCACTCAAGCATATCTTATATCTTATGAGCACAACAGTTCTGCTTGAATGAACTTAGACATGTCCCAATATTTGTATGCTTGAAGATTATTTGCAAGCATTACTCTCAGAAGCACAATGTCATTTGGCAGTTGATTTGTATACACTCCTGTAGACTCTAAAGCACACCACATGGTTCCTCTCATCTCATACCTGATTTCTTTGCTCAAGTTCATGCTCCAGCAGTGACATCATCTGCTTCAGCTTTAGACTCCTACACTCCTCATCCTCAAGACACTGAACTAGACTCGAGTTTTCCTTTTGTAAAGAACAAAGATGAGAAAGAGGAAGATGATGTGAAAGTGAAATCCAGTAGAATTCAAACCAACGATGGTCCTTACACCATGCTCAGAATCTTATTCATGAGAACCATCTTCTGTCTGAGGTGCATTATTCTCCTAACTGTACTCTGAAATCACTGAGTATACAGGGCTTATCACACATCAATGAGAGGTTCAAACTAAAATAAGATTAACCATTATCCCAGTCTCAATATCATGGGCAGCGCTAAATCAATACTTCTTGTCACTAACCCATGGAAGAGTGGAGCTGAAACACGACACTGATTAGCTTACAAAAATTACTATTAAATTATTACTAAATTGCATGAGCGCTTGTAGGGCGCTTAGTATGCCCATGTCTAAATACAAGTATGTTGACATAACCACTTCAAGAATCACTTTTTATACATGGTCACCCTGAACTGCAAACAGTTAGACATGCCACAAGGTCAAAGAACAATGAGAGGGTACCAGTTGCTGTTTGACTTGAAACCTGTTGATAAACTGCTCTGCATACGCCTCTAACACAGAATGGATCAACCACAGAGCAAATCAAAATATCCAACATATTATAATATTGCAAAGTCACACTTCCAGGGGTTATGAATGAGCAAGGTAAGATCCTACACTAATGGGAATGAGGTTGTCCGTTACCCCTTAGATATGATGAACATGTCCAATACTTATTACAGCTGAATGTGTTGTCTGTCTGTAGTGGGTGGAAGCTCTCTGTTCAATCTTCATCTTGAGGCTGAAGCTTGAAACTGTAATGTTTGTTTTTCTCAGTTTTCCTCTGTGTTGCTTGGTTATGTGTCTCCATGTCAAGTCTATTGAAAGACATTATTTCCAATGGTATTTTTACTTGTTATAAAGACAAGAAAAATAACAATGTAATGTGTGCTTACTAAAAGTCTAATCACTTTCAAATATATGATTGGATTTGTTTTCACTTCAGGAGAGATTTGAAGTTCTTCCTGATCCATCCAGTAACTTCAGTATTTCCTATAGACCCCTTACCTAGGCCGCCATCGCTGAAGTCAAACAATGGAACTGTGTAAGAATACACGGCCAAGCACAACTCTCAGCCATTGATAAGTCTCCCTTTGACATCAGTGAGGGCGCTGTTTGAGCTTGTGACTTCATATGCAAGGGGTTTATACATTTTGTACTTTGGAAAATACCTCTAAGCAAAAGGATTTTTTACAAGACAAGGAAATTGAATGAGGGAGAGGGATAGTGGAATAAATCTTCACTTGACAGAAATAATAATACAGTATGAATCAGCTCCAGATTTATTGACAATGTCCAAAGTTGGGAATTTATTTTGCAATAGAAACAGAGTAGCAATACTTAACCAAGGAGCTATAGCTCTCTGATTTGACACAAGTTTTGACTATAAAAAAACTCTATGCCATGAGCAATAAACCACTGAAATGCCAATCTTGATTATATACAGATCAAACTAAGGCCAGTGCTAAACGATGCACTTTTGCAGTGTCAAAAAATTAGAAAATGATGAATTAAATTTGACAAAAGAGTGATGCTTAAGCACAAATTTTTGATTTAAGTTTGACACTACCATGTACATTAGCACAGCAAGCTAGTTGCCACAATTTTGCCTTGCAAAAATCATTTGAGTTCGACAGGGCAAAAGTGTGATGTTAAGCACAGGCCATACTCCAAAAACTCAAATAAAAATACTTTTTATGTCAGTCCAGGCAGTCTGTGCAAAACAAATGGTTTTACATGGACAAAATTGCAAGTCTCTTGAAACCCTCCCGAACAACATATCAAAAAGGTCGAAAAAGGAAGATGGGGAAAATTGGTCTTTGCAAAAAATCAAATGCCCGCTTTTGCCTCTGTTTTCAAATGCTTATACACCAACCTTTTTTTAGCCCACACACGCAAGTGCTGCACCTTCATTGCCATTGCTGGGATGCTGGCAGGGCAAGGTTGTGTTCACACAATGACATGGAAAACTGTTATCTTTTAACCTTTTCTGTGAATCAAGTGTCTGTCTTAAAAGTTAATGCAATTTCCCTGACACGACAGCTTTGCAAAATGATGTATTATAAACTTATTGAATATTTGAAACTGAACAGAAAGTGAATACTGAAATCTGTTCATAAAATCTTGTAGATGTAACACATTTTATAACAGACAGTACAGTTTCAGTATAGTATCACACTAAAACAAACCTACTGTCTGCGCTGTTTTCAGGATTCAGCGTCTGTTCAGTTGCAAATATTCATGCTCAATGTTCAGATTGGTCTATATGTATGCACACCCCATGATATTAAGACAAATAAAATCATTATCACATATTAATAAATTCTTGGCAAATTTATGCATTCTGATAGGTTGAAGACTGGTCACGTGGGGGTGTAATTAATGTACAAGTGATCCAAAGATAAGCTCTGTAAAACAGCGAATAAATAGCCCCTAAACAAGCACATTGTTGTGTAAAAGTTATGTTTGCACGGTTTTTAGTGTGCGGAAACTAAAACTGTTCACTTTGCGCGTATTGTTTTTTCTTATTTTGATGAGGACATATGGCGCAGAGTACATGCGCATACCACGTGTATGCGTAATTGCACAGACAATGTATCAGTTTAAGGTAGCTGGTACGGCATGAAACCAAGGTAATGCAAAGCATGAAGCCGAGCACCAGCCAAAGTAATTCTTTTTTTGGTGGTGTTCAAAATATTCACAAATAGTTAATTATGTGCAAGAGACTAGGTGCCATGCAAAAGTTGAACAGCTTAGTAATGACCCTTGAACATAAGTGGAACACTTCTAAAATTAACGGCGAGAGAAAAATCACAAACTCTGATGATTATTATCGTTTTTCTTCATTAAAAGTATTTATCAATGCAAATAACAGTGTGGGGAGCCGGTCTTCACTGCATGGTAATGACCTTGGTTGGCGGCTGGCTGCTGTTAATGGACCTCGTCTTTGGCGGGGTCCATTAACAGAGGTCAGCCACCAGCCCGGTAAGGGAGCGTCTCAAAAGTCGGGAAGGTTCCCGTCCAAATGGAACGTTCCCATTTGAACGTTCCATTTTCGGTGGATCGCGTCCGCATGCCCGTTGGAATGCGGCCGCATTATTTTTTACCATTCTTGTGGGAACGTTCCAACGGGAACGTTCATCTGAACGGGAACATTCGCACCTTGTTTGCTTGGTGCCCGAGTGCGTGTATGTTTGTGTTCGTCTCCATTGTTGGAGTTGCGTTGGGCCTGACATCAAAGAGTAAAAAACACAGAAACAGCAAGGTAGGTTCATGAATAAATGTTTTTCAGTCTGAAAGAATGCTACTACTTTTAAACACGTGTCAATAATGTTAGAATAAATGGTTAAAATGTTCCGTTACGTGAGTCACAGTTGCTGCAGTTCTCGCAAATCATGAATATACCGTTTTTGACTCCAGAATTAGTTACACAGTAATAACAAAAACTGAGTAAAACATCTTTAACAACTTAGCTCCGCTCTGGTAATGACAATGGTCACATGTATGATTACTAAATACTGGTTATGAATATGACTATTTTAGACACTAGCTCCCATTATGCATAGTTTACACGGTCCTCTCAAACCCATGGGTCCGTGTACACACACAGACGGACCGACCATGGCATGCACACTCAGGCCTACACTACAGTGCAGTATAGACTATCGTCGTTGCATGTCCGACTTAAACCTTTCCTCCACGGACTACCCATAAAATCAAAATAAACCTCACGTTTTGCATCCAACTACAAACAAAATCCCAATCCTTCTTTAAAAAGAGTATTGTGTATTTATAGTGTTAACCGGTGTTCACCAGCGACATCAGGATCGCGATTCCATTTTGTTGGCAAATTCACGTTCGCATACAGACCGATATCTCAAATGGGTAAAATCGTGCAACCGTTCCATTGGGAATGCGTGCATTTCTTGTTAGGGAACAACCACCGCTGCGGAACGTCCAAATGGGGATATGCCCGCGTTCCAGCGGGAACATGGAGTATGCCCGGTGGGACGGTGAAGTGTTCTCATTTGGACGTTCCAAGCGATCCGACTTTTGAGACGTTCCCTAATTACCTCGCAGTGAAGACCGGCTCCACATAGTTATTCCCTAACTATTGCATGGATATGATCACGGCACATCTTCCAAATACATTTGACAAAGAAAATTTACAAGATGGCTGCCAAATTATAATTATCACTAGTTATCAAGATAAGACCCAGATTTTGATGACCGCCATTAGATTTAAATGTTATAGAATAAACAATTCATAATCTTTTGGATAGAATATGACACTTTCCTAAAACTTTTCCAATAATAAAGGTAATCTTAATAAAAAAGCAAACATTGCAAATATACAGTAGTCAGTTATTTATGAGTAATGATTTTAAAAGCAACCTGAAAATGCATGCAATGTTACACTTCAAAGGTTGCATTTGTGTTTAAATGGAAAAGGCTGCCATACAAGTGAACAACCCCTACATGTAATAATTGACACTTTGAATGCTATCATTTCCTGTACACACTGAATCCTGCCCGCTGAAATGTTTTCACAAAATCAATTAAAATAGACAATCCAGTACTCAAAAGCTTTGATGCAAAATCCAAAATATGTCAAATGCAGAGTACATTTGCAACCAGGGGTCGATTTCACATAGATAGTCCTAACTTAGGACTAATCCTAGGAGTTATTAAAAACTTCAGGCTAGTCCTAAGTTAGCACGAGTAACTTGTCCTAAGTCCAGATAAACCTAGTCTTAACTCTTTGTGAAATCCACCCGAGGTATTAAAAACCGAGTTGATTAACTCAATGTCTTAACAATTAATTGGGAATTTAAACTGATTGCTTTTTAAAAACTGTTTCAGGAAAAATCTCATATCAGTTTGCATTATTTTGTGATTTAATTTGATTGCCTTGTTTTGGTGGTCAGTTCAATCCATGAGACAGTATCTGACCTGTATCATCATTATTAGATAACATTATACTTTGTTATAAATCTTCATTGAATCATAGTCTGCCAGTGCCAGCAGCTGACCATCTGATGTCAATGAGATTCCATGTGGACAGTGCAGACCCTGAGCAATGCAGCTGAGAAATCTACCCTCAGGGTCATACTGATGAATATGACCACTGTTATCCTCCAGATTGCACATTGCAATGTAGATAGCTGAGCTGTCACAGCATACACCTCTGCAGGATCTTACTTGCTGACCATCGATGGTTGGTTTGATGGTAATTAGTGTAGCACCATTGTCATTAACAATGTCTACTTGCTGTTGGTTCCAACCACTGACTACAACTCTCTCCTTGCTGTCAATGGCCAAGTAGCGAGGTGGTGTCTGAACTGAAACAGTGTCAATGAGTGACCCATCACTAGAGCTGTGTTTAGTTATAACTGACCTCTCTGCATCCCCCACAAGAATTGTATCCTTCATGACTGCTACACTGTAGAGGTCTAATGCTGTCTTGTCCACTTCACTCTGAGGCACTGTGTAGAATTCAAACATCTTTCTGCCATTCTGGTTGTACATCTTGACAGAGCTGGTTTCATCTACAACCACTAACTGATTCTGGAATGCAGCAACAGCCCAAGGGTCTGGAAAACACAAAAACAAATGGATAGGACTCAATGCAATGATCCTTCATTTGCACATTACTTACAACATTTGTTCCTATGTTGTAAAAGCCTTTTCACTTTGCTAAAATTCACACAGCACCTACATGTAACTATGACATACAGTAGTGCAACAACAATCTGTCAATATTAGCATGGTGACTACTTATCAGGAAAAAAACTGGAATTGAAATCATTCATTTTAACAAGTAGTTTTAAATTTTACCTTAATTACATTAATTATTAATATTTATTTGTTTAATGTAGTATTGTAAACCTCTTTTATTGGTGGTGTTGATTAGAGGAATGTCAAAATTCAGAATGACAGTATATAGAGTGGATTCAGTGATCATGTAGTGGATGATGCAGCCCTAGTCTAAAAGGTACAGTGGGCTAGGAATAATCAATCAATTTCATGACATACACTTTGACTACATGAAAACCTTGTATTGAACACCAATATGGTCTGGAATGTAAACATCATTTTAATGACTGACTGGAGTTGATAACTTCAAACAATGTTAGATGAAACTTTCTCAGATTCGATTGCAGCATTGGATTGGAATAACTACTAATGTTCATGGAATACTCTTTGACTGTCACATGATAACCAATCAAGAGTACTTTTTACACAGTTTGAACTGAGATTTACGAAAACATTACATCTCTAACTGAATGACATTGTAAGAAACTTACCTTGTGTTATTTGGATAGTTTCCTTCATGAGTCCCTCAGTGTCGTAGATTACCACTCTTTCATTACCATAGTCTGCCACTGCCATCTCATCCCCAGGTACAGAGGCATCAATATCCCAAGCCCCTTGGAATCCTGGATCAAACTCCAAACCAAGCTCCCACCTTGGTTCCTTCATAATCAGATTACCCAGGGTGATGTCACAAACCCCTGGATTGAATCTCAGATTGGCAAAGGTAGAATCTATCTTGGGTTGATTTTGATTTCTGAGTAATTTCAAGTCCTTACTGAGAGAAGGATAGCATGCAAGGAACTCATGAGCTGAATTTGTTTTACTGATTTCTTTGGCAGACTGCACTGAATGCTGTATTTGCTGTGAGTTTGCACTCACTGTTTGCTCATATTCCTCCAATGTCTTGTTATGATCTATGTGGATGGTTTTTATTTTATCCATGATGCGACTCTCTTGAGCTGTTACTTCAGCCCTGATCTCATCAGCTCTGATCTTTACCTCTGCCATGGTTTTCTCAACTGCAATGTCTAAGTTGGCTTTCATTGTTGAGACAGTTGCTTGAGATTGTGCAAGGTTCTTCAGGATTTCTTCAAGAGGAGTCATGAGTTGAGCCAATGACTGTTTATATGTGGATGAGGCTTGGTTGCAATCCATATATTCATGTCGTGGTTTACAGTGATCTATGACAGTGCAATCTCTACAAATCATCACGTCACATGTAGTACAATAGAACCTCATCACTTCACCTTCATGAGTTTGGCATTCTGGATGACGCTTTTGTCCTCTCCCTTTTTTGACAATCTTTCCATCAAAGACGTCTTTGAATGTAGCTACTGTGTGGTTAGATAATTGAGGAAATTTCTGGTGCAATTCTGTGCAGTTTGCACAGATTATCGTAGGGCAGTCTAAACAGAAATGTGTTGCCTCATTTTCCTCCTTGCATAATTTACAAATCAACTTGCTGTTTACAGATGAGCTGACCTGCTCCAGTTGAAGTGCAAGACCAGTTAAAATGAAGTTAGTCTTGAAATCTAGAACACCCTTCTCAGGAAGTTGTGTCTTCTTTCGACACACAGGACAAATAAGCATCTTAGCATCTTTGTAGTTGGTAGTCTGGTACTCAAGTAAACAGTGTTTACAGAAACTGTGAAGACAGTCCAGTAGTTTGGGTTCTGTGTACTCCTTTAGGCAAATACTGCACTCCAGATAATCCTTTCTGATTTTCTCTAGAGCTGAAACCTGTGCTGGTTCAGAAGATGCCATTGTGATCTGGAAATAAAAAGCAAAGAGCAGAAATATTATATTACAAAAGAATTAGCATTCTGTTGCTACAACACACATGTATGTTACATCAAATTGATCCCATCAAAAAACACCATTGTTTGTTTAAGACTGCTATTTCACATCGGATTAGGAAAAAAAAGAATTTTTTTTGAAAAAAAATGTTCCTGACAATATTTCTAATGTCCTGAATGTGGTCTCCAGTCAAACTAAAAAAAACTTCCTATATAGGGTGCACCCCACTAAATAAGGAAAATACAGAGCGCCGGCCTCAGTAATTTTTTGTAGGCCCTCAAAATATTTTTATTAGACAGATTTGAGAGCTCAATAGAAAGGAAACAGCTTATTTTGTAGACCTCCAGCTTGAGTTTTTTTTTGATGACATAGACCCTGAAATAAATAGTCCTATTGTCTGGAAGGTGTAGTGACATTTTTTAAGATTGATGCTATGACGTTTGGAAAACTATACCGATGTAGGGGTGTTTTTATTTGGAGGGGGAATAACTCCATGGGCCGAGGGACTCCCTGTATTAATTTGAGCAGAGGATAAAAGTTCAAGAGTCAATTGATCTTTTCCCCCTTATGGTAAAAAGCTGTGAGACTTTGAAGTATTTTTTTGGTATTGTTGAATATTTAGCATTAATTTGCATTGTATGCTATGGGAGTTTATTTTGTGGGATGCACTCGGAACATTATGACTGATGGGGGTGGAGGAACCTTCTCATGATTTAGGGTTTTACAACTTAACAGATGCCTACCACTTGCAGAATATCTGTAAGAACAAAAGTCCTTGGTCAGGGTATGTTAAGAACAGCTGCAGTTTTAATTTAAACGGTGATTTTTTCTGTCTGAAAGTTGGAGAATAGTAACTGGAGCTTTTGTCTCCTATTTAATCATTGCTATTCTGTAACCCATTGTGACCACCGTTGTTTGTACGTCGCTAGCCTTCCTACCTGGTACCCTAGATTCAATAACTGTCGTTCCTTTTTAAATATCAAGTCAAACGTAAAGTAATTTGCTTTTTTTTACCTTATTTAATAAACCTCCAGGCAAGTATTTTTCGTTACATACATTACTTGCCCAGTGGAAATAATTAACGGCACTGTCTAAGGTTACTTGAAAAAAATAATTTCAAAAATAAATCCAAAGATCATTGACATTTTACTTTTAAAATGTGTCCCAGTCTTTTTAAAAAGTTGTTGGTGTTTTTACTGTTGCATTCCCCGTCTGAACGGGTAGGTGGGGGTTGTCACTTCACACGGGGAATAACAATAAAATAATGTTCAGTTAAAGGGGACTCTGTCTTTGGTTGGACAATCACATATGGTACTGGTTTATTTTCATTCTCACTTATAGTTATTACAGACAAGTCAGATATGCATGTACATTGGTTGGGGTGGTTTGCTCATGAAGGGTTTCCACCACTATGACTATAACATTACTACACTGAGCCGGAAGGGGCCTGTTGTCTTACGTGGTAGCTACTACTAGCAACATGGCTTATCTCGTACGCTAACTCGGTATACGGGCATGGGGACGGCAAGTGGGCCATCCACTATGCAGGGCGAGGCACAGCTATACCGAGGGGTTCATGGATACGTCCATGGTAGGCAAGGGGTTGCCACACCACGTTTCACGGGTAAGCCTGGTGGGGCCAGAGCTCACAGCGGTCGGGTATCAAATGGCCAACGAGACGGGACCATGTGCTTCAATGAGAGACGGAACCCACCGGTAATGCTACCAAAAATAAAGGGGTATGCTTTTCCTGCATAGCATATGGGTGTATCGGATCGGAGAGACAACAGGAACAACCTTCGGGTCAGGCAGCTCTCCCTCAACTGGCCTCAAACATGAGTTTATATAGACGTTAAATAAATAAAACATTAGCTAGGATTGGGGTCTTAGCCTATGGGAACTTTGGCTTCCACGCCCTATGGTAGGGACGTGTGCAAAAGCAGGTTACACAACAAGACCTTGTTCCATATAAGGACTGAGTATCGGACCACGAAGAAGAGTGACTGCTTAGGAATGAAGGGGCGTGTTCAGGGGTTAAGCTCTCACTTGGGACGCTAAGCTATGGGGCTCGAAGCAGTGGGTTGTTCATGGGATCCCAGCACATGGAACACGGCTAGCGGCAAGGCGGCCAGTCACCGGTGGTCAGTGGCCGTGCTTCACCCACGAACTGTGTTCAGTGTGCAGGGTGGACTCCGAGAAATGTAACAGTGAAATAGTTAGCATCAGCGGACAGCTCTTAGCCCACGTGGAAGCTGGGCATGGCCCGCACGCTAGGCTTTCGCTGGTGTTGAATTATGCAAGGCTTTCGCTGCATATGCAAGAGGGTGGTAGCGCTGGACCCTCGGACAATCCAGGGTCCGTCAGTGGAATATGTACCACGTGAACGGAAGGCGGGAAGGGACCTTAGGGGGTATACAGGATATCGCAAATCTAGCAATATAGATGGGTCGATCACCGATCACAGTGGATTGATAAATTGACTATAGGAGCCCCAAAAGAGGGCGCTAGAACTAGAAATATCTAGGGCAAGAATCACAACATTACTATTCATTTGTTAGAAAAAAAGAAAGAAAAAAAAACAATAAAAAAATGCCATGCCATTTAGCAAACATACAAGTACAAATACTCAAAACCTGTTTAATTAGTTACTATGATTAGTAAGTTTGCGCAAATTAAGCAGGAGTTTAAACACAAATATCAGGTTAATGTATGAGGTATTCTGAAAACACATGGGCAACAGATGGGAATCAAACATTATTTTATGAAAAGTCTGTAATTTCCTCAGTACAATAGGATTATTTAAAAGTAATCTCTCTATATAAAAAAATGTTTTGTTTAAATCTTTAAATTAGATACAAAGTAAAAACAAAAATGTGTTTTGGAAGTATGGGTTATCAGTATCTAATCTTGAAAACAACTATCACTTCAAAAAAGTGCCCAACATTATTTTGTGGACTAACTTGAACTGTATGATTTTTTATCTTTAAAATAGTTTCAGATGAATTTAAAGGGTAAAACAATGTCTATGAATGGCTTATTGAACCAGAGAGCATCTATGACCTTAAATTTCTTTGATGGGCCCACCGGATCACACGTCATAATGGCCTGGCGCTCGCAATTATTTTTCTTATTAATTCCCAGACCCTATATTGTTGTCCTGGGTAGACCACTGGCTGTGTAGCCTTGATCAAGGCAGGCCAGTGACACATGGAATTATGAATGGCTGTGTAGCCATGTCAAGGCAGGTCAGTAACACATGGAATTATGAACTCTCAACCAGTTACTGCATTAGTCCCATGGCTTCATGAAAAATAAAGTGACACACCGAACTAAAGCACCAAACTTAGCAAACTTGTTTTAGGGGTCCCAAAGAAGCATATTAGAGGGGGTGCCCGGTCTCTCATCTCCAGGTCTGTAATCTAAAGGGATCAACTTTTTCCACAGAGCTCTACCTGAACTTGAAAAAGAAGCTGCAAGGTCTTTTCAGACCAAAAAAAAATCTTTTTCAAGTTTTTTTAAGGTTGTTAATACCCAGGGAGTCAATATAAACTCAACTTTCAATTAATCAACGGCCGATTCAGTTTCGGAGTTGGCAATTAAATTTTCTCAAACAAATACTGCACTGATCGCTGCAACAGCTGTTGCAATATCAAATTGTACGTCACGTGATCGTGTACTTCTCTCAAGAAAAAAAACCAGATCATCAGCCATTTTGTTTTCGCTTGGGCGACAAATAGTTGAAAGTTTAAGGTTGATTTTTTTTACCTTTATGTGTGAACAATCAATGTGTGTGTTTACATAGAGCTGAGGTAAGCTGGTTTGTGTATGGTTGTTGATTAAAAGGAGGGAGAAAATGCAATTTGGATAAAAAAACTGTAAAGAATGTGCCATGAATGTGATGATTTTGTCCTCCGTCTGCTGACAAAAAGCAACATATCTATTTTTTACATAGGCCCTACGGTGCCCATCTCGTAACCTTTTACGGTCTGATTTCTGATGTTTTCCAAATTAAAAAAAGAAAGCTTAATGAAGAACACTTTGTTTAAATCACTTGCCTGTTTGATTTCTTAATTAATTTTCAATAGGTTTGGCTTTAATAACAAGGGAAAAACAACGTTTTTGTCAATAATATTTAAAAAAATTTACTTCCATTTCAAATCCCGTTTTCTGTTTCAAGGGGTAGATTCGACGAATTCCATCTGTTTTCCACGATCGCGGAAAATCATTGGCCCTACTTTTGTTGTAAATTTTAATGATATACGGAAGCAGCCCTCTATTGGTGAAAAATTGATAGGCAGTATTATAACACCACATGAAATCTTTAAAATAATGATGTCATGAAACATTCAACTTTTTTTCATGGGTTTTTTATAAGCATTTATTTACAGAGTCTGAAATTTATCTAAGTACCCATATGCTCCAATTTGAACTGATCTGATTAAAGGGGCACACCGGCTTCGTTGGGCTATTTGGGCTACAAAATAGGCTTAAATATGACTTCAAAGGTCTTCCAGGAATGGAGAAGAACGGTTCCTAAAAGAAACCATCAAATTTTGCCGTTTTTGAGCATTTTTCAAAAAACGAAGGTCACGTGATTTATCCGAACCAAAAAAGTGGTTCGGATAAATCACGTGATCTTCGGAGATAGTTTTACTTCCAGCCGTATAAAAGTAAATTACTGAACCAAACTTAAATCTGTTTTTTTTATATTATTCATGAGTATTTGACAAAAAAGACTATGTATTCAGATTATTGATACAATTTGTAAATAATGTTGAAAAATCGAACGTAAGATTCGCATTCAGAGAGTCCGTGCAACCGAAGCGTGTTTTACGGCACACCAGCGTGGGAGCTAGCGGAACGTAAACCTTGGGGCATATCCTGTATAGCCGGTGCCGTGTCTCGTGGGGCCAGAGAGACAAGCCCCGGGCATGAACTCCCCAGCTTGCCGGTCTAGCCGTGAGCTTGGGAGCTTGTCGGAGGGGTAGGGAGCCAGACCAACAATTACGGTTTTTTTTAGGAGGGTTTTAGTCTGATACCCTAGCTATTATCCCCTAACTATTACAACGTGTTGCCTGCGCTACACACGCGGGACGATGACGGGGAATATTTATCCTATACAGCTGGATACTTCTATGATAGCTGCACAATGTCCACCCCCCCCAATTGCTGCTTTTGCTGGCTTTCCCTTTGGATTTATCGTGTGTTTTGTTTTTACTTTTTAATTTTCGTTGGACCATGATTTTCTACCTCCATGGTTGGATTACCTTCTGGGTGTTTTTCCTTGCGATGTTTTTTGTACCGATCCTTGGATGTCGAAGCCTCTCCATTGCAAGTACACAGAATATAGTACGTCGTCGTACACAGAATCCGGGTGCTTTTTGCGATCGTAACCAATAACTGTTTCAATGGCAAGTTCAACCGAAACAGTTATTGGTTTATACGACCGCGAGCGGACTTCGACTAGGACTGACCAAGAGCAAGGAACCTTGCTCTATAAGCCTTTTTGAGATATGGCGGACACAATACTACGGCACTATTATAGGTTTGGGTAAATTTGTATACACCCAAATCACATGGTGTACTCCTATAGTGTCCACCATACCTCAAAAAGGCTAATGGACTGACGTCCGTTCACGTCTGGTTTTTTTTTTACTCGTGAATTTGTGCTTGATGGATATGAAGTCTGGGTCCTCATGCCTCGTCATTGTTATAATTGATACATAAACAGAGCACCAGTCTACTTACAACATTGCGCAACATTGTCACGTAAACTTGACAGTTGCAACGGCTGGAAAAGTGTACAAGCTGACCTTTGACCGGGTTTTGTTTTTTTCACATTTTTCGTTAATTACGTTATATTTGGATGATTTTTTTTTTACAACAACCATTTAAAAATTGTTGTGTCATTCCACATTACTATATTAGGTAAACAGTAAGCCGGTGTGTCCCTTTAAGATGAAGAATTTCACATCTCGAGAGCAAGTTTGTGCTCAACACATTGAGGGTGCCAATGAATGATTTCCCTTGTATCGCATCGCATTTTGCGATGCAATTGGAGCGAGTTGCGATGCAATTTTACAAAGTTCATCGCACAAGGTTTAGGATTCACATTTACCTAAGCTGTGGCGGTGGGTTCGAGGAATTGCCTTTTGTTTAGCGTGATGTCCATCAACCTAAGACTAGAGCAAGGGAAACAATCATATCTCGCACGACGCTGCGCTGTGATCAACATTCCCCCACACATGATGAAAACAGCATCGGCAGGGTTCGAAATTAATGGTCACCAAATGCGAGTGAAAACAGCGGCGGGCGAGTCAAAACCCTTCCTTTACTAGCCCGCCAGGCTAGTCAAAAAATTGTTCCTTTTCACAATAAATGAGGGGTACAGTTGTAAAATCCCAAAGAGAGATTATTTTTAAGTTCGTAAAATGGTTTAGCAAGTCTTAGTAAAACATGCATGCACTTAACCACATGGTAATGGTAGTGAGTATCCAACGTTCGCTGGCTCGCCCGCACGCACGCACACAACACATGGTGTATTGTGCAGTACAACAGCAGGTCCAAAGTCCATCCTAATCAACATTCCGCACGCTGTGATTGGCCCGTCAATTAATTCATATTCATAAGAAAGCTTGGCTAGCCTCCAACTCGATACACGTTCACGAGTCGAGTAAAGAATTGCTGCACAACGTGGTGCACGCCCGCGGATTCTGTACTATACACAGCGTTGGGTTCAGGCTATTCAAGCATCGACAACTTTCGCCGATAGAGGGCGTTGCAGGGCAAAGTTCATTGAATTTTTTCTCAATGTGTGTCATCCATCGATCGTTAACACAAAGATTTCATTGCAAAGGAAGTTCTATAAAACCGATTCTCAAATCACAAATCCAAGAAAATGGCTGTTGATGAAAACAAGTACTATTCAGGCAGAAAATAGGGGATAAGATCGTCAAAAAAAAAATTTTTTCGTAGAGTTTTTTTTTTTTTTCTGCTACGAAAATTGTGTGCACGTATACACGGTGGCTAGTTGAAAAACTTGTGGGCAACCCAAAATTTTAGTTGACTCTAGTGGAAAAAAAAATAAGGGAATAGGCCTATTTCATATAAGTTTTGGAGTGCTTAGTCTTTAATTATAGACATTCTGAAAGTAGCCTAGGCCTGAAATTAAGCCTTAAAAAAACCCACAAATAAACCTGTGTCACAGGGTAAAATTTTTAAGAATATTTAGGCTTTGCAATATTTTGAGATTGCTATGCAAAAAAAAAATTGCATTGCAGTTTTGCTATGCAAAAATTTGGGACCAAATCGTTCCCTGGGTGCACTTTACACAAAGCGGTGATAAATGTTTTTAATCAGTTTCAAGTCCTGGGATGCCTGGATGCCGTACAATAATTGACATTTTGAAAGAACAATACATTTGATGTCATTTTTTGATCTTCCAAAGTGAATCAGGAATTGAACACAAATGTTTCAAAGGTCAAACAACATTTAAGGTAAAATATAAATGATAATATGGTAAGAGTAACTATAAATATAAATATAAATAGTAAACTTGCGGGTACAACCATGTGTAAAAACTCTTTGAGGGAGTGTTGGCTCTGAAAAGAGCCGGTTTGGTCTCGACGTTTCGAACAGTATACTCTGCTCGTCTTCAGGAGAATGCTGGACTACTGGTGGTGGTTGAGCTTATGTATGGCTTGGGGGATGCACATTTGGGCGGGAAGGATCCAAGCTGTTCTTGTCTAGTGAAGCGTGTGAGTTGGTTGCTGGCTGGATGTGTGTGCGTTGGAGTGTGTCAGTGTTGTGGTGAGCTGCTGCTGGAAGTGTGGGCTTGAGAAGTGGTGACCAGATGTCGTTGATGAAGAATCCGATGTCTTGTGGAACGGTGTTGTGAGCCTTGATCTCTATTGCCTCCCTTACTCTGCGTTGGTGCCAGAACTTGACTGGAGCGATGAGCTTGGCTTGTGTCCATTTGATGAGATGATCTTGTTCATGTGAGTGTTTGATGATAGCTGATTTGTCTAGGTGCCCTAGTCTGCCGTGTGCTTGGTGTTCTTTGATTCTGGTTGATATGTTGCGGCCGGTCTCTCCGATGTAGACTTTGCCGCATTCGCAGGGAATGCGGTAAACGCCGGGCTTGGCTTGAGTGTCTTGCTTGTCCTTGTGTGTGTGAAGAGATGCTTGGATCTTATTGGGTGCTGTGTGGAATGTCTTGACTTGGACTTGGCTGAAGATGCGTTGAAGTTGGTGTGATGCGTGGCCGATGTATGGGATGGTGACGGTTGCCTTGAACTCCGGTCTGTCTTCAGGTGGGAGGCTTGGTTTGGGCTGGCTGAAGTTGAATGTCTTGTACCCGTTGAGTTGTAGTGATGTCCTGATGTGGTGAAGTTCCTGCTTCAAGCTGTCTTGGTCGCAGGTGTTGAATGCACGGCGGACCAATGTGTTGTGGACGGCAGACTTGAAACGAGGATGGTGGAATGAAGAGCTGTGTAGATATCGGTCTGTGTGTGTGGGCTTGCGGTGTACAGTGTGAGAAAGGGTCCCATCCGCTCTTCTGGTGACTTGGACATCAAGGAAGGAGATGGTGTTGTTTTCTTCTTGCTCCATGGTGAATTTGATGAGTGGATGCTGAGAGTTGAGATGCTGCAGGAACTGGTGAAGTGCTGACTTGCCGTGGGGCCAAACCACGAAAGTGTCATCAACGTAGCGGAGCCAGAGGTTGGGTCGAAGATCAGCATTCTCGATGGTGTCAAGTTCAAACTCTTCCATGAACAAATCCGCAAGGACCGGGGATAGAGGAGATCCCATGGCGGCCCCTGAGGTTTGTTCATAGAACTGGTCCCTCCACCGGAAACTGGATGAAGAGACGCAGGTGACGAGCAGTTCTTGTACTTGTTCGGGAGTCAGGCTTGTGCGGTCGGTCATGGAGGGATCTGCTGCTAGTCGATCTTTGGCGATGTGGCAAGCTTCTATGGTTGGTATGTTCGTGAAGAGGGAGACTACGTCAAAGCTGACAAGAATGTCAGATTGGCTGAGGTGGATGTCTTTGATGATGTTGACGAACTGGTTGGAATTGGTGATGTGATGTTGGGTGAGGCCGACTAGTGGTTGCAGGATCTTGGTGAGGTATCTGGCTGTGTTGTATGTTGGTGAACCTCTGGACGCCACGATGGGACGGAGTGGAACATCAGGCTTGTGAATCTTGGGTTGACCAAAGAAGCGTGGGCAGGTGGGTGCAGAGGACTTGAGGTGACGGTACGTGGGTGTGTCGATGACTTGATCTTGATGGAGAGCGCGGAGCTGGTTGTTGATCTTGCGTTCGATGGCAGTGGTGGGGTTTCTTGGCAGGCGTCTGTACGTGTCGGTCGACAGGATATCGGTCACCTTCTGGTCGTAATCAGCAGTAGACATGACCACAGTGGCGTTGCCCTTGTCTGCTGACATGATGTGGATCGATTTGTCCCGGTGTAGAGCTCGGATAGCGGTATTCTCTTGTTTGCTGGTGTTCGGCCTTGGTAGCTTGGCGTTCTTGAGGGTTTCTAGAATCTTGATGCGGGTTTGATTGGCTGCTGTCTTGTCGAGATGTTTGAGTGCTGGTTCTGTGGCTTGGATTATGTCTTTTACTGGGATGGTGCGCGGTGTGAGGGCGAAGTTCATGCCAGATATGGTACTTTACCAAGCAAAATTGAGACAGGTTCCTTACATAGCAAAATGCTGGGGATTAGTGACATCGTCTCTTTTTTTTATCTTTGTTGTTCATAACACCGAATGTAACACTCAGAAAATGTTTCAATCAAACATCAAGAACACGCCACTAAATAATTAGCCTGTACCTCCATTGAATTGGAAGATAAAACACTAACGTTCTAATTTGAGTACATTATTTGAGAAACCACACGAGCATGTCAATTGTACAACACCTTTACATGTAAACCAAATATGAATAAAAATTACAAATTATGAAGCTACAAAAATTGAATATTTGTACGTCTAGTACTGTCTTAGGCCTATCTCAAGCAAAGAGCCTATCTCAAAGCAAAGTTGAATCAGTTTGTAATCTGTACTCACCTCAGCACTAAGCACTGTTGAAAAAGATGTCTAAGATACGTCTGCAATCCTGTCAGGATGTTCCTTGTTTTACAGCAGTCTTATTTCCTGGTGGAACACAGGATTCTTCTATAACAAATACAGAACAGAAACACTTATGTAGCAAGGTTGTACATGTACTGTGCACAGTGTCCCCAGTTGCTAGATCAATAGAGTACATAGTGAATGTACAATGTACTACAGTCGGGGCGCACCCCACTAAGGAGAAAACAGAGTGTCTGCCTCATTACTATTTTGTAGGCCCTCAAAAAATTATCTATTAGACAGATTTGAGAGCCTAATTAAAGAGAAAACGAGTACAAAGTTTGCCCAGTTTTGACATGGGGGTTGTTGACTTCCAATTTAAGGTATTTCAATTGACATAAGCCATGAAATAAATGGTCCTATTTGCTGAGAGGTGTAGGGACATTTTTCAAGATTAATGCTCGGACGTTTGGAAATTGCACCGGTGTAGGGGTGTTTTTACATGTATTTGGAGGGGAAAACACTCGACGGGCCCAGGGATTTCCCATATTAAATTGAGCAGGAGATAAAAGTTCAACAGTCAATGGATAATTTCTTCTTTACAGTAAAAGGTTGTGAGACCTCTAAGAACTGTTTTTGTATTTTTGAATACTTAGCATTTTGCACTGTATGCTTAGGGAGTTTATTTATAGGGTGCACCCTACAGTGTGTTGACAATGAACTTCAGTGTCAAAGGTCATAGAGCTAGGATGTTGAACATCTGCTTGTCTGGGTTGTTTATCAATGAACATGTACAGTGTAAACAACTCAGTTAGTGCAGTTTGTTACGAACACAATAATAAGTACAGTGATGTTGTCACCCTCTGAGCCAACTGAATGATAGACCACGAGTGCATTGTTTTTTATGTGCTTTATTTTATTTTGTCACATCACTTTTTCAACCCTTAAAAAGCATTGTGGTGAAATGACTACATTGAAAACTTACAATGCGTGTACATCAAGGGTGAGGACGATCACCTTTTATTGAATAGGCTTTAAGGTTTGAAAAGTGAAACAGAAATTAGGGTCAGCTTTTGAAGAAATCTTTTTTCCCAAGATCTGTGACATTGTTTACAATTTACAGCTTGTTACTCAAGCTTTTATTTATTGAAACTACCTGCAATGGATAAAAATTATTTTAAAAAGCACAATGAAAGTTTGCTTTTAACACAATTGCCACACTACATGTACACATTGTAGCTGCTGTGTGAGATGCCTGGAAGTCAAGATCTACTCTTAAGGTAAACTTGTACACTTTATTGGTGAACACTGAACTCGATTGAACTTCATTGAACTGTGTATGGTGTATATCATTTGCCCTCCAATAACAACAGAAGTTTGGTGAGCTGAGGATGCAATGGCTGAGAAATGTACTTCTATAAATTGGGTCAAAATAATTAGTCATTTTATTTGAGTTTGATTTCTTTAAATCGGACCCAACTAAAATTGTGTTAAAGACTTTTGTATCTGAAAAAAAAGAGCTCCATAAATTGTTTTCTCTTCCAATCAGGAACAACTTGAAGAAAGCGCTCATAGTGACTATAAGATGTAATGCTAAAAGATCAAGAAAATGGACTTACCTTGATGGTGTAATGTCATTCTGCAGATTGCTGGAGCTTCAAACCTGATCCTGTTTTTGTCTGTAAAATATAAGAATAGTTTTAGTGACCATCATAGCGTGTAGATAAGATGATTTTGTTTTACCTTAGAAAGTCAGATAAGACGTGTCTTATACAAAAGAAATTAATGTAGTAGTCGATGGAAACAATGCCACAGAGTGCCATCAACATTCATATGGTGTACTTTCATTAACACATCAATCAACCAGGCCATGGGCAATTCATCTAATTCGTTGGTCATATTCTTAAGAAAGAAAGAGAAAGGGTATATTATTTTGAAGGGGGCTCATTCAAATTCAACTGTGTTTGTTTATTGTGATTTGGCAAACCGACGAACTGATCACAGTTTGCCCAATGCCAAGTAAATTAAACAGAATGTGCAATTCTTACGAGTGTTCAAACTTCTGGGACCAAGTTGTCCCCAAGAACCAATTGAGTTTGACGTGTTACAAGTCTGTTTCTTTTAATACTTTTGTTTTAAAACTTAGTTTATGGCTATTCAAAATATTTAATGATGGTGGGGAAGTAAAAACAAACTTTTAGCTTATTTGAGGACTATTAATGAATAGATTTTTTATATCTCAGCATCAAACCTTTTTCTTTGAAAGGTTTGACACCTAACGTTTTGTCCAAATGAATTAAATAATGGGTTATTGTCATGTTTAATTTTTAAGTACAAAAAAGCAAGTTTTTGGAATTCCTATGCTTGTAGTCAAAGTGCCGGCTACCGGTTTGGCAAACCGGCTACATCCAAAACCAATAGCCAAAAAAAAAGTGTACTTTATAGATCACTGATTATCAATACAAGCAACAGGTTTGTACATTAAGCACAGTTACATTTCCAAGGAATAACATTACCACCACTTGATACTCATTTTCATACTTTTTTCTTTTACGTGAAGCAGTCACAAAAAAACTACTTTTTTTCTCACACAAGTAGACTGGATACAAAGTGTTATTGGGAAAAATTTGTAAATCTGTTGATGTCCCACGTTGTCAAATAACCGCTTGAAAAAGGTTTTTTTTTTTGGCACTTTTACAGGTGGACCCGAATTCAGACCCCTGCCAAGTACCCATCAAAAGCGTGATTGGTCTATCCTTATATCAGGTCACACATATGCACCTAGTTTTTAACCAAATTTTATATAAAAGCAATCAGACATTTCACTTAGGCACTAAGGGGTCTCAAAAATTACGAAAAGTCATTACGCAGGCTAAAATGTCAATTTTTAAAGACCTACACCTTGATATTCAGATGACCTGTGCTACTTTTGACAGTATAATTTAGTTGATGGGATACCAGACACCCTTCAAATTAATTTGTAGCTAAGTATCTTATTTCCATTTGTAGATACAGACCTCTAAAAATGCAGAAGACACAAAAAGTAAATTTGAAGGGGCAGGGCTTAATTTTTTAGGGGGTCATATCTCCAAAAATTTGAGGAGTAGGATTCTAAATTTGTTCGTGTGTCCATGGCACCTATAGGGGATTGTTTAAAAAAAGAGTTAGCAAAAACTGAGACAGAGCATGCCAAACTTTTCAGGATTTTAGTTGAGTTGGCACGGAATGACCCGTTGGTCAATATTTCTTTTTATTTACTGGCCCCCCCCCCCCCAAAAAAGAAAAAAATAAATAAATAAATAAAAAATCCTGGTTATGGTTTAATTTTGAAAGAAAAAAACCCATCTGTATATCATACAAAAAAAGGGTTCAAAATTAGCAGTAGCCCGGTTGCCAAACACAAGTGAAAACAGCGGTTGGCATGTCAAATCCCGTCCTTTACTAGTAATACATGTACACTGTACTAGTCCACAATAAATAAGGGGTTTGGTGGTAAAAATCACAAAGAGAGATAATTTGTAATTTCGTAAAATAGTTTGACATGTCTTAATTTTTGCTAGATTTAATGTGGCTGCAATCTGCAATTGCGATCGTTCATTTCATTAAACAAATGTTCTAACATGCACATAACCACATAGTGCTGAGTATCCACACGCACCACACAACGTTCGGTAGCCTGCCATTCGTCCATGCAAACACAGCACATGGTATAATGTGCAGTACAATACAGTCCAAAGTCAATGCTTTAAAACCAACATTCCGCAGCCTATGATTGGCCATTGATATTTACGCATTCAAAAGAAAGCTTAGCGTATTCATAAGAAAGCTAAGCTAGACTCCGCCGAGTAAAGAATTGCTGCAAAGTGTACCACATGCCTGCATATTCTGTACGTTACACAGCTTTGGATTAAGTCTATAATTCAAACATTGACATTTTTTTCCAAAACATCAGCATCTTTTGCCTAACATTCGACGGTTGGAAAAATGCTTTGAGGCACAAATGGTTCAACAACATTTGCCAAACAGTTGGGAGGATCGTTTGTGTAACGCTTCAATGCCCTTAGCTTATCTGGTCCTCTGGAGTGCGAGGAGTCAGAACAAAGTGGCTATAATCGGATTACTTTCCCTTGTATTGGGATTATACATGTATGTACCCACTCAAATAATGAAAACAATTCTGTGGTGGCGTTAGAGGAATGCATAATGCACGTCTATACTTGGTTGTTACAGAATAATCATTTGCTGCAAATTGAGAACATCAAGGTTGTTATGTCACATATATCACCCTCCATCTCAGTAAGGAACCTGGGGGTTCGGTTTGATTCACACTTGACATTTGATAAGCATATTGCTGAAGTTTGTAACAATGCATTTTATTATCTTTTTAATATCCGGCATCTCCATAAAAACTTAACTCGAGCAACGCTGGTCCACGACATGCCTTAAGACGGTGTTCAATAGTATTCTGTGCGCAACACTTGGTCCACAATAATCAATGGCTTATCTTTTAGACGTAAACTGTTGGTTATTGTGAGCCAGCGTTGCGCGCAGCATACCATTGATACAAGCGACGGCGGCCATTTTTGTTATCGGAAGGCGACGATTCCGAATAACGATGGGAATTTATCATTTTTTGCACCTTTTTTTTGCGGAGTGGATTTTCTGGACCCACCCCGAGCTCACTGTGAAAACAATGAATACATAGAGCCTAATTTTGGCGAGCTCCGTTTTGAAAAGAGAAGTCCAGGTGCATAATTGTGAAGGGGAAAAAGTTTCGAATAGGATTTTGTACATGATGACCTATGAGGGTCAGGGAGACGATAGCGGAACGAACCGAATAGTTCTAGGAGTACCACGAACCCATCTGCAAAATGATAGTGCCATCTCGCTGGAAAAAATCATGACAAATTAAAGCGAGAGGAATCTTGCATGACACCAGACTAGAACAAGTGTGACGAACTTGCTATGAGCGCGCTTGTGTGTGAGTATTCATAAACGGAGTCAGTACAGGAAGTTACAGAGGAGACGTCAATTTCCATTTTATTTTCACAAATGTCATCCAAGGATAAAATCAACAATTCTGAACCCATCGGGCATGTCGGGCTGATAGTTAAGGACACCAGGAATATGTGAGCAAAGATTCAGCTTACCCAATAAGGTAAAAATAAAAAGGAAAAATTTCCGCATCCTGCCACCACTTTTCCCCTTATTTTCACCCAAAGGAATATCTCATTTAGGTAAATTAGATACACTGTACAGAAATTTTTCCATTAAAATAAATGTTGGTATAAAATTGTTTGCATTGGTACGAGAGCTTTATACCCTGGACTCCGTCGCGTTGTATGCAACGGAGGAGTTCAACCTGGGCTACATACTAGCTAGTTTAGTACTAGTTGCGATGATCGTAACCCTCCATCCTCCCGACGGTCTGCGACCGTCGGGAGGATGGAGGGTTACGATCATCGCAACTAGTTTAGTACGAGGTTCATTCCGCTATCGTCTCCACGAACCTCACAAGTCATAGGTCATTGTAAAAAATCCTATTCGAAACTTTTTGCCCTTCATGTTTATGCACCTACCGTTCTTTTTAGACACCAGAGTTCGCCAAAATTAGGCTCTACGTGTTCTTTCTACTCTTATTTAGCTTGGCGTGTGTCCAGAAAAATCATTTTGCAACCTAAAAAATGGTAAAAAGAGATCAATTCTTACCGTCACTCGGCTGCCATGCACACCGTGTTATGCTGCATTAGGATGTGTACGAACTAACCAACTGTTGTCCGGGACCAGCGTTTATGCGCACGGAGTACCAGTTTGTTTGGTATATTATTGCAAAGGCAGCAAACAGCCGTATGAAAAACATTTGACAGCACACGCACGTGGCAAGCACAAGAAAGTTTGCAGACGGCTGTTATACGATATTATTATGTACGGGTTTTCAGGCTGAACTCTGCGCCTGTGACTGAACGTCAGGCCACTAACTATTTTTAGGCAAATAACGTTTTATTGATTATTAAAACTATTTCATTAATTGTGTTTACCACCAGTTTAATTTATTGAAACATGTTACCATTTCGAAAAGGTCGGGGAGGCGACGTTTACCCCCCCGTACGGCCATTTGTTGAGGGCTGTATTATAAAAAGAAGGAGAATCGTGCAAGAAGTAATGAATAGTCTTGAGGGATAGCTGACATTACAAGGTGCTCGTAGGGTCAAGAAAGCATATAAAATAACAGACGTGTAAATCCTAACAGAATGAACTGTAATAGGCCTATATTTATTATAAAACAATTAATACAACAACAATAGCTACTCGTTTCCAGTGTCGTGACCGGTGTCGGCAGCCGCCCACAGCCCCTCCCCCCATCCTCTAAATAAGAGAGCGAAGAAATGCACAAATGAATGCCCCCCCCCCATAAACTTGCCTTTGCCCCGCTAGTTCTGCCTATCACTGAACTGAGTTAGGCAGCTGTTCTCCGTCTCCAACAGTGCATGGAAAATGCATAGTCACTGAACTGAGTTAAGCAGTTCTCCTCTCAGTCTCAGTTTGGAAAAGCATGATTTCAAACGAGAAACAGAAGAAAATTTAAACAAAATGACTTACTAGCTCTTGGAAAAGCGCTCCAAATGTAGAATCCTTTCAAGACTTTTATTACGAAGACGCACTTTCTAAGAGTGGGGATTTTTCCGCCAATAAAGAAAGAAGATTCGTAGAGTTGAATTCATTTATCGTTAGGGGCGAAGGGTGTGTGTGTGTGTGTGTGTGGGGGGGGGGGGGGGTGACCCTCAGAAACACAAACATTTCACACTGTAAAGAGCCGGATCTGTGTATAGGCCTTGGTTAACATGAGCTAGATGGCAATAACACGTAGATGTATATTTTTTACGTTCAAAGAAAATGCAAATCACATAAAAACTCATAGAACTCCATCAACGTCTTGTACACTGTAACAACGGCTAATTCCGGCTAAAACTAAGCCCGGAGAGGGCGCTCTGTTAGTTTAACGGTCACGATAAAAGTACGGAATTTTTAGAAGAGACATCAACATAATATTATTTGATTTTCTGCCCGAGAATCAACCTAATGAATTTCGGATACTGGCTGTGGGTGAAGGTATGGTTTGATTTCACCCAGCCGACCCGACCCCCCATTATTGAATAAATCGAGCTCAAAACAATAACAGGTAAATGTAAGTTAGCAAATTTCTCTACCAAATAGACTTGAAGTTCAGTATTAGCAACGACAGTACGACACTCGTATTGATGCTGTATATATTGGTCGAAGTAAGAATGATTATTTCAGTGGTTTTATATGTAAGTTATTTGGCTGGTATTAGCTTCAAATAACATTTTATTTAGTTTCCGGTGCTTTTTTCGTCTCTCTGCCCGGACTCATTGTAAGCCTCTCTCAAGGGCAAGTTGTTCCCTCTCAGCCTCGACTTGGTGATGGAAACCTGTCACGATGAAGGCTCTAGAGAAGAGCAACTTAAGACATTTAAAAAACAATTTTAGATATCAATTCTTGTGGGTTTAAACTACTTGTCGGATATATTGCTTGACGTAGTGCGCGTCTAAGTTTTCATTTGTCCAATGGATACAATCACTTATTTTAAATTTGCCGCGATTAAAATTAATAATCATAATACTTTCCCCGTTATTTAATTAGTTTGGGAGTGTGCCTCTCTTTGTCGTCGATGATATTATTTAAATAAAATATACAACTTGAATCAAAAACAAATATTATAGTAATAGAATAAAAAACTAAAAGTTACTCGGTGATTGTCAGGCATTCAGGAGCCGCGATTTGGGGTTATTCCCTTACCGAAGTTCACGGTCGAAACGCGCAAACCACGAATAGAGGCCCCTTACCGGCTTCCATATAGGACCCTTCTGGTATTTGTACTGCAATGTACTTTCATCACAAACATTTAGGACCATTTCTAATTTAATTTAATGTTTTTTTTCTTTAATTATGACCGTCGGTCTATTTTCTTACTTGCCCTCCCTCCCCTTCCCAACCCTATCCCAAAATACTTTATCGGGCAATCAAGACTCAGCAAGCCGCAACGTATTTTGTTAAACAATGTACAGTACATGTACAGTACATGTACATACTTTCACAAAGCACATAGCAATACACGTGAGTGTATTTGAACCCACAACTATTGCGTCCAAGTACGCATGTGCAAGGGGAAATGTAAAGTGAACTACGCCCATTTATGTTAATTGCCCACGTTCGTCCTGGAAAAAAAACACGCTTACAGTCCCTATTGTCACGCTCGCTATACGTACATCAACTTTAAGGAATCGCACATTACCCCTCTAGTGCCTAATCCTACCAGTCTGATGCAACTGTCTGATCAAGCAGTCTGTTTACTAAATTACTCTGCGCATTTTTTAGTTGTAATCCCATGTCCTTCATTTCTAAGAGAATACGCTTGAGAAACATAATTTTAAGTTTGAGTGGCCAGGGAAAGGTTGCTTACCTTTAGTTCCACACTGGTCGGACTCAGGGAATTCCCCCATGACTCCTGCACAAAACAAGCCTTAGCTTTGATGGAACGCCAAAGAGGCAAGTAATCCGACTAACACATCGGTCGGTCTTTTGCATCGATCGATGGGTCTTTTGTGACGAGCAATGCTTTAAATATGCTATATATAGGGGCCAGGCTATTGATGGGTGCATATGGTATTTTCGAGCATGTTTGCATTAGTATTGGTTTGTTTACATTCCATTTGTGGCCTTGGCCAACTTGCTAGAATGTATGTTACAATACTATAGAAACATATTTCCCTTGTTTATGTGTTTTTAGTTTCATTTAAATAAGAATATGAATTTGAACCTTACAAAAATATTGAGACGATTTTTATTTCACGAAATTTACTGGTGATTGTGTGTATTTTAGTTTGCAATTGATTAGCAAACTGTCAATGCCGATTTGTTTAGCTTCTTTTTTCACCCATACACTCTGTTGCAACGTCATCTAGTAGTCTCCACAATGACATTTCTCATTCTGACTATATTATAGGGTTGCAGAAAAGGTTTACAGACAAACGTTTGCAGACTCGAACAGGTCCTAGTTTGGTTGATAAGACAGGAAAACAAGCTGACTTAGTTTTGGAATCAAGTCATCGATAACGTACAGTTCAATCGCTTATCTAAGTTGTATTGGTATGATTTATATTCAATGCTAAAATTGAAATGTTAAAACTCAACAGAAACTTTTTGTTCCCTCATTGCTCAACAAATGTTTATACATTTTTTGAATTCTTATTTTAATAAGCCCCCAAAAATTGAATACTAAAAAAAATCTACTATAATTAACCATTTAAAAAAAAATCAACAACAATAGATAAAATCGGAATTAAGTGACATGCAAGGTTTGGCAATACTGATTAACAGAACAAAGCCACAAGGGTAAAATAACTTGCGATTCTTATTTATTATTACTTCGATCATCTCGGCACAGCATTAATTTCATGCTACTTCCCTAAAGTCTGTAAAGATACAAAACTGTAAACAAATTTTTTTATTTTTGTTTAAATTAAGACCAACATGAGAATGTTTATACATACATCTTGACATGATTGAATTTGCTGCAACAGTGGGGTCCCCAACACCCACAGTGACAATGACAGTACTATTGCCGATTTCATAATGTCTTGTTTGCCTTGTTTTTGGTTTTTCTGGTTTGAATCAAAGAAAAATAAAACGGTTGCATCAGGATGAAAAGATAAAGCTTTAAACTTTACTTCAAAGACATTGATAGCGTGGTAGTAACAGCAACATTATAAACGTAGTAGAATTGATTAAAAATGTGCAGCATGTACAAACATATTTATTAACACCAGTGTTGTGTCCTTCCTTGTCTAACATGAAACTTATCAGTAAATGTATTGTCCATTCAAGAACCTTCCCAAACCACAGCCCTGACTATAATCTCTCATAAGGCCTTTTCATAAACACCATCTTCTTACTAAGATTGGGGACCAGCCAGAAAGTCGGAAACCATTAGTCAGCTCAGAAAGGGTTCTTTTTTACAAAAAGTGTCACACATAAACATTCTTACTAATCGTTTACACACGCTTAATCAATACTTTTAAAATAACACTCAATAATTCAGCAAAACCAGCAAATAATTAATTTACACACTCATTTTGTTCGTTGATAATATGAACATGTCTTTCCATTATACATACATCTTACTTAGACTTTGGTATACAAGCTTTTGTAGAGGGAAAACTACATACTCCACTTGCCAAGTTTTCTAGAACACATCATAAAGGGATGGGATCATTGTTTTATCTTGGAAGAATCAAAACATATCGTTTTCAAAAAACATAACATAAATGGATGGTTAATCATTAGTTTTGGAAGAGTCCATTTAGTCTCATCCTCTAGTTATCAAGAAACATATCATAAAGGGAGGGTACATCATTGGTTATTGGAAGAGTACATTCATTGTGTAAAAATTCCTTTTATATATCTCATTTGCAACAATAGCAGTAGCATCTGAATCTAATGTGCAAATTTTTCTAGGATAAAATATATTGTTTTTCCCCCCTTTTCGATGGATTGCCAGAAAAATGTAAAGATAATGATAAAAATAATAAACACAAAATCTTAAACTGAGCATTTTACATTAATGTATCAAGCTTTACATTACTGCCCTGGAAATTGAGCCAAGAACATTCCTCTAATCTCTCTCAGCTCCCTTGGGGGAGTATACAGCCCCGGATTGCCGTGGGGCTCCAATGCCTACCCTCGCAGGTACCCATTTCTATCCCTGGATCAAGAGATATATGGTTAAGAATCTTGCTCCAGGACACAAGTGTCTTGACTAGGATTCGAACCCACACACCCATGAGTTAACCACCAGAACTTTTATTCAATGCTCTAAACCACTCGGCCATGACACTCTAAGATACTACTGCACTTCAATTTGAGAAACACTGAATATTACTGAGTTTTTATACCACAATGTTTTCAATAAATATGCATGAAAACAGATAATGCATGAAAACAGATAATGCATGAAAACAGATAATGCATGAAAACAGATAATGCATGAAAACAGATAATGCACCCACAAGATCCAAACTCATGTCATCATGTATTGCTTCCTGTCCAAATTGCTCTATATATTTCTCTTTACTGTGCATGGATTGAGAAGGCCTGAATTCCAACCTTTTCCAAATCAAAAATCAAATTTATGCCCAGGTTAAATTTTCAATTTAATTTTTTTCATGGTAATCTGGTAAAGATGATTATTATATGACAACACTTTTGCATCACAAAGGATTATCGGTAGGATCTGGACAAGGTTACACACGTACGCATACTCAGTCTGGTTGATTTGTGGGAGTCAGATTTTCTTTGAGCAAGTTGATGTTACAGAAATATCTTCAGTAAAAATTGATATTGATCTCAGTTTTTAGGCGTACAGAGACTAGACTTTTCATCCCATAAAATGCCAAAAGCTCAGAGCTTCCCGGGCTTTGCCATCTGGACCCCCACTGGGGCTTTGCCCCTGGACCCCTCCAATTACATTTCTTTGAGCCCTGCTCCCCTTCCAAAGACATAATCCTGGGTGTGCCAGGAAATAATAAGAACAAATATATTCAGAAATATCAACTTTCTGGCAAAAAAAACAAGTCTTACCGAGTTGGAAAAAGAGTCCATGGAACAAAAACAGACCCACAATGAAGTAGACAGAGTTATCCTTGTTACAAAACTCTACAATGTCATTGTACAGGGTGTTGTCATCCAACTTGTCCTGCAGTTTAAAACAACAAGATACCTCAGTATAAACTAACAACAACATCCAAAACTGGATTTGTCTCACTGTTACAAATTAAATATATACACTTAAGACAGGACTAAGACTATGGTCCAATTCTAGAAATGTATGAGCAGAAAATATTGCTTGACAAATCGTGTCACAAATAGTTACCAAATCATTATAAATTACATGGTATTTTTGGCTTGTAATTTCCTTCAATGGGAAGGGTGCAACTCTTTCTCTGATTAACTACTCACTATAGAACCTACACACAGCTAAATACCCAGCCAGGGTAATAGCATGCCATCCAAAGCCCTTATCTACTAGCAAGAGCTTGTTTCATTAAATATCTGAACATTTGCAAAGTCCTTTTTGGATTTTTGAGACCAGGGTGCAATTTCATTGCACTGCTTACAACAGACTTCTGTGCTTATGGCAACCTGTGAAGTGCCTGATCTTTGTGGCCGTAAGTGCTGAAATCCACAGTAAGAAGCAGCGTGGAGTTGGGCCAAACAAATTTAAACTTATTGCTTAACAGTTTCTGCTTAGCAGAAATGAGCAGGATACAAGTCATAAATGGTACATGAGACAAGGTGTTTAGGCTGGTAATCTTAATCTGGTAAAAACATTTTTGTCGTGCTTAGCTACTTTTTGTGCTTACAAGCAATTTTATGAAATAGAGCTATGGAGTCAGATTGAATTCATAGTCCTGTCTATCTATATCATTCTGTGCTAGAAAGAAATATAATCAGCAAAACTAGGCATATTTCAATAATTTGTACACAAATGACCTAGTAAGAAAGTAATACCTTTCAGTTGTCTGATTTCAATTAGGCCCCTCTCCTCTGTTTCCAACTTCAGTGAAACTGATTTTAATCTCAAAGTATGATAAGAGACCAAACTATAGAATAAATGAATCAGTTACCTTTATATACTTTTCACATAAGAGCCTAGACTCTTTTAGGAGTTTATGAGGAAGATTGGTGTTGTATAAAAAATATTCAATGATAGTTGTTTTGCTCAAGAGGCATGACACTTAGCTATAATGTTGTGATTGGGTTAGGGTGTTCCTCTTGGACTAGTAGTGACTTGGATGAGTGATGTTGAGGCATGACACTTAACTATAATGCTGTGATTGGGTTAGGGTGTTCCTCTTGGACTAGTAGTGACTTGAATGAGTGATGTTGAGGCATGACACTTAACTATAATGTTGTGATTGGGTTAGGGTGTTCCTCTTGGACTAGTAGTGACTTGGATGAGTGATGTTGAGACGTGACACTTAACTATAATGTTGTGATTTGGTTAGGGTGTTCCTCTTGGACTAGTAGTGACTTGGATGAGTGATGTTGAGGCGTGACACTTAACTATAATGTTGTGATTGGGTTAGGGTGTTCCTCTTGGACTAGTAGTGACTTGGATGAGTGATGTTGAGGCATGACACTTAACTATAATGTTGTGATTGGGTTAGGGTGTTCCTCTTGGACTAGTAGTGACTTGGATGAGTGATGTTGAGGCATGACACTTAACTATAATGTGATTGGGTTAGGGTGTTCCTCTTGGACTAGTAGTGACTTGGATGAGTGATGTTGAGGCACGACACTTAACTATAATGTTGTGATTGGGTTAGGGTGTTCCTCTTGGACTAGTAGTGACTTGGATGAGTGATGTTGAGGCATGACACTTAACCATGTTAACTGTAATGTTGTGATTGGGTTAGGGTGTTGCTCTTGGACTAGTAGTGACTTGAATGAGTGATGTTGAGGCATGACACTTAACTATAATGTTGTGATTGGGTTAGGGTGTTCCTCTTGGACTAGTAGTGACTTGAATGAGTGATGTTGAGGCATGACACTTAACTATAATGTTGTGATTGGGTTAGGGTGTTCCTCTTGGACTAGTAGTGACTTGGATGAGTGATGTTGAGGCATGACACTTAACTATAATGTTGTGATTGGGTTAGGGTGTTGCTCTTGGACTAGTAGTGACTTGAATGAGTGATGTTGAGGCATGACACTTAACTATAATGTTGTGATTGGGTTAGGGTGTTGCTCTTGGACTAGTAGTGACTTGGATGAGTGATGTTGAGGCATGACACTTAACTATAATGTTGTGATTGGGTTAGGGTGTTGCTCTTGGACTAGTAGTGACTTGAATGAGTGATGTTGAGGCATGACACTTAACTATAATGCTGTGATTGGGTTAGGGTGTTCCTCTTGGACTAGTAGTGACTTGGATGAGTGATGTTGAGGCATGACACTTAACTATAATGTTGTGATTGGGTTAGGGTGTTCCTCTTGGACTAGTAGTGACTTGAATGAGTGATGTTGAGGCATGACACTTAACTATAATGTAGTGATTGGGTTAGGGTGTTCCTCTTGGACTAGTAGTGACTTGGATGAGTGATGTTGAGGCATGACACTTAACTATAATGTTGTGATTGGGTTAGGGTGTTGCTCTTGGACTAGTAGTGACTTGAATGAGTGATGTTGAGGCATGACACTTAACTATAATGCTGTGATTGGGTTAGGGTGTTCCTCTTGGACTAGTAGTGACTTGGATGAGTGATGTTGAGGCATGACACTTAACTATAATGTTGTGATTGGGTTAGGGTGTTCCTCTTGGACTAGTAGTGACTTGAATGAGTGATGTTGAGGCATGACACTTAACTATAATGTTGTGATTGGGTTAGGGTGTTCCTCTTGGACTAGTAGTGACTTGGATGAGTGATGTTGAGGCATGACACTTAACTATAATGTTGTGATTTGGTTAGGGTGTTCCTCTTGGACTAGTAGTGACTTGAATGAGTGATGTTGAGGCATGACACTTAACTATAATATTGTGATTGGGTTAGGGTGTTCCTCTTGGACTAGTAGTGACTTGGATGAGTGATGTTGAGGCATGACACTTAACTATAATGTGATTGGGTTAGGGTGTTCCTCTTGGACTAGTAGTGACTTGGATGAGTGATGTTGAGGCACGACACTTAACTATAATGTTGTGATTGGGTTAGGGTGTTCCTCTTGGACTAGTAGTGACTTGGATGAGTGATGTTGAGGCATGACACTTAACCATGTTAACTGTAATGTTGTGATTGGGTTAGGGTGTTGCTCTTGGACTAGTAGTGACTTGGATGAGTGATGTTGAGGCATGACAATGTTGTGATTGGGTTAGGGTGTTGCTCTTGGACTAGTAGTGACTTGGATGAGTGATGTTGAGGCATGACACATAACTATAATGTTGTGATTTGGTTAGGGTGTTCCTTTTGGACTAGTAGTGACTTGGATGAGTGATGTTGGGGCATGACACTTAACTATAATGTGATTGGGTTAGGGTGTTCCTCTTGGACTAGTAGTGACTTGGATGAGTGATGTTGAGGCATGACACTTAACTATAATGTTGTGGTTGGGTTAGGGTGTTCCTCTTGGACTAGTAGTGACTTGGATGAGTGATTTTGAGGCATGACACTTAACTAACGAGTTGTGCTTAAAAGAAAGAGGAGCTCTACTAAATTTACTTCAATCCTATTGTTTGTAACACTTATCATTTTGATAATCAAGCCAGAAAGAAAGACAACCATGATAGCCCACACAAAAACATATATAAATGTCCTAAACTGATTTATCTAGCCATAGGGCTAGAGAGCTCAGTTGGTAGGGCACTGGCAGGTTAAACCAGAGGTCTAGCCATAGGGCTAGATAGCTCAGTTGGTAGTGCACCGGCTTTTTAAACCAGAGGTCTAGCCATATGGCTAGATAGCTCATCGTGTAGAACAATGAATTGTTAAACCTAAAAACAAGATATGACTTGTTTCATTTTGCAATAATGAAACTAATGTCCTTGAATTTCAACGGACTATTTTAACAGTTGTAAAAAAAAAAGAGTAATAGAGACAGATTGTAGTTTTGCTAAATGAACAAAGCCTTTGAAGACTCAAGAACAATAAATGCAAATACCAGGACTTGCAATCCAGAATATTGACATCATGAGAACTTGAGTCCAGTGCATCAGACCACTCGATCAACCAGGACTTACTCTTCAAAGACCAGAAATTTACCAGCCCTATAAGAATGGACCTCTTACCTGTTTCTCATCTATTTTAATGTTATTTCTTGCATCATGGTTTCATGTCAGCCTCTTATCTCAGCTAGTTGTTCTTCCATCATCTCAATCTGTTGAGGAAACAGTTCAAACTATGTCTCTTCTCGTACTTCATTGACTTGCTTGGGGGTAGCTTCAAGTGAGAACCCTGGGGTAAGTATACTGAATATTTAAGACAATTGAGTCAAGTGGGAAATGAAGATGGGATGCCAGTGAGATTACAATTTCAGCTGAATTTCATTGGGTTAAGTCCAGGGAATAGACCCTGAATTGACTCAGATGTCACAGGAGCTTGGTCTGGTGTTCCTATACTTTCACTTTTTAAATTCTTTTATAAGAAAATAAAAAGTGATGTTTATGCAAGAAGTTTTTTACTAGTTCATAGTAGGCTTCTATACTGTGGCAATTATAGAAGCAACAGCCATTTGAGGTGTCTTAAATTTCCTCTTCTAGGTAAAATAAAATCTTAAGAAGCAAACATTTCTACAAAGTGCGTTTTCCACTCAAAACAATTTGAAGGACAAGAAGATTACCTGTAGGATGCAGGTATCTACCTCAAGTGATGCCCAAGGTACATTTTTAGATGATTTTTCAATCCAGTGGTTTGTCTGTAAAACCAGACATGTGGTAAAGTCTTACAACTATTCTCTGATGTTAACAGACAGTACATGTCTCCAGCTCCATGTTACAGGCAAAGGCCAATGACACTCATTCATTTGTGAAAATGTCTTCTCAGGCAACTCAGATTTATATTTTACAAAATCTGTCTAGGTCTCCTTAAAGATGACAGCACTGTAGCTATGAAGATCTACTCAGTGTTGGATGAGGAATGAAAACCCTCAAGCCTATGTCATATGGGAGTGACTGAAAACACTATCCACACATGAAGCACTGGTCTGAGGTGTGATTCAAACCAGGGTCCATTGATGTGATTGATAGGACAAGTCACAACTAGACTAGCCTGATTCCCAACTACTTATTGTTTATGGACTCACTCTCTCTCTCTCTGTTTCTATCATGTGGGGAGTACAGTCCTAGCTTGACCGTGAAGAGAGTCTTCTTTCAGAAGAATGGTAGCAAAGAGGTCCTAGATGAGCAATCTATGATTGGAATAAAAGGTACAACATTGGTAATACGGTGCTACATAAATGGGTCTTATTGCTCAAAACATAGCTCTGCTTATCCTGTTGAAACATAAATAATGAGCATTTTGATTAACTGCTACGGGTGTGAAAAGCACTTCATAAGAAGCCATCATTATTATTTTCACTCTTTGGAATTCTTCTGAAATTCTGAAAATAGAGCAGGTACAACTGGACCAGTAGATTGATATTTAGACTTTTGGAATTTAACTTCAACATCCCAACAGCAATTAAGCAATTTATTGACATAGTGGATTATTTTGGAAAATTTAATAATATGAGCAATCAAAAAGAGTATAATAAAAACAGTAATGGTGCCCCATAATAGTGACTCAGACTTGTCTACAGGCATTTTATAACCAAATGATGTACTCAAGTTGAGGTGGAACAGTACCAACCAGTGATGGTGCCCTATTTTAGTCAGTCAGATTGATCTACAGCCACAGGCATTAAAGATCTACTTCAGAACCCTTGTCACACACTGCATTATTTAAAGCCAACTTGCAAGTAACCAACAGCGCAACGTGCACAAGAAATTCGTCAGTGTCAAAACAGATAGTGTCTAATAGTCTCGAAAAACAAAAAGTCTGACAGAAATGTGAATGTGACATGATCCCATAGCTTCACAAGACTCTGTCTCTGGAATACCTTAGTTTCCTTAGGATGCACAAATCTCAGTCTCACTCCATGTTTTACATCTGAAGCTGTTACTGCTTCTCCACAGTCAAATGATCAGCTGACTGCTGCATGATAGTCATAGCGTCAATCTCAGCATCTAAACAATAAGAACAATATAGGAATTATTATAGACTGTGTAAGTCTCATCCATAGTCCAACACTGTGGAGAATTCTTTTGTTCCTTCCTTTGTCCCTGTACTTTACATCCTCTCATAGACTTTATACACAAAATTCCTCATTGAAAATCCTTCTCTTTAGAACTCCCTTGTGGAGACCTTTTTGTTTTCAGTCTCCATAAGGCAGCAAATATTCAAACACAGGGACCCGTATCAAAGTGTGATTTTATTTCCTTCATACATGAGAGAACCAAAGGATCCCCAAACTGTTCAGATACATGCCAGACTTGTACAGTCTATTCATTCTTCACACACCATGTATTTCTGTACCATCATTGGTTTACTCCAAAAGATAAATAACTAATGCTGTTTTCTAGCAAACCTTTGTCCCTTGAAAATGCAGAAATGGGGTGTCGTGGCCGAGCGGATCAGAACACCAGACTCAAGATCTGGTGGTTAAATCATCAGGATGTGGGTTCGAATCCTGGTCATGACACTTGTGGCCTTGAGCAAGACACTTAACCATAATTGCTTCTCTTCACCCAGGGGTTAAATGGGTACCTGTGAGGGCAGAGATGGTTTATGTGAATGATTAGCTTGGAGCGCGGTAAACTCGCAGCAACGGCTGTATACTCCCCAGGGAGCTGAGATGGTTTAAGGAATGAAATATATGGCCCAGTGACCAGGGGTAATAATGTCAGAAGCGCTTTGATACGGCATTTGGGCTATCTACAATGTATGTCATGAATGACACCTTTAAAAGCACTACAGGGGAAAATGTTTTTTAATCTAGGGCAAAAATACAACTAAAACCAGCAAAACGGTATCCGTTTTTAGCGCTTGTGTATGAGCTCCCTGGCCGTAGTCAACATGCATGGAAAACACAGAAGCCATGGTTAGGCATCATGTCATGTGAACACACAAAGTGTTGATGTATTCGTAGCCTTACGAAACCTCTATAACCTGTTATTGATATGTCAGTGAATCCCAATACTATGCGTGGGTCTGACACCAAGACTTTGAGGTCAATGTCATTCAGATATGTCATTCATTCGATGCAGTAATCCCAAGACAAAGCGTCCATAGCGTGTCCATATCGTATCCAAAGAAACACGGAACATTTTTTCTACATTTGACTTTTGACATGGCTGCAATCGCTGTAGGTTTGATGTTTTTTGCCATCATTCACCACATCACCACACACAGGAATCCATGCACAGACCAAAACAGAAAACCACAAGTTTATGCAGAGCATCCACAGGGTCCAAGGTCCATCTATCAGTACACTGTGATTGGCTGTACATAATATCCATATTCATGAAGAAAGCTTGGCTAGACTTCAACTCGTTACAGTCAAGTAAAAAATAGTTGCACAGTGTAATGAAGGCTGTGGATTTCTGTACTACACACAGCCTTGTATCAAGGCTAATAAAACATCGAGAATGAGAGGGTATACAATCAGTAAATATTAAGCTTCCTGATGGGCCTTAAAACAATTGAAAAAGAAAGTTACTTTTTCAAGGTAATTTTAAAGAATTTGCGCGCTGCTCTTGCGGTTTGCACACAGTGTGGCTTCTCAGTGAAACAAATTGCATTCCCTATTAAGTTTTCAATTTGCGCTCCCACTTTTTGAATCCTAGCTTAAACACTGGGTGTCAATGTTTCCTTGTGTTATACAGTGATTTGCATATTTTAGGTGATGCAGCATTTACACACAATTTGACTTCCTAAATGTTGAGTGTAGCAGACAATAGCCGAGTGTAACGTTGGTGAAAGAGGTCAATACAGGGCAAAATGTGTGAATAGAAATAAAAATAATACACTTAAAACAAATTATACTAATAAGTTTCAAATGCATAAATATATTTAGTAAACAAGTTGATGAGTTTCTTATTTTAAAAAAAAAGATCTTACAATAAGGAAATGGAAAAATGTTTTACAAGAAATCCAAAAGGAAATGCGTATTATCCTTAAATTGTTACTTTTATTTAGTTTGTTCATCTCTATCTTCAAGTCATTCTTTTGTACAGTAAAAACATTTTGTGTTTCGGTGCTTTTTTTGAGGGGGTGAGACAGACATAATATTTTAGCTTATAATTAGCAAACTATAAAACCGAACTGTAAAAATTAAATCCATTGTGTTGGTCAAATAATTGTTTGTCTTTATTCTCAGCGTGAAGGTAAGTGTGAGATTCCAGCCTGCCATGACTTATACAGCCATGGCTGATTGGCTGAGTCACAGTAACCAAAGAGGGCTTTCCTTCAATTGTCTCAAATAAGAACAGGTAAATCCCAGTGCAAAATATGAGCATTTATTGTCTTTACTTCCATGTTCTCAACAACAACAAATTTAATGAAGGTGTTCTGAAAAAGTATACCATGTAAATCTGTAATAAGAGATGTTAACTAAAAACAAATGTTCACAGCACAACCAGACTATTCCTTACCTGTCATTGTGAGCTTCCTGTTTCTTGTCCATCTCCAATTCTCTTTGTAGTGTCTTTGGACCTTCACTGGTAGAGTCTTCAGCATCTGCCCTGGGAGTCTGAGACTGACTAGGAGATTGTACAAATGCAACAATAGATTATTCAAGCATTTGTACACAATTTCCACTTTCAGTCAATTTAAAACAGATTGTCTGCTTGCCTTCAGTATAACTGTGTCAAGAAGACTCTCCCCACAATAACTGAAATCTTTTATCAGAGCGGATGGTGCAGCAACCAGTAAGGCCTGCGCTAAACGTCGCACTTTTGCTGTGTCGAACTCAAACAATTAGAAAATGATGAATTAAATTCGACAAAAGAGCGACGTTTAGCGCAAACTTTTGATTTAAGTTCGACACTGCCGTGTAGCACGGCAAGCTCTGCCGTGCTACACGGTAGTTGTACGACGTGGTGACAAACGTCGCGCTCTTGCCGCGTCGAATCGAATTGAATTCTCAGTCGGGCGATGCTCTTTGCGAATACGCATGCGCAACGCTTTTGACAATGTTGTTTGTGTATTTTCTAATAATGTGAACGTTCTCCTTGTTAGTACAGTAGCTGGGAGTATTCCGTGATGGGATGAGAAACAACTTCTGACTGGAACAAACCTAATTTGTAGATTTCACAAATAAGGGTAATCGATTTTGTTTGACACTCTTGAAAACAGACGATGAACGCAACTCACCAACGATGGTAATAATAAGGACAACACATAAGTTGGAACTATTTGAGTGTCACAGCTCGAATTGCCATCATGAAACATGACTCTTTAGAAATTTCTCCCGCCTCGCCATTTTGAAACACTTAAAGTGCGGCAAACTATTTGATTAAATTCGACGTTTGTCACCGATTCGTTTTAATTGCCGCACTTTTGCCGTGCGAAAATCATTTGAGTTCGACACGGCAAAAGTGCGACGTTTAGCGCGGGCCTAAGATGAGGATTTGACCCCTGGTTGCAAACTTCACATTTGTTCAATAGTTCCCTGCTCAATTCTCTTACTGAGATGTTTTTTAAGTGAAAAAAAGGTGTATTTTTCATTGTAAACCCTTATAAAAAGAAAAAAAGAAGCTTCATATTTTGCGAAATATGCCATTGCCATTGAATTTGGCGCATACTACTGATGAACTACTTATGAAGCCCGCTCTCTTCACTATGCCGATGGAAGTTGCTGCTCTAAATTGCCTCTACTGCAAGTACCCTTTGACCTTATAACACAGACATGCATTTTACCATCGGCAGACCTTATCAAATTTGAATCGGAAAATAGGTACTTTTCTTCTCAAAATAAAAGATGAGTTTACATAGTGAAGGAATTTGAGACACCTTCTGACACTACCATAAATGGACAACTTGGACACTTTTAGTCAAGAATGACATGTTCAGTGCTTTTTTAAAGCTAGCGAGAAATGGCGGCATGCAGGAGTTCCCAGTCCTAGTATTAATACAAGTCAAGCAGAATGTCACCCAAAATGAAGCCCTGACCATTCCAGTTTGCACAAAGTGAAAAACAATACAAAGTTGCATTATTTTGCAACCAGTATCACAATAATGCAACTTCCGGCGTAAAAGTAGAAAAATGGTTTTTATGTTGAAAATAAGGTATACTATTGTTAATGCTGATGACCTTATGGTCTGTGGTTACCATGAAACATTTTTATTCTTGTTTTATGATAGTTGGGTTGTTAGGGATGGGCGGGTGTGGGAGGGGTTGTCACCTGGGGGCGGAGCTAATACTCCAATCTTAAAAATAACCATGGATTAACCTCGGCCTTTCTAAAGGTTTGGGTTTTTTTTGCCACATATTTTGTATTACTTTTTTAAATATTTATGTTCAGTTTTTGTTTATGAGTGGACTGTAAGTCAATACATTTATATTAACCTAACTTTTAAAAAGTATATAACTTTTTATGTTTGTACTGTTTAAACTTAAAATATAATTAAATATAGTAAATATGTACAATTTAATTTTTCTTAACTCAGAATGTTTATTTCTAAAACGCACATAATTTTTTTTGATTTGCACCACTCCAACAATAAAGCCTTTTCCAATTCCCTTTTCGTGTTTGAATGCAAGAGTTGCAGTGTTTTGCAACTCGGAGGTAGTGCAATTTGTCAACGTTGGATTATTTGCAGGACTGAGTGTTGCATCAACAACATGAAGAGAAACATTTACAGACACAAACGGGTTACCCTTCCATCTTTAAAATGGCATTACTCCATTGTAATTTTAAGCTATGCAGCTGATATAATATAAGCACCAATGTCATGAGAACCTCTCTTAAAACAAGCTTTCCGTTGATACATTTGTAGAGGTTTGATGAAAAAATGCAAATACCGCTTATCTCTGGCATGGGTCTATTCGATGGGTAAAAGTCTCATGATCAAAAACGTGGCGGATTGAACATTTGACAGGGCAAAAGAATAGGATTGCAAATGGTGCTGGGGGCCAAGGATACGATGTGGATTAGACCTAAAGGGCATACATTCAACCAGCAGGCCAGGGCCAAGGATGGACGGTGGGTGCATAGCAGAGGTCGAGAAATAATGTGCCCAGAAATCCAACAAAAGCTAAATGGCAAGGTGAGGCAATGAACAGAATTTGGCGTACAAAAAAAACCCATGTACATACCATGTAAACACATATAAAGTGTCGCTGTTGTCGCCGTAAGTGTCAGTCTCTGTCGCTGCGTGTACATCGTAACTTATGTAACGGTAAACAATCATGACAGATGATGAGCGGGGTTTCAGATTCGATAGTTGGTTGGTCCCAAGTCTAGCCGGAAGAGGGCGGCAGAGTAAATTTTAAGGGCACACCACACCAAATAAACCAAAATCCATGCGCCAAGCTAATTATCATAATTTGTATACCCACAGAATCTTTTTAATTAGTAGCTTCTTGGGGTCGTGCAGTTAATAGAATGTGTAAGGGCAAGAAACTATCACACCCTGGGGGTTGTGTGTTTCATCTTTATGGGGATTTTGATAAATTGAGGCTTAAAAAGGTCCTATTTGGCCTTACAATTGGAGGAGTGTCTCTCACCTCGTCGTGGATCCGTGTCTCTGACGATTTTCTAGGCGGGGCGAGCGGCCCCGGAATAGGGCTACAACCACCGGCAAATTAGCCCACGCGCCGGGGCCGAGCAACAACAAAGGCAAGACATGTCCATCCGAAGAATGATTTGAAACAACACCCGAGCTCAGTCCGAGAATAACTCATGAACTAGAAATGCCAGAGAGACGAAATTTGTACCTGAGTGTGCCTTGAATATCACTGCACCCGAAAATTAGCCTTTTTGGGCCGATGTGCACCATCTTTGTACCGGAAATGGCCTGCAGGCGGGGACACTCCGAAAGCGCTTCAAAAGCATCTTCAGTGGGATTTTTGTACACAGAGGGGGGAGCTGCACACACAAAGAGAAGAAACGAAATAAATTACAATGAGGGTCAAATCACACCCATAACAAGATCGGATTTGCACAAGTTTTCCACCACTGGAAAGCCACCATTCAGGGCTCTCACCTCGTCGTGGATCCGTGTCACTGACGATTTTCTAGGCGGGGCGAGCGGCCCCGGAATAGGGCTACAACCACCGGCAAATTAGCCCACGCGCCGGGGCCGAGCAACAACAAAGGCAAGACATGTCCATCCGAAGAATGATTTGAAACAACACCCGAGCTCAGTTCGAGAATAACTCATGAACGAGAAATGCCAGAGAGACGAAATTTGTACCTGAGTGTGCCTTGAATATCACTGCACCCGAAAATTAGCCTTTTTGGGCCGATGTGCACCATCTTTGTACCGGAAATGGCCTGCAGGCGGGGACACTCCGAAAGCGCTTCAAAAGCATCTTCAGTGGGATTTTTGTACACAGAGGGGGGAGCTGCACACACAAAGAGAAGAAACGAAATAAATTACAATGAGGGTCAAATCACACCCATAACAAGATCGGATTTGCACAAGTTTTCCACCACTGGAAAGCCACCATTCAGGGCTCTCACCTCGTCGTGGATCCGTGTCTCTGACGATTTTCTAGGCGGGGCGAGCGGCCCCGGAATAGGGCTACAACCACCGGCAAATTAGCCCACGCGCCGGGGCCGAGCAACAACAAAGGCAAGACATGTCCATCCGAAGAATGATTTGAAACAACACCCGAGCTCAGTTCGAGAATAACTCATGAACTAGAAATGCCAGAGAGACGAAATTTGTACCTGAGTGTGCCTTGAATATCACTGCACCCGAAAATTAGCCTTTTTGGGCCGATGTGCACCATCTTTGTACCGGAAATGGCCTGCAGGCGGGGACACTCCGAAAGCGCTTCAAAAGCATCTTCAGTGGGATTTTTGTACACAGAGGGGGGAGCTGCACACACAAAGAGAAGAAACGAAATAAATTACAATGAGGGTCAAATCACACCCATAACAAGATCGGATTTGCACAAGTTTTCCACCACTGGAAAGCCACCATTCAGGGCTCTCACCTCGTCGTGGATCCGTGTCTCTGACGATTTTCTAGGCGGGGCGAGCGGCCCCGGAATAGGGCTACAACCACCGGCAAATTAGCCCACGCGCCGGGGCCGAGCAACAACAAAGGCAAGACATGTCCATCCGAAGAATGATTTGAAACAACACCCGAGCTCAGTTCGAGAATAACTCATGAACTAGAAATGCCAGAGAGACGAAATTTGTACCTGAGTGTGCCTTGAATATCACTGCACCCGAAAATTAGCCTTTTTGGGCCGATGTGCACCATCTTTGTACCGGAAATGGCCTGCAGGCGGGGACACTCCGAAAGCGCTTCAAAAGCATCTTCAGTGGGATTTTTGTACACAGAGGGGGGAGCTGCACACACAAAGAGAAGAAACGAAATAAATTACAATGAGGGTCAAATCACACCCATAACAAGATCGGATTTGCACAAGTTTTCCACCACTGGAAAGCCACCATTCAGGGCTCTCACCTCGTCGTGGATCCGTGTCTCTGACGATTTTCTAGGCGGGGCGAGCGGCCCCGGAATAGGGCTACAACCACCGGCAAATTAGCCCACGCGCCGGGGCCGAGCAACAACAAAGGCAAGACATGTCCATCCGAAGAATGATTTGAAACAACACCCGAGCTCAGTTCGAGAATAACTCATGAACTAGAAATGCCAGAGAGACGAAATTTGTACCTGAGTGTGCCTTGAATATCACTGCACCCGAAAATTAGCCTTTTTGGGCCGATGTGCACCATCTTTGTACCGGAAATGGCCTGCAGGCGGGGACACTCCGAAAGCGCTTCAAAAGCATCATCAGTGGGATTTTTGTACACAGAGGGGGGAGCTGCACACACAAAGAGAAGAAACGAAATAAATTACAATGAGGGTCAAATCACACCCATAACAAGATCGGATTTGCACAAGTTTTCCACCACTGGAAAGCCACCATTCAGGGCTCTCACCTCGTCGTGGATCCGTGTCTCTGACGATTTTCTAGGCGGGGCGAGCGGCCCCGGAATAGGGCTACAACCACCGGCAAATTAGCCCACGCGCCGGGGCCGAGCAACAACAAAGGCAAGACATGTCCATCCGAAGAATGATTTGAAACAACACCCGAGCTCAGTTCGAGAATAACTCATGAACTAGAAATGCCAGAGAGACGAAATTTGTACCTGAGTGTACCTTGAATATCACTGCACCCGAAAATTAGCCTTTTTGGGCCGATGTGCTCCATCTTTGTACCGGAAATGGCCTGCAGGCGGGGACACTCCGAAAGCGCTTCAAAAGCATCTTCAGTGGGATTTTTGTACACAGAGGGGGGAGCTGCACACACAAAGAGAAGAAACGAAATAAATTACAATGAGGGTCAAATCACACCCATAACAAGATCGGATTTGCACAAGTTTTCCACCACTGGAAAGCCACCATTCAGGGCTCTCACCTCGTCGTGGATCCGTGTCTCTGACGATTTTCTAGGCGGGGCGAGCGGCCCCGGAATAGGGCTACAACCACCGGCAAATTAGCCCACGCGCCGGGGCCGAGCAACAACAAAGGCAAGACATGTCCATCCGAAGAATGATTTGAAACAACACCCGAGCTCAGTCCGAGAATAACTCATGAACTAGAAATGCCAGAGAGACGAAATTTGTACCTGAGTGTGCCTTGAATATCACTGCACCCGAAAATTAGCCTTTTTGGGCCGATGTGCACCATCTTTGTACCGGAAATGGCCTGCAGGCGGGGACACTCCGAAAGCGCTTCAAAAGCATCTTCAGTGGGATTTTTGTACACAGAGGGGGGAGCTGCACACACAAAGAGAAGAAACGAAATAAATTACAATGAGGGTCAAATCACACCCATAACAAGATCGGATTTGCACAAGTTTTCCACCACTGGAAAGCCACCATTCAGGGCTCTCACCTCGTCGTGGATCCGTGTCTCTGACGATTTTCTAGGCGGGGCGAGCGGCCCCGGAATAGGGCTACAACCACCGGCAAATTAGCCCACGCGCCGGGGCCGAGCAACAACAAAGGCAAGACATGTCCATCCGAAGAATGATTTGAAACAACACCCGAGCTCAGTTCGAGAATAACTCATGAACTAGAAATGCCAGAGAGACGAAATTTGTACCTGAGTGTGCCTTGAATATCACTGCACCCGAAAATTAGCCTTTTTGGGCCGATGTGCACCATCTTTGTACCGGAAATGGCCTGCAGGCGGGGACACTCCGAAAGCGCTTCAAAAGCATCTTCAGTGGGATTTTTGTACACAGAGGGGGGAGCTGCACACACAAAGAGAAGAAACGAAATAAATTACAATGAGGGTCAAATCACACCCATAACAAGATCGGATTTGCACAAGTTTTCCACCACTGGAAAGCCACCATTCAGGGCTCTCACCTCGTCGTGGATCCGTGTCTCTGACGATTTTCTAGGCGGGGCGAGCGGCCCCGGAATAGGGCTACAACCACCGGCAAATTAGCCCACGCGCCGGGGCCGAGCAACAACAAAGGCAAGACATGTCCATCCGAAGAATGATTTGAAACAACACCCGAGCTCAGTTCGAGAATAACTCATGAACTAGAAATGCCAGAGAGACGAAATTTGTACCTGAGTGTGCCTTGAATATCACTGCACCCGAAAATTAGCCTTTTTGGGCCGATGTGCACCATCTTTGTACCGGAAATGGCCTGCAGGCGGGGACACTCCGAAAGCGCTTCAAAAGCATCTTCAGTGGGATTTTTGTACACAGAGGGGGGAGCTGCACACACAAAGAGAAGAAACGAAATAAATTACAATGAGGGTCAAATCACACCCATAACAAGATCGGATTTGCACAAGTTTTCCACCACTGGAAAGCCACCATTCAGGGCTCTCACCTCGTCGTGGATCCGTGTCTCTGACGATTTTCTAGGCGGGGCGATCGGCCCCGGAATAGGGCTACAACCACAGGCAAATTAGCCCACGCGCCGGGGCCGAGCAACAACAAAGGCAAGACATGTCCATCCGAAGAATGATTTGAAACAACACCCGAGCTCAGTTCGAGAATAACTCATGAACTAGAAATGCCAGAGAGACGAAATTTGTACCTGAGTGTGCCTTGAATATCACTGCACCCGAAAATTAGCCTTTTTGGGCCGATGTGCACCATCTTTGTACCGGAAATGGCCTGCAGGCGGGGACACTCCGAAAGCGCTTCAAAAGCATCTTCAGTGGGATTTTTGTACACAGAGGGGGGAGCTGCACACACAAAGAGAAGAAACGAAATAAATTACAATGAGGGTCAAATCACACCCATAACAAAATCGGATTTGCACAAGTTTTCCACCACTGGAAAGCCACCATTCAGGGCTCTCACCTCGTCGTGGATCCGTGTATCTGACGATTTTCTAGGCGGGGCGAGCGGCCCCGGAATAGGGCTACAACCACCGGCAAATTAGCCCACGCGCCCGGGCCGAGCAACAACAAAGGCAAGACATGTCCATCCGAAGAATGATTTGAAACAACACCCGAGCTCAGTTCGAGAATAATTCATGAACTAGAAATGCCAGAGAGACGAAATTTGTACCTGAGTGTGCCTTGAATATCACTGCACCCGAAAATTAGCCTTTTTGGGCCGATGTGCACCATCTTTGTACCGGAAATGGCCTGCAGGCGGGGACACTCCGAAAGCGCTTCAAAAGCATCTTCAGTGGGATTTTTGTACACAGAGGGGGGAGCTGCACACACAAAGAGAAGAAACGAAATAAATTACAATGAGGGTCAAATCACACCCATAACAAGATCGGATTTGCACAAGTTTTCCACCACTGGAAAGCCACCATTCAGGGCTCTCACCTCGTCGTGGATCCGTGTCTCTGACGATTTTCTAGGCGGGGCGAGCGGCCCCGGAATAGGGCAACAACCACCGGCAAATTAGCCCACGCGCCGGGGCCGAGCAACAACAAAGGCAAGACATGTCCATCCGAAGAATGATTTGAAACAACACCCGAGCTCAGTCCGAGAATAACTCATGAACTAGAAATGCCAGAGAGACGAAATTTGTACCTGAGTGTGCCTTGAATATCACTGCACCCGAAAATTAGCCTTTTTGGGCCGATGTGCACCATCTTTGTACCGGAAATGGCCTGCAGGCGGGGACACTCCGAAAGCGCTTCAAAAGCATCTTCAGTGGGATTTTTGTACACAGAGGGGGGAGCTGCACACACAAAGAGAAGAAACGAAATAAATTACAATGAGGGTCAAATCACACCCATAACAAGATCGGATTTGCACAAGTTTTCCACCACTGGAAAGCCACCATTCAGGGCTCTCACCTCGTCGTGGATCCGTGTCTCTGACGATTTTCTAGGCGGGGCGAGCGGCCCCGGAATAGGGCTACAACCACCGGCAAATTAGCCCACGCGCCGGGGCCGAGCAACAACAAAGGCAAGACATGTCCATCCGAAGAATGATTTGAAACAACACCCGAGCTCAGTTCGAGAATAACTCATGAACTAGAAATGCCAGAGAGACGAAATTTGTACCTGAGTGTGCCTTGAATATCACTGCACCCGAAAATTAGCCTTTTTGGGCCGATGTGCACCATCTTTGTACCGGAAATGGCCTGCAGGCGGGGACACTCCGAAAGCGCTTCAAAAGCATCTTCAGTGGGATTTTTGTACACAGAGGGGGGAGCTGCACACACAAAGAGAAGAAACGAAATAAATTACAATGAGGGTCAAATCACACCCATAACAAGATCGGATTTGCACAAGTTTTCCACCACTGGAAAGCCACCATTCAGGGCTCTCACCTCGTCGTGGATCCGTGTCTCTGACGATTTTCTAGGCGGGGCGATCGGCCCCGGAATAGGGCTACAACCACAGGCAAATTAGCCCACGCGCCGGGGCCGAGCAACAACAAAGGCAAGACATGTCCATCCGAAGAATGATTTGAAACAACACCCGAGCTCAGTTCGAGAATAACTCATGAACTAGAAATGCCAGAGAGACGAAATTTGTACCTGAGTGTGCCTTGAATATCACTGCACCCGAAAATTAGCCTTTTTGGGCCGATGTGCACCATCTTTGTACCGGAAATGGCCTGCAGGCGGGGACACTCCGAAAGCGCTTCAAAAGCATCTTCAGTGGGATTTTTGTACACAGAGGGGGGAGCTGCACACACAAAGAGAAGAAACGAAATAAATTACAATGAGGGTCAAATCACACCCATAACAAAATCGGATTTGCACAAGTTTTCCACCACTGGAAAGCCACCATTCAGGGCTCTCACCTCGTCGTGGATCCGTGTATCTGACGATTTTCTAGGCGGGGCGAGCGGCCCCGGAATAGGGCTACAACCACCGGCAAATTAGCCCACGCGCCCGGGCCGAGCAACAACAAAGGCAAGACATGTCCATCCGAAGAATGATTTGAAACAACACCCGAGCTCAGTTCGAGAATAATTCATGAACTAGAAATGCCAGAGAGACGAAATTTGTACCTGAGTGTGCCTTGAATATCACTGCACCCGAAAATTAGCCTTTTTGGGCCGATGTGCACCATCTTTGTACCGGAAATGGCCTGCAGGCGGGGACACTCCGAAAGCGCTTCAAAAGCATCTTCAGTGGGATTTTTGTACACAGAGGGGGGAGCTGCACACACAAAGAGAAGAAACGAAATAAATTACAATGAGGGTCAAATCACACCCATAACAAGATCGGATTTGCACAAGTTTTCCACCACTGGAAAGCCACCATTCAGGGCTCTCACCTCGTCGTGGATCCGTGTCTCTGACGATTTTCTAGGCGGGGCGAGCGGCCCCGGAATAGGGCAACAACCACCGGCAAATTAGCCCACGCGCCGGGGCCGAGCAACAACAAAGGCAAGACATGTCCATCCGAAGAATGATTTGAAACAACACCCGAGCTCAGTCCGAGAATAACTCATGAACTAGAAATGCCAGAGAGACGAAATTTGTACCTGAGTGTGCCTTGAATATCACTGCACCCGAAAATTAGCCTTTTTGGGCCGATGTGCACCATCTTTGTACCGGAAATGGCCTGCAGGCGGGGACACTCCGAAAGCGCTTCAAAAGCATCTTCAGTGGGATTTTTGTACACAGAGGGGGGAGCTGCACACACAAAGAGAAGAAACGAAATAAATTACAATGAGGGTCAAATCACACCCATAACAAGATCGGATTTGCACAAGTTTTCCACCACTGGAAAGCCACCATTCAGGGCTCTCACCTCGTCGTGGATCCGTGTCTCTGACGATTTTCTAGGCGGGGCGAGCGGCCCCGGAATAGGGCTACAACCACCGGCAAATTAGCCCACGCGCCGGGGCCGAGCAACAACAAAGGCAAGACATGTCCATCCGAAGAATGATTTGAAACAACACCCGAGCTCAGTCCGAGAATAACTCATGAACTAGAAATGCCAGAGAGACGAAATTTGTACCTGAGTGTGCCTTGAATATCACTGCACCCGAAAATTAGCCTTTTTGGGCCGATGTGCACCATCTTTGTACCGGAAATGGCCTGCAGGCGGGGACACTCCGAAAGCGCTTCAAAAGCATCTTCAGTGGGATTTTTGTACACAGAGGGGGGAGCTGCACACACAAAGAGAAGAAACGAAATAAATTACAATGAGGGTCAAATCACACCCATAACAAGATCGGATTTGCACAAGTTTTCCACCACTGGAAAGCCACCATTCAGGGCTCTCACCTCGTCGTGGATCCGTGTCTCTGACGATTTTCTAGGCGGGGCGAGCGGCCCCGGAATAGGGCTACAACCACCGGCAAATTAGCCCACGCGCCGGGGCCGAGCAACAACAAAGGCAAGACATGTCCATCCGAAGAATGATTTGAAACAACACCCGAGCTCAGTCCGAGAATAACTCATGAACTAGAAATGCCAGAGAGACGAAATTTGTACCTGAGTGTGCCTTGAATATCACTGCACCCGAAAATTAGCCTTTTTGGGCCGATGTGCACCATCTTTGTACCGGAAATGGCCTGCAGGCGGGGACACTCCGAAAGCGCTTCAAAAGCATCTTCAGTGGGATTTTTGTACACAGAGGGGGGGAGCTGCACACACAAAGAGAAGAAACGAAATAAATTACAATGAGGGTCAAATCACACCCATAACAAGATCGGATTTGCACAAGTTTTCCACCACTGGAAAGCCACCATTCAGGGCTCTCACCTCGTCGTGGATCCGTGTCTCTGACGATTTTCTAGGCGGGGCGAGCGGCCCCGGAATAGGGCTACAACCACCGGCAAATTAGCCCACGCGCCGGGGCCGAGCAACAACAAAGGCAAGACATGTCCATCCGAAGAATGATTTGAAACAACACCCGAGCTCAGTTCGAGAATAACTCATGAACTAGAAATGCCAGAGAGACGAAATTTGTACCTGAGTGTGCCTTGAATATCACTGCACCAGAAAATTAGCCTTTTTGGGCCGATGTGCACCATCTTTGTACCGGAAATGGCCTGCAGGCGGGGACACTCCGAAAGCGCTTCAAAAGCATCTTCAGTGGAATTTTGTACACAGAGGGGGGAGCTGCACACACAAAGAGAAGAAACGAAATAAATTACAATGAGGGTCAAATCACACCCATAACAAGATCGGATTTGCACAAGTTTTCCACCACTGGAAAGCCACCATTCAGGGCTCTCACCTCGTCGTGGATCCGTGTCTCTGACGATTTTCTAGGCGGGGCGAGCGGCCCCGGAATAGGGCTACAACCACCGGCAAATTAGCCCACGCGCCGGGGCCGAGCAACAACAAAGGCAAGACATGTCCATCCGAAGAATGATTTGAAACAACACCCGAGCTCAGTTCGAGAATAACTCATGAACTAGAAATGCCAGAGAGACGAAATTTGTACCTGAGTGTGCCTTGAATATCACTGCACCCGAAAATTAGCCTTTTTGGGCCGATGTGCACCATCTTTGTACCGGAAATGGCCTGCAGGCGGGGACACTCCGAAAGCGCTTCAAAAGCATCTTCAGTGGGATTTTTGTACACAGAGGGGGGAGCTGCACACACAAAGAGAAGAAACGAAATAAATTACAATGAGGGTCAAATCACACCCATAACAAGATCGGATTTGCACAAGTTTTCCACCACTGGAAAGCCACCATTCAGGGCTCTCACCTCGTCGTGGATCCGTGTCTCTGACGATTTTCTAGGCGGGGCGAGCGGCCCCGGAATAGGGCTACAACCACCGGCAAATTAGCCCACGCGCCGGGGCCGAGCAACAACAAAGGCAAGACATGTCCATCCGAAGAATGATTTGAAACAACACCCGAGCTCAGTCCGAGAATAACTCATGAACTAGAAATGCCAGAGAGACGAAATTTGTACCTGAGTGTGCCTTGAATATCACTGCACCCGAAAATTAGCCTTTTTGGGCCGATGTGCACCATCTTTGTACCGGAAATGGCCTGCAGGCGGGGACACTCCGAAAGCGCTTCAAAAGCATCTTCAGTGGGATTTTTGTACACAGAGGGGGGAGCTGCACACACAAAGAGAAGAAACGAAATAAATTACAATGAGGGTCAAATCACACCCATAACAAGATCGGATTTGCACAAGTTTTCCACCACTGGAAAGCCACTATTCAGGGCTCTCACCTCGTCGTGAATCCGTGTCTCTGACGATTTTCTAGGCGGGGCGAGCGGCCCCGGAATAGGGCTACAACCACCGGCAAATTAGCCCACGCGCCGGGGCCGAGCAACAACAAAGGCAAGACATGTCCATCCGAAGAATGATTTGAAACAACACCCGAGCTCAGTCCGAGAATAACTCATGAACTAGAAATGCCAGAGAGACGAAATTTGTACCTGAGTGTGCCTTGAATATCACTGCACCCGAAAATTAGCCTTTTTGGGCCGATGTGCACCATCTTTGTACCGGAAATGGCCTGCAGGCGGGGACACTCCGAAAGCGCTTCAAAAGCATCTTCAGTGGGATTTTTGTACACAGAGGGGGGAGCTGCACACACAAAGAGAAGAAACGAAATAAATTACAATGAGGGTCAAATCACACCCATAACAAGATCGGATTTGCACAAGTTTTCCACCACTGGAAAGCCACCATTCAGGGCTCTCACCTCGTCGTGGATCCGTGTCTCTGACGATTTTCTAGGCGGGGCGAGCGGCCCCGGAATAGGGCTACAACCACCGGCAAATTAGCCCACGCGCCGGGGCCGAGCAACAACAAAGGCAAGACATGTCCATCCGAAGAATGATTTGAAACAACACCCGAGCTCAGTCCGAGAATAACTCATGAACTAGAAATGCCAGAGAGACGAAATTTGTACCTGAGTGTGCCTTGAATATCACTGCACCCGAAAATTAGCCTTTTTGGGCCGATGTGCACCATCTTTGTACCGGAAATGGCCTGCAGGCGGGGACACTCCGAAAGCGCTTCAAAAGCATCTTCAGTGGGATTTTTGTACACAGAGGGGGGAGCTGCACACACAAAGAGAAGAAACGAAATAAATTACAATGAGGGTCAAATCACACCCATAACAAGATCGGATTTGCACAAGTTTTCCACCACTGGAAAGCCACCATTCAGGGCTCTCACCTCGTCGTGGATCCGTGTCTCTGACGATTTTCTAGGCGGGGCGAGCGGCCCCGGAATAGGGCTACAACCACCGGCAAATTAGCCCACGCGCCGGGGCCGAGCAACAACAAAGGCAAGACATGTCCATCCGAAGAATGATTTGAAACAACACCCGAGCTCAGTTCGAGAATAACTCATGAACTAGAAATGCCAGAGAGACGAAATTTGTACCTGAGTGTGCCTTGAATATCACTGCACCCGAAAATTAGCCTTTTTGGGCCGATGTGCACCATCTTTGTACCGGAAATGGCCTGCAGGCGGGGACACTCCGAAAGCGCTTCAAAAGCATCTTCAGTGGGATTTTTGTACACAGAGGGGGGAGCTGCACACACAAAGAGAAGAAACGAAATAAATTACAATGAGGGTCAAATCACACCCATAACAAGATCGGATTTGCACAAGTTTTCCACCACTGGAAAGCCACCATTCAGGGCTCTCACCTCGTCGTGGATCCGTGTCTCTGACGATTTTCTAGGCGGGGCGAGCGGCCCCGGAATAGGGCTACAACCACCGGCAAATTAGCCCACGCGCCGGGGCCGAGCAACAACAAAGGCAAGACATGTCCATCCGAAGAATGATTTGAAACAACACCCGAGCTCAGTCCGAGAATAACTCATGAACTAGAAATGCCAGAGAGACGAAATTTGTACCTGAGTGTGCCTTGAATATCACTGCACCCGAAAATTAGCCTTTTTGGGCCGATGTGCACCATCTTTGTACCGGAAATGGCCTGCAGGCGGGGACACTCCGAAAGCGCTTCAAAAGCATCTTCAGTGGGATTTTTGTACACAGAGGGGGGAGCTGCACACACAAAGAGAAGAAACGAAATAAATTACAATGAGGGTCAAATCACACCCATAACAAGATCGGATTTGCACAAGTTTTCCACCACTGGAAAGCCACCATTCAGGGCTCTCACCTCGTCGTGGATCCGTGTCTCTGACGATTTTCTAGGCGGGGCGAGCGGCCCCGGAATAGGGCTACAACCACCGGCAAATTAGCCCACGCGCCGGGGCCGAGCAACAACAAAGGCAAGACATGTCCATCCGAAGAATGATTTGAAACAACACCCGAGCTCAGTCCGAGAATAACTCATGAACTAGAAATGCCAGAGAGACGAAATTTGTACCTGAGTGTGCCTTGAATATCACTGCACCCGAAAATTAGCCTTTTTGGGCCGATGTGCACCATCTTTGTACCGGAAATGGCCTGCAGGCGGGGACACTCCGAAAGCGCTTCAAAAGCATCTTCAGTGGGATTTTTGTACACAGAGGGGGGAGCTGCACACACAAAGAGAAGAAACGAAATAAATTACAATGAGGGTCAAATCACACCCATAACAAGATCGGATTTGCACAAGTTTTCCACCACTGGAAAGCCACCATTCAGGGCTCTCACCTCGTCGTGGATCCGTGTCTCTGACGATTTTCTAGGCGGGGCGAGCGGCCCCGGAATAGGGCTACAACCACCGGCAAATTAGCCCACGCGCCGGGGCCGAGCAACAACAAAGGCAAGACATGTCCATCCGAAGAATGATTTGAAACAACACCCGAGCTCAGTTCGAGAATAACTCATGAACGAGAAATGCCAGAGAGACGAAATTTGTACCTGAGTGTGCCTTGAATATCACTGCACCCGAAAATTAGCCTTTTTGGGCCGATGTGCACCATCTTTGTACCGGAAATGGCCTGCAGGCGGGGACACTCCGAAAGCGCTTCAAAAGCATCTTCAGTGGGATTTTTGTACACAGAGGGGGGAGCTGCACACACAAAGAGAAGAAACGAAATAAATTACAATGAGGGTCAAATCACACCCATAACAAGATCGGATTTGCACAAGTTTTCCACCACTGGAAAGCCACCATTCAGGGCTCTCACCTCGTCGTGGATCCGTGTCTCTGACGATTTTCTAGGCGGGGCGAGCGGCCCCGGAATAGGGCTACAACCACCGGCAAATTAGCCCACGCGCCGGGGCCGAGCAACAACAAAGGCAAGACATGTCCATCCGAAGAATGATTTGAAACAACACCCGAGCTCAGTTCGAGAATAACTCATGAACTAGAAATGCCAGAGAGACGAAATTTGTACCTGAGTGTGCCTTGAATATCACTGCACCCGAAAATTAGCCTTTTTGGGCCGATGTGCACCATCTTTGTACCGGAAATGGCCTGCAGGCGGGGACACTCCGAAAGCGCTTCAAAAGCATCTTCAGTGGGATTTTTGTACACAGAGGGGGGAGCTGCACACACAAAGAGAAGAAACGAAATAAATTACAATGAGGGTCAAATCACACCCATAACAAGATCGGATTTGCACAAGTTTTCCACCACTGGAAAGCCACCATTCAGGGCTCTCACCTCGTCGTGGATCCGTGTCTCTGACGATTTTCTAGGCGGGGCGAGCGGCCCCGGAATAGGGCTACAACCACCGGCAAATTAGCCCACGCGCCGGGGCCGAGCAACAACAAAGGCAAGACATGTCCATCCGAAGAATGATTTGAAACAACACCCGAGCTCAGTTCGAGAATAACTCATGAACTAGAAATGCCAGAGAGACGAAATTTGTACCTGAGTGTGCCTTGAATATCACTGCACCCGAAAATTAGCCTTTTTGGGCCGATGTGCACCATCTTTGTTCCGGAAATGGCCTGCAGGCGGGGACACTCCGAAAGCGCTTCAAAAGCATCATCAGTGGGATTTTTGTACACAGAGGGGGGAGCTGCACACACAAAGAGAAGAAACGAAATAAATTACAATGAGGGTCAAATCACACCCATAACAAGATCGGATTTGCACAAGTTTTCCACCACTGGAAAGCCACCATTCAGGGCTCTCACCTCGTCGTGGATCCGTGTCTCTGACGATTTTCTAGGCGGGGCGAGCGGCCCCGGAATAGGGCTACAACCACCGGCAAATTAGCCCACGCGCCGGGGCCGAGCAACAACAAAGGCAAGACATGTCCATCCGAAGAATGATTTGAAACAACACCCGAGCTCAGTTCGAGAATAACTCATGAACTAGAAATGCCAGAGAGACGAAATTTGTACCTGAGTGTACCTTGAATATCACTGCACCCGAAAATTAGCCTTTTTGGGCCGATGTGCTCCATATTTGTACCGGAAATGGCCTGCAGGCGGGGACACTCCGAAAGCGCTTCAAAAGCATCTTCAGTGGGATTTTTGTACACAGAGGGGGGAGCTGCACACACAAAGAGAAGAAACGAAATAAATTACAATGAGGGTCAAATCACACCCATAACAAGATCGGATTTGCACAAGTTTTCCACCACTGGAAAGCCACCATTCAGGGCTCTCACCTCGTCGTGGATCCGTGTCTCTGACGATTTTCTAGGCGGGGCGAGCGGCCCCGGAATAGGGCTACAACCACCGGCAAATTAGCCCACGCGCCGGGGCCGAGCAACAACAAAGGCAAGACATGTCCATCCGAAGAATGATTTGAAACAACACCCGAGCTCAGTCCGAGAATAACTCATGAACTAGAAATGCCAGAGAGACGAAATTTGTACCTGAGTGTGCCTTGAATATCACTGCACCCGAAAATTAGCCTTTTTGGGCCGATGTGCACCATCTTTGTACCGGAAATGGCCTGCAGGCGGGGACACTCCGAAAGCGCTTCAAAAGCATCTTCAGTGGGATTTTTGTACACAGAGGGGGGAGCTGCACACACAAAGAGAAGAAACGAAATAAATTACAATGAGGGTCAAATCACACCCATAACAAGATCGGATTTGCACAAGTTTTCCACCACTGGAAAGCCACCATTCAGGGCTCTCACCTCGTCGTGGATCCGTGTCTCTGACGATTTTCTAGGCGGGGCGAGCGGCCCCGGAATAGGGCTACAACCACCGGCAAATTAGCCCACGCGCCGGGGCCGAGCAACAACAAAGGCAAGACATGTCCATCCGAAGAATGATTTGAAACAACACCCGAGCTCAGTTCGAGAATAACTCATGAACTAGAAATGCCAGAGAGACGAAATTTGTACCTGAGTGTGCCTTGAATATCACTGCACCCGAAAATTAGCCTTTTTGGGCCGATGTGCACCATCTTTGTACCGGAAATGGCCTGCAGGCGGGGACACTCCGAAAGCGCTTCAAAAGCATCTTCAGTGGGATTTTTGTACACAGAGGGGGGAGCTGCACACACAAAGAGAAGAAACGAAATAAATTACAATGAGGGTCAAATCACACCCATAACAAGATCGGATTTGCACAAGTTTTCCACCACTGGAAAGCCACCATTCAGGGCTCTCACCTCGTCGTGGATCCGTGTCTCTGACGATTTTCTAGGCGGGGCGAGCGGCCCCGGAATAGGGCTACAACCACCGGCAAATTAGCCCACGCGCCGGGGCCGAGCAACAACAAAGGCAAGACATGTCCATCCGAAGAATGATTTGAAACAACACCCGAGCTCAGTTCGAGAATAACTCATGAACTAGAAATGCCAGAGAGACGAAATTTGTACCTGAGTGTGCCTTGAATATCACTGCACCCGAAAATTAGCCTTTTTGGGCCGATGTGCACCATCTTTGTACCGGAAATGGCCTGCAGGCGGGGACACTCCGAAAGCGCTTCAAAAGCATCTTAAGTGGGATTTTTGTACACAGAGGGGGGAGCTGCACACACAAAGAGAAGAAACGAAATAAATTACAATGAGGGTCAAATCACACCCATAACAAGATCGGATTTGCACAAGTTTTCCACCACTGGAAAGCCACCATTCAGGGCTCTCACCTCGTCGTGGATCCGTGTCTCTGACGATTTTCTAGGCGGGGCGAGCGGCCCCGGAATAGGGCTACAACCACAGGCAAATTAGCCCACGCGCCGGGGCCGAGCAACAACAAAGGCAAGACATGTCCATCCGAAGAATGATTTGAAACAACACCCGAGCTCAGTTCGAGAATAACTCATGAACTAGAAATGCCAGAGAGACGAAATTTGTACCTGAGTGTGCCTTGAATATCACTGCACCCGAAAATTAGCCTTTTTGGGCCGATGTGCACCATCTTTGTACCGGAAATGGCCTGCAGGCGGGGACACTCCGAAAGCGCTTCAAAAGCATCTTCAGTGGGATTTTTGTACACAGAGGGGGGAGCTGCACACACAAAGAGAAGAAACGAAATAAATTACAATGAGGGTCAAATCACACCCATAACAAGATCGGATTTGCACAAGTTTTCCACCACTGGAAAGCCACCATTCAGGGCTCTCACCTCGTCGTAGATCCGTGTCTCTGACGATTTTCTAGGCGGGGCGAGCGGCCCCGGAATAGGGCTACAACCACCGGCAAATTAGCCCACGCGCCCGGGCCGAGCAACAACAAAGGCAATACATGTCCATCCGAAGAATGATTTGAAACAACACCCGAGCTCAGTTCGAGAATAACTCATGAACTAGAAATGCCAGAGAGACGAAATTTGTACCTGAGTGTGCCTTGAATATCACTGCACCCGAAAATTAGCCTTTTTGGGCCGATGTGCACCATCTTTGTACCGGAAATGGCCTGCAGGCGGGGACACTCCGAAAGCGCTTCAAAAGCATCTTCAGTGGGATTTTTGTACACAGAGGGGGGAGCTGCACACACAAAGAGAAGAAACGAAATAAATTACAATGAGGGTCAAATCACACCCATAACAAGATCGGATTTGCACAAGTTTTCCACCACTGGAAAGCCACTATTCAGGGCTCTCACCTCGTCGTGGATCCGTGTCTCTGACGATTTTCTAGGCGGGGCGAGCGGCCCCGGAATAGGGCAACAACCACCGGCAAATTAGCCCACGCGCCGGGGCCGAGCAACAACAAAGGCAAGACATGTCCATCCGAAGAATGATTTGAAACAACACCCGAGCTCAGTCCGAGAATAACTCATGAACTAGAAATGCCAGAGAGACGAAATTTGTACCTGAGTGTGCCTTGAATATCACTGCACCCGAAAATTAGCCTTTTTGGGCCGATGTGCACCATCTTTGTACCGGAAATGGCCTGCAGGCGGGGACACTCCGAAAGCGCTTCAAAAGCATCTTCAGTGGGATTTTTGTACACAGAGGGGGGAGCTGCACACACAAAGAGAAGAAACGAAATAAATTACAATGAGGGTCAAATCACACCCATAACAAGATCGGATTTGCACAAGTTTTCCACCACTGGAAAGCCACCATTCAGGGCTCTCACCTCGTCGTGGATCCGTGTCTCTGACGATTTTCTAGGCGGGGCGAGCGGCCCCGGAATAGGGCTACAACCACCGGCAAATTAGCCCACGCGCCGGGGCCGAGCAACAACAAAGGCAAGACATGTCCATCCGAAGAATGATTTGAAACAACACCCGAGCTCAGTCCGAGAATAACTCATGAACTAGAAATGCCAGAGAGACGAAATTTGTACCTGAGTGTGCCTTGAATATCACTGCACCCGAAAATTAGCCTTTTTGGGCCGATGTGCACCATCTTTGTACCGGAAATGGCCTGCAGGCGGGGACACTCCGAAAGCGCTTCAAAAGCATCTTCAGTGGGATTTTTGTACACAGAGGGGGGAGCTGCACACACAAAGAGAAGAAACGAAATAAATTACAATGAGGGTCAAATCACACCCATAACAAGATCGGATTTGCACAAGTTTTCCACCACTGGAAAGCCACCATTCAGGGCTCTCACCTCGTCGTGGATCCGTGTCTCTGACGATTTTCTAGGCGGGGCGAGCGGCCCCGGAATAGGGCTACAACCACCGGCAAATTAGCCCACGCGCCGGGGCCGAGCAACAACAAAGGCAAGACATGTCCATCCGAAGAATGATTTGAAACAACACCCGAGCTCAGTCCGAGAATAACTCATGAACTAGAAATGCCAGAGAGACGAAATTTGTACCTGAGTGTGCCTTGAATATCACTGCACCCGAAAATTAGCCTTTTTGGGCCGATGTGCACCATCTTTGTACCGGAAATGGCCTGCAGGCGGGGACACTCCGAAAGCGCTTCAAAAGCATCTTCAGTGGGATTTTTGTACACAGAGGGGGGAGCTGCACACACAAAGAGAAGAAACGAAATAAATTACAATGAGGGTCAAATCACACCCATAACAAGATCGGATTTGCACAAGTTTTCCACCACTGGAAAGCCACCATTCAGGGCTCTCACCTCGTCGTGGATCCGTGTCTCTGACGATTTTCTAGGCGGGGCGAGCGGCCCCGGAATAGGGCTACAACCACCGGCAAATTAGCCCACGCGCCGGGGCCGAGCAACAACAAAGGCAAGACATGTCCATCCGAAGAATGATTTGAAACAACACCCGAGCTCAGTTCGAGAATAACTCATGAACTAGAAATGCCAGAGAGACGAAATTTGTACCTGAGTGCGCCTTGAATATCACTGCACCCGAAAATTAGCCTTTTTGGGCCGATGTGCACCATCTTTGTACCGGAAATGGCCTGCAGGCGGGGACACTCCGAAAGCGCTTCAAAAGCATCTTCAGTGGAATTTTTGTACACAGAGGGGGGAGCTGCACACACAAAGAGAAGAAACGAAATAAATTACAATGAGGGTCAAATCACACCCATAACAAGATCGGATTTGCACAAGTTTTCCACCACTGGAAAGCCACCATTCAGGGCTCTCACCTCGTCGTGGATCCGTGTCTCTGACGATTTTCTAGGCGGGGCGAGCGGCCCCGGAATAGGGCTACAACCACCGGCAAATTAGCCCACGCGCCGGGGCCGAGCAACAACAAAGGCAAGACATGTCCATCCGAAGAATGATTTGAAACACCCGAGCTCAGTTCGAGAATAACTCATGAACTAGAAATGCCAGAGAGACGAAATTTGTACCTGAGTGTGCCTTGAATATCACTGCACCCGAAAATTAGCCTTTTTGGGCCGATGTGCACCATCTTTGTACCGGAAATGGCCTGCAGGCGGGGACACCCCGAAAGCGCTTCAAAAGCATCTTCAGTGGGATTTTTGTACACAGAGGGGGGAGCTGCACACACAAAGAGAAGAAACGAAATAAATTACAATGAGGGTCAAATCACACCCATAACAAGATCGGATTTGCACAAGTTTTCCACCACTGGAAAGCCACCATTCAGGGCTCTCACCTCGTCGTGGATCCGTGTCTCTGACGATTTTCTAGGCGGGGCGAGCGGCCCCGGAATAGGGCTACAACCACCGGCAAATTAGCCCACGCGCCGGGGCCGAGCAACAACAAAGGCAAGACATGTCCATCCGAAGAATGATTTGAAACAACACCCGAGCTCAGTCCGAGAATAACTCATGAACTAGAAATGCCAGAGAGACGAAATTTGTACCTGAGTGTGCCTTGAATATCACTGCACCCGAAAATTAGCCTTTTTGGGCCGATGTGCACCATCTTTGTACCGGAAATGGCCTGCAGGCGGGGACACTCCGAAAGCGCTTCAAAAGCATCTTCAGTGGGATTTTTGTACACAGAGGGGGGAGCTGCACACACAAAGAGAAGAAACGAAATAAATTACAATGAGGGTCAAATCACACCCATAACAAGATCGGATTTGCACAAGTTTTCCACCACTGGAAAGCCACCATTCAGGGCTCTCACCTCGTCGTGGATCCGTGTCACTGACGATTTTCTAGGCGGGGCGAGCGGCCCCGGAATAGGGCTACAACCACCGGCAAATTAGCCCACGCGCCGGGGCCGAGCAACAACAAAGGCAAGACATGTCCATCCGAAGAATGATTTGAAACAACACCCGAGCTCAGTTCGAGAATAACTCATGAACGAGAAATGCCAGAGAGACGAAATTTGTACCTGAGTGTGCCTTGAATATCACTGCACCCGAAAATTAGCCTTTTTGGGCCGATGTGCACCATCTTTGTACCGGAAATGGCCTGCAGGCGGGGACACTCCGAAAGCGCTTCAAAAGCATCTTCAGTGGGATTTTTGTACACAGAGGGGGGAGCTGCACACACAAAGAGAAGAAACGAAATAAATTACAATGAGGGTCAAATCACACCCATAACAAGATCGGATTTGCACAAGTTTTCCACCACTGGAAAGCCACCATTCAGGGCTCTCACCTCGTCGTGGATCCGTGTCTCTGACGATTTTCTAGGCGGGGCGAGCGGCCCCGGAATAGGGCTACAACCACCGGCAAATTAGCCCACGCGCCGGGGCCGAGCAACAACAAAGGCAAGACATGTCCATCCGAAGAATGATTTGAAACAACACCCGAGCTCAGTTCGAGAATAACTCATGAACTAGAAATGCCAGAGAGACGAAATTTGTACCTGAGTGTGCCTTGAATATCACTGCACCCGAAAATTAGCCTTTTTGGGCCGATGTGCACCATCTTTGTACCGGAAATGGCCTGCAGGCGGGGACACTCCGAAAGCGCTTCAAAAGCATCTTCAGTGGGATTTTTGTACACAGAGGGGGGAGCTGCACACACAAAGAGAAGAAACGAAATAAATTACAATGAGGGTCAAATCACACCCATAACAAGATCGGATTTGCACAAGTTTTCCACCACTGGAAAGCCACCATTCAGGGCTCTCACCTCGTCGTGGATCCGTGTCTCTGACGATTTTCTAGGCGGGGCGAGCGGCCCCGGAATAGGGCTACAACCACCGGCAAATTAGCCCACGCGCCGGGGCCGAGCAACAACAAAGGCAAGACATGTCCATCCGAAGAATGATTTGAAACAACACCCGAGCTCAGTTCGAGAATAACTCATGAACGAGAAATGCCAGAGAGACGAAATTTGTACCTGAGTGTGCCTTGAATATCACTGCACCCGAAAATTAGCCTTTTTGGGCCGATGTGCACCATCTTTGTACCGGAAATGGCCTGCAGGCGGGGACACTCCGAAAGCGCTTCAAAAGCATCTTCAGTGGGATTTTTGTACACAGAGGGGGGAGCTGCACACACAAAGAGAAGAAACGAAATAAATTACAATGAGGGTCAAATCACACCCATAACAAGATCGGATTTGCACAAGTTTTCCACCACTGGAAAGCCACCATTCAGGGCTCTCACCTCGTCGTGGATCCGTGTCTCTGACGATTTTCTAGGCGGGGCGAGCGGCCCCGGAATAGGGCTACAACCACCGGCAAATTAGCCCACGCGCCGGGGCCGAGCAACAACAAAGGCAAGACATGTCCATCCGAAGAATGATTTGAAACAACACCCGAGCTCAGTTCGAGAATAACTCATGAACTAGAAATGCCAGAGAGACGAAATTTGTACCTGAGTGTGCCTTGAATATCACTGCACCCGAAAATTAGCCTTTTTGGGCCGATGTGCACCATCTTTGTACCGGAAATGGCCTGCAGGCGGGGACACTCCGAAAGCGCTTCAAAAGCATCTTCAGTGGGATTTTTGTACACAGAGGGGGGAGCTGCACACACAAAGAGAAGAAACGAAATAAATTACAATGAGGGTCAAATCACACCCATAACAAGATCGGATTTGCACAAGTTTTCCACCACTGGAAAGCCACCATTCAGGGCTCTCACCTCGTCGTGGATCCGTGTCTCTGACGATTTTCTAGGCGGGGCGAGCGGCCCCGGAATAGGGCTACAACCACCGGCAAATTAGCCCACGCGCCGGGGCCGAGCAACAACAAAGGCAAGACATGTCCATCCGAAGAATGATTTGAAACAACACCCGAGCTCAGTTCGAGAATAACTCATGAACTAGAAATGCCAGAGAGACGAAATTTGTACCTGAGTGTGCCTTGAATATCACTGCACCCGAAAATTAGCCTTTTTGGGCCGATGTGCACCATCTTTGTACCGGAAATGGCCTGCAGGCGGGGACACTCCGAAAGCGCTTCAAAAGCATCTTCAGTGGGATTTTTGTACACAGAGGGGGGAGCTGCACACACAAAGAGAAGAAACGAAATAAATTACAATGAGGGTCAAATCACACCCATAACAAGATCGGATTTGCACAAGTTTTCCACCACTGGAAAGCCACCATTCAGGGCTCTCACCTCGTCGTGGATCCGTGTCTCTGACGATTTTCTAGGCGGGGCGAGCGGCCCCGGAATAGGGCTACAACCACCGGCAAATTAGCCCACGCGCCGGGGCCGAGCAACAACAAAGGCAAGACATGTCCATCCGAAGAATGATTTGAAACAACACCCGAGCTCAGTTCGAGAATAACTCATGAACTAGAAATGCCAGAGAGACGAAATTTGTACCTGAGTGTGCCTTGAATATCACTGCACCCGAAAATTAGCCTTTTTGGGCCGATGTGCACCATCTTTGTACCGGAAATGGCCTGCAGGCGGGGACACTCCGAAAGCGCTTCAAAAGCATCATCAGTGGGATTTTTGTACACAGAGGGGGGAGCTGCACACACAAAGAGAAGAAACGAAATAAATTACAATGAGGGTCAAATCACACCCATAACAAGATCGGATTTGCACAAGTTTTCCACCACTGGAAAGCCACCATTCAGGGCTCTCACCTCGTCGTGGATCCGTGTCTCTGACGATTTTCTAGGCGGGGCGAGCGGCCCCGGAATAGGGCTACAACCACCGGCAAATTAGCCCACGCGCCGGGGCCGAGCAACAACAAAGGCAAGACATGTCCATCCGAAGAATGATTTGAAACAACACCCGAGCTCAGTTCGAGAATAACTCATGAACTAGAAATGCCAGAGAGACGAAATTTGTACCTGAGTGTACCTTGAATATCACTGCACCCGAAAATTAGCCTTTTTGGGCCGATGTGCTCCATCTTTGTACCGGAAATGGCCTGCAGGCGGGGACACTCCGAAAGCGCTTCAAAAGCATCTTCAGTGGGATTTTTGTACACAGAGGGGGGAGCTGCACACACAAAGAGAAGAAACGAAATAAATTACAATGAGGGTCAAATCACACCCATAACAAGATCGGATTTGCACAAGTTTTCCACCACTGGAAAGCCACCATTCAGGGCTCTCACCTCGTCGTGGATCCGTGTCTCTGACGATTTTCTAGGCGGGGCGAGCGGCCCCGGAATAGGGCTACAACCACCGGCAAATTAGCCCACGCGCCGGGGCCGAGCAACAACAAAGGCAAGACATGTCCATCCGAAGAATGATTTGAAACAACACCCGAGCTCAGTCCGAGAATAACTCATGAACTAGAAATGCCAGAGAGACGAAATTTGTACCTGAGTGTGCCTTGAATATCACTGCACCCGAAAATTAGCCTTTTTGGGCCGATGTGCACCATCTTTGTACCGGAAATGGCCTGCAGGCGGGGACACTCCGAAAGCGCTTCAAAAGCATCTTCAGTGGGATTTTTGTACACAGAGGGGGGAGCTGCACACACAAAGAGAAGAAACGAAATAAATTACAATGAGGGTCAAATCACACCCATAACAAGATCGGATTTGCACAAGTTTTCCACCACTGGAAAGCCACCATTCAGGGCTCTCACCTCGTCGTGGATCCGTGTCTCTGACGATTTTCTAGGCGGGGCGAGCGGCCCCGGAATAGGGCTACAACCACCGGCAAATTAGCCCACGCGCCGGGGCCGAGCAACAACAAAGGCAAGACATGTCCATCCGAAGAATGATTTGAAACAACACCCGAGCTCAGTTCGAGAATAACTCATGAACTAGAAATGCCAGAGAGACGAAATTTGTACCTGAGTGTGCCTTGAATATCACTGCACCCGAAAATTAGCCTTTTTGGGCCGATGTGCACCATCTTTGTACCGGAAATGGCCTGCAGGCGGGGACACTCCGAAAGCGCTTCAAAAGCATCTTCAGTGGGATTTTTGTACACAGAGGGGGGAGCTGCACACACAAAGAGAAGAAACGAAATAAATTACAATGAGGGTCAAATCACACCCATAACAAGATCGGATTTGCACAAGTTTTCCACCACTGGAAAGCCACCATTCAGGGCTCTCACCTCGTCGTGGATCCGTGTCTCTGACGATTTTCTAGGCGGGGCGAGCGGCCCCGGAATAGGGCTACAACCACCGGCAAATTAGCCCACGCGCCGGGGCCGAGCAACAACAAAGGCAAGACATGTCCATCCGAAGAATGATTTGAAACAACACCCGAGCTCAGTTCGAGAATAACTCATGAACTAGAAATGCCAGAGAGACGAAATTTGTACCTGAGTGTGCCTTGAATATCACTGCACCCGAAAATTAGCCTTTTTGGGCCGATATGCACCATCTTTGTACCGGAAATGGCCTGCAGGCGGGGACACTCCGAAAGCGCTTCAAAAGCATCTTCAGTGGGATTTTTGTACACAGAGGGGGGAGCTGCACACACAAAGAGAAGAAACGAAATAAATTACAATGAGGGTCAAATCACACCCATAACAAGATCGGATTTGCACAAGTTTTCCACCACTGGAAAGCCACCATTCAGGGCTCTCACCTCGTCGTGGATCCGTGTCTCTGACGATTTTCTAGGCGGGGCGAGCGGCCCCGGAATAGGGCTACAACCACAGGCAAATTAGCCCACGCGCCGGGGCCGAGCAACAACAAAGGCAAGACATGTCCATCCGAAGAATGATTTGAAACAACACCCGAGCTCAGTTCGAGAATAACTCATGAACTAGAAATGCCAGAGAGACGAAATTTGTACCTGAGTGTGCCTTGAATATCACTGCACCCGAAAATTAGCCTTTTTGGGCCGATGTGCACCATCTTTGTACCGGAAATGGCCTGAAGGCGGGGACACTCCGAAAGCGCTTCAAAAGCATCTTCAGTGGGATTTTTGTACACAGAGGGGGGAGCTGCACACACAAAGAGAAGAAACGAAATAAATTACAATGAGGGTCAAATCACACCCATAACAAAATCGGATTTGCACAAGTTTTTCACCACTGGAAAGCCACCATTCAGGGCTCTCACCTCGTCGTGGATCCGTGTATCTGACGATTTTCTAGGCGGGGCGAGCGGCCCCGGAATAGGGCTACAACCACCGGCAAATTAGCCCACGCGCCCGGGCCGAGCAACAACAAAGGCAAGACATGTCCATCCGAAGAATGATTTGAAACAACACCCGAGCTCAGTTCGAGAATAATTCATGAACTAGAAATGCCAGAGAGACGAAATTTGTACCTGGGTGTGCCTTGAATATCACTGCACCCGAAAATTAGCCTTTTTGGGCCGATGTGCACCATCTTTGTACCGGAAATGGCCTGCAGGCGGGGACACTCCGAAAGCGCTTCAAAAGCATCTTCAGTGGGATTTTTGTACACAGAGGGGGGAGCTGCACACACAAAGAGAAGAAACGAAATAAATTACAATGAGGGTCAAATCACACCCATAACAAGATCGGATTTGCACAAGTTTTCCACCACTGGAAAGCCACCATTCAGGGCTCTCACCTCGTCGTGGATCCGTGTCTCTGACGATTTTCTAGGCGGGGCGAGCGGCCCCGGAATAGGGCAACAACCACCGGCAAATTAGCCCACGCGCCGGGGCCGAGCAACAACAAAGGCAAGACATGTCCATCCGAAGAATGATTTGAAACAACACCCGAGCTCAGTCCGAGAATAACTCATGAACTAGAAATGCCAGAGAGACGAAATTTGTACCTGAGTGTGCCTTGAATATCACTGCACCCGAAAATTAGCCTTTTTGGGCCGATGTGCACCATCTTTGTACCGGAAATGGCCTGCAGGCGGGGACACTCCGAAAGCGCTTCAAAAGCATCTTCAGTGGGATTTTTGTACACAGAGGGGGGAGCTGCACACACAAAGAGAAGAAACGAAATAAATTACAATGAGGGTCAAATCACACCCATAACAAGATCGGATTTGCACAAGTTTTCCACCACTGGAAAGCCACCATTCAGGGCTCTCACCTCGTCGTGGATCCGTGTCTCTGACGATTTTCTAGGCGGGGCGAGCGGCCCCGGAATAGGGCTACAACCACCGGCAAATTAGCCCACGCGCCGGGGCCGAGCAACAACAAAGGCAAGACATGTCCATCCGAAGAATGATTTGAAACAACACCCGAGCTCAGTCCGAGAATAACTCATGAACTAGAAATGCCAGAGAGACGAAATTTGTACCTGAGTGTGCCTTGAATATCACTGCACCCGAAAATTAGCCTTTTTGGGCCGATGTGCACCATCTTTGTACCGGAAATGGCCTGCAGGCGGGGACACTCCGAAAGCGCTTCAAAAGCATCTTCAGTGGGATTTTTGTACACAGAGGGGGGAGCTGCACACACAAAGAGAAGAAACGAAATAAATTACAATGAGGGTCAAATCACACCCATAACAAGATCGGATTTGCACAAGTTTTCCACCACTGGAAAGCCACCATTCAGGGCTCTCACCTCGTCGTGGATCCGTGTCTCTGACGATTTTCTAGGCGGGGCGAGCGGCCCCGGAATAGGGCTACAACCACCGGCAAATTAGCCCACGCGCCGGGGCCGAGCAACAACAAAGGCAAGACATGTCCATCCGAAGAATGATTTGAAACAACACCCGAGCTCAGTCCGAGAATAACTCATGAACTAGAAATGCCAGAGAGACGAAATTTGTACCTGAGTGTGCCTTGAATATCACTGCACCCGAAAATTAGCCTTTTTGGGCCGATGTGCACCATCTTTGTACCGGAAATGGCCTGCAGGCGGGGACACCCCGAAAGCGCTTCAAAAGCATCTTCAGTGGGATTTTTGTACACAGAGGGGGGAGCTGCACACACAAAGAGAAGAAACGAAATAAATTACAATGAGGGTCAAATCACACCCATAACAAGATCGGATTTGCACAAGTTTTCCACCACTGGAAAGCCACCATTCAGGGCTCTCACCTCGTCGTGGATCCGTGTCTCTGACGATTTTCTAGGCGGGGCGAGCGGCCCCGGAATAGGGCTACAACCACCGGCAAATTAGCCCACGCGCCGGGGCCGAGCAACAACAAAGGCAAGACATGTCCATCCGAAGAATGATTTGAAAAAACACCCGAGCTCAGTTCGAGAATAACTCATGAACTAGAAATGCCAGAGAGACGAAATTTGTACCTGAGTGTGCCTTGAATATCACTGCACCCGAAAATTAGCCTTTTTGGGCCGATGTGCACCATCTTTGTACCGGAAATGGCCTGCAGGCGGGGACACTCCGAAAGCGCTTCAAAAGCATCTTCAGTGGGATTTTTGTACACAGAGGGGGGAGCTGCACACACAAAGAGAAGAAACGAAATAAATTACAATGAGGGTCAAATCACACCCATAACAAGATCGGATTTGCACAAGTTTTCCACCACTGGAAAGCCACCATTCAGGGCTCTCACCTCGTCGTGGATCCGTGTCTCTGACGATTTTCTAGGCGGGGCGAGCGGCCCCGGAATAGGGCTACAACCACCGGCAAATTAGCCCACGCGCCGGGGCCGAGCAACAACAAAGGCAAGACATGTCCATCCGAAGAATGATTTGAAACAACACCCGAGCTCAGTCCGAGAATAACTCATGAACTAGAAATGCCAGAGAGACGAAATTTGTACCTGAGTGTGCCTTGAATATCACTGCACCCGAAAATTAGCCTTTTTGGGCCGATGTGCACCATCTTTGTACCGGAAATGGCCTGCAGGCGGGGACACTCCGAAAGCGCTTCAAAAGCATCTTCAGTGGGATTTTTGTACACAGAGGGGGGAGCTGCACACACAAAGAGAAGAAACGAAATAAATTACAATGAGGGTCAAATCACACCCATAACAAGATCGGATTTGCACAAGTTTTCCACCACTGGAAAGCCACTATTCAGGGCTCTCACCTCGTCGTGGATCCGTGTCTCTGACGATTTTCTAGGCGGGGCGAGCGGCCCCGGAATAGGGCTACAACCACCGGCAAATTAGCCCACGCGCCGGGGCCGAGCAACAACAAAGGCAAGACATGTCCATCCGAAGAATGATTTGAAACAACACCCGAGCTCAGTCCGAGAATAACTCATGAACTAGAAATGCCAGAGAGACGAAATTTGTACCTGAGTGTGCCTTGAATATCACTGCACCCGAAAATTAGCCTTTTTGGGCCGATGTGCACCATCTTTGTACCGGAAATGGCCTGCAGGCGGGGACACTCCGAAAGCGCTTCAAAAGCATCTTCAGTGGGATTTTTGTACACAGAGGGGGGAGCTGCACACACAAAGAGAAGAAACGAAATAAATTACAATGAGGGTCAAATCACACCCATAACAAGATCGGATTTGCACAAGTTTTCCACCACTGGAAAGCCACCATTCAGGGCTCTCACCTCGTCGTGGATCCGTGTCTCTGACGATTTTCTAGGCGGGGCGAGCGGCCCCGGAATAGGGCTACAACCACCGGCAAATTAGCCCACGCGCCGGGGCCGAGCAACAACAAAGGCAAGACATGTCCATCCGAAGAATGATTTGAAACAACACCCGAGCTCAGTTCGAGAATAACTCATGAACTAGAAATGCCAGAGAGACGAAATTTGTACCTGAGTGTGCCTTGAATATCACTGCACCCGAAAATTAGCCTTTTTGGGCCGATGTGCACCATCTTTGTACCGGAAATGGCCTGCAGGCGGGGACACTCCGAAAGCGCTTCAAAAGCATCTTCAGTGGGATTTTTGTACACAGAGGGGGGAGCTGCACACACAAAGAGAAGAAACGAAATAAATTACAATGAGGGTCAAATCACACCCATAACAAGATCGGATTTGCACAAGTTTTCCACCACTGGAAAGCCACCATTCAGGGCTCTCACCTCGTCGTGGATCCGTGTCTCTGACGATTTTCTAGGCGGGGCGAGCGGCCCCGGAATAGGGCTACAACCACCGGCAAATTAGCCCACGCGCCGGGGCCGAGCAACAACAAAGGCAAGACATGTCCATCCGAAGAATGATTTGAAACAACACCCGAGCTCAGTTCGAGAATAACTCATGAACTAGAAATGCCAGAGAGACGAAATTTGTACCTGAGTGTGCCTTGAATATCACTGCACCCGAAAATTAGCCTTTTTGGGCCGATGTGCACCATCTTTGTACCGGAAATGGCCTGCAGGCGGGGACACTCCGAAAGCGCTTCAAAAGCATCTTCAGTGGGATTTTTGTACACAGAGGGGGGAGCTGCACACACAAAGAGAAGAAACGAAATAAATTACAATGAGGGTCAAATCACACCCATAACAAGATCGGATTTGCACAAGTTTTCCACCACTGGAAAGCCACCATTCAGGGCTCTCACCTCGTCGTGGATCCGTGTCTCTGACGATTTTCTAGGCGGGGCGAGCGGCCCCGGAATAGGGCTACAACCACCGGCAAATTAGCCCACGCGCCGGGGCCGAGCAACAACAAAGGCAAGACATGTCCATCCGAAGAATGATTTGAAACAACACCCGAGCTCAGTTCGAGAATAACTCATGAACTAGAAATGCCAGAGAGACGAAATTTGTACCTGAGTGTGCCTTGAATATCACTGCACCCGAAAATTAGCCTTTTTGGGCCGATGTGCACCATCTTTGTACCGGAAATGGCCTGCAGGCGGGGACACTCCGAAAGCGCTTCAAAAGCATCTTCAGTGGGATTTTTGTACACAGAGGGGGGAGCTGCACACACAAAGAGAAGAAACGAAATAAATTACAATGAGGGTCAAATCACACCCATAACAAGATCGGATTTGCACAAGTTTTCCACCACTGGAAAGCCACCATTCAGGGCTCTCACCTCGTTGTGGATCCGTGTCTCTGACGATTTTCTAGGCGGGGCGAGCGGCCCCGGAATAGGGCTACAACCACCGGCAAATTAGCCCACGCGCCGGGGCCGAGCAACAACAAAGGCAAGACATGTCCATCCGAAGAATGATTTGAAACAACACCCGAGCTCAGTCCGAGAATAACTCATGAACTAGAAATGCCAGAGAGACGAAATTTGTACCTGAGTGTGCCTTGAATATCACTGCACCCGAAAATTAGCCTTTTTGGGCCGATGTGCACCATCTTTGTACCGGAAATGGCCTGCAGGCGGGGACACTCCGAAAGCGCTTCAAAAGCATCTTCAGTGGGATTTTTGTACACAGAGGGGGGAGCTGCACACACAAAGAGAAGAAACGAAATAAATTACAATGAGGGTCAAATCACACCCATAACAAGATCGGATTTGCACAAGTTTTCCACCACTGGAAAGCCACCATTCAGGGCTCTCACCTCGTCGTGGATCCGTGTCTCTGACGATTTTCTAGGCGGGGCGAGCGGCCCCGGAATAGGGCTACAACCACCGGCAAATTAGCCCACGCGCCGGGGCCGAGCAACAACAAAGGCAAGACATGTCCATCCGAAGAATGATTTGAAACAACACCCGAGCTCAGTTCGAGAATAACTCATGAACGAGAAATGCCAGAGAGACGAAATTTGTACCTGAGTGTGCCTTGAATATCACTGCACCCGAAAATTAGCCTTTTTGGGCCGATGTGCACCATCTTTGTACCGGAAATGGCCTGCAGGCGGGGACACTCCGAAAGCGCTTCAAAAGCATCTTCAGTGGGATTTTTGTACACAGAGGGGGGAGCTGCACACACAAAGAGAAGAAACGAAATAAATTACAATGAGGGTCAAATCACACCCATAACAAGATCGGATTTGCACAAGTTTTCCACCACTGGAAAGCCACCATTCAGGGCTCTCACCTCGTCGTGGATCCGTGTCTCTGACGATTTTCTAGGCGGGGCGAGCGGCCCCGGAATAGGGCTACAACCACCGGCAAATTAGCCCACGCGCCGGGGCCGAGCAACAACAAAGGCAAGACATGTCCATCCGAAGAATGATTTGAAACAACACCCGAGCTCAGTTCGAGAATAACTCATGAACTAGAAATGCCAGAGAGACGAAATTTGTACCTGAGTGTGCCTTGAATATCACTGCACCCGAAAATTAGCCTTTTTGGGCCGATGTGCACCATCTTTGTACCGGAAATGGCCTGCAGGCGGGGACACTCCGAAAGCGCTTCAAAAGCATCTTCAGTGGGATTTTTGTACACAGAGGGGGGAGCTGCACACACAAAGAGAAGAAACGAAATAAATTACAATGAGGGTCAAATCACACCCATAACAAGATCGGATTTGCACAAGTTTTCCACCACTGGAAAGCCACCATTCAGGGCTCTCACCTCGTCGTGGATCCGTGTCTCTGACGATTTTCTAGGCGGGGCGAGCGGCCCCGGAATAGGGCTACAACCACCGGCAAATTAGCCCACGCGCCGGGGCCGAGCAACAACAAAGGCAAGACATGTCCATCCGAAGAATGATTTGAAACAACACCCGAGCTCAGTTCGAGAATAACTCATGAACTAGAAATGCCAGAGAGACGAAATTTGTACCTGAGTGTGCCTTGAATATCACTGCACCCGAAAATTAGCCTTTTTGGGCCGATGTGCACCATCTTTGTACCGGAAATGGCCTGCAGGCGGGGACACTCCGAAAGCGCTTCAAAAGCATCTTCAGTGGGATTTTTGTACACAGAGGGGGGAGCTGCACACACAAAGAGAAGAAACGAAATAAATTACAATGAGGGTCAAATCACACCCATAACAAGATCGGATTTGCACAAGTTTTCCACCACTGGAAAGCCACCATTCAGGGCTCTCACCTCGTCGTGGATCCGTGTCTCTGACGATTTTCTAGGCGGGGCGAGCGGCCCCGGAATAGGGCTACAACCACCGGCAAATTAGCCCACGCGCCGGGGCCGAGCAACAACAAAGGCAAGACATGTCCATCCGAAGAATGATTTGAAACAACACCCGAGCTCAGTTCGAGAATAACTCATGAACTAGAAATGCCAGAGAGACGAAATTTGTACCTGAGTGTGCCTTGAATATCACTGCACCCGAAAATTAGCCTTTTTGGGCCGATGTGCACCATCTTTGTACCGGAAATGGCCTGCAGGCGGGGACACTCCGAAAGCGCTTCAAAAGCATCATCAGTGGGATTTTTGTACACAGAGGGGGGAGCTGCACACACAAAGAGAAGAAACGAAATAAATTACAATGAGGGTCAAATCACACCCATAACAAGATCGGATTTGCACAAGTTTTCCACCACTGGAAAGCCACCATTCAGGGCTCTCACCTCGTCGTGGATCCGTGTCTCTGACGATTTTCTAGGCGGGGCGAGCGGCCCCGGAATAGGGCTACAACCACCGGCAAATTAGCCCACGCGCCGGGGCCGAGCAACAACAAAGGCAAGACATGTCCATCCGAAGAATGATTTGAAACAACACCCGAGCTCAGTTCGAGAATAACTCATGAACTAGAAATGCCAGAGAGACGAAATTTGTACCTGAGTGTACCTTGAATATCACTGCACCCGAAAATTAGCCTTTTTGGGCCGATGTGCTCCATCTTTGTACCGGAAATGGCCTGCAGGCGGGGACACTCCGAAAGCGCTTCAAAAGCATCTTCAGTGGGATTTTTGTACACAGAGGGGGGAGCTGCACACACAAAGAGAAGAAACGAAATAAATTACAATGAGGGTCAAATCACACCCATAACAAGATCGGATTTGCACAAGTTTTCCACCACTGGAAAGCCACCATTCAGGGCTCTCACCTCGTCGTGGATCCGTGTCTCTGACGATTTTCTAGGCGGGGCGAGCGGCCCCGGAATAGGGCTACAACCACCGGCAAATTAGCCCACGCGCCGGGGCCGAGCAACAACAAAGGCAAGACATGTCCATCCGAAGAATGATTTGAAACAACACCCGAGCTCAGTCCGAGAATAACTCATGAACTAGAAATGCCAGAGAGACGAAATTTGTACCTGAGTGTGCCTTGAATATCACTGCACCCGAAAATTAGCCTTTTTGGGCCGATGTGCACCATCTTTGTACCGGAAATGGCCTGCAGGCGGGGACACTCCGAAAGCGCTTCAAAAGCATCTTCAGTGGGATTTTTGTACACAGAGGGGGGAGCTGCACACACAAAGAGAAGAAACGAAATAAATTACAATGAGGGTCAAATCACACCCATAACAAGATCGGATTTGCACAAGTTTTCCACCACTGGAAAGCCACCATTCAGGGCTCTCACCTCGTCGTAGATCCGTGTCTCTGACGATTTTCTAGGCGGGGCGAGCGGCCCCGGAATAGGGCTACAACCACCGGCAAATTAGCCCACGCGCCGGGGCCGAGCAACAACAAAGGCAAGACATGTCCATCCGAAGAATGATTTGAAACAACACCCGAGCTCAGTTCGAGAATAACTCATGAACTAGAAATGCCAGAGAGACGAAATTTGTACCTGAGTGTGCCTTGAATATCACTGCACCCGAAAATTAGCCTTTTTGGGCCGATGTGCACCATCTTTGTACCGGAAATGGCCTGCAGGCGGGGACACTCCGAAAGCGCTTCAAAAGCATCTTCAGTGGGATTTTTGTACACAGAGGGGGGAGCTGCACACACAAAGAGAAGAAACGAAATAAATTACAATGAGGGTCAAATCACACCCATAACAAGATCGGATTTGCACAAGTTTTCCACCACTGGAAAGCCACCATTCAGGGCTCTCACCTCGTCGTGGATCCGTGTCTCTGACGATTTTCTAGGCGGGGCGAGCGGCCCCGGAATAGGGCTACAACCACCGGCAAATTAGCCTTCGCGCCGGGGCCGAGCAACAACAAAGGCAAGACATGTCCATCCGAAGAATGATTTGAAACAACACCCGAGCTCAGTTCGAGAATAACTCATGAACTAGAAATGCCAGAGAGACGAAATTTGTACCTGAGTGTGCCTTGAATATCACTGCACCCGAAAATTAGCCTTTTTGGGCCGATGTGCACCATCTTTGTACCGGAAATGGCCTGCAGGCGGGGACACTCCGAAAGCGCTTCAAAAGCATCTTCAGTGGGATTTTTGTACACAGAGGGGGGAGCTGCACACACAAAGAGAAGAAACGAAATAAATTACAATGAGGGTCAAATCACACCCATAACAAGATCGGATTTGCACAAGTTTTCCACCACTGGAAAGCCACCATTCAGGGCTCTCACCTCGTCGTGGATCCGTGTCTCTGACGATTTTCTAGGCGGGGCGAGCGGCCCCGGAATAGGGCTACAACCACAGGCAAATTAGCCCACGCGCCGGGGCCGAGCAACAACAAAGGCAAGACATGTCCATCCGAAGAATGATTTGAAACAACACCCGAGCTCAGTTCGAGAATAACTCATGAACTAGAAATGCCAGAGAGACGAAATTTGTACCTGAGTGTGCCTTGAATATCACTGCACCCGAAAATTAGCCTTTTTGGGCCGATGTGCACCATCTTTGTACCGGAAATGGCCTGCAGGCGGGGACACTCCGAAAGCGCTTCAAAAGCATCTTCAGTGGGATTTTTGTACACAGAGGGGGGAGCTGCACACACAAAGAGAAGAAACGAAATAAATTACAATGAGGGTCAAATCACACCCATAACAAGATCGGATTTGCACAAGTTTTCCACCACTGGAAAGCCACCATTCAGGGCTCTCACCTCGTCGTAGATCCGTGTCTCTGACGATTTTCTAGGCGGGGCGAGCGGCCCCGGAATAGGGCTACAACCACCGGCAAATTAGCCCACGCGCCCGGGCCGAGCAACAACAAAGGCAAGACATGTCCATCCGAAGAATGATTTGAAACAACACCCGAGCTCAGTTCGAGAATAACTCATGAACTAGAAATGCCAGAGAGACGAAATTTGTACCTGAGTGTGCCTTGAATATCACTGCACCCGAAAATTAGCCTTTTTGGGCCGATGTGCACCATCTTTGTACCGGAAATGGCCTGCAGGCGGGGACACTCCGAAAGCGCTTCAAAAGCATCTTCAGTGGGATTTTTGTACACAGAGGGGGGAGCTGCACACACAAAGAGAAGAAACGAAATAAATTACAATGAGGGTCAAATCACACCCATAACAAGATCGGATTTGCACAAGTTTTCCACCACTGGAAAGCCACCATTCAGGGCTCTCACCTCGTCGTGGATCCGTGTCTCTGACGATTTTCTAGGCGGGGCGAGCGGCCCCGGAATAGGGCAACAACCACCGGCAAATTAGCCCACGCGCCGGGGCCGAGCAACAACAAAGGCAAGACATGTCCATCCGAAGAATGATTTGAAACAACACCCGAGCTCAGTCCGAGAATAACTCATGAACTAGAAATGCCAGAGAGACGAAATTTGTACCTGAGTGTGCCTTGAATATCACTGCACCCGAAAATTAGCCTTTTTGGGCCGATGTGCACCATCTTTGTACCGGAAATGGCCTGCAGGCGGGGACACTCCGAAAGCGCTTCAAAAGCATCTTCAGTGGGATTTTTGTACACAGAGGGGGGAGCTGCACACACAAAGAGAAGAAACGAAATAAATTACAATGAGGGTCAAATCACACCCATAACAAGATCGGATTTGCACAAGTTTTCCACCACTGGAAAGCCACCATTCAGGGCTCTCACCTCGTCGTGGATCCGTGTCTCTGACGATTTTCTAGGCGGGGCGAGCGGCCCCGGAATAGGGCTACAACCACCGGCAAATTAGCCCACGCGCCGGGGCCGAGCAACAACAAAGGCAAGACATGTCCATCCGAAGAATGATTTGAAACAACACCCGAGCTCAGTCCGAGAATAACTCATGAACTAGAAATGCCAGAGAGACGAAATTTGTACCTGAGTGTGCCTTGAATATCACTGCACCCGAAAATTAGCCTTTTTGGGCCGATGTGCACCATCTTTGTACCGGAAATGGCCTGCAGGCGGGGACACTCCGAAAGCGCTTCAAAAGCATCTTCAGTGGGATTTTTGTACACAGAGGGGGGAGCTGCACACACAAAGAGAAGAAACGAAATAAATTACAATGAGGGTCAAATCACACCCATAACAAGATCGGATTTGCACAAGTTTTCCACCACTGGAAAGCCACCGTTCAGGGCTCTCACCTCGTCGTGGATCCGTGTCTCTGACGATTTTCTAGGCGGGGCGAGCGGCCCCGGAATAGGGCTACAACCACCGGCAAATTAGCCCACGCGCCGGGGCCGAGCAACAACAAAGGCAAGACATGTCCATCCGAAGAATGATTTGAAACAACACCCGAGCTCAGTCCGAGAATAACTCATGAACTAGAAATGCCAGAGAGACGAAATTTGTACCTGAGTGTGCCTTGAATATCACTGCACCCGAAAATTAGCCTTTTTGGGCCGATGTGCACCATCTTTGTACCGGAAATGGCCTGCAGGCGGGGACACTCCGAAAGCGCTTCAAAAGCATCTTCAGTGGGATTTTTGTACACAGAGGGGGGAGCTGCACACACAAAGAGAAGAAACGAAATAAATTACAATGAGGGTCAAATCACACCCATAACAAGATCGGATTTGCACAAGTTTTCCACCACTGGAAAGCCACCATTCAGGGCTCTCACCTCGTCGTGGATCCGTGTCTCTGACGATTTTCTAGGCGGGGCGAGCGGCCCCGGAATAGGGCTACAACCACCGGCAAATTAGCCCACGCGCCGGGGCCGAGCAACAACAAAGGCAAGACATGTCCATCCGAAGAATGATTTGAAACAACACCCGAGCTCAGTTCGAGAATAACTCATGAACTAGAAATGCCAGAGAGACGAAATTTGTACCTGAGTGCGCCTTGAATATCACTGCACCCGAAAATTAGCCTTTTTGGGCCGATGTGCACCATCTTTGTACCGGAAATGGCCTGCAGGCGGGGACACTCCGAAAGCGCTTCAAAAGCATCTTCAGTGGAATTTTTGTACACAGAGGGGGGAGCTGCACACACAAAGAGAAGAAACGAAATAAATTACAATGAGGGTCAAATCACACCCATAACAAGATCGGATTTGCACAAGTTTTCCACCACTGGAAAGCCACCATTCAGGGCTCTCACCTCGTCGTGGATCCGTGTCTCTGACGATTTTCTAGGCGGGGCGAGCGGCCCCGGAATAGGGCTACAACCACCGGCAAATTAGCCCACGCGCCGGGGCCGAGCAACAACAAAGGCAAGACATGTCCATCCGAAGAATGATTTGAAACACCCGAGCTCAGTTCGAGAATAACTCATGAACTAGAAATGCCAGAGAGACGAAATTTGTACCTGAGTGTGCCTTGAATATCACTGCACCCGAAAATTAGCCTTTTTGGGCCGATGTGCACCATCTTTGTACCGGAAATGGCCTGCAGGCGGGGACACCCCGAAAGCGCTTCAAAAGCATCTTCAGTGGGATTTTTGTACACAGAGGGGGGAGCTGCACACACAAAGAGAAGAAACGAAATAAATTACAATGAGGGTCAAATCACACCCATAACAAGATCGGATTTGCACAAGTTTTCCACCACTGGAAAGCCACCATTCAGGGCTCTCACCTCGTCGTGGATCCGTGTCTCTGACGATTTTCTAGGCGGGGCGAGCGGCCCCGGAATAGGGCTACAACCACCGGCAAATTAGCCCACGCGCCGGGGCCGAGCAACAACAAAGGCAAGACATGTCCATCCGAAGAATGATTTGAAACAACACCCGAGCTCAGTTCGAGAATAACTCATGAACTAGAAATGCCAGAGAGACGAAATTTGTACCTGAGTGTGCCTTGAATATCACTGCACCCGAAAATTAGCCTTTTTGGGCCGATGTGCACCATCTTTGTACCGGAAATGGCCTGCAGGCGGGGACACTCCGAAAGCGCTTCAAAAGCATCTTCAGTGGGATTTTTGTACACAGAGGGGGGAGCTGCACACACAAAGAGAAGAAACGAAATAAATTACAATGAGGGTCAAATCACACCCATAACAAGATCGGATTTGCACAAGTTTTCCACCACTGGAAAGCCACCATTCAGGGCTCTCACCTCGTCGTGGATCCGTGTCTCTGACGATTTTCTAGGCGGGGCGAGCGGCCCCGGAATAGGGCTACAACCACCGGCAAATTAGCCCACGCGCCGGGGCCGAGCAACAACAAAGGCAAGACATGTCCATCCGAAGAATGATTTGAAACAACACCCGAGCTCAGTCCGAGAATAACTCATGAACTAGAAATGCCAGAGAGACGAAATTTGTACCTGAGTGTGCCTTGAATATCACTGCACCCGAAAATTAGCCTTTTTGGGCCGATGTGCACCATCTTTGTACCGGAAATGGCCTGCAGGCGGGGACACTCCGAAAGCGCTTCAAAAGCATCTTCAGTGGGATTTTTGTACACAGAGGGGGGAGCTGCACACACAAAGAGAAGAAACGAAATAAATTACAATGAGGGTCAAATCACACCCATAACAAGATCGGATTTGCACAAGTTTTCCACCACTGGAAAGCCACTATTCAGGGCTCTCACCTCGTCGTGGATCCGTGTCTCTGACGATTTTCTAGGCGGGGCGAGCGGCCCCGGAATAGGGCTACAACCACAGGCAAATTAGCCCACGCGCCGGGGCCGAGCAACAACAAAGGCAAGACATGTCCATCCGAAGAATGATTTGAAACAACACCCGAGCTCAGTCCGAGAATAACTCATGAACTAGAAATGCCAGAGAGACGAAATTTGTACCTGAGTGTGCCTTGAATATCACTGCACCCGAAAATTAGCCTTTTTGGGCCGATGTGCACCATCTTTGTACCGGAAATGGCCTGCAGGCGGGGACACTCCGAAAGCGCTTCAAAAGCATCTTCAGTGGGATTTTTGTACACAGAGGGGGGGAGCTGCACACACAAAGAGAAGAAACGAAATAAATTACAATGAGGGTCAAATCACACCCATAACAAGATCGGATTTGCACAAGTTTTCCACCACTGGAAAGCCACCATTCAGGGCTCTCACCTCGTCGTGGATCCGTGTCTCTGACGATTTTCTAGGCGGGGCGAGCGGCCCCGGAATAGGGCTACAACCACCGGCAAATTAGCCCACGCGCCGGGGCCGAGCAACAACAAAGGCAAGACATGTCCATCCGAAGAATGATTTGAAACAACACCCGAGCTCAGTTCGAGAATAACTCATGAACTAGAAATGCCAGAGAGACGAAATTTGTACCTGAGTGTGCCTTGAATATCACTGCACCCGAAAATTAGCCTTTTTGGGCCGATGTGCACCATCTTTGTACCGGAAATGGCCTGCAGGCGGGGACACTCCGAAAGCGCTTCAAAAGCATCTTCAGTGGGATTTTTGTACACAGAGGGGGGAGCTGCACACACAAAGAGAAGAAACGAAATAAATTACAATGAGGGTCAAATCACACCCATAACAAGATCGGATTTGCACAAGTTTTCCACCACTGGAAAGCCACCATTCAGGGCTCTCACCTCATCGTGGATCCGTGTCTCTGACGATTTTCTAGGCGGGGCGAGCGGCCCCGGAATAGGGCTACAACCACCGGCAAATTAGCCCACGCGCCGGGGCCGAGCAACAACAAAGGCAAGACATGTCCATCCGAAGAATGATTTGAAACAACACCCGAGCTCAGTCCGAGAATAACTCATGAACTAGAAATGCCAGAGAGACGAAATTTGTACCTGAGTGTGCCTTGAATATCACTGCACCCGAAAATTAGCCTTTTTGGGCCGATGTGCACCATCTTTGTACCGGAAATGGCCTGCAGGCGGGGACACTCCGAAAGCGCTTCAAAAGCATCTTCAGTGGGATTTTTGTACACAGAGGGGGGAGCTGCACACACAAAGAGAAGAAACGAAATAAATTACAATGAGGGTCAAATCACACCCATAACAAGATCGGATTTGCACAAGTTTTCCACCACTGGAAAGCCACCATTCAGGGCTCTCACCTCGTCGTGGATCCGTGTCTCTGACGATTTTCTAGGCGGGGCGAGCGGCCCCGGAATAGGGCTACAACCACCGGCAAATTAGCCCACGCGCCGGGGCCGAGCAACAACAAAGGCAAGACATGTCCATCCGAAGAATGATTTGAAACAACACCCGAGCTCAGTTCGAGAATAACTCATGAACTAGAAATGCCAGAGAGACGAAATTTGTACCTGAGTGTGCCTTGAATATCACTGCACCCGAAAATTAGCCTTTTTGGGCCGATGTGCACCATCTTTGTACCGGAAATGGCCTGCAGGCGGGGACACTCCGAAAGCGCTTCAAAAGCATCTTCAGTGGGATTTTTGTACACAGAGGGGGGAGCTGCACACACAAAGAGAAGAAACGAAATAAATTACAATGAGGGTCAAATCACACCCATAACAAGATCGGATTTGCACAAGTTTTCCACCACTGGAAAGCCACCATTCAGGGCTCTCACCTCATCGTGGATCCGTGTCTCTGACGATTTTCTAGGCGGGGCGAGCGGCCCCGGAATAGGGCTACAACCACCGGCAAATTAGCCCACGCGCCGGGGCCGAGCAACAACAAAGGCAAGACATGTCCATCCGAAGAATGATTTGAAACAACACCCGAGCTCAGTTCGAGAATAACTCATGAACTAGAAATGCCAGAGAGACGAAATTTGTACCTGAGTGTGCCTTGAATATCACTGCACCCGAAAATTAGCCTTTTTGGGCCGATGTGCACCATCTTTGTACCGGAAATGGCCTGCAGGCGGGGACACTCCGAAAGCGCTTCAAAAGCATCTTCAGTGGGATTTTTGTACACAGAGGGGGGAGCTGCACACACAAAGAGAAGAAACGAAATAAATTACAATGAGGGTCAAATCACACCCATAACAAGATCGGATTTGCACAAGTTTTCCACCACTGGAAAGCCACCATTCAGGGCTCTCACCTCGTCGTAGATCCGTGTCTCTGACGATTTTCTAGGCGGGGCGAGCGGCCCCGGAATAGGGCTACAACCACCGGCAAATTAGCCCACGCGCCCGGGCCGAGCAACAACAAAGGCAAGACATGTCCATCCGAAGAATGATTTGAAACAACACCCGAGCTCAGTTCGAGAATAACTCATGAACTAGAAATGCCAGAGAGACGAAATTTGTACCTGAGTGTGCCTTGAATATCACTGCACCCGAAAATTAGCCTTTTTGGGCCGATGTGCACCATCTTTGTACCGGAAATGGCCTGCAGGCGGGGACACTCCGAAAGCGCTTCAAAAGCATCTTCAGTGGGATTTTTGTACACAGAGGGGGGAGCTGCACACACAAAGAGAAGAAACGAAATAAATTACAATGAGGGTCAAATCACACCCATAACAAGATCGGATTTGCACAAGTTTTCCACCACTGGAAAGCCACCATTCAGGGCTCTCACCTCGTCGTAGATCCGTGTCTCTGACGATTTTCTAGGCGGGGCGAACGGCCCCGGAATAGGGCTACAACCACCGGCAAATTAGCCCACGCGCCGGGGCCGAGCAACAACAAAGGCAAGTCATGTCCATCCGAAGAATGATTTGAAACAACACCCGAGCTCAGTCCGAGAATAACTCATGAACTAGAAATGCCAGAGAGACGAAATTTGTACCTGAGTGTGCCTTGAATATCACTGCACCCGAAAATTAGCCTTTTTGGGCCGATGTGCACCATCTTTGTACCGGAAATGGCCTGCAGGCGGGGACACTCCGAAAGCGCTTCAAAAGCATCTTCAGTGGGATTTTTGTACACAGAGGGGGGAGCTGCACACACAAAGAGAAGAAACGAAATAAATTACAATGAGGGTCAAATCACACCCATAACAAGATCGGATTTGCACAAGTTTTCCACCACTGGAAAGCCACCATTCAGGGCTCTCACCTCGTCGTGGATCCGTGTCTCTGACGATTTTCTAGGCGGGGCGAGCGGCCCCGGAATAGGGCTACAACCACAGGCAAATTAGCCCACGCGCCGGGGCCGAGCAACAACAAAGGCAAGACATGTCCATCCGAAGAATGATTTGAAACAACACCCGAGCTCAGTTCGAGAATAACTCATGAACTAGAAATGCCAGAGAGACGAAATTTGTACCTGAGTGTGCCTTGAATATCACTGCACCCGAAAATTAGCCTTTTTGGGCCGATGTGCACCATCTTTGTACCGGAAATGGCCTGCAGGCGGGGACACTCCGAAAGCGCTTCAAAAGCATCTTCAGTGGGATTTTTGTACACAGAGGGGGGAGCTGCACACACAAAGAGAAGAAACGAAATAAATTACAATGAGGGTCAAATCACACCCATAACAAGATCGGATTTGCACAAGTTTTCCACCACTGGAAAGCCACCATTCAGGGCTCTCACCTCGTCGTAGATCCGTGTCTCTGACGATTTTCTAGGCGGGGCGAACGGCCCCGGAATAGGGCTACAACCACCGGCAAATTAGCCCACGCGCCGGGGCCGAGCAACAACAAAGGCAAGTCATGTCCATCCGAAGAATGATTTGAAACAACACCCGAGCTCAGTCCGAGAATAACTCATGAACTAGAAATGCCAGAGAGACGAAATTTGTACCTGAGTGTGCCTTGAATATCACTGCACCCGAAAATTAGCCTTTTTGGGCCGATGTGCACCATCTTTGTACCGGAAATGGCCTGCAGGCGGGGACACTCCGAAAGCGCTTCAAAAGCATCTTCAGTGGGATTTTTGTACACAGAGGGGGGAGCTGCACACACAAAGAGAAGAAACGAAATAAATTACAATGAGGGTCAAATCACACCCATAACAAGATCGGATTTGCACAAGTTTTCCACCACTGGAAAGCCACCATTCAGGGCTCTCACCTCGTCGTGGATCCGTGTCTCTGACGATTTTCTAGGCGGGGCGAGCGGCCCCGGAATAGGGCTACAACCACAGGCAAATTAGCCCACGCGCCGGGGCCGAGCAACAACAAAGGCAAGACATGTCCATCCCAAGAATGATTTGAAACAACACCCGAGCTCAGTTCGAGAATAACTCATGAACTAGAAATGCCAGAGAGACGAAATTTGTACCTGAGTGTGCCTTGAATATCACTGCACCCGAAAATTAGCCTTTTTGGGCCGATGTGCACCATCTTTGTACCGGAAATGGCCTGCAGGCGGGGACACTCCGAAAGCGCTTCAAAAGCATCTTCAGTGGGATTTTTGTACACAGAGGGGGGAGCTGCACACACAAAGAGAAGAAACGAAATAAATTACAATGAGGGTCAAATCACACCCATAACAAGATCGGATTTGCACAAGTTTTCCACCACTGGAAAGCCACCATTCAGGGCTCTCACCTCGTCGTGGATCCGTGTCTCTGACGATTTTCTAGGCGGGGCGAGCGGCCCCGGAATAGGGCTACAACCACCGGCAAATTAGCCCACGCGCCGGGGCCGAGCAACAACAAAGGCAAGACATGTCCATCCGAAGAATGATTTGAAACAACACCCGAGCTCAGTCCGAGAATAACTCATGAACTAGAAATGCCAGAGAGACGAAATTTGTACCTGAGTGTGCCTTGAATATCACTGCACCCGAAAATTAGCCTTTTTGGGCCGATGTGCACCATCTTTGTACCGGAAATGGCCTGCAGGCGGGGACACTCCGAAAGCGCTTCAAAAGCATCTTCAGTGGGATTTTTGTACACAGAGGGGGGAGCTGCACACACAAAGAGAAGAAACGAAATAAATTACAATGAGGGTCAAATCACACCCATAACAAGATCGGATTTGCACAAGTTTTCCACCACTGGAAAGCCACCATTCAGGGCTCTCACCTCGTCGTAGATCCGTGTCTCTGACGATTTTCTAGGCGGGGCGAGCGGCCCCGGAATAGGGCTACAACCACCGGCAAATTAGCCCACGCGCCGGGGCCGAGCAACAACAAAGGCAAGACATGTCCATCCGAAGAATGATTTGAAACAACACCCGAGCTCAGTTCGAGAATAACTCATCAACTAGAAATGCCAGAGAGACGAAATTTGTACCTGAGTGTGCCTTGAATATCACTGCACCCGAAAATTAGCCTTTTTGGGCCGATGTGCACCATCTTTGTACCGGAAATGGCCTGCAGGCGGGGACACTCCGAAAGCGCTTCAAAAACATCTTCAGTGGAATTTTTGTACACAGAGGGGGGAGCTGCACACACAAAGAGAAGAAACGAAATAAATTACAATGAGGGTCAAATCACACCCATAACAAGATCGGATTTGCACAAGTTTTCCACCACTGGAAAGCCACCATTCAGGGCTCTCACCTCGTCGTGGATCCGTGTCTCTGACGATTTTCTAGGCGGGGCGAGCGGCCCCGGAATAGGGCTACAACCACCGGCAAATTAGCCCACGCGCCGGGGCCGAGCAACAACAAAGGCAAGACATGTCCATCCGAAGAATGATTTGAAACACCCGAGCTCAGTTCGAGAATAACTCATGAACTAGAAATGCCAGAGAGACGAAATTTGTACCTGAGTGTGCCTTGAATATCACTGCACCCGAAAATTAGCCTTTTTGGGCCGATGTGCACCATCTTTGTACCGGAAATGGCCTGCAGGCGGGGACACCCCGAAAGCGCTTCAAAAGCATCTTCAGTGGGATTTTTGTACACAGAGGGGGGAGCTGCACACACAAAGAGAAGAAACGAAATAAATTACAATGAGGGTCAAATCACACCCATAACAAGATCGGATTTGCACAAGTTTTCCACCACTGGAAAGCCACCATTAAGGGCTCTCACCTCGTCGTGGATCCGTGTCTCTGACGATTTTCTAGGCGGGGCGAGCGGCCCCGGAATAGGGCTACAACCACCGGCAAATTAGCCCACGCGCTGGGGCCGAGCAACAACAAAGGCAAGACATGTCCATCCGAAGAATGATTTGAAACAACACCCGAGCTCAGTTCGAGAATAACTCATGAACTAGAAATGCCAGAGAGACGAAATTTGTACCTGAGTGTGCCTTGAATATCACTGCACCCGAAAATTAGCCTTTTTGGGCCGATGTGCACCATCTTTGTACCGGAAATGGCCTGCAGGCGGGGACACTCCGAAAGCGCTTCAAAAGCATCTTCAGTGGGATTTTTGTACACAGAGGGGGGAGCTGCACACACAAAGAGAAGAAACGAAATAAATTACAATGAGGGTCAAATCACACCCATAACAAGATCGGATTTGCACAAGTTTTCCACCACTGGAAAGCCACCATTCAGGGCTCTCACCTCGTCGTGGATCCGTGTCTCTGACGATTTTCTAGGCGGGGCGAGCGGCCCCGGAATAGGGCTACAACCACCGGCAAATTAGCCCACGCGCCGGGGCCGAGCAACAACAAAGGCAAGACATGTCCATCCGAAGAATGATTTGAAACAACACCCGAGCTCAGTCCGAGAATAACTCATGAACTAGAAATGCCAGAGAGACGAAATTTGTACCTGAGTGTGCCTTGAATATCACTGCACCCGAAAATTAGCCTTTTTGGGCCGATGTGCACCATCTTTGTACCGGAAATGGCCTGCAGGCGGGGACACTCCGAAAGCGCTTCAAAAGCATCTTCAGTGGGATTTTTGTACACAGAGGGGGGAGCTGCACACACAAAGAGAAGAAACGAAATAAATTACAATGAGGGTCAAATCACACCCATAACAAGATCGGATTTGCACAAGTTTTCCACCACTGGAAAGCCACTATTCAGGGCTCTCACCTCGTCGTGGATCCGTGTCTCTGACGATTTTCTAGGCGGGGCGAGCGGCCCCGGAATAGGGCTACAACCACCGGCAAATTAGCCCACGCGCCGGGGCCGAGCAACAACAAAGGCAAGACATGTCCATCCGAAGAATGATTTGAAACAACACCCGAGCTCAGTCCGAGAATAACTCATGAACTAGAAATGCCAGAGAGACGAAATTTGTACCTGAGTGTGCCTTGAATATCACTGCACCCGAAAATTAGCCTTTTTGGGCCGATGTGCACCATCTTTGTACCGGAAATGGCCTGCAGGCGGGGACACTCCGAAAGCGCTTCAAAAGCATCTTCAGTGGGATTTTTGTACACAGAGGGGGGAGCTGCACACACAAAGAGAAGAAACGAAATAAATTACAATGAGGGTCAAATCACACCCATAACAAGATCGGATTTGCACAAGTTTTCCACCACTGGAAAGCCACCATTCAGGGCTCTCACCTCGTCGTGGATCCGTGTCTCTGACGATTTTCTAGGCGGGGCGAGCGGCCCCGGAATAGGGCTACAACCACCGGCAAATTAGCCCACGCGCCGGGGCCGAGCAACAACAAAGGCAAGACATGTCCATCCGAAGAATGATTTGAAACAACACCCGAGCTCAGTTCGAGAATAACTCATGAACTAGAAATGCCAGAGAGACGAAATTTGTACCTGAGTGTGCCTTGAATATCACTGCACCCGAAAATTAGCCTTTTTGGGCCGATGTGCACCATCTTTGTACCGGAAATGGCCTGCAGGCGGGGACACTCCGAAAGCGCTTCAAAAGCATCTTCAGTGGGATTTTTGTACACAGAGGGGGGAGCTGCACACACAAAGAGAAGAAACGAAATAAATTACAATGAGGGTCAAATCACACCCATAACAAGATCGGATTTGCACAAGTTTTCCACCACTGGAAAGCCACCATTCAGGGCTCTCACCTCGTCGTGGATCCGTGTCTCTGACGATTTTCTAGGCGGGGCGAGCGGCCCCGGAATAGGGCTACAACCACCGGCAAATTAGCCCACGCGCCGGGGCCGAGCAACAACAAAGGCAAGACATGTCCATCCGAAGAATGATTTGAAACAACACCCGAGCTCAGTTCGAGAATAACTCATGAACTAGAAATGCCAGAGAGACGAAATTTGTACCTGAGTGTGCCTTGAATATCACTGCACCCGAAAATTAGCCTTTTTGGGCCGATGTGCACCATCTTTGTACCGGAAATGGCCTGCAGGCGGGGACACTCCGAAAGCGCTTCAAAAGCATCTTCAGTGGGATTTTTGTACACAGAGGGGGGAGCTGCACACACAAAGAGAAGAAACGAAATAAATTACAATGAGGGTCAAATCACACCCATAACAAGATCGGATTTGCACAAGTTTTCCACCACTGGAAAGCCACCATTCAGGGCTCTCACCTCGTCGTGGATCCGTGTCTCTGACGATTTTCTAGGCGGGGCGAGCGGCCCCGGAATAGGGCTACAACCACCGGCAAATTAGCCCACGCGCCGGGGCCGAGCAACAACAAAGGCAAGACATGTCCATCCGAAGAATGATTTGAAACAACACCCGAGCTCAGTCCGAGAATAACTCATGAACTAGAAATGCCAGAGAGACGAAATTTGTACCTGAGTGTGCCTTGAATATCACTGCACCCGAAAATTAGCCTTTTTGGGCCGATGTGCACCATCTTTGTACCGGAAATGGCCTGCAGGCGGGGACACTCCGAAAGCGCTTCAAAAGCATCTTCAGTGGGATTTTTGTACACAGAGGGGGGAGCTGCACACACAAAGAGAAGAAACGAAATAAATTACAATGAGGGTCAAATCACACCCATAACAAGATCGGATTTGCACAAGTTTTCCACCACTGGAAAGCCATCATTCAGGGCTCTCACCTCGTCGTGGATCCGTGTCTCTGACGATTTTCTAGGCGGGGCGAGCGGCCCCGGAATAGGGCTACAACCACCGGCAAATTAGCCCACGCGCCGGGGCCGAGCAACAACAAAGGCAAGACATGTCCATCCGAAGAATGATTTGAAACAACACCCGAGCTCAGTTCGAGAATAACTCATGAACTAGAAATGCCAGAGAGACGAAATTTGTACCTGAGTGTGCCTTGAATATCACTGCACCCGAAAATTAGCCTTTTTGGGCCGATGTGCACCATCTTTGTACCGGAAATGGCCTGCAGGCGGGGACACTCCGAAAGCGCTTCAAAAGCATCTTCAGTGGGATTTTTGTACACAGAGGGGGGAGCTGCACACACAAAGAGAAGAAACGAAATAAATTACAATGAGGGTCAAATCACACCCATAACAAGATCGGATTTGCACAAGTTTTCCACCACTGGAAAGCCACCATTCAGGGCTCTCACCTCGTCGTGGATCCGTGTCTCTGACGATTTTCTAGGCGGGGCGAGCGGCCCCGGAATAGGGCTACAACCACCGGCAAATTAGCCCACGCGCCGGGGCCGAGCAACAACAAAGGCAAGACATGTCCATCCGAAGAATGATTTGAAACAACACCCGAGCTCAGTTCGAGAATAACTCATGAACTAGAAATGCCAGAGAGACGAAATTTGTACCTGAGTGTGCCTTGAATATCACTGCACCCGAAAATTAGCCTTTTTGGGCCGATGTGCACCATCTTTGTACCGGAAATGGCCTGCAGGCGGGGACACTCCGAAAGCGCTTCAAAAGCATCATCAGTGGGATTTTTGTACACAGAGGGGGGAGCTGCACACACAAAGAGAAGAAACGAAATAAATTACAATGAGGGTCAAATCACACCCATAACAAGATCGGATTTGCACAAGTTTTCCACCACTGGAAAGCCACCATTCAGGGCTCTCACCTCGTCGTGGATCCGTGTCTCTGACGATTTTCTAGGCGGGGCGAGCGGCCCCGGAATAGGGCTACAACCACCGGCAAATTAGCCCACGCGCCGGGGCCGAGCAACAACAAAGGCAAGACATGTCCATCCGAAGAATGATTTGAAACAACACCCGAGCTCAGTTCGAGAATAACTCATGAACTAGAAATGCCAGAGAGACGAAATTTGTACCTGAGTGTGCCTTGAATATCACTGCACCCGAAAATTAGCCTTTTTGGGCCGATGTGCACCATCTTTGTACCGGAAATGGCCTGCAGGCGGGGACACTCCGAAAGCGCTTCAAAAGCATCTTCAGTGGGATTTTTGTACACAGAGGGGGGAGCTGCACACACAAAGAGAAGAAACGAAATAAATTACAATGAGGGTCAAATCACACCCATAACAAGATCGGATTTGCACAAGTTTTCCACCACTGGAAAGCCACCATTCAGGGCTCTCACCTCGTCGTGGATCCGTGTCTCTGACGATTTTCTAGGCGGGGCGAGCGGCCCCGGAATAGGGCTACAACCACCGGCAAATTAGCCCACGCGCCGGGGCCGAGCAACAACAAAGGCAAGACATGTCCATCCGAAGAATGATTTGAAACAACACCCGAGCTCAGTCCGAGAATAACTCATGAACTAGAAATGCCAGAGAGACGAAATTTGTACCTGAGTGTGCCTTGAATATCACTGCACCCGAAAATTAGCCTTTTTGGGCCGATGTGCACCATCTTTGTACCGGAAATGGCCTGCAGGCGGGGACACTCCGAAAGCGCTTCAAAAGCATCTTCAGTGGGATTTTTGTACACAGAGGGGGGAGCTGCACACACAAAGAGAAGAAACGAAATAAATTACAATGAGGGTCAAATCACACCCATAACAAGATCGGATTTGCACAAGTTTTCCACCACTGGAAAGCCACCATTCAGGGCTCTCACCTCGTCGTGGATCCGTGTCTCTGACGATTTTCTAGGCGGGGCGAGCGGCCCCGGAATAGGGCTACAACCACCGGCAAATTAGCCCACGCGCCGGGGCCGAGCAACAACAAAGGCAAGACATGTCCATCCGAAGAATGATTTGAAACAACACCCGAGCTCAGTTCGAGAATAACTCATGAACTAGAAATGCCAGAGAGACGAAATTTGTACCTGAGTGTGCCTTGAATATCACTGCACCCGAAAATTAGCCTTTTTGGGCCGATGTGCACCATCTTTGTACCGGAAATGGCCTGCAGGCGGGGACACTCCGAAAGCGCTTCAAAAGCATCTTCAGTGGGATTTTTGTACACAGAGGGGGGAGCTGCACACACAAAGAGAAGAAACGAAATAAATTACAATGAGGGTCAAATCACACCCATAACAAGATCGGATTTGCACAAGTTTTCCACCACTGGAAAGCCACCATTCAGGGCTCTCACCTCGTTGTGGATCCGTGTCTCTGACGATTTTCTAGGCGGGGCGAGCGGCCCCGGAATAGGGCTACAACCACCGGCAAATTAGCCAACGCGCCGGGGCCGAGCAACAACAAAGGCAAGACATGTCCATCCGAAGAATGATTTGAAACAACACCCGAGCTCAGTTCGAGAATAACTCATGAACTAGAAATGCCAGAGAGACGAAATTTGTACCTGAGTGTGCCTTGAATATCACTGCACCCGAAAATTAGCCTTTTTGGGCCGATGTGCACCATCTTTGTACCGGAAATGGCCTGCAGGCGGGGACACTCCGAAAGCGCTTCAAAAGCATCATCAGTGGGATTTTTGTACACAGAGGGGGGAGCTGCACACACAAAGAGAAGAAACGAAATAAATTACAATGAGGGTCAAATCACACCCATAACAAGATCGGATTTGCACAAGTTTTCCACCACTGGAAAGCCACCATTCAGGGCTCTCACCTCGTCGTGGATCCGTGTCTCTGACGATTTTCTAGGCGGGGCGAGCGGCCCCGGAATAGGGCTACAACCACCGGCAAATTAGCCCACGCGCCGGGGCCGAGCAACAACAAAGGCAAGACATGTCCATCCGAAGAATGATTTGAAACAACACCCGAGCTCAGTTCGAGAATAACTCATGAACTAGAAATGCCAGAGAGACGAAATTTGTACCTGAGTGTGCCTTGAATATCACTGCACCCGAAAATTAGCCTTTTTGGGCCGATGTGCACCATCTTTGTACCGGAAATGGCCTGCAGGCGGGGACACTCCGAAAGCGCTTCAAAAGCATCTTCAGTGGGATTTTTGTACACAGAGGGGGGAGCTGCACACACAAAGAGAAGAAACGAAATAAATTACAATGAGGGTCAAATCACACCCATAACAAGATCGGATTTGCACAAGTTTTCCACCACTGGAAAGCCACCATTCAGGGCTCTCACCTCGTCGTGGATCCGTGTCTCTGACGATTTTCTAGGCGGGGCGAGCGGCCCCGGAATAGGGCTACAACCACCGGCAAATTAGCCCACGCGCCGGGGCCGAGCAACAACAAAGGCAAGACATGTCCATCCGAAGAATGATTTGAAACAACACCCGAGCTCAGTTCGAGAATAACTCATGAACTAGAAATGCCAGAGAGACGAAATTTGTACCTGAGTGTGCCTTGAATATCACTGCACCCGAAAATTAGCCTTTTTGGGCCGATGTGCACCATCTTTGTACCGGAAATGGTTTGCAGGCGGGGACACTCCGAAAGCGCTTCAAAAGCATCTTCAGTGGGATTTTTGTACACAGAGGGGGGAGCTGCACACACAAAGAGAAGAAACGAAATAAATTACAATGAGGGTCAAATCACACCCATAACAAGATCGGATTTGCACAAGTTTTCCACCACTGGAAAGCCACTATTCAGGGCTCTCACCTCGTCGTGGATCCGTGTCTCTGACGATTTTCTAGGCGGGGCGAGCGGCCCCGGAATAGGGCTACAACCACCGGCAAATTAGCCCACGCGCCGGGGCCGAGCAACAACAAAGGCAAGACATGTCCATCCGAAGAATGATTTGAAACAACACCCGAGCTCAGTCCGAGAATAACTCATGAACTAGAAATGCCAGAGAGACGAAATTTGTACCTGAGTGTGCCTTGAATATCACTGCACCCGAAAATTAGCCTTTTTGGGCCGATGTGCACCATCTTTGTACCGGAAATGGCCTGCAGGCGGGGACACTCCGAAAGCGCTTCAAAAGCATCTTCAGTGGGATTTTTGTACACAGAGGGGGGAGCTGCACACACAAAGAGAAGAAACGAAATAAATTACAATGAGGGTCAAATCACACCCATAACAAGATCGGATTTGCACAAGTTTTCCACCACTGGAAAGCCACCATTCAGGGCTCTCACCTCGTCGTGGATCCGTGTCTCTGACGATTTTCTAGGCGGGGCGAGCGGCCCCGGAATAGGGCTACAACCACCGGCAAATTAGCCCACGCGCCGGGGCCGAGCAACAACAAAGGCAAGACATGTCCATCCGAAGAATGATTTGAAACAACACCCGAGCTCAGTTCGAGAATAACTCATGAACTAGAAATGCCAGAGAGACGAAATTTGTACCTGAGTGTGCCTTGAATATCACTGCACCCGAAAATTAGCCTTTTTGGGCCGATGTGCACCATCTTTGTACCGGAAATGGCCTGCAGGCGGGGACACTCCGAAAGCGCTTCAAAAGCATCTTCAGTGGGATTTTTGTACACAGAGGGGGGAGCTGCACACACAAAGAGAAGAAACGAAATAAATTACAATGAGGGTCAAATCACACCCATAACAAGATCGGATTTGCACAAGTTTTCCACCACTGGAAAGCCACCATTCAGGGCTCTCACCTCGTCGTGGATCCGTGTCTCTGACGATTTTCTAGGCGGGGCGAGCGGCCCCGGAATAGGGCTACAACCACCGGCAAATTAACCCACGCGCCGGGGCCGAGCAACAACAAAGGCAAGACATGTCCATCCGAAGAATGATTTGAAACAACACCCGAGCTCAGTTCGAGAATAACTCATGAACTAGAAATGCCAGAGAGACGAAATTTGTACCTGAGTGTGCCTTGAATATCACTGCACCCGAAAATTAGCCTTTTTGGGCCGATGTGCACCATCTTTGTACCGGAAATGGCCTGCAGGCGGGGACACTCCGAAAGCGCTTCAAAAGCATCTTCAGTGGGATTTTTGTACACAGAGGGGGGAGCTGCACACACAAAGAGAAGAAACGAAATAAATTACAATGAGGGTCAAATCACACCCATAACAAGATCGGATTTGCACAAGTTTTCCACCACTGGAAAGCCACCATTCAGGGCTCTCACCTCGTCGTGGATCCGTGTCTCTGACGATTTTCTTGGCGGGGCGAGCGGCCCCGGAATAGGGCTACAACCACCGGCAAATTAGCCCAAGCGCCGGGGCCGAGCAACAACAAAGGCAAGACATGTCCATCCGAAGAATGATTTGAAACAACACCCGAGCTCAGTTCGAGAATAACTCATGAACTAGAAATGCCAGAGAGACGAAATTTGTACCTGAGTGTGCCTTGAATATCACTGCACCCGAAAATTAGCCTTTTTGGGCCGATGTGCACCATCTTTGTACCGGAAATGGCCTGCAGGCGGGGACACTCCGAAAGCGCTTCAAAAGCATCTTCAGTGGGATTTTTGTACACAGAGGGGGGAGCTGCACACACAAAGAGAAGAAACGAAATAAATTACAATGAGGGTCAAATCACACCCATAACAAGATCGGATTTGCACAAGTTTTCCACCACTGGAAAGCCACCATTCAGGGCTCTCACCTCGTCGTGGATCCGTGTCTCTGACGATTTTCTAGGCGGGGCGAGCGGCCCCGGAATAGGGCTACAACCACCGGCAAATTAGCCCACGCGCCGGGGCCGAGCAACAACAAAGGCAAGACATGTCCATCCGAAGAATGATTTGAAACAACACCCGAGCTCAGTTCGAGAATAACTCATGAACTAGAAATGCCAGAGAGACGAAATTTGTACCTGAGTGTGCCTTGAATATCACTGCACCCGAAAATTAGCCTTTTTGGGCCGATGTGCACCATCTTTGTACCGGAAATGGCCTGCAGGCGGGGACACTCCGAAAGCGCTTCAAAAGCATCATCAGTGGGATTTTTGTACACAGAGGGGGGAGCTGCACACACAAAGAGAAGAAACGAAATAAGTTACAATGAGGGTCAAATCACACCCATAACAAGATCGGATTTGCACAAGTTTTCCACCACTGGAAAGCCACCATTCAGGGCTCTCACCTCGTCGTGGATCCGTGTCTCTGACGATTTACTAGGCGGGGCGAGCGGCCCCGGAATAGGGCTACAACCACCGGCAAATTAGCCAACGCGCCGGGGCCGAGCAACAACAAAGGCAAGACATGTCCATCCGAAGAATGATTTGAAACAACACCCGAGCTCAGTTCGAGAATAACTCATGAACTAGAAATGCCAGAGAGACGAAATTTGTACCTGAGTGTGCCTTGAATATCACTGCACCCGAAAATTAGCCTTTTTGGGCCGATGTGCACCATCTTTGTACCGGAAATGGCCTGCAGGCGGGGACACTCCGAAAGCGCTTCAAAAGCATCTTCAGTGGGATTTTTGTACACAGAGGGGGGAGCTGCACACACAAAGAGAAGAAACGAAATAAATTACAATGAGGGTCAAATCACACCCATAACAAGATCGGATTTGCACAAGTTTTCCACCACTGGAAAGCCACCATTCAGGGCTCTCACCTCGTCGTGGATCCGTGTCTCTGACGATTTTCTAGGCGGGGCGAGCGGCCCCGGAATAGGGCTACAACCACCGGCAAATTAACCCACGCGCCGGGGCCGAGCAACAACAAAGGCAAGACATGTCCATCCGAAGAATGATTTGAAACAACACCCGAGCTCAGTTCGAGAATAACTCATGAACTAGAAATGCCAGAGAGACGAAATTTGTACCTGAGTGTGCCTTGAATATCACTGCACCCGAAAATTAGCCTTTTTGGGCCGATGTGCACCATCTTTGTACCGGAAATGGCCTGCAGGCGGGGACACTCCGAAAGCGCTTCAAAAGCATCTTCAGTGGGATTTTTGTACACAGAGGGGGGAGCTGCACACACAAAGAGAAGAAACGAAATAAATTACAATGAGGGTCAAATCACACCCATAACAAGATCGGATTTGCACAAGTTTTCCACCACTGGAAAGCCACCATTCAGGGCTCTCACCTCGTCGTGGATCCGTGTCTCTGACGATTTTCTTGGCGGGGCGAGCGGCCCCGGAATAGGGCTACAACCACCGGCAAATTAGCCCAAGCGCCGGGGCCGAGCAACAACAAAGGCAAGACATGTCCATCCGAAGAATGATTTGAAACAACACCCGAGCTCAGTTCGAGAATAACTCATGAACTAGAAATGCCAGAGAGACGAAATTTGTACCTGAGTGTGCCTTGAATATCACTGCACCCGAAAATTAGCCTTTTTGGGCCGATGTGCACCATCTTTGTACCGGAAATGGCCTGCAGGCGGGGACACTCCGAAAGCGCTTCAAAAGCATCTTCAGTGGGATTTTTGTACACAGAGGGGGGAGCTGCACACACAAAGAGAAGAAACGAAATAAATTACAATGAGGGTCAAATCACACCCATAACAAGATCGGATTTGCACAAGTTTTCCACCACTGGAAAGCCACCATTCAGGGCTCTCACCTCGTCGTGGATCCGTGTCTCTGACGATTTTCTAGGCGGGGCGAGCGGCCCCGGAATAGGTCTACAACCACCGGCAAATTAGCCCACGCGCCGGGGCCGAGCAACAACAAAGGCAAGACATGTCCATCCGAAGAATGATTTGAAACAACACCCGAGCTCAGTTCGAGAATAACTCATGAACTAGAAATGCCAGAGAGACGAAATTTGTACCTGAGTGTGCCTTGAATATCACTGCACCCGAAAATTAGCCTTTTTGGGCCGATGTGCACCATCTTTGTACCGGAAATGGCCTGCAGGCGGGGACACTCCGAAAGCGCTTCAAAAGCATCTTCAGTGGGATTTTTGTACACAGAGGGGGGAGCTGCACACACAAAGAGAAGAAACGAAATAAATTACAATGAGGGTCAAATCACACCCATAACAAGATCGGATTTGCACAAGTTTTCCACCACTGGAAAGCCACCATTCAGGGCTCTCACCTCGTCGTGGATCCGTGTCTCTGACGATTTTCTAGGCGGGGCGAGCGGCCCCGGAATAGGGCTACAACCACCGGCAAATTAGCCCACGCGCCGGGGCCGAGCAACAACAAAGGCAAGACATGTCCATCCGAAGAATGATTTGAAACAACACCCGAGCTCAGTTCGAGAATAACTCATGAACTAGAATTGCCAGAGAGACGAAATTTGTACCTGAGTGTGCCTTGAATATCACTGCACCCGAAAATTAGCCTTTTTGGGCCGATGTGCACCATCTTTGTACCGGAAATGGCCTGCAGGCGGGGACACTCCGAAAGCGCTTCAAAAGCATCTTCAGTGGGATTTTTGTACACAGAGGGGGGAGCTGCACACACAAAGAGAAGAAACGAAATAAATTACAATGAGGGTCAAATCACACCCATAACAAGATCGGATTTGCACAAGTTTTCCACCACTGGAAAGCCACCATTCAGGGCTCTCACCTCGTCGTGGATCCGTGTCTCTGACGATTTTCTAGGCGGGGCGAGCGGCCCCGGAATAGGGCTACAACCACCGGCAAATTAGCCCACGCGCCGGGGCCGAGCAACAACAAAGGCAAGACATGTCCATCCGAAGAATGATTTGAAACAACACCCGAGCTCAGTTCGAGAATAACTCATGAACTAGAAATGCCAGAGAGACGAAATTTGTACCTGAGTGTGCCTTGAATATCACTGCACCCGAAAATTAGCCTTTTTGGGCCGATGTGCACCATCTTTGTACCGGAAATGGCCTGCAGGCGGGGACACTCCGAAAGCGCTTCAAAAGCATCATCAGTGGGATTTTTGTACACAGAGGGGGGAGCTGCACACACAAAGAGAAGAAACGAAATAAATTACAATGAGGGTCAAATCACACCCATAACAAGATCGGATTTGCACAAGTTTTCCACCACTGGAAAGCCACCATTCAGGGCTCTCACCTCGTCGTGGATCTGTGTCTCTGACGATTTTCTAGGCGGGGCGAGCGGCCCCGGAATAGGGCTACAACCACCGGCAAATTAGCCCACGCGCCGGGGCCGAGCAACAACAAAGGCAAGACATGTCCATCCGAAGAATGATTTGAAACAACACCCGAGCTCAGTTCGAGAATAACTCATGAACTAGAAATGCCAGAGAGACGAAATTTGTACCTGAGTGTGCCTTGAATATCACTGCACCCGAAAATTAGCCTTTTTGGGCCGATGTGCACCATCTTTGTACCGGAAATGGCCTGCAGGCGGGGACACTCCGAAAGCGCTTCAAAAGCATCTTCAGTGGGATTTGTGTACACAGAGGGGGGAGCTGCACACACAAAGAGAAGAAACGAAATAAATTACAATGAGGGTCAAATCACACCCATAACAAGATCGGATTTGCACAAGTTTTCCACCACTGGAAAGCCACCATTCAGGGCTCTCACCTCGTCGTAGATCCGTGTCTCTGACGATTTTCTAGGCGGGGCGAGCGGCCCCGGAATAGGGCTACAACCACCGGCAAATTAGCCCACGCGCTGGGGCCGAGCAACAACAAAGGCAAGACATGTCCATCCGAAGAATGATTTGAAACAACACCCGAGCTCAGTCCGAGAATAACTCATGAACTAGAAATGCCAGAGAGACGAAATTTGTACCTGAGTGTGCCTTGAATATCACTGCACCCGAAAATTAGCCTTTTTGGGCCGATGTGCACCATCTTTGTACCGGAAATGGCCTGCAGGCGGGGACACTCCGAAAGCGCTTCAAAAGCATCTTCAGTGGGATTTTTGTACACAGAGGGGGGAGCTGCACACACAAAGAGAAGAAACGAAATAAATTACAATGAGGGTCAAATCACACCCATAACAAGATCGGATTTGCACAAGTTTTCCACCACTGGAAAGCCACCATTCAGGGCTCTCACCTCGTCGTGGATCCGTGTCTCTGACGATTTTCTAGGCGGGGCGAGCGGCCCCGGAATAGGGCTACAACCACCGGCAAATTAGCCCACGCGCCGGGGCCGAGCAACAACAAAGGCAAGACATGTCCATCCGAAGAATGATTTGAAACAACACCCGAGCTCAGTTCGAGAATAACTCATGAACTAGAAATGCCAGAGAGACGAAATTTGTACCTGAGTGTGCCTTGAATATCACTGCACCCGAAAATTAGCCTTTTTGGGCCGATGTGCACCATCTTTGTACCGGAAATGGCCTGCAGGCGGGGACACTCCGAAAGCGCTTCAAAATCATCTTCAGTGGGATTTTTGTACACAGAGGGGGGAGCTGCACACACAAAGAGAAGAAACGAAATAAATTACAATGAGGGTCAAATCACACCCATAACAAGATCGGATTTGCACAAGTTTTCCACCACTGGAAAGCCACCATTCAGGGCTCTCACCTCGTCGTGGATCCGTGTCTCTGACGATTTTCTAGGCGGGGCGAGCGGCCCCGGAATAGGGCTACAACCACCGGCAAATTAGCCCACGCGCCGGGGCCGAGCAACAACAAAGGCAAGACATGTCCATCCGAAGAATGATTTGAAACAACACCCGAGCTCAGTTCGAGAATAACTCATGAACTAGAAATGCCAGAGAGACGAAATTTGTACCTGAGTGTGCCTTGAATATCACTGCACCCGAAAATTAGCCTTTTTGGGCCGATGTGCACCATCTTTGTACCGGAAATGGCCTGCAGGCGGGGACACTCCGAAAGCGCTTCAAAAGCATCTTCAGTGGGATTTTTGTACACAGAGGGGGGAGCTGCACACACAAAGAGAAGAAACGAAATAAATTACAATGAGGGTCAAATCACACCCATAACAAGATCGGATTTGCACAAGTTTTCCACCACTGGAAAGCCACCATTCAGGGCTCTCACCTCGTCGTGGATCCGTGTCTCTGACGATTTTCTAGGCGGGGCGAGCGGCCCCGGAATAGGGCTACAACCACCGGCAAATTAGCCCACGCGCCCAGGGCCGAGCAACAACAAAGGCAAGACATGTCCATCCGAAGAATGATTTGAAACAACACCCGAGCTCAGTTCGAGAATAACTCATGAACTAGAAATGCCAGAGAGACGAAATTTGTACCTGAGTGTGCCTTGAATATCACTGCACCCGAAAATTAGCCTTTTTGGGCCGATGTGCACCATCTTTGTACCGGAAATGGCCTGCAGGCGGGGACACTCCGAAAGCGCTTCAAAAGCATCTTCAGTGGGATTTTTGTACACAGAGGGGGGAGCTGCACACACAAAGAGAAGAAACGAAATAAATTACAATGAGGGTCAAATCACACCCATAACAAGATCGGATTTGCACAAGTTTTCCACCACTGGAAAGCCACCATTCAGGGCTCTCACCTCGTCGTGGATCCGTGTCTCTGACGATTTTCTAGGCGGGGCGAGCGGCCCCGGAATAGGGCTACAACCACCGGCAAATTAGCCCACGCGCCGGGGCCGAGCAACAACAAAGGCAAGACATGTCCATCCGAAGAATGATTTGAAACAACACCCGAGCTCAGTTCGAGAATAACTCATGAACTAGAAATGCCAGAGAGACGAAATTTGTACCTGAGTGTGCCTTGAATATCACTGCACCCGAAAATTAGCCTTTTTGGGCCGATGTGCACCGTCTTTGTACCGGAAATGGCCTGCAGGCGGGGACACTCCGAAAGCGCTTCAAAATCATCTTCAGTGGGATTTTTGTACACAGAGGGGGGAGCTGCACACACAAAGAGAAGAAACGAAATAAATTACAATGAGGGTCAAATCACACCCATAACAAGATCGGATTTGCACAAGTTTTCCACCACTGGAAAGCCACCATTCAGGGCTCTCACCTCGTCGTGGATCCGTGTCTCTGACGATTTTCTAGGCGGGGCGAGCGGCCCCGGAATAGGGCTACAACCACCGGCAAATTAGCCCACGCGCCGGGGCCGAGCAACAACAAAGGCAAGACATGTCCATCCGAAGAATGATTTGAAACAACACCCGAGCTCAGTTCGAGAATAACTCATGAACTAGAAATGCCAGAAAGACGAAATTTGTACCTGAGTGTGCCTTGAATATCACTGCACCCGAAAATTAGCCTTTTTGGGCCGATGTGCACCATCTTTGTACCGGAAATGGCCTGCAGGCGGGGACACTCCGAAAGCGCTTTAAAAGCATCTTCAGTGGGATTTTTGTACACAGAGGGGGGAGCTGCACACACAAAGAGAAGAAACGAAATAAATTACAATGAGGGTCAAATCACACCCATAACAAGATCGGATTTGCACAAGTTTTCCACCACTGGAAAGCCACCATTCAGGGCTCTCACCTCGTCGTGGATCCGTGTCTCTGACGATTTTCTAGGCGGGGCGAGCGGCCCCGGAATAGGGCTACAACCACCGGCAAATTAGCCCACGCGCCGGGGCCGAGCAACAACAAAGGCAAGACATGTCCATCCGAAGAATGATTTGAAACAACACCCGAGCTCAGTTCGAGAATAACTCATGAACTAGAAATGCCAGAGAGACGAAATTTGTACCTGAGTGTGCCTTGAATATCACTGCACCCGAAAATTAGCCTTTTTGGGCCGATGTGCACCATCTTTGTACCGGAAATGGCCTGCAGGCGGGGACACTCCGAAAGCGCTTCAAAAGCATCTTCAGTGGGATTTTTGTACACAGAGGGGGGAGCTGCACACACAAAGAGAAGAAACGAAATAAATTACAATGAGGGTCAAATCACACCCATAACAAGATCGGATTTGCACAAGTTTTCCACCACTGGAAAGCCACCATTCAGGGCTCTCACCTCGTCGTGGATCCGTGTCTCTGACGATTTTCTAGGCGGGGCGAGCGGCCCCGGAATAGGGCTACAACCACCGGCAAATTAGCCCACGCGCCGGGGCCGAGCAACAACAAAGGCAAGACATGTCCATCCGAAGAATGATTTGAAACAACACCCGAGCTCAGTTCGAGAATAACTCATGAACTAGAAATGCCAGAGAGACGAAATTTGTACCTGAGTGTGCCTTGAATATCACTGCACCCGAAAATTAGCCTTTTTGGGCCGATGTGCACCATCTTTGTACCGGAAATGGCCTGCAGGCGGGGACACTCCGAAAGCGCTTCAAAAGCATCTTCAGTGGGATTTTTGTACACAGAGGGGGGAGCTGCACACACAAAGAGAAGAAACGAAATAAATTACAATGAGGGTCAAATCACACCCATAACAAGATCGGATTTGCACAAGTTTTCCACCACTGGAAAGCCACCATTCAGGGCTCTCACCTCGTCGTAGATCCGTGTCTCTGACGATTTTCTAGGCGGGGCGAGCGGCCCCGGAATAGGGCTACAACCACCGGCAAATTAGCCCACGCGCCGGGGCCGAGCAACAACAAAGGCAAGACATGTCCATCCGAAGAATGATTTGAAACAACACCCGAGCTCAGTTCGAGAATAACTCATGAACTAGAAATGCCAGAGAGACGAAATTTGTACCTGAGTGTGCCTTGAATATCACTGCACCCGAAAATTAGCCTTTTTGGGCCGATGTGCACCATCTTTGTACCGGAAATGGCCTGCAGGCGGGGACACTCCGAAAGCGCTTCAAAAGCATCTTCAGTGGGATTTTTGTACACAGAGGGGGGAGCTGCACACACAAAGAGAAGAAACGAAATAAATTACAATGAGGGTCAAATCACACCCATAACAAGATCGGATTTGCACAAGTTTTCCACCACTGGAAAGCCACCATTCAGGGCTCTCACCTCGTCGTAGATCCGTGTCTCTGACGATTTTCTAGGCGGGGCGAGCGGCCCCGGAATAGGGCTACAACCACCGGCAAATTAGCCCACGCGCCGGGGCCGAGCAACAACAAAGGCAAGACATGTCCATCCGAAGAATGATTTGAAACAACACCCGAGCTCAGTTCGAGAATAACTCATGAACTAGAAATGCCAGAGAGACGAAATTTGTGCCTGAGTGTGCCTTGAATATCACTGCACCCGAAAATTAGCCTTTTTGGGCCGATGTGCACCATCTTTGTACCGGAAATGGCCTGCAGGCGGGGACACTCCGAAAGCGCTTCAAAAGCATCTTCAGTGGGATTTTTGTACACAGAGGGGGGAGCTGCACACACAAAGAGAAGAAACGAAATAAATTACAATGAGGGTCAAATCACACCCATAACAAGATCGGATTTGCACAAGTTTTCCACCACTGGAAAGCCACCATTCAGGGCTCTCACCTCGTCGTAGATCCGTGTCTCTGACGATTTTCTAGGCGGGGCGAGCGGCCCCGGAATAGGGCTACAACCACCGGCAAATTAGCCCACGCGCCGGGGCCGAGCAACAACAAAGGCAAGACATGTCCATCCGAAGAATGATTTGAAACAACACCCGAGCTCAGTCCGAGAATAACTCATGAACTAGAAATGCCAGAGAGACGAAATTTGTACCTGAGTGTGCCTTGAATATCACTGCACCCGAAAATTAGCCTTTTTGGGCCGATGTGCACCATCTTTGTACCGGAAATGGCCTGCAGGCGGGGACACTCCGAAAGCGCTTCAAAAGCATCTTCAGTGGGATTTTTGTACACAGAGGGGGGAGCTGCACACACAAAGAGAAGAAACGAAATAAATTACAATGAGGGTCAAATCACACCCATAACAAGATCGGATTTGCACAAGTTTTCCACCACTGGAAAGCCACCATTCAGGGCTCTCACCTCGTCGTGGATCCGTGTCTCTGACGATTTTCTAGGCGGGGCGAGCGGCCCCGGAATAGGGCTACAACCACCGGCAAATTAGCCCACGCGCCGGGGCCGAGCAACAACAAAGGCAAGACATGTCCATCCGAAGAATGATTTGAAACAACACCCGAGCTCAGTTCGAGAATAACTCATGAACTAGAAATGCCAGAGAGACGAAATTTGTACCTGAGTGTGCCTTGAATATCACTGCACGCGAAAATTAGCCTTTTTGGGCCGATGTGCACCATCTTTGTACCGGAAATGGCCTGCAGGCGGGGACACTCCGAAAGCGCTTCAAAAGCATCTTCAGTGGGATTTTTTTACACAGAGGGGGGAGCTGCACACACAAAGAGAAGAAACGAAATAAATTACAATGAGGGTCAAATCACACCCATAACAAGATCGGATTTGCACAAGTTTTCCACCACTGGAAAGCCACCATTCAGGGCTCTCACCTCGTCGTGGATCCGTGTCTCTGACGATTTTCTAGGCGGGGCGAGCGGCCCCGGAATAGGGCTACAACCACCGGCAAATTAGCCCACGCGCCGGGGCCGAGCAACAACAAAGGCAAGACATGTCCATCCGAAGAATGATTTGAAACAACACCCGAGCTCAGTTCGAGAATAACTCATGAACTAGAAATGCCAGAGAGACGAAATTTGTGCCTGAGTGTGCCTTGAATATCACTGCACCCGAAAATTAGCCTTTTTGGGCCGATGTGCACCATCTTTGTACCGGAAATGGCCTGCAGGCGGGGACACTCCGAAAGCGCTTCAAAAGCATCTTCAGTGGGATTTTTGTACACAGAGGGGGGAGCTGCACACACAAAGAGAAGAAACGAAATAAATTACAATGAGGGTCAAATCACACCCATAACAAGATCGGATTTGCACAAGTTTTCCACCACTGGAAAGCCACCATTCAGGGCTCTCACCTCGTCGTAGATCCGTGTCTCTGACGATTTTCTAGGCGGGGCGAGCGGCCCCGGAATAGGGCTACAACCACCGGCAAATTAGCCCACGCGCCGGGGCCGAGCAACAACAAAGGCAAGACATGTCCATCCGAAGAATGATTTGAAACAACACCCGAGCTCAGTCCGAGAATAACTCATGAACTAGAAATGCCAGAGAGACGAAATTTGTACCTGAGTGTGCCTTGAATATCACTGCACCCGAAAATTAGCCTTTTTGGGCCGATGTGCACCATCTTTGTACCGGAAATGGCCTGCAGGCGGGGACACTCCGAAAGCGCTTCAAAAGCATCTTCAGTGGGATTTTTGTACACAGAGGGGGGAGCTGCACACACAAAGAGAAGAAACGAAATAAATTACAATGAGGGTCAAATCACACCCATAACAAGATCGGATTTGCACAAGTTTTCCACCACTGGAAAGCCACCATTCAGGGCTCTCACCTCGTCGTGGATCCGTGTCTCTGACGATTTTCTAGGCGGGGCGAGCGGCCCCGGAATAGGGCTACAACCACCGGCAAATTAGCCCACGCGCCGGGGCCGAGCAACAACAAAGGCAAGACATGTCCATCCGAAGAATGATTTGAAACAACACCCGAGCTCAGTTCGAGAATAACTCATGAACTAGAAATGCCAGAGAGACGAAATTTGTACCTGAGTGTGCCTTGAATATCACTGCACCCGAAAATTAGCCTTTTTGGGCCGATGTGCACCATCTTTGTACCGGAAATGGCCTGCAGGCGGGGACACTCCGAAAGCGCTTCAAAAGCATCTTCAGTGGGATTTTTGTACACAGAGGGGGGAGCTGCACACACAAAGAGAAGAAACGAAATAAATTACAATGAGGGTCAAATCACACCCATAACAAGATCGGATTTGCACAAGTTTTCCACCACTGGAAAGCCACCATTCAGGGCTCTCACCTCGTCGTGGATCCGTGTCTCTGACGATTTTCTAGGCGGGGCGAGCGGCCCCGGAATAGGGCTACAACCACCGGCAAATTAGCCCACGCGCCGGGGCCGAGCAACAACAAAGGCAAGACATGTCCATCCGAAGAATGATTTGAAACAACACCCGAGCTCAGTTCGAGAATAACTCATGAACTAGAAATGCCAGAGAGACGAAATTTGTACCTGAGTGTGCCTTGAATATCACTGCACCCGAAAATTAGCCTTTTTGGGCCGATGTGCACCTTCTTTGTACCGGAAATGGCCTGCAGGCGGGGACACTCCGAAAGCGCTTCAACACCCGAGCTCAGTCCGAGAATAACTCATGAACTAGAAATGCCAGAGAGACGAAATTTGTACCTGAGTGTGCCTTGAATATCACTGCACCCGAAAATTAGCCTTTTTGGGCCGATGTGCACCATCTTTGTACCGGAAATGGCCTGCAGGCGGGGACACTCCGAAAGCGCTTCAAAAGCATCTTCAGTGGGATTTTTGTACACAGAGGGGGGAGCTGCACACACAAAGAGAGGAAACGAAATAAATTACAATGAGGGTCAAATCACACCCATAACAAGATCGGATTTGCACAAGTTTTCCACCACTGGAAAGCCACCATTCAGGGCTCTCACCTCGTCGTGGATCCGTGTCTCTGACGATTTTCTAGGCGGGGCGAGCGGCCCCGGAATAGGGCTACAACCACCGGCAAATTAGCCCACGCGCCGGGGCCGAGCAACAACAAAGGCAAGACATGTCCATCCGAAGAATGATTTGAAACAACACCCGAGCTCAGTTCGAGAATATTTCATGAACTAGAAATGCCAGAGAGACGAAATTTGTACCTGAGTGTGCCTTGAATATCACTGCACCCGAAAATTAGCCTTTTTGGGCCGATGTGCACCATCTTTGTACCGGAAATGGCCTGCAGGCGGGGACACCCCGAAAGCGCTTCAAAAGCATCTTCAGTGGGATTTTTGTACACAGAGGGGGGAGCTGCACACACAAAGAGAAGAAACGAAATAAATTACAATGAGGGTCAAATCACACCCATAACAAGATCGGATTTGCACAAGTTTTCCACCACTGGAAAGCCACCATTCAGGGCTCTCACCTCGTTGTGGATCCGTGTCTCTGACGATTTTCTAGGCGGGGCGAGCGGCCCCGGAATAGGGCTACAACCACCGGCAAATTAGCCCACGCGCCGGGGCCGAGCAACAACAAAGGCAAGACATGTCCATCCGAAGAATGATTTGAAACAACACCCGAGCTCAGTTCGAGAATAACTCATGAACTAGAAATGCCAGAGAGACGAAATTTGTACCTGAGTGTGCCTTGAATATCACTGCACCCGAAAATTAGCCTTTTTGGGCCGATGTGCACCATCTTTGTACCGGAAATGGCCTGCAGGCGGGGACACTCCGAAAGCGCTTCAAAAGCATCTTCAGTGGGATTTTTGTACACAGAGGGGGGAGCTGCACACACAAAGAGAAGAAACGAAATAAATTACAATGAGGGTCAAATCACACCCATAACAAGATCGGATTTGCACAAGTTTTCCACCACTGGAAAGCCACCATTCAGGGCTCTCACCTCGTCGTGGATCCGTGTCTCTGACGATTTTCTAGGCGGGGCGAGCGGCCCCGGAATAGGGCTACAACCACCGGCAAATTAGCCCACGCGCCGGGGCCGAGCAACAACAAAGGCAAGACATGTCCATCCGAAGAATGATTTGAAACAACACCCGAGCTCAGTTCGAGAATAACTCATGAACTAGAAATGCCAGAGAGACGAAATTTGTACCTGAGTGTGCCTTGAATATCACTGCACCCGAAAATTAGCCTTTTTGGGCCGATGTGCACCATCTTTGTACCGGAAATGGCCTGCAGGCGGGGACACTCCGAAAGCGCTTCAAAAGCATCTTCAGTGGGATTTTTGTACACAGAGGGGGGAGCTGCACACACAAAGAGAAGAAACGAAATAAATTACAATGAGGGTCAAATCACACCCATAACAAGATCGGATTTGCACAAGTTTTCCACCACTGGAAAGCCACCATTCAGGGCTCTCACCTCGTCGTGGATCCGTGTCTCTGACGATTTTCTAGGCGGGGCGAGCGGCCCCGGAATAGGGCTATAACCACCGGCAAATTAGCCCACGCGCCGGGGCCGAGCAACAACAAAGGCAAGACATGTCCATCCGAAGAATGATTTGAAACAACACCCGAGCTCAGTTCGAGAATAACTCATGAACTAGAAATGCCAGAGAGACGAAATTTGTACCTGAGTGTGCCTTGAATATCACTGCACCCGAAAATTAGCCTTTTTGGGCCGATGTGCACCATCTTTGTACCGGAAATGGCCTGCAGGCGGGGACACTCCGAAAGCGCTTCAAAAGCATCTTCAGTGGGATTTTTGTACACAGAGGGGGGAGCTGCACACACAAAGAGAAGAAACGAAATAAATTACAATGAGGGTCAAATCACACCCATAACAAGATCGGATTTGCACAAGTTTTCCACCACTGGAAAGCCACCATTCAGGGCTCTCACCTCGTCGTGGATCCGTGTCTCTGACGATTTTCTAGGCGGGGCGAGCGGCCCCGGAATAGGGCTACAACCACCGGCAAATTAGCCCACGCGCCGGGGCCGAGCAACAACAAAGGCAAGACATGTCCATCCGAAGAATGATTTGAAACAACACCCGAGCTCAGTTCGAGAATAACTCATGAACTAGAAATGCCAGAGAGACGAAATTTGTACCAGAGTGTGCCTTGAATATCACTGCACCCGAAAATTAGCCTTTTTGGGCCGATGTGCACCATCTTTGTACCGGAAATGGTTTGCAGGCGGGGACACTCCGAAAGCGCTTCAAAAGCATCTTCAGTGGAATTTTTGTACACAGAGGGGGGAGCTGCACACACAAAGAGAAGAAACGAAATAAATTACAATGAGGGTCAAATCACACCCATAACAAGATCGGATTTGCACAAGTTTTCCACCACTGGAAAGCCACCATTCAGGGCTCTCACCTCGTCGTGGATCCGTGTCTCTGACGATTTTCTAGGCGGGGCGAGCGGCCCCGGAATAGGGCTACAACCACCGGCAAATTAGCCCACGCGCCGGGGCCGAGCAACAACAAAGGCAAGACATGTCCATCCGAAGAATGATTTGAAACAACACCCGAGCTCAGTTCGAGAATAACTCATGAACTAGAAATGCCAGAGAGACGAAATTTGTACCTGAGTGTGCCTTGAATATCACTGCACCCGAAAATTAGCCTTTTTGGGCCGATGTGCACCATCTTTGTACCGGAAATGGCCTGCAGGCGGGGACACTCCGAAAGCGCTTCAAAAGCATCATCAGTGGGATTTTTGTACACAGAGGGGGGAGCTGCACACACAAAGAGAAGAAACGAAATAAATTACAATGAGGGTCAAATCACACCCATAACAAGATCGGATTTGCACAAGTTTTCCACCACTGGAAAGCCACCATTCAGGGCTCTCACCTCGTCGTGGATCCGTGTCTCTGACGATTTTCTAGGCGGGGCGAGCGGCCCCGGAATAGGGCTACAACCACCGGCAAATTAGCCCACGCGCCGGGGCCGAGCAACAACAAAGGCAAGACATGTCCATCCGAAGAATGATTTGAAACAACACCCGAGCTCAGTTCGAGAATAACTCATGAACTAGAAATGCCAGAGAGACGAAATTTGTACCTGAGTGTGCCTTGAATATCACTGCACCCGAAAATTAGCCTTTTTGGGCCGATGTGCACCATCTTTGTACCGGAAATGGCCTGCAGGCGGGGACACTCCGAAAGCGCTTCAAAAGCATCTTCAGTGGGATTTTTGTACACAGAGGGGGGAGCTGCACACACAAAGAGAAGAAACGAAATAAATTACAATGAGGGTCAAATCACACCCATAACAAGATCGGATTTGCACAAGTTTTCCACCACTGGAAAGCCACCATTCAGGGCTCTCACCTCGTCGTGGATCCGTGTCTCTGACGATTTTCTAGGCGGGGCGAGCGGCCCCGGAATAGGGCTACAACCACCGGCAAATTAGCCCACGCGCCGGGGCCGAGCAACAACAAAGGCAAGACATGTCCATCCGAAGAATGATTTGAAACAACACCCGAGCTCAGTTCGAGAATAACTCATGAACTAGAAATGCCAGAGAGACGAAATTTGTACCTGAGTGTGCCTTGAATATCACTGCACCCGAAAATTAGCCTTTTTGGGCCGATGTGCACCATCTTTGTACCGGAAATGGCCTGCAGGCGGGGACACTCCGAAAGCGCTTCAAAAGCATCTTCAGTGGGATTTTTGTACACAGAGGGGGGAGCTGCACACACAAAGAGAAGAAACGAAATAAATTACAATGAGGGTCAAATCACACCCATAACAAGATCGGATTTGCACAAGTTTTCCACCACTGGAAAGCCACCATTCAGGGCTCTCACCTCGTCGTGGATCCGTGTCTCTGACGATTTTCTAGGCGGGGCGAGCGGCCCCGGAATAGGGCTACAACCACCGGCAAATTAGCCCACGCGCCGGGGCCGAGCAACAACAAAGGCAAGACATGTCCATCCGAAGAATGATTTGAAACAACACCCGAGCTCAGTTCGAGAATAACTCATGAACTAGAAATGCCAGAGAGACGAAATTTGTACCTGAGTGTGCCTTGAATATCACTGCACCCGAAAATTAGCCTTTTTGGGCCGATGTGCACCATCTTTGTACCGGAAATGGCCTGCAGGCGGGGACACTCCGAAAGCGCTTCAAAAGCATCTTCAGTGGGATTTTTGTACACAGAGGGGGGAGCTGCACACACAAAGAGAAGAAACGAAATAAATTACAATGAGGGTCAAATCACACCCATAACAAGATCGGATTTGCACAAGTTTTCCACCACTGGAAAGCCACCATTCAGGGCTCTCACCTCGTCGTGGATCCGTGTCTCTGACGATTTTCTAGGCGGGGCGAGCGGCCCCGGAATAGGGCTACAACCACCGGCAAATTAGCCCACGCGCCGGGGCCGAGCAACAACAAAGGCAAGACATGTCCATCCGAAGAATGATTTGAAACAACACCCGAGCTCAGTTCGAGAATAACTCATGAACTAGAAATGCCAGAGAGACGAAATTTGTACCTGAGTGTGCCTTGAATATCACTGCACCCGAAAATTAGCCTTTTTGGGCCGATGTGCACCATCTTTGTACCGGAAATGGCCTGCAGGCGGGGACACTCCGAAAGCGCTTCAAAAGCATCTTCAGTGGGATTTTTGTACACAGAGGGGGGAGCTGCACACACAAAGAGAAGAAACGAAATAAATTACAATGAGGGTCAAATCACACCCATAACAAGATCGGATTTGCACAAGTTTTCCACCACTGGAAAGCCACCATTCAGGGCTCTCACCTCGTCGTGGATCCGTGTCTCTGACGATTTTCTAGGCGGGGCGAGCGGCCCCGGAATAGGGCTATAACCACCGGCAAATTAGCCCACGCGCCGGGGCCGAGCAACAACAAAGGCAAGACATGTCCATCCGAAGAATGATTTGAAACAACACCCGAGCTCAGTTCGAGAATAACTCATGAACTAGAAATGCCAGAGAGACGAAATTTGTACCTGAGTGTGCCTTGAATATCACTGCACCCGAAAATTAGCCTTTTTGGGCCGATGTGCACCATCTTTGTACCGGAAATGGCCTGCAGGCGGGGACACTCCGAAAGCGCTTCAAAAGCATCATCAGTGGGATTTTTGTACACAGAGGGGGGAGCTGCACACACAAAGAGAAGAAACGAAATAAATTACAATGAGGGTCAAATCACACCCATAACAAGATCGGATTTGCACAAGTTTTCCACCACTGGAAAGCCACCATTCAGGGCTCTCACCTCGTCGTGGATCCGTGTCTCTGACGATTTTCTAGGCGGGGCGAGCGGCCCCAGAATAGGGCTACAACCACCGGCAAATTAGCCCACGCGCCGGGGCCGAGCAACAACAAAGGCAAGACATGTCCATCCGAAGAATGATTTGAAACAACACCCGAGCTCAGTTCGAGAATAACTCATGAACTAGAAATGCCAGAGAGACGAAATTTGTACCTGAGTGTGCCTTGAATATCACTGCACCCGAAAATTAGCCTTTTTGGGCCGATGTGCACCATCTTTGTACCGGAAATGGCCTGCAGGCGGGGACACTCCGAAAGCGCTTCAAAAGCATCTTCAGTGGGATTTTTGTACACAGAGGGGGGAGCTGCACACACAAAGAGAAGAAACGAAATAAATTACAATGAGGGTCAAATCACACCCATAACAAGATCGGATTTGCACAAGTTTTCCACCACTGGAAAGCCACCATTCAGGGCTCTCACCTCGTCGTGGATCCGTGTCTCTGACGATTTTCTAGGCGGGGCGAGCGGCCCCGGAATAGGGCTACAACCACCGGCAAATTAACCCACGCGCCGGGGCCGAGCAACAACAAAGGCAAGACATGTCCATCCGAAGAATGATTTGAAACAACACCCGAGCTCAGTTCGAGAATAACTCATGAACTAGAAATGCCAGAGAGACGAAATTTGTACCTGAGTGTGCCTTGAATATCACTGCACCCGAAAATTAGCCTTTTTGGGCCGATGTGCACCATCTTTGTACCGGAAATGGCCTGCAGGCGGGGACACTCCGAAAGCGCTTCAAAAGCATCTTCAGTGGGATTTTTGTACACAGAGGGGGGAGCTGCACACACAAAGAGAAGAAACGAAATAAATTACAATGAGGGTCAAATCACACCCATAACAAGATCGGATTTGCACAAGTTTTCCACCACTGGAAAGCCACCATTCAGGGCTCTCACCTCGTCGTGGATCCGTGTCTCTGACGATTTTCTTGGCGGGGCGAGCGGCCCCGGAATAGGGCTACAACCACCGGCAAATTAGCCCAAGCGCCGGGGCCGAGCAACAACAAAGGCAAGACATGTCCATCCGAAGAATGATTTGAAACAACACCCGAGCTCAGTTCGAGAATAACTCATGAACTAGAAATGCCAGAGAGACGAAATTTGTACCTGAGTGTGCCTTGAATATCACTGCACCCGAAAATTAGCCGTTTTGGGCCGATGTGCACCATCTTTGTACCGGAAATGGCCTGCAGGCGGGGACACTCCGAAAGCGCTTCAAAAGCATCTTCAGTGGGATTTTTGTACACAGAGGGGGGAGCTGCACACACAAAGAGAAGAAACGAAATAAATTACAATGAGGGTCAAATCACACCCATAACAAGATCGGATTTGCACAAGTTTTCCACCACTGGAAAGCCACCATTCAGGGCTCTCACCTCGTCGTGGATCCGTGTCTCTGACGATTTTCTTGGCGGGGCGAGCGGCCCCGGAATAGGGCTACAACCACCGGCAAATTAGCCCAAGCGCCGGGGCCGAGCAACAACAAAGGCAAGACATGTCCATCCGAAGAATGATTTGAAACAACACCCGAGCTCAGTTCGAGAATAACTCATGAACTAGAAATGCCAGAGAGACGAAATTTGTACCTGAGTGTGCCTTGAATATCACTGCACCCGAAAATTAGCCTTTTTGGGCCGATGTGCACCATCTTTGTACCGGAAATGGCCTGCAGGCGGGGACACTCCGAAAGCGCTTCAAAAGCATCTTCAGTGGGATTTTTGTACACAGAGGGGGGAGCTGCACACACAAAGAGAAGAAACGAAATAAATTACAATGAGGGTCAAATCACACCCATAACAAGATCGGATTTGCACAAGTTTTCCACCACTGGAAAGCCACCATTCAGGGCTCTCACCTCGTCGTGGATCCGTGTCTCTGACGATTTTCTAGGCGGGGCGAGCGGCCCCGGAATAGGGCTATAACCACCGGCAAATTAGCCCACGCGCCGGGGCCGAGCAACAACAAAGGCAAGACATGTCCATCCGAAGAATGATTTGAAACAACACCCGAGCTCAGTTCGAGAATAACTCATGAACTAGAAATGCCAGAGAGACGAAATTTGTACCTGAGTGTGCCTTGAATATCACTGCACCCGAAAATTAGCCTTTTTGGGCCGATGTGCACCATCTTTGTACCGGAAATGGCCTGCAGGCGGGGACACTCCGAAAGCGCTTCAAAAGCATCATCAGTGGGATTTTTGTACACAGAGGGGGGAGCTGCACACACAAAGAGAAGAAACGAAATAAATTACAATGAGGGTCAAATCACACCCATAACAAGATCGGATTTGCACAAGTTTTCCACCACTGGAAAGCCACCATTCAGGGCTCTCACCTCGTCGTGGATCCGTGTCTCTGACGATTTTCTAGGCGGGGCGAGCGGCCCCAGAATAGGGCTACAACCACCGGCAAATTAGCCCACGCGCCGGGGCCGAGCAACAACAAAGGCAAGACATGTCCATCCGAAGAATGATTTGAAACAACACCCGAGCTCAGTTCGAGAATAACTCATGAACTAGAAATGCCAGAGAGACGAAATTTGTACCTGAGTGTGCCTTGAATATCACTGCACCCGAAAATTAGCCTTTTTGGGCCGATGTGCACCATCTTTGTACCGGAAATGGCCTGCAGGCGGGGACACTCCGAAAGCGCTTCAAAAGCATCTTCAGTGGGATTTTTGTACACAGAGGGGGGAGCTGCACACACAAAGAGAAGAAACGAAATAAATTACAATGAGGGTCAAATCACACCCATAACAAGATCGGATTTGCACATGTTTTCCACCACTGGAAAGCCACCATTCAGGGCTCTCACCTCGTCGTGGATCCGTGTCTCTGACGATTTTCTAGGCGGGGCGAGCGGCCCCGGAATAGGGCTACAACCACCGGCAAATTAACCCACGCGCCGGGGCCGAGCAACAACAAAGGCAAGACATGTCCATCCGAAGAATGATTTGAAACAACACCCGAGCTCAGTTCGAGAATAACTCATGAACTAGAAATGCCAGAGAGACGAAATTTGTACCTGAGTGTGCCTTGAATATCACTGCACCCGAAAATTAGCCTTTTTGGGCCGATGTGCACCATCTTTGTACCGGAAATGGCCTGCAGGCGGGGACACTCCGAAAGCGCTTCAAAAGCATCTTCAGTGGGATTTTTGTACACAGAGGGGGGAGCTGCACACACAAAGAGAAGAAACGAAATAAATTACAATGAGGGTCAAATCACACCCATAACAAGATCGGATTTGCACAAGTTTTCCACCACTGGAAAGCCACCATTCAGGGCTCTCACCTCGTCGTGGATCCGTGTCTCTGACGATTTTCTTGGCGGGGCGAGCGGCCCCGGAATAGGGCTACAACCACCGGCAAATTAGCCCAAGCGCCGGGGCCGAGCAACAACAAAGGCAAGACATGTCCATCCGAAGAATGATTTGAAACAACACCCGAGCTCAGTTCGAGAATAACTCATGAACTAGAAATGCCAGAGAGACGAAATTTGTACCTGAGTGTGCCTTGAATATCACTGCACCCGAAAATTAGCCGTTTTGGGCCGATGTGCACCATCTTTGTACCGGAAATGGCCTGCAGGCGGGGACACTCCGAAAGCGCTTCAAAAGCATCTTCAGTGGGATTTTTGTACACAGAGGGGGGAGCTGCACACACAAAGAGAAGAAACGAAATAAATTACAATGAGGGTCAAATCACACCCATAACAAGATCGGATTTGCACAAGTTTTCCACCACTGGAAAGCCACCATTCAGGGCTCTCACCTCGTCGTGGATCCGTGTCTCTGACGATTTTCTTGGCGGGGCGAGCGGCCCCGGAATAGGGCTACAACCACCGGCAAATTAGCCCAAGCGCCGGGGCCGAGCAACAACAAAGGCAAGACATGTCCATCCGAAGAATGATTTGAAACAACACCCGAGCTCAGTTCGAGAATAACTCATGAACTAGAAATGCCAGAGAGACGAAATTTGTACCTGAGTGTGCCTTGAATATCACTGCACCCGAAAATTAGCCTTTTTGGGCCGATGTGCACCATCTTTGTACCGAAAATGGCCTGCAGGCGGGGACACTCCGAAAGCGCTTCAAAAGCATCTTCAGTGGGATTTTTGTACACAGAGGGGGGAGCTGCACACACAAAGAGAAGAAACGAAATAAATTACAATGAGGGTCAAATCACACCCATAACAAGATCGGATTTGCACAAGTTTTCCACCACTGGAAAGCCACCATTCAGGGCTCTCACCTCGTCGTGGATCCGTGTCTCTGACGATTTTCTAGGCGGGGCGAGCGGCCCCGGAATAGGTCTACAACCACCGGCAAATTAGCCCACGCGCCGGGGCCGAGCAACAACAAAGGCAAGACATGTCCATCCGAAGAATGATTTGAAACAACACCCGAGCTCAGTTCGAGAATAACTCATGAACTAGAAATGCCAGAGAGACGAAATTTGTACCTGAGTGTGCCTTGAATATCACTGCACCCGAAAATTAGCCTTTTTGGGCCGATGTGCACCATCTTTGTACCGGAAATGGCCTGCAGGCGGGGACACTCCGAAAGCGCTTCAAAAGCATCTTCAGTGGGATTTTTGTACACAGAGGGGGGAGCTGCACACACAAAGAGAAGAAACGAAATAAATTACAATGAGGGTCAAATCACACCCATAACAAGATCGGATTTGCACAAGTTTTCCACCACTGGAAAGCCACCATTCAGGGCTCTCACCTCGTTGTGGATCCGTGTCTCTGACGATTTTCTAGGCGGGGCGAGCGGCCCCGGAATAGGGCTACAACCACCGGCAAATTAGCCCACGCGCCGGGGCCGAGCAACAACAAAGGCAAGACATGTCCATCCGAAGAATGATTTGAAACAACACCCGAGCTCAGTTCGAGAATAACTCATGAACTAGAAATGCCAGAGAGACGAAATTTGTACCTGAGTGTGCCTTGAATATCACTGCACCCGAAAATTAGCCTTTTTGGGCCGATGTGCACCATCTTTGTACCGGAAATGGCCTGCAGGCGGGGACACTCCGAAAGCGCTTCAAAAGCATCATCAGTGGGATTTTTGTACACAGAGGGGGGAGCTGCACACACAAAGAGAAGAAACGAAATAAATTACAATGAGGGTCAAATCACACCCATAACAAGATCGGATTTGCACAAGTTTTCCACCACTGGAAAGCCACTATTCAGGGCTCTCACCTCGTCGTGGATCCGTGTCTCTGACGATTTTCTAGGCGGGGCGAGCGGCCCCGGAATAGGGCTACAACCACCGGCAAATTAGCCCACGCGCCGGGGCCGAGCAACAACAAAGGCAAGACATGTCCATCCGAAGAATGATTTGAAACAACACCCGAGCTCAGTTCGAGAATAACTCATGAACTAGAAATGCCAGAGAGACGAAATTTGTACCTGAGTGTGCCTTGAATATCACTGCACCCGAAAATTAGCCTTTTTGGGCCGATGTGCACCATCTTTGTACCGGAAATGGCCTGCAGGCGGGGACACTCCGAAAGCGCTTCAAAAGCATCTTCAGTGGGATTTTTGTACACAGAGGGGGGAGCTGCACACACAAAGAGAAGAAACGAAATAAATTACAATGAGGGTCAAATCACACCCATAACAAGATCGGATTTGCACAAGTTTTCCACCACTGGAAAGCCACCATTCAGGGCTCTCACCTCGTCGTAGATCCGTGTCTCTGACGATTTTCTAGGCGGGGCGAGCGGCCCCGGAATAGGGCTACAACCACCGGCAAATTAGCCCACGCGCCGGGGCCGAGCAACAACAAAGGCAAGACATGTCCATCCGAAGAATGATTTGAAACAACACCCGAGCTCAGTCCGAGAATAACTCATGAACTAGAAATGCCAGAGAGACGAAATTTGTACCTGAGTGTGCCTTGAATATCACTGCACCCGAAAATTAGCCTTTTTGGGCCGATGTGCACCATCTTTGTACCGGAAATGGCCTGCAGGCGGGGACACTCCGAAAGCGCTTCAAAAGCATCATCAGTGGGATTTTTGTACACAGAGGGGGGAGCTGCACACACAAAGAGAAGAAACGAAATAAATTACAATGAGGGTCAAATCACACCCATAACAAGATCGGATTTGCACAAGTTTTCCACCACTGGAAAGCCACTATTCAGGGCTCTCACCTCGTCGTGGATCCGTGTCTCTGACGATTTTCTAGGCGGGGCGAGCGGCCCCGGAATAGGGCTACAACCACCGGCAAATTAGCCCACGCGCCGGGGCCGAGCAACAACAAAGGCAAGACATGTCCATCCGAAGAATGATTTGAAACAACACCCGAGCTCAGTTCGAGAATAACTCATGAACTAGAAATGCCAGAGAGACGAAATTTGTACCTGAGTGTGCCTTGAATATCACTGCACCCGAAAATTAGCCTTTTTGGGCCGATGTGCACCATCTTTGTACCGGAAATGGCCTGCAGGCGGGGACACTCCGAAAGCGCTTCAAAAGCATCTTCAGTGGGATTTTTGTACACAGAGGGGGGAGCTGCACACACAAAGAGAAGAAACGAAATAAATTACAATGAGGGTCAAATCACACCCATAACAAGATCGGATTTGCACAAGTTTTCCACCACTGGAAAGCCACCATTCAGGGCTCTCACCTCGTCGTAGATCCGTGTCTCTGACGATTTTCTAGGCGGGGCGAGCGGCCCCGGAATAGGGCTACAACCACCGGCAAATTAGCCCACGCGCCGGGGCCGAGCAACAACAAAGGCAAGACATGTCCATCCGAAGAATGATTTGAAACAACACCCGAGCTCAGTCCGAGAATAACTCATGAACTAGAAATGCCAGAGAGACGAAATTTGTACCTGAGTGTGCCTTGAATATCACTGCACCCGAAAATTAGCCTTTTTGGGCCGATGTGCACCATCTTTGTACCGGAAATGGCCTGCAGGCGGGGACACTCCGAAAGCGCTTCAAAAGCATCTTCAGTGGGATTTTTGTACACAGAGGGGGGAGCTGCACACACAAAGAGAAGAAACGAAATAAATTACAATGAGGGTCAAATCACACCCATAACAAGATCGGATTTGCACAAGTTTTCCACCACTGGAAAGCCACCATTCAGGGCTCTCACCTCGTCGTGGATCCGTGTCTCTGACGATTTTCTTGGCGGGGCGAGCGGCCCCGGAATAGGGCTACAACCACCGGCAAATTAGCCCACGCGCCGGGGCCGAGCAACAACAAAGGCAAGACATGTCCATCCGAAGAATGATTTGAAACAACACCCGAGCTCAGTTCGAGAATAACTCATGAACTAGAAATGCCAGAGAGACGAAATTTGTACCTGAGTGTGCCTTGAATATCACTGCACCCAAAAATTAGCCTTTTTGGGCCGATGTGCACCATCTTTGTACCGGAAATGGCCTGCAGGCGGGGACACTCCGAAAGCGCTTCAAAAGCATCTTCAGTGGGATTTTTGTACACAGAGGGGGGAGCTGCACACACAAAAAGAAGAAACGAAATAAATTACAATGAGGGTCAAATCATACCCATAACAAGATCGGATTTGCACAAGTTTTCCACCACTGGAAAGCCACCATTCAGGGCTCTCACCTCGTCGTGGATCCGTGTCTCTGACGATTTTCTAGGCTGGGCGAGCGGCCCCGGATTAGGGCTACAACCACCGGCAAATTAGCCCACGCGCCGGGGCCGAGCAACAACAAAGGCAAGACATGTCCATCCGAAGAATGATTTAAACAACACCCGAGCTCAGTTCGAGAATAACTCATGAACTAGAAACGCCAGAGAGACGAAATTTGTACCTGAGTGTGCCTTGAATATCACTGCACACGAAAATTAGCCTTTTTGGGCCGATGTGCACCATCTTTGTACCGGAAATGGCCTGCAGGCGGGGACACTCCGAAAGCGCTTCAAAAGCATCTTCAGTGGGATTTTTGTACACAAAGGGGGAGCTGCACACACAAAAAGAAGAAACGAAATAAATTACAATGAGGGTCAAATCACACCCATACCAAGATCGGATTTGCACAAGTTTTCCACCACTGGAAAGCCACCATTCAGGGCTCTCACCTCGTCGTGGATCCGTGTCTCTGACGATTTTCAAGGCGGGGCGAGCGGCCCCGGAATAGGGCTACAACCACCGGCAAATTAGCCCACGCGCCGGGGCCGAGCAACAACAAAGGCAAGACATGTCCATCCGAAGAATGATTTGAAACAACACCCGAGCTCAGTTCGAGAATAACTCATGAACTAGAAATGCCAGAGAGACGAAATTTGTACCTGAGTGTGCCTTGAATATCACTGCACCCGAAAATTAGCCTTTTTGGGCCGATGTGCACCATCTTTGTACCGGAAATGGCCTGCAGGCGGGGACACTTCGAAAGCGCATCAAAAGCATCTTCAGTGGGATTTTTGTACACAGAGGGGGGAGCTGCACACACAAAGAGAAGAAACGAAATAAATTACAATGAGGGTCAAATCACACCCATAACAAGATCGGATTTGCACAAGTTTTCCACCACTGGAAAGCCACCATTCAGGGCTCTCACCTCGTCGTAGATCCGTGTCTCTGACGATTTTCTAGGCGGGGCGAGCGGCCCCGGAATAGGGCTACAACCACCGGCAAATTAGCCCACGCGCCGGGGCCGAGCAACAACAAAGGCAAGACATGTCCATCCGAAGAATGATTTGAAACAACACCCGAGCTCAGTTCGAGAATAACTCATGAACTAGAAATGCCAGAGAGACGAAATTTGTACCTGAGTGTGCCTTGAATATCACTGCACCCGAAAATTAGCCTTTTTGGGCCGATGTGCACCATCTTTGTACCGGAAATGGCCTGCAGGCGGGGACACTCCGAAAGCGCTTCAAAAGCATCTTCAGTGGGATTTTTGTACACAGAGGGGGGAGCTGCACACACAAAGAGAAGAAACGAAATAAATTACAATGAGGGTCAAATCACACCCATAACAAGATCGGATTTGCACAAGTTTTCCACCACTGGAAAGCCACCATTCAGGGCTCTCACCTCGTCGTAGATCCGTGTCTCTGACGATTTTCTAGGCGGGGCGAGCGGCCCCGGAATAGGGCTACAACCACCGGCAAATTAGCCCACGCGCCGGGGCCGAGCAACAACAAAGGCAAGACATGTCCATCCGAAGAATGATTTGAAACAACACCCGAGCTCAGTTCGAGAATAACTCATGAACTAGAAACGCCAGAGAGACGAAATTTGTACCTGAGTGTGCCTTGAATATCACTGCACACGAAAATTAGCCTTTTTGGGCCGATGTGCACCATCTTTGTACCGGAAATGGCCTGCAGGCGGGGACACTCCGAAAGCGCTTCAAAAGCATCTTCAGTGGGATTTTTGTACACAGAGGGGGGAGCTGCACACACAAAAAGAAGAAACGAAATAAATTACAATGAGGGTCAAATCACACCCATAACAAGATCGGATTTGCACAAGTTTTCCACCACTGGAAAGCCACCATTCAGGGCTCTCACCTCGTTGTGGATCCGTGTCTCTGACGATTTTCTAGGCGGGGCGAGCGGCCCCGGAATAGGGCTACAACCACCGGCAAATTAGCCCACGCGCCGGGGCCGAGCAACAACAAGGGCAAGACATGTCCATCCGAAGAATGATTTGAAACAACACCCGAGCTCAGTTCGAGAATAACTCATGAACTAGAAACGCCAGAGAGACGAAATTTGTACCTGAGTGTGTCTTGAATATCACTGCACACGAAAATTAGCCTTTTTGGGCCGATGTGCACCATCTTTGTACCGGAAATGGCCTGCAGGCGGGGACACTCCGAAAGCGCTTCAAAAGCATCTTCAGTGGGATTTTTGTACACAGAGGGGGGAGCTGCACACACAAAAAGAAGAAACGAAATAAATTACAATGAGGGTCAAATCACACCCATAACAAGATCGGATTTGCACAAGTTTTCCACCACTGGAAAGCCACCATTCAGGGCTCTCACCTCGTCGTGGATCCGTGTCTCTGACGATTTTCTAGGCGGGGCGAGCGGCCCCGGAATAGGGCTACAACCACCGGCAAATTAGCCCACGCGCCGGGGCCGAGCAACAACAAAGGCAAGACATGTCCATCCGAAGAATGATTTGAAACAACACCCGAGTTCAGTTCGAGAATAACTCATGAACTAGAAATGCCAGAGAGACGAAATTTGTACCTGAGTGTGCCTTGAATATCACTGCACCCGAAAATTAGCCTTTTTGGGCCGATGTGCACCATCTTTGTACCGGAAATGGCCTGCAGGCGGGGACACTCCGAAAGCGCTTCAAAAGCATCTTCAGTGGGATTTTTGTACACAGAGGGGGGAGCTGCACACACAAAGAGAAGAAACGAAATAAATTACAATGAGGGTCAAATCACACCCATAACAAGATCGGATTTGCACAAGTTTTCCACCACTGGAAAGCCACCATTCAGGGCTCTCACCTCGTTGTAGATCCGTGTCTCTGAGCATTTTCTAGGCGGGGCGAGCGGCCCCGGAATAGGGCTACAACCACCGGCAAATTAGCCCACGCGCCGGGGCCGAGCAACAACAAAGGCAAGACATGTCCATCCGAAGAATGATTTGAAACAACACCCGAGCTCAGTTCGAGAATAACTCATGAACTAGAAATGCCAGAGAGACGAAATTTGTACCTGAGTGTGCCTTGAATATCACTGCACCCAAAAATTAGCCTTTTTGGGCCGATGTGCACCATCTTTGTACCGGAAATGGCCTGCAGGCGGGGACACTCCGAAAGCGCTTCAAAAGCATCTTCAGTGGGATTTTTGTACACAGAGGGGGGAGCTGCACACACAAAAAGAAGAAACGAAATAAATTACAATGAGGGTCAAATCACACCCATAACAAGATCGGATTTGCACAAGTTTTCCACCACTGGAAAGCCACCATTCAGGGCTCTCACCTCGTCGTGGATCCGTGTCTCTGACGATTTTCTAGGCGGGGCGAGCGGCCCCGGAATAGGGCTACAACCACCGGCAAATTAGCCCACGCGCCGGGGCCGAGCAACAACAAAGGCAAGACATGTCCATCCGAAGAATGATTTGAAACAACACCCGAGCTCAGTTCGAGAATAACTCATGAACTAGAAACGCCAGAGAGACGAAATTTGTACCTGAGTGTGCCTTGAATATCACTGCACACGAAAATTAGCCTTTTTGGGCCGATGTGCACCATCTTTGTACCGGAAATGGCCTGCAGGCGGGGACACTCCGAAAGCGCTTCAAAAGCATCTTCAGTGGGATTTTTGTACACAGAGGGGGGAGCTGCACACACAAAAAGAAGAAACGAAATAATCTACAATGAGGGTCAAATCACACCCATAACAAGATCGGATTTGCACAAGTTTTCCACCACTGGAAAGCCACCATTCAGGGCTCTCACCTCGTCGTGGATCCGTGTCTCTGACGATTTTCTAGGCGGGGCGAGCGGCCCCGGAATAGGGCTACAACCACCGGCAAATTAGCCCACGCGCCGGGGCCGAGCAACAACAAAGGCAAGACATGTCCATCCGAAGAATGATTTGAAACAACACCCGAGCTCAGTTCGAGAATAACTCATGAACTAGAAATGCCAGAGAGACGAAATTTGTACCTGAGTGTGCCTTGAATATCACTGCACCCGAAAATTAGCCTTTTTGGGCCGATGTGCACCATCTTTGTACCGGAAATGGCCTGCAGGCGGGGACACTCCGAAAGCGCTTCAAAAGCATCTTCAGTGGGATTTTTGTACACAGAGGGGGGAGCTGCACACACAAAGAGAAGAAACGAAATAAATTACAATGAGGGTCAAATCACACCCATAACAAGATCGGATTTGCACAAGTTTTCCACCACTGGAAAGCCACCATTCAGGGCTCTCACCTCGTCGTAGATCCGTGTCTCTGACGATTTTCTAGGCGGGGCGAGCGGCCCCGGAATAGGGCTACAACCACCGGCAAATTAGCCCACGCGCCGGGGCCGAGCAACAACAAAGGCAAGACATGTCCATCCAAAGAATGATTTGAAACAACACCCGAGCTCAGTTCGAGAATAACTCATGAACTAGAAACGCCAGAGAGACGAAATTTGTACCTGAGTGTGCCTTGAATATCACTGCACACGAAAATTAGCCTTTTTGGGCCGATGTGCACCATCTTTGTACCGGAAATGGCCTGCAGGCGGGGACACTCCGAAAGCGCTTCAAAAGCATCTTCAGTGGGATTTTTGTACACAGAGGGGGGAGCTGCACACACAAAAAGAAGAAACGAAATAAATTACAATGAGGGTCAAATCACACCCATAACAAGATCGGATTTGCACAAGTTTTCCACCACTGGAAAGCCACCATTCAGGGCTCTCACCTCGTCGTGGATCCGTGTCTCTGACGATTTTCTAGGCGGGGCGAGCGGCCCCGGATTAGGGCTACAACCACCGGCAAATTAGCCCACGCGCCGGGGCCGAGCAACAACAAAGGCAAGACATGTCCATCCGAAGAATGATTTGAAACAACACCCGAGCTCAGTTCGAGAATAACTCATGAACTAGAAACGCCAGAGAGACGAAATTTGTACCTGAGTGTGCCTTGAATATCACTGCACACGAAAATTAGCCTTTTTGGGCCGATGTGCACCATCTTTGTACCGGAAATGGCCTGCAGGCGGGGACACTCCGAAAGCGCTTCAAAAGCATCTTCAGTGGGATTTTTGTACACAGAGGGGGGAGCTGCACACACAAAAAGAAGAAACGAAATAAATTACAATGAGGGTCAAATCACACCCATAACAAGATCGGATTTGCACAAGTTTTCCACCACTGGAAAGCCACCATTCAGGGCTCTCACCTCGTCGTGGATCCGTGTCTCTGACGATTTTCTAGGCGGGGCGAGCGGCCCCGGAATAGGGCTACAACCACCGGCAAATTAGCCCACGCGCCGGGGCCGAGCAACAACAAAGGCAAGACATGTCCATCCGAAGAATGATTTGAAACAACACCCGAGCTCAGTTCGAGAATAACTCATGAACTAGAAATGCCAGAGAGACGAAATTTGTACCTGAGTGTGCCTTGAATATCACTGCACCCGAAAATTAGCCTTTTTGGGCCGATGTGCACCATCTTTGTACCGGAAATGGCCTGCAGGCGGGGACACTCCGAAAGCGCTTCAACAGCATCTTCAGTGGGATTTTTGTACACAGAGGGGGGAGCTGCACACACAAAGAGAAGAAACGAAATAAATTACAATGAGGGTCAAATCACACCCATAACAAGATCGGATTTGCACAAATTTTCCACCACTGGAAAGCCACCATTCAGGGCTCTCACCTCGTCGTGGATCCGTGTCTCTGACGATTTTATAGGCGGGGCGAGCGGCCCCGGAATAGGGCTACAACCACCGGCAAATTAGCCCACGCGCCGGGGCCGAGCAACAACAAAGGAACGACATGTCCATCCGAAGAATGATTTGAAACAACACCCGAGCTCAGTTCGAGAATAACTCATGAACTAGAAATGCCAGAGAGACGAAATTTGTACCTGAGTGTGCCTTGAATATCACTGCACCCGAAAATTAGCCTTTTTGGGCCGATGTGCACCATCTTTGTACCGGAAATGGCATGCAGGCGGGGACACTCCGAAAGCGCTTCAAAAGCATCTTCAGTGGGATTTTTGTACACAGAGGGGGGAGCTGCACACACAAAAAGAAGAAACGAAATAAATTACAATGAGGGTCAAATCACACCCATAACAAGATCGGATTTGCACAAGTTTTCCACCACTGGAAAGCCACCATTCAGGGCTCTCACCTCGTCGTAGATCCGTGTCTCTGACGATTTTCTAGGCGGGGCGAGCGGCCCCGGAATAGGGCTACAACCACCGGCAAATTAGCCCACGCGCCGGGGCCGAGCAACAACAAAGGCAAGACATGTCCATCCGAAGAATGATTTGAAACAACACCCGAGCTCAGTTCGAGAATAACTCATGAACTAGAAATGCCAGAGAGACGAAATTTGTACCTGAGTGTGCCTTGAATATCACTGCACCCGAAAATTAGCCTTTTTGGGCCGATGTGCACCATCTTTGTACCGGAAATGGCCTGCAGGCGGGGACACTCCGAAAGCGCTTCAAAAGCATCTTCAGTGGGTTTTTTGTACACAGAGGGGGGAGCTGCACACACAAAGAGAAGAAACGAAATAAATTACAATGAGGGTCAAATCACACCCATAACAAGATCGGATTTGCACAAGTTTTCCACCACTGGAAAGCCACCATTCAGGGCTCTCACCTCGTCGTAGATCCGTGTCTCTGACGATTTTCTAGGCGGGGCGAGCGGCCCCGGAATAGGGCTACAACCACCGGCAAATTAGCCCACGCGCCGGGGCCGAGCAACAACAAAGGCAAGACATGTCCATCCGAAGAATGATTTGAAACAACACCCGAGCTCAGTTCGAGAATAACTCATGAACTAGAAACGCCAGAGAGACGAAATTTGTACCTGAGTGTGCCTTGAATATCACTGCACCCGAAAATTAGCCTTTTTGGGCCGATGTGCACCATCTTTGTACCGGAAATGGCCTGCAGGCGGGGACACTCCGAAAGCGCTTCAAAAGCATCTTCAGTGGGTTTTTTGTACACAGAGGGGGGAGCTGCACACACAAAGAGAAGAAACGAAATAAATTACAATGAGGGTCAAATCACACCCATAACAAGATCGGATTTGCACAAGTTTTCCACCACTGGAAAGCCACCATTCAGGGCTCTCACCTCGTCGTAGATCCGTGTCTCTGACGATTTTCTAGGCGGGGCGAGCGGCCCCGGAATAGGGCTACAACCACCGGCAAATTAGCCCACGCGCCGGGGCCGAGCAACAACAAAGGCAAGACATGTCCATCCGAAGAATGATTTGAAACAACACCCGAGCTCAGTTCGAGAATAACTCATGAACTAGAAACGCCAGAGAGACGAAATTTGTACCTGAGTGTGCCTTGAGTATCACTGCACCCGAAAATTAGCCTTTTTGGGCCGATGTGCACCATCTTTGTACCGGAAATGGCCTGCAGGCGGGGACACTCCGAAAGCGCTTCAACAGCATCTTCAGTGGGATTTTTGTACACAGAGGGGGGAGCTGCACACACAAAGAGAAGAAACGAAATAAATTACAATGAGGGTCAAATCACACCCATAACAAGATCGGATTTGCACAAATTTTCCACCACTGGAAAGCCACCATTCAGGGCTCTCACCTCGTCGTGGATCCGTGTCTCTGACGATTTTCTAGGCGGGGCGAGCGGCCCCGGAATAGGGCTACAACCACCGGCAAATTAGCCCACGCGCCGGGGCCGAGCAACAACAAAGGCAAGACATGTCCATCCGAAGAATGATTTGAAACAACACCCGAGCTCAGTTCGAGAATAACTCATGAACTAGAAATGCCAGAGAGACGAAATTTGTACCTGAGTGTGCCTTGAATATCACTGCACCCGAAAATTAGCCTTTTTGGGCCGATGTGCACCATCTTTGTACCGGAAATGGCCTGCAGGCGGGGACACTCCGAAAGCGCTTCAAAAGCATCTTCAGTGGGTTTTTTGTACACAGAGGGGGGAGCTGCACACACAAAGAGAAGAAACGAAATAAATTACAATGAGGGTCAAATCACACCCATAACAAGATCGGATTTGCACAAGTTTTCCACCACTGGAAAGCCACCATTCAGGGCTCTCACCTCGTCGTAGATCCGTGTCTCTGACGATTTTCTAGGCGGGGCGAGCGGCCCCGGAATAGGGCTACAACCACCGGCAAATTAGCCCACGCGCCGGGGCCGAGCAACAACAAAGGCAAGACATGTCCATCCGAAGAATGATTTGAAACAACACCCGAGCTCAGTTCGAGAATAACTCATGAACTAGAAATGCCAGAGAGACGAAATTTGTACCTGAGTGTGCCTTGAATATCACTGCACACGAAAATTAGCCTTTTTGGGCCGATGTGCACCATCTTTGTACCGGAAATGGCCTGCAGGCGGGGACACTCCGAAAGCGCTTCAAAAGCATCTTCAGTGGGATTTTTGTACACAGAGGGGGGAGCTGCACACACAAAAAGAAGAAACGAAATAAATTACAATGAGGGTCAAATCACACCCATAACAAGATCGGATTTGCACAAGTTTTCCACCACTGGAAAGCCACCATTCAGGGCTCTCACCTCGTCGTAGATCCGTGTCTCTGACGATTTTCTAGGCGGGGCGAGCGGCCCCGGAATAGGGCTACAACCACCGGCAAATTAGCCCACGCGCCGGGGCCGAGCAACAACAAAGGCAAGACATGTCCATCCGAAGAATGATTTGAAACAACACCCGAGCTCAGTTCGAGAATAACTCATGAACTAGAAACGCCAGAGAGACGAAATTTGTACCTGAGTGTGCCTTGAGTATCACTGCACCCGAAAATTAGCCTTTTTGGGCCGATGTGCACCATCTTTGTACCGGAAATGGCCTGCAGGCGGGGACACTCCGAAAGCGCTTCAACAGCATCTTCAGTGGGATTTTTGTACACAGAGGGGGGAGCTGCACACACAAAGAGAAGAAACGAAATAAATTACAATGAGGGTCAAATCACACCCATAACAAGATCGGATTTGCACAAATTTTCCACCACTGGAAAGCCACCATTCAGGGCTCTCACCTCGTCGTGGATCCGTGTCTCTGACGATTTTCTAGGCGGGGCGAGCGGCCCCGGAATAGGGCTACAACCACCGGCAAATTAGCCCACGCACAGGGGCCGAGCAACAACAAAGGCAAGACATGTCCATCCGAAGAATGATTTGAAACAACACCCGAGCTCAGTTCGAGAATAACTCATGAACTAGAAACGCCAGAGAGACGAAATTTGTACCTGAGTGTGCCTTGAGTATCACTGCACACGAAAATTAGCCTTTTTGGGCCGATGTGCACCATCTTTGTACCGGAAATGGCCTGCAGGCGGGGACACTCCGAAAGCGCTTCAAAAGCATCTTCAGTGGGATTTTTGTACACAGAGGGGGGAGCTGCACACACAAAAAGAAGAAACGAAATAAATTACAATGAGGGTCAAATCACACCCATAACAAGATCGGATTTGCACAAGTTTTCCACCACTGGAAAGCCACCATTCAGGGCTCTCACCTCGTCGCGGATCCGTGTCTCTGACGATTTTCTAGGCGGGGCGAGCGGCCCCGGAATAGGGCTACAACCACCGGCAAATTAGCCCACGCGCCGGGGCCGAGCAACAACAAAGGCAAGACATGTCCATCCGAAGAATGATTTGAAACAACACCCGAGCTCAGTTCGAGAATAACTCATGAACTAGAAATGCCAGAGAGACGAAATTTGTACCTGAGTGTGCCTTGAATATCACTGCACCCGAAAATTAGCCTTTTTGGGCCGATGTGCACCATCTTTGTACCGGAAATGGCCTGCAGGCGGGGACACTCCGAAAGCGCTTCAAAAGCATCTTCAGTGGGATTTTTGTACACAGAGGGGGGAGCTGCACACACAAAGAGAAGAAACGAAATAAATTACAATGAGGGTCAAATCACACCCATAACAAGATCGGATTTGCACAAGTTTTCCACCACTGGAAAGCCACCATTCAGGGCTTTCACCTCGTCGTGGATCCGTGTCTCTGACGATTTTCTAGGCGGGGCGAGCGGCCCCGGAATAGGGCTACAACCACCGGCAAATTAGCCCACGCGCCGGGGCCGAGCAACAACAAAGGCAAGACATGTCCATCCGAAGAATGATTTGAAACAACACCCGAGCTCAGTTCGAGAATAACTCATGAACTAGAAATGCCAGAGAGACGAAATTTGTACCTGAGTGTGCCTTGAATATCACTGCACCCGAAAATTAGCCTTTTTGGGCCGATGTGCACCATCTTTGTACCGGAAATGGCCTGCAGGCGGGGACACTCCGAAAGCGCTTCAAAAGCATCTTCAGTGGGATTTTTGTACACAGAGGGGGGAGCTGCACACACAAAGAGAAGAAACGAAATAAATTACAATGAGGGTCAAATCACACCCATAACAAGATCGGATTTGCACAAGTTTTCCACCACTGGAAAGCCACCATTCAGGGCTCTCACCTCGTCGTAGATCCGTGTCTCTGACGATTTTCTAGGCGGGGCGAGCGGCCCCGGAATAGGGCTACAACCACCGGCAAATTAGCCCACGCGCCGGGGCCGAGCAACAACAAAGGCAAGACATGTCCATCCGAAGAATGATTTAAAACAACACCCGAGCTCAGTTCGAGAATAACTCATGAACTAGAAATGCCAGAGAGACGAAATTTGTACCTGAGTGTGCCTTGAATATCACTGCACCCAAAAATTAGCCTTTTTGGGCCGATGTGCACCATCTTTGTACCGGAAATGGCCTGCAGGCGGGGACACTCCGAAAGCGCTTCAAAAGCATCTTCAGTGGGATTTTTGTACACAGAGGGGGGAGCTGCACACACAAAAAGAAGAAACGAAATAAATTACAATGAGGGTCAAATCACACCCATAACAAGATCGGATTTGCACAAGTTTTCCACCACTGGAAAGCCACCATTCAGGGCTCTCACCTCGTCGTGGATCCGTGTCTCTGACGATTTTCTAGGCGGGGCGAGCGGCCCCGGAATAGGGCTACAACCACCGGCAAATTAGCCCACGCGCCGTGGCCGAGCAACAACAAAGGCAAGACATGTCCATCCGAAGAATGATTTGAAACAACACCCGAGCTCAGTTCGAGAATAACTCATGAACTAGAAACGCCAGAGAGACGAAATTTGTACCTGAGTGTGCCTTGAATATCACTGCACACGAAAATTAGCCTTTTTGGGCCGATGTGCACCATCTTTGTACCGGAAATGGCCTGCAGGCGGGGACACTCCGAAAGCGCTTCAAAAGCATCTTCAGTGGGATTTTTGTACACAGAGGGGGGAGCTGCACACACAAAAAGAAGAAACGAAATAAATTACAATGAGGGTCAAATCACACCCATAACAAGATCGGATTTGCACAAGTTTTCCACCACTGGAAAGCCACCATTCAGGGCTCTCACCTCGTCGTGGATCCGTGTCTCTGACGATTTTCTAGGCGGGGCGAGCGGCCCCGGAATAGGGCTACAACCACCGGCAAATTAGCCCACGCGCCGTGGCCGAGCAACAACAAAGGCAAGACATGTCCATCCGAAGAATGATTTGAAACAACACCCGAGCTCAGTTCGAGAATAACTCATGAACAAGAAATGCCAGAGAGACGAAATTTGTACCTGAGTGTGCCTTGAATATCACTGCACCCGAAAATTAGCCTTTTTGGGCCGATGTGCACCATCTTTGTACCGGAAATGGCCTGCAGGCGGGGACACTCCGAAAGCGCTTCAAAAGCATCTTCAGTGGGATTTTTGTACACAGAGGGGGGAGCTGCACACACAAAAAGAAGAAACGAAATAAATTACAATGAGGGTCAAATCACACCCATAACAAGATCGGATTTGCACAAGTTTTCCACCACTGGAAAGCCACCATTCAGGGCTCTCACCTCGTCGTGGATCCGTGTCTCTGACGATTTTCTAGGCGGGGCGAGCGGCCCCGGAATAGGGCTACAACCACCGGCAAATTAGCCCACGCGCCGGGGCCGAGCAACAACAAAGGCAAGACATGTCCATCCGAAGAATGATTTGAAACAACACCCGAGCTCAGTTCGAGAATAACTCATGAACTAGAAACGCCAGAGAGACGAAATTTGTACCTGAGTGTGCCTTGAATATCACTGCACACGAAAATTAGCCTTTTTGGGCCGATGTGCACCATCTTTGTACCGGAAATGGCCTGCAGGCGGGGACACTCCGAAAGCGCTTCAAAAGCATCTTCAGTGGGATTTTTGTACACAGAGGGGGGAGCTGCACACACAAAAAGAAGAAACGAAATAAATTACAATGAGGGTCAAATCACACCCATAACAAGATCGGATTTGCACAAGTTTTCCACCACTGGAAAGCCACCATTCAGGGCTCTCACCTCGTCGTGGATCCGTGTCTCTGACGATTTTCTAGGCGGGGCGAGCGGCCCCGGAATAGGGCTACAACCACCGGCAAATTAGCCCACGCGCCGGGGCCGAGCAACAACAAAGGCAAGACATGTCCATCCGAAGAATGATTTGAAACAACACCCGAGCTCAGTTCGAGAATAACTCATGAACTAGAAATGCCAGAGAGACGAAATTTGTACCTGAGTGTGCCTTGAATATCACTGCACCCGAAAATTAGCCTTTTTGGGCCGATGTGCACCATCTTTGTACCGGAAATGGCCTGCAGGCGGGGACACTCCGAAAGCGCTTCAAAAGCATCTTCAGTGGGATTTTTGTACACAGAGGGGGGAGCTGCACAAACAAAAAGAAGAAACGAAATAAATTACAATGAGGGTCAAATCACACCCATAACAAGATCGGATTTGCACAAGTTTTCCACCACTGGAAAGCCACCATTCAGGGCTCTCACCTCGTCGTGGATCCGTGTCTCTGACGATTTTCTAGGCGGGGCGAGCGGCCCCGGAATAGGGCTACAACCACCGGCAAATTAGCCCACGCGCCGGGGCCGAGCAACAACAAAGGCAAGACATGTCCATCCGAAGAATGATTTGAAACAACACCCGAGCTCAGTTCGAGAATAACTCATGAAATAGAAATGCCAGAGAGACGAAATTTGTACCTGAGTGTGCCTTGAATATCACTGCACCCGAAAATTAGCCTTTTTGGGCCGATGTGCACCATCTTTGTACCGGAAATGGCCTGCAGGCGGGGACACTCAGAAAGCGCTTCAAAAGCATCTTCAGTGGGATTTTTGTACACAGAGGGGGGAGCTGCACACACAAAAAGAAGAAACGAAATAAATTACAATGAGGGTCAAATCACACCCATAACAAGATCGGATTTGCACAAGTTTTCCACCACTGGAAAGCCACCATTCAGGGCTCTCACCTCGTCGTGGATCCGTGTCTCTGACGATTTTCTAGGCGGGGCGAGCGGCCCCGGAATAGGGCTACAACCACCCGCAAATTAGCCCACGCGCCGAGGCCGAGCAACAACAAAGGCAAGACATGTCCATCCGAAGAATGATTTGAAACAACACCCGAGCTCAGTTCGAGAATAACTCATGAACTAGAAATGCCAGAGAGACGAACTTTGTACCTGAGTGTGCCTTGAATATCACTGCACCCGAAAATTAGCCTTTTTGGGCCGATGTGCACCATCTTTGTACCGGAAATAGCCTGCAGGCGGGGACACTCCGAAAGCGCTTCAAAAGCATCTTCAGTGGGATTTTTGTACACAGAGGGGGGAGCTGCACTCACAAAAAGAAGAAACGAAATAAATTACAATGAGGGTCAAATCACACCCATAACAAGATCGGATTTGCACAAGTTTTCCACCACTGGAAAGCCACCATTCAGGGCTCTCACCTCGTTGTCGATCCGTGTCTCTGACGATTTTCTAGGCGGGGCGAGCGGCCCCGGAATAGGGCTACAACCACCGGCAAATTAGCCCACGCGCCGGGGCCGAGCAACAACAAAGGCAAGACATGTCCATCCGAAGAATGATTTGAAACAACACCCGAGCTCAGTTCGAGAATAACTCATGAACTAGAAATGCCAGAGAGACGAACTTTGTACCTGAGTGTGCCTTGAATATCACTGCACACGAAAATTAGCCTTTTTGGGCCGATGTGCACCATCTTTGTACCGGAAATGGCCTGCAGGCGGGGACACTCCGAAAGCGCTTCAAAAGCATCTTCAGTGGGATTTTTGTACACAGAGGGGGGAGCTGCACACACAAAAAGAAGAAACGAAATAAATTACAATGAGGGTCAAATCACACCCATAACAAGATCGGATTTGCACAAGTTTTCCACCACTGGAAAGCCACCATTCAGGGCTCTCACCTCGTCGTGGATCCGTGTCTCTGACGATTTTCTAGGCGGGGCGAGCGGCCCCGGAATAGGGCTACAACCACCGGCAAATTAGCCCACGCGCCGGGGCCGAGCAACAACAAAGGCAAGACATGTCCATCCGAAGAATGATTTGAAACAACACCCGAGCTCAGTTCGAGAATAACTCATGAACTAGAAACGCCAGAGAGACGAACTTTGTACCTGAGTGTGCCTTGAATATCACTGCACCCGAAAATTAGCCTTTTTGGGCCGATGTGCACCATCTTTGTACCGGAAATGGCCTGCAGGCGGGGACACTCCGAAAGCGCTTCAAAAGCATCTTCAGTGGGATTTTTGTACACAGAGGGGGGAGCTGCACACACAAAAAGAAGAAACGAAATAAATTACAATGAGGGTCAAATCACACCCATAACAAGATCGGATTTGCACAAGTTTTCCACCACTGGAAAGCCACCATTCAGGGCTCTCACCTCGTCGTCGATCCGTGTCTCTGACGATTTTCTAGGCGGGGCGAGCGGCCCCGGAATAGGGCTACAACCACCGGCAAATTAGCCCACGCGCCAGGGCCGAGCAACAACAAAGGCAAGACATGTCCATCCGAAGAATGATTTGAAACAACACCCGAGCTCAGTTCGAGAATAACTCATGAACTAGAAACGCCAGAGAGACGAACTTTGTACCTGAGTGTGCCTTGAATATCACTGCACCCGAAAATTAGCCTTTTTGGGCCGATGTGCACCATCTTTGTACCGGAAATGGCCTGCAGGCGGGGACACTCCGAAAGCGCTTCAAAAGCATCTTCAGTGGGATTTTTGTACACAGAGGGGGGAGCTGCACACACAAAAAGAAGAAACGAAATAAATTACAATGAGGGTCAAATCACACCCATAACAAGATCGGATTTGCACAAGTTTTCCACCACTGGAAAGCCACCATTCAGGGCTCTCACCTCGTCGTGGATCCGTGTCTCTGACGATTTTCTAGGCGGGGCGAGCGGCCCCGGAATAGGGCTACAACCACCGGCAAATTAGCCCACGCGCCGGGGCCGAGCAACAACAAAGGCAAGACATGTCCATCCGAAGAATGATTTGAAACAACACCCGAGCTCAGTTCGAGAATAACTCATGAACTAGAAATGCCAGAGAGACGAAATTTGTACCTGAGTGTGCCTTGAATATCACTGCACCCGAAAATTAGCCTTTTTGGGCCGATGTGCACCATCTTTGTACCGGAAATGGCCTGCAGGCGGGGACACTCCGAAAGCGCTTCAAAAGCATCTTCAGTGGGATTTTTGTACACAGAGGGGGGAGCTGCACACACAAAAAGAAGAAACGAAATAAATTACAATGAGGGTCAAATCACACCCATAACAAGATCGGATTTGCACAAGTTTTCCACCACTGGAAAGCCACCATTCAGGGCTCTCACCTCGTCGTGGATCCGTGTCTCTGACGATTTTCTAGGCGGGGCGAGCGGCCCCGGAATAGGGCTACAACCACCGGCAAATTAGCCCACGCGCCGGGGCCGAGCAACACCAAAGGCAAGACATGTCCATCCGAAGAATGATTTGAAACAACACCCGAGCTCAGTTCGAGAATAACTCATGAACTAGAAATGCCAGAGAGACGAAATTTGTACCTGAGTGTGCCTTGAATATCACTGCACCCGAAAATTAGCCTTTTTGGGCCGATGTGCACCATCTTTGTACCGGAAATGGCCTGCAGGCGGGGACACTCCGAAAGCGCTTCAAAAGCATCTTCAGTGGGATTTTTGTACACAGAGGGGGGAGCTGCACACACAAAAAGAAGAAACGAAATAAATTACAATGAGGGTCAAATCACACCCATAACAAGATCGGATTTGCACAAGTTTTCCACCACTGGAAAGCCACCATTCAGGGCTCTCACCTCGTCGTGGATCCGTGTCTCTGACGATTTTCTAGGCGGGGCGAGCGGCCCCGGAATAGGGCTACAACCACCGGCAAATTAGCCCACGCGCCGGGGCCGAGCAACAACAAAGGCAAGACATGTCCATCCGAAGAATGATTTGAAACAACACCCGAGCTCAGTTCGAGAATAACTCATGAACAAGAAATGCCAGAGAGACGAAATTTGTACCCGAGTGTGCCTTGAATATCACTGCACCCGAAAATTAGCCTTTTTGGGCCGATGTGCACCATCTTTGTACCGGAAATGGCCTGCAGGCGGGGACACTCCGAAAGCGCTTCAAAAGCATCTTCAGTGGGATTTTTGTACACAGAGGGGGGAGCTGCACACACAAAAAGAAGAAACGAAATAAATTACAATGAGGGTCAAATCACACCCATAACAAGATCGGATTTGCACAAGTTTTCCACCACTGGAAAGCCACCATTCAGGGCTCTCACCTCGTCGTAGATCCGTGTCTCTGACGATTTTCTAGGCGGGGCGAGCGGCCCCGGAATAGGGCTACAACCACCGGCAAATTAGCCCACGCGCCGGGGCCGAGCAACAACAAAGGCAAGACATGTCCATCCGAAGAATGATTTGAAACAACACCCGAGCTCAGTTCGAGAATAACTCATGAACTAGAAATGCCAGAGAGACGAAATTTGTACCTGAGTGTGCCTTGAATATCACTGCACCCGAAAATTAGCCTTTTTGGGCCGATGTGCACCATCTTTGTACCGGAAATGGTTTGCAGGCGGGGACACTCCGAAAGCGCTTCAAAAGCATCTTCAGTGGAATTTTTGTACACAGAGGGGGAGCTGCACACACAAAGAGAAGAAACGAAATAAATTACAATGAGGGTCAAATCACACCCATAACAAGATCGGATTTGACACAAGTTTTCCACCACTGGAAAGCCACCATTCAGGGCTCTCACCTCGTCGTGGATCCGTGTCTCTGACGATTTTCTAGGCTGGGCGAGCGGCCCCGGAATAGGGCTACAACCACCGGCAAATTAGCCCACGCGCCGGGGCCGAGCAACAACAAAGGCAAGACATGTCCATCCGAAGAATGATTTGAAACAACACCCGAGCTCAGTTCGAGAATAACTCATGAACTAGAAATGCCAGAGAGACGAAATTTGTACCCGAGTGTGCCTTGAATATCACTGCACCCGAAAATTAGCCTTTTTGGGCCGATGTGCACCATCTTTGTACCGGAAATGGCCTGCAGGCGGGGACACTCCGAAAGCGCTTCAAAAGCATCTTTAGTGGGATTTTTGTACACAGAGGGGGGAGCTGCACACACAAAAAGAAGAAACGAAATAAATTACAATGAGGGTCAAATCACACCCATAACAAGATCGGATTTGCACAAGTTTTCCACCACTGGAAAGCCACCATTCAGGGCTCTCACCTCGTTGTAGATCCGTGTCTCTGACGATTTTCTAGGCGGGGCGAGCGGCCCCGGAATAGGGCTACAACCACCGGCAAATTAGCCCACGCGCCGAGGCCGAGCAACAACAAAGGCAAGACATGTCCATCCGAAGAATGAATTGAAACAACACCCGAGCTCAGTTCGAGAATAACTCATGAACAAGAAATGCCAGAGAGACGAAATTTGTACCTGAGTGTGCCTTGAATATCACTGCACCCGAAAATTAGCCTTTTTGGGCCGATGTGCACCATCTTTGTACCGGAAATGGCCTGCAGGCGGGGACACTCCGAAAGCGCTTCAAAAGCATCTTCAGTGGGATTTTTGTACACAGAGGGGGGAGCTGCACAAAAAAAAAGAAGAAACGAAATAAATTACAATGAGGGTCAAATCACACCCATAACAAGATCGGATTTGCACAAGTTTTCCACCACTGGAAAGCCACCATTCAGGGCTCTCACCTCGTCGTGGATCCGTGTCTCTGACGATTTTCTAGTTTGGGCGAGCGGCCCCGGAATAGGGCTACAACCACCGGCAAATTAGCCCACGCGCCGGGGCCGAGCAACAACAAAGGCAAGACATGTCCATCCGAAGAATGATTTGAAACAACACCCGAGCTCAGTTCGAGAATAACTCATGAACAAGAAATGCCAGAGAGACGAAATTTGTACCCGAGTGTGCCTTGAATATCACTGCACCCGAAAATTAGCCTTTTTGGGCCGATGTGCACCATCTTTGTACCGGAAATGGCCTGCAGGCGGGGACACTCCGAAAGCGCTTCAAAAGCATCTTCAGTTGGATTTTTGTACACAGAGGGGGGAGCTGCACACACAAAAAGAAGAAACGAAATAAATTACAATGAGGGTCAAATCACACCCATAACAAGATCGGATTTGCACAAGTTTTCCACCACTGGAAAGCCACCATTCAGGGCTCTCACCTCGTCGTGGATCCGTGTCTCTGACGATTTTCTAGGCGGGGCGAGCGGCCCTGGAATAGGGCTACAACCACCGGCAAATTAGCCCACGCGCCGGGGCCGAGCAACAACAAAGGCAAGACATGTCCATCCGAAGAATGATTTGAAACAACACCCGAGCTCAGTTCGAGAATAACTCATGAACAAGAAATGCCAGAGAGACGAAATTTGTACCCGAGTGTGCCTTGAATATCACTGCACCCGAAAATTAGCCTTTTTGGGCCGATGTGCACCATCTTTGTACCGGAAATGGCCTGCAGGCGGGGACACTCCGAAAGCGCTTCAAAAGCATCTTCAGTGGGATTTTTGTACACAGAGGGGGGAGCTGCACACACAAAAAGAAACGAAATAAATTACAATGAGGGTCAAATCACACCCATAACAAGATCGGATTTGCACAAGTTTTCCACCACTGGAAAGCCACCATTCAGGGCTCTCACCTCGTCGTAGATCCGTGTCTCTGACGATTTTCTAGGCGGGGCGAGCGGCCCCGGAATAGGGCTACAACCACCGGCAAATTAGCCCACGCGCCGGGGCCGAGCAACAACAAAGGCAAGACATGTCCATCCGAAGAATGATTTGAAACAACACCCGAGCTCAGTTCGAGAATAACTCATGAACTAGAAATGCCAGAGAGACGAAATTTGTACCTGAGTGTGCCTTGAATATCACTGCACCCGAAAATTAGCCTTTTTGGGCCGATGTGCACCATCTTTGTACCGGAAATGGTTTGCAGGCGGGGACACTCCGAAAGCGCTTCAAAAGCATCTTCAGTGGAATTTTTGTACACAGAGGGGGGAGCTGCACACACAAAAAGAAGAAACGAATGAAATTACAATGAGGGTCAAATCACACCCATAACAAGATCGGATTTGACACAAGTTTTCCACCACTGGAAAGCCACCATTCAGGGCTCTCACCTCGTCGTGGATCCGTGTCTCTGACGATTTTCTAGGCTGGGCGAGCGGCCCCGGAATAGGGCTACAACCACCGGCAAATTAGCCCACGCGCCGGGGCCGAGCAACAACAAAGGCAAGACATGTCCATCCGAAGAATGATTTGAAACAACACCCGAGCTCAGTTCGAGAATAACTCATGAACTAGAAATGCCAGAGAGACGAAATTTGTACCTGAGTGTGCCTTGAATATCACTGCACCCGAAAATTAGCCTTTTTGGGCCGATGTGCACCATCTTTGTACCGGAAATGGCCTGCAGGCGGGGACACTCCGAAAGCGCTTCAAAAGCATCTTCAGTGGGATTTTTGTACACAGAGGGGGGAGCTGCACACACAAAAAGAGGAAACGAAATAAATTACAATGAGGGTCAAATCACACCCATAACAAGATCGGATTTGCACAAGTTTTCCACCACTGGAAAGCCACCATTCAGGGCTCTCACCTCGTTGTAGATCCGTGTCTCTGACGATTTTCTAGGCGGGGCGAGCGGCCCCGGAATAGGGCTACAACCACCGGCAAATTAGCCCACGCGCCGGGGCCGAGCAACAACAAAGGCAAGACATGTCCATCCGAAGAATGATTTGAAACAACACCCGAGCTTAGTTCGAGAATAACTCATGAACTAGAAATGCCAGAGAGACAAAATTTGTACCTGAGTGTGCCTTGAATATCACTGCACCCGAAAATTAGCCTTTTTGGGCCGATGTGCACCATCTTTGTACCGGAAATGGCCTGCAGGCGGGGACACTCCGAAAGCGCTTCAAAAGCATCTTCAGTGGGATTTTTGTACACAGAGGGGGGAGCTGCACTCACAAAAAGAAGAAACGAAATAAATTACAATGAGGGTCAAATCACACCCATAACAAGATCGGATTTGCACAAGTTTTCCACCACTGGAAAGCCACAATTCAGGGCTCTCACCTCGTCGTGGATCCGTGTCTCTGACGATTTTCTAGGCTGGGCGAGCGGCACCGGAATAGGGCTACAACCACCGGCAAATTAGCCCACGCGCCGGGGCCGAGCAACAACAAAGGCAAGACATGTCCATCCGAAGAATGATTTGAAACAACACCCGAGCTCAGTTCGAGAATAACTCATGAACAAGAAATGCCAGAGAGACGAAATTTGTACCCGAGTGTACCTTGAATATCACTGCACCCGAAAATTAGCCTTTTTGGGCCGATGTGCACCATCTTTGTACCGGAAATGGCCTGCAGGCGGGGACACTCCGAAAGCGCTTCAAAAGCATCTTCAGTGGGATTTTTGTACACAGAGGGGGGAGCTGCACACACAAAAAGAAGAAACGAAATAAATTACAATGAGGGTCAAATCACACCCATAACAAGATTGGATTTGCACAAGTTTTCCACCACTGGAAAGCCACCATTCAGGGCTCTCACCTCGTTGTAGATCCGTGTCTCTGACGATTTTCTAGGCTGGGCGAGCGGCCCCGGAATAGGGCTACAACCACCGGCAAATTAGCCCACGCGCCGGGGCCGAGCAACAACAAAGGCAAGACATGTCCATCCGAAGAATGATTTGAAACAACACCCGAGCTTAGTTCATGAATAACTCATGAACTAGAAATGCCAGAGAGACGAAATTTGTACCTGAGTGTGCCTTGAATATCACTGCACCCGAAAATTAGCCTTTTTGGGCCGATGTGCACCATCTTTGTACCGGAAATGGCCTGCAGGCGGGGACACTCCGAAAGCGCTTCAAAAGCATCTTCAGTGGGATTTTTGTACACAGAGGGGGGAGCTGCACTCACAAAAAGAAGAAACGAAATAAATTACAATGAGGGTCAAATCACACCCATAACAAGATCGGATTTGCACAAGTTTTCCACCACTGGAAAGCCACAATTCAGGGCTCTCACCTCGTTGTGGATCCGTGTCTCTGACGATTTTCTAGGCTGGGCGAGCGGCCCCGGAATAGGGCTACAACCACCGGCAAATTAGCCCACGCGCCGGGGCCGAGCAACAACAAAGGCAAGACATGTCCATCCGAAGAATGATTTGAAACAACACCCGAGCTCAGTTCGATAATAACTCATGAACAAGAAATGCCAGAGAGACGAAATTTGTACCCGAGTGTACCTTGAATATCACTGCACCCGAAAATTAGCCTTTTTGGGCCGATGTGCACCATCTTTGTACCGGAAATGGCCTGCAGGCGGGGACACTCCGAAAGCGCTTCAAAAGCATCTTCAGTGGGATTTTTGTACACAGAGGGGGGAGCTGCACACACAAAAAGAAGAAACGAAATAAATTACAATGAGGGTCAAATCACACCCATAACAAGATCGGATTTGCACAAGTTTTCCACCACTGGAAAGCCACCATTCAGGGCTCTCACCTCGTCGTAGATCCGTGTCTCTGACGATTTTCTAGGCGGGGCGAGCGGCCCCGGAATAGGGCTACAATCACCGGCAAATTAGCCCACGCGCCGGGGCCGAGCAACAACAAAGGCAAGACATGTCCATCCGAAGAATGATTTGAAACAACACCCGAGCTCAGTTCGAGAATAACTCATGAACTAGAAATGCCAGAGAGACGAAATTTGTACCTGAGTGTGCCTTGAATATCACTGCACCCGAAAATTAGCCTTTTTGGGCCGATGTGCACCATCTTTGTACCGGAAATGGTTTGCAGGCGGGGACACTCCGAAAGCGCTTCAAAAGCATCTTCAGTGGAATTTTTGTACACAGAGGGGGGAGCTGCACACACAAAAAGAAGAAACGAAATAAATTACAATGAGGGTCAAATCACACCCATAACAAGATCGGATTTGACACAAGTTTTCCACCACTGGAAAGCCACCATTCAGGGCTCTCACCTCGTCGTGGATCCGTGTCTCTGACGATTTTCTAGGCGGGGCGAGCGGCCCCGGAATAGGGCTACAACCACCGGCAAATTAGCCCACGCGCCGGGGCCGAGCAACAACAAAGGCAAGACATGTCCATCCGAAGAATGATTTGAAACAACACCCGAGCTCAGTTCGAGAATAACTCATGAACTAGAAATGCCAGAGATACGAAATTTGTACCTGAGTGTGCCTTGAATATCACTGCACCCGAAAATTAGCCTTTTTGGGCCGATGTGCACCATCTTTGTACCGGAAATGGCCTGCAGGCGGGGACACTCCGAAAGCGCTTCAAAAGCATCTTCAGTGGGATTTTTGTACACAGAGGGGGGAGCTGCACACACAAAGAGAAGAAACGAAATAAATTACAATGAGGGTCAAATCACACCCATAACAAGATCGGATTTGCACAAGTTTTCCACCACTGGAAAGCCACCATTCAGGGCTCTCACCTCGTTGTAGATCCATGTCTCTGACGATTTTCTAGGCGGGGCGAGCGGCCCCGGAATAGGGCTACAACCACCGGCAAATTAGCCCACGCGCCGGGGCCGAGCAACAACAAAGGCAAGACATGTCCATCCGAAGAATGATTTGAAACAACAGCCGAGCTTAGTTCGAGAATAACTCATGAACTAGAAATGCCAGAGAGACGAAATTTGTACCTGAGTGTGCCTTGAATATCACTGCACCCGAAAATTAGCCTTTTTGGGCCGATGTGCACCATCTTTGTACCGGAAATGGCCTGCAGGCGGGGACACTCCGAAAGCGCTTCAAAAGCATCTTCAGTGGGATTTTTGTACACAGAGGGGGGAGCTGCACACACAAAAAGAAGAAACGAAATAAATTACAATGAGGGTCAAATCACACCCATAACAAGATCGGATTTGCACAAGTTTTCCACCACTGGAAAGCCACAATTCAGGGCTCTCACCTCGTCGTGGATCCGTGTCTCTGACGATTTTCTAGGCGGGGCGAGCGGCCCCGGAATAGGGCTACAACCACCGGCAAATTAGCCCACGCGCCGGGGCCGAGCAACAACAAAGGCAAGACATGTCCATCCGAAGAATGATTTGAAACAACACCCGAGCTCAGTTCGAGAATAACTCATGAACTAGAAATGCCAGAGAGACGAAATTTGTACCTGAGTGTGCCTTGAATATCACTGCACCCGAAAATTAGCCTTTTTGGGCCGATGTGCACCATCTTTGTACCGGAAATGGTTTGCAGGCGGGGACACTCCGAAAGCGCTTCAAAAGCATCTTCAGTGGGATTTTTGTACACAGAGGGGGGAGCTGCACACACAAAAAGAAGAAACGAAATAAATTACAATGAGGGTCAAATCACACCCATAACAAGATCGGATTTGCACAAGTTTTCCACCACTGGAAAGCCACCATTCAGGGCTCTTACCTCGTCGTGGATCCGTGTCTCTGACGATTTTCTAGGCGGGGCGAGCGGCCCCGGAATAGGGCTACAACCACCGGCAAATTAGCCCACGCGCCGGGGCCGAGCAACAACAAAGGCAAGACATGTCCATCCGAAGAATGATTTGAAACAACACCCGAGCTCAGTTCGAGAATAACTCATGAACTAGAAATGCCAGAGATACGAAATTTGTACCTGAGTGTGCCTTGAATATCACTGCACCCGAAAATTAGCCTTTTTGGGCCGATGTGCACCATCTTTGTACCGGAAATGGCCTGCAGGCGGGGACACTCCGAAAGCGCTTCAAAAGCATCTTCAGTGGGATTTTTGTACACAGAGGGGGGAGCTGCACACACAAAAAGAAGAAACGAAATAAATTACAATGAGGGTCAAATCACACCCATAACAAGATCGGATTTGCACAAGTTTTCCACCACTGGAAAGCCACCATTCAGGGCTCTCACCTCGTCGTGGATCCGTGTCTCTGACGATTTTCTAGGCGGGGCGAGCGGCCCCGGAATAGGGCTACAACCACCGGCAAATTAGCCCACGCGCCGGGGCCGAGCAACAACAAAGGCAAGACATGTCCATCCGAAGAATGATTTGAAACAACACCCGAGCTCAGTTCGAGAATAACTCATGAACTAGAAATGCCAGAGAGACGAAATTTGTACCTGAGTGTGCCTTGAATATCACTGCACCCGAAAATTAGCCTTTTTGGGCCGATGTGCACCATCTCTGTACCGGAAATGGCCTGCAGGCGGGGACACTCCGAAAGCGCTTCAAAAGCATCTTCAGTGGGATTTTTGTACACAGAGGGGGGAGCTGCACACACAAAAAGAAGAAACGAAATAAATTACAATTAGGGTCAAATCACACCCATAACAAGATCGGATTTGCACAAGTTTTCCACCACTGGAAAGCCACCATTCAGGGCTCTCACCTCGTCGTGGATCCGTGTCTCTGACGATTTTCTAGGCGGGGCGAGCGGCCCCGGAATAGGGCTACAACCACCGGCAAATTAGCCCACGCGCCGGGGCCGAGCAACAACAAAGGCAAGACATGTCCATCCGAAGAATGATTTGAAACAACACCCGAGCTCAGTTCGAGAATAACTCATGAACTAGAAATGCCAGAGAGACGAAATTTGTACCTGAGTGTGCCTTGAATATCACTGCACCCGAAAATTAGCCTTTTTGGGCCGATGTGCACCATCTCTGTACCGGAAATGGCCTGCAGGCGGGGACACTCCGAAAGCGCTTCAAAAGCATATTCAGTGGGATTTTTGTACACAGAGGGGGGAGCTGCACACACAAAAAGAAGAAACGAAATAAATTACAATGAGGGTCAAATCACACCCATAACAAGATCGGATTTGCACAAGTTTTCCACCACTGGAAAGCCACCATTCAGGGCTCTCACCTCGTCGTGGATCCGTGTCTCTGACGATTTTCTAGGCGGGGCGAGCGGCCCCGGAATAGGGCTACAACCACCGGCAAATTAGCCCACGCGCCGGGGCCGAGCAACAACAAAGGCAAGACATGTCCATCCGAAGAATGATTTGAAACAACACCCGAGCTCAGTTCGAGAATAACTCATGAACTAGAAATGCCAGAGAGACGAAATTTGTACCTGAGTGTGCCTTGAATATCACTGCACCCGAAAATTAGCCTTTTTGGGCCGATGTGCACCATCTTTGTACCGGAAATGGCCTGCAGGCGGGGACACTCCGAAAGCGCTTCAAAAGCATCTTCAGTGGGATTTTTGTACACAGAGGGGGGAGCTGCACACACAAAAAGAAGAAACGAAATAAATTACAATGAGGGTCAAATCACACCCATAACAAGATCGGATTTGCACAAGTTTTCCACCACTGGAAAGCCACCATTCAGGGCTCTCACCTCGTCATGGATCCGTGTCTCTGACGATTTTCTAGGCGGGGCGAGCGGCCCCGGAATAGGGCTACAACCACCGGCAAATTAGCCCACGCGCCGGGGCCGAGCAACAACAAAGGCAAGACATGTCCATCCGAAGAATGATTTGAAACAACACCCGAGCTCAGTTCGAGAATAAATCATGAACTAGAAATGCCAGAGAGACGAAATTTGTACCTGAGTGTGCCTTGAATATCACTGCACCCAAAAATTAGCCTTTTTGGGCCGATGTGCACCATCTTTGTACCGGAAATGGCCTGCAGGCGGGGACACTCCGAAAGCGCTTCAAAAGCATCTTCAGTGGGATTTTTGTACACAGAGGGGGGAGCTGCACACACAAAAAGAAGAAACGAAATAAATTACAATGAGGGTCAAATCACACCCATAACAAGATCGGATTTGCACAAGTTTTCCACCACTGGAAAGCCACCATTCAGGGCTCTCACCTCGTCGTGGATCCGTGTCTCTGACGATTTTCTAGGCGGGGCGAGCGGCCCCGGAATAGGGCTACAACCACCGGCAAATTAGCCCACGCGCCGGGGCCGAGCAACAACAAAGGCAAGACATGTCCATCCGAAGAATGATTTGAAACAACACCCGAGCTCAGTTCGAGAATAACTCATGAACTAGAAATGCCAGAGAGACGAAATTTGTACCTGAGTGTGCCTTGAATATCACTGCACACGAAAATTAGCCTTTTTGGGCCGATGTGCACCATCTTTGTACCGGAAATGGCCTGCAGGCGGGGACACTCCGAAAGCGCTTCAAAAGCATCTTCAGTGGGATTTTTGTACACAGAGGGGGGAGCTGCACACACAAAAAGAAGAAACGAAATAAATTACAATGAGGGTCAAATCACACCCATAACAAGATCGGATTTGCACAAGTTTTCCACCACTGGAAAGCCACCATTCAGGGCTCTCACCTCGTCGTGGATCCGTGTCTCTGACGATTTTCTAGGCGGGGCGAGCGGCCCCGGAATAGGGCTACAACCACAGGCAAATTAGCCCACGCGTCGGGGCCGAGCAACAACAAAGGCAAGACATGTCCATCCGAAGAATGATTTGAAACAACACCCGAGCTCAGTTCGAGAATAACTCATGAACTAGAAATGCCAGAGAGACGAAATTTGTACCTGAGTGTGCCTTGAATATCACTGCACACGAAAATTAGCCTTTTTGGGCCGATGTGCACCATCTTTGTACCGGAAATGGCCTGCAGGCGGGGACACTCCGAAAGCGCTTCAAAAGCATCTTCAGTGGGATTTTTGTACACAGAGGGGGGAGCTGCACACACAAAAAGAAGAAACGAAATAAATTACAATGAGGGTCAAATCACACCCATAACAAGATCGGATTTGCACAAGTTTTCCACCACTGGAAAGCCACCATTCAGGGCTCTCACCTCGTTGTGGATCCGTGTCTCTGACGATTTTCTAGGCGGGGCGAGCGGCCCCGGAATAGGGCTACAACCACCGGCAAATTAGCCCACGCGCCGGGGCCGAGCAACAACAAAGGCAAGACATGTCCATCCGAAGAATGATTTGAAACAACACCCGAGCTCAGTTCGAGAATAACTCATGAACTAGAAATGCCAGAGAGACGAAATTTGTACCTGAGTGTGCCTTGAATATCACTGCACCCGAAAATTAGCCTTTTTGGGCCGATGTGCACCATCTTTGTACCGGAAATGGCCTGCAGGCGGGGACACTCCGAAAGCGCTTCAAAAGCATCTTCAGTGGGATTTTTGTACACAGAGGGGGGAGCTGCACACACAAAAAGAAGAAACGAAATAAATTACAATGAGGGTCAAATCACACCCATAACAAGATCGGATTTGCACAAGTTTTCCACCACTGGAAAGCCACCATTCAGGGCTCTCACCTCGTCATAGATCCGTGTCTCTGACGATTTTCTAGGCGGGGCGAGCGGCCCCGGAATAGGGCTACAACCACCGGCAAATTAGCCCACGCGCCGGGGCCGAGCAACAACAAAGGCAAGACATGTCCATCCGAAGAATGATTTGAAACAACACCCGAGCTCAGTTCGAGAATAAATCATGAACTAGAAATGCCAGAGAGACGAAATTTGTACCTGAGTGTGCCTTGAATATCACTGCACCCAAAAATTAGCCTTTTTGGGCCGATGTGCACCATCTTTGTACCGGAAATGGCCTGCAGGCGGGGACACTCCGAAAGCGCTTCAAAAGCATCTTTAGTGGGATTTTTGTACACAGAGGGGGGAGCTGCACACACAAAAAGAAGAAACGAAATAAATTACAATGAGGGTCAAATCACACCCATAACAAGATCGGATTTGCACAAGTTTTCCACCACTGGAAAGCCACCATTCAGGGCTCTCACCTCGTCGTGGATCCGTGTCTCTGACGATTTTCTAGGCGGGGCGAGCGGCCCCGGAATAGGGCTACAACCACCGGCAAATTAGCCCACGCGCCGGGGCCGAGCAACAACAAAGGCAAGACATGTCCATCCGAAGAATGATTTGAAACAACACCCGAGCTCAGTTCGAGAATAACTCATGAACTAGAAATGCCAGAGAGACGAAATTTGTACCTGAGTGTGCCTTGAATATCACTGCACACGAAAATTAGCCTTTTTGGGCCGATGTGCACCATCTTTGTACCGGAAATGGCCTGCAGGCGGGGACACTCCGAAAGCGCTTCAAAAGCATCTTCAGTGGGATTTTTGTACACAGAGGGGGGAGCTGCACACACAAAAAGAAGAAACGAAATAAATTACAATGAGGGTCAAATCACACCCATAACAAGATCGGATTTGCACAAGTTTTCCACCACTGGAAAGCCACCATTCAGGGCTCTCACCTCGTCGTGGATCCGTGTCTCTGACGATTTTCTAGGCGGGGCGAGCGGCCCCGGAATAGGGCTACAACCACAGGCAAATTAGCCCACGCGCCGGGGCCGAGCAACAACAAAGGCAAGACATGTCCATCCGAAGAATGATTTGAAACAACACCCGAGCTCAGTTCGAGAATAACTCATGAACTAGAAATGCCAGAGAGACGAAATTTGTACCTGAGTGTGCCTTGAATATCACTGCACACGAAAATTAGCCTTTTTGGGCCGATGTGCACCATCTTTGTACCGGAAATGGCCTGCAGGCGGGGACACTCCGAAAGCGCTTCAAAAGCATCTTCAGTGGGATTTTTGTACACAGAGGGGGGAGCTGCACACACAAAAAGAAGAAACGAAATAAATTACAATGAGGGTCAAATCACACCCATAACAAGATCGGATTTGCACAAGTTTTCCACCACTGGAAAGCCACCATTCAGGGCTCTCACCTCGTTGTGGATCCGTGTCTCTGACGATTTTCTAGGCGGGGCGAGCGGCCCCGGAATAGGGCTACAACCACCGGCAAATTAGCCCACGCGCCGGGGCCGAGCAACAACAAAGGCAAGACATGTCCATCCGAAGAATGATTTGAAACAACACCCGAGCTCAGTTCGAGAATAACTCATGAACAAGAAATGCCAGAGAGACGAAATTTGTACCTGAGTGTGCCTTGAATATTACTGCACCCGAAAATTAGCCTTTTTGGGCCGATGTGCACCATCTTTGTACCGGAAATGGCCTGCAGGCGGGGACACTCCGAAAGCGCTTCAAAAGCATCTTCAGTGGGATTTTTGTACACAGAGGGGGGAGCTGCACACACAAAAAGAAGAAACGAAATAAATTACAATGAGGGTCAAATCACACCCATAACAAGATCGGATTTGCACAAGTTTTCCACCACTGGAAAGCCACCATTCAGGGCTCTCACCTCGTCGTGGATCCGTGTCTCTGACGATTTTCTAGGCGGGGCGAGCGGCCCCGGAATAGGGCTACAACCACAGGCAAATTAGCCCACGCGCCGGGGCCGAGCAACAACAAAGGCAAGACATGTCCATCCGAAGAATGATTTGAAACAACACCCGAGCTCAGTTCGAGAATAACTCATGAACTAGAAATGCCAGAGAGACGAAATTTGTACCTGAGTGTGCCTTGAATATCACTGCACACGAAAATTAGCCTTTTTGGGCCGATGTGCACCATCTTTGTACCGGAAATGGCCTGCAGGCGGGGACACTCCGAAAGCGCTTCAAAAGCATCTTCAGTGGGATTTTTGTACACAGAGGGGGGAGCTGCACACACAAAAAGAAGAAACGAAATAAATTACAATGAGGGTCAAATCACACCCATAACAAGATCGGATTTGCACAAGTTTTCCACCACTGGAAAGCCACCATTCAGGGCTCTCACCTCGTTGTGGATCCGTGTCTCTGACGATTTTCTAGGCGGGGCGAGCGGCCCCGGAATAGGGCTACAACCACCGGCAAATTAGCCCACGCGCCGGGGCCGAGCAACAACAAAGGCAAGACATGTCCATCCGAAGAATGATTTGAAACAACACCCGAGCTCAGTTCGAGAATAACTCATGAACTAGAAATGCCAGAGAGACGAAATTTGTACCTGAGTGTGCCTTGAATATCACTGCACCCGAAAATTAGCCTTTTTGGGCCGATGTGCACCATCTTTGTACCGGAAATGGCCTGCAGGCGGGGACACTCCGAAAGCGCTTCAAAAGCATCTTCAGTGGGATTTTTGTACACAGAGGGGGGAGCTGCACACACAAAAAGAAGAAACGAAATAAATTACAATGAGGGTCAAATCACACCCATAACAAGATCGGATTTGCACAAGTTTTCCACCACTGGAAAGCCACCATTCAGGGCTCTCACCTCGTCATGGATCCGTGTCTCTGACGATTTTCTAGGCGGGGCGAGCGGCCCCGGAATAGGGCTACAACCACCGGCAAATTAGCCCACGCGCCGGGGCCGAGCAACAACAAAGGCAAGACATGTCCATCCGAAGAATGATTTGAAACAACACCCGAGCTCAGTTCGAGAATAAATCATGAACTAGAAATGCCAGAGAGACGAAATTTGTACCTGAGTGTGCCTTGAATATCACTGCACCCAAAAATTAGCCTTTTTGGGCCGATGTGCACCATCTTTGTACCGGAAATGGCCTGCAGGCGGGGACACTCCGAAAGCGCTTCAAAAGCATCTTCAGTGGGATTTTTGTACACAGAGGGGGGAGCTGCACACACAAAAAGAAGAAACGAAATAAATTACAATGAGGGTCAAATCACACCCATAACAAGATCGGATTTGCACAAGTTTTCCACCACTGGAAAGCCACCATTCAGGGCTCTCACCTCGTCGTGGATCCGTGTCTCTGACGATTTTCTAGGCGGGGCGAGCGGCCCCGGAATAGGGCTACAACCACCGGCAAATTAGCCCACGCGCCGGGGCCGAGCAACAACAAAGGCAAGACATGTCCATCCGAAGAATGATTTGAAACAACACCCGAGCTCAGTTCGAGAATAACTCATGAACTAGAAATGCCAGAGAGACGAAATTTGTACCTGAGTGTGCCTTGAATATCACTGCACACGAAAATTAGCCTTTTTGGGCCGATGTGCACCATCTTTGTACCGGAAATGGCCTGCAGGCGGGGACACTCCGAAAGCGCTTCAAAAGCATCTTCAGTGGGATTTTTGTACACAGAGGGGGGAGCTGCACACACAAAAAGAAGAAACGAAATAAATTACAATGAGGGTCAAATCACACCCATAACAAGATCGGATTTGCACAAGTTTTCCACCACTGGAAAGCCACCATTCAGGGCTCTCACCTCGTCGTGGATCCGTGTCTCTGACGATTTTCTAGGCGGGGCGAGCGGCCCCGGAATAGGGCTACAACCACAGGCAAATTAGCCCACGCGCCGGGGCCGAGCAACAACAAAGGCAAGACATGTCCATCCGAAGAATGATTTGAAACAACACCCGAGCTCAGTTCGAGAATAACTCATGAACTAGAAATGCCAGAGAGACGAAATTTGTACCTGAATGTGCCTTGAATATCACTGCACACGAAAATTAGCCTTTTTGGGCCGATGTGCACCATCTTTGTACCGGAAATGGCCTGCAGGCGGGGACACTCCGAAAGCGCTTCAAAAGCATCTTCAGTGGGTGGGATTTTTGTACACAGAGGGGGGAGCTGCACACACAAAAAGAAGAAACGAAATAAATTACAATGAGGGTCAAATCACACCCATAACAAGATCGGATTTGCACAAGTTTTCCACCACTGGAAAGCCACCATTCAGGGCTCTCACCTCGTTGTGGATCCGTGTCTCTGACGATTTTCTAGGCGGGGCGAGCGGCCCCGGAATAGGGCTACAACCACCGGCAAATTAGCCCACGCGCCGGGGCCGAGCAACAACAAAGGCAAGACATGTCCATCCGAAGAATGATTTGAAACAACACCCGAGCTCAGTTCGAGAATAACTCATGAACAAGAAATGCCAGAGAGACGAAATTTGTACCTGAGTGTGCCTTGAATATTACTGCACCCGAAAATTAGCCTTTTTGGGCCGATGTGCACCATCTTTGTACCGGAAATGGCCTGCAGGCGGGGACACTCCGAAAGCGCTTCAAAAGCATCTTCAGTGGGATTTTTGTACACAGAGGGGGGAGCTGCACACACAAAAAGAAGAAACGAAATAAATTACAATGAGGGTCAAATCACACCCATAACAAGATCGGATTTGCACAAGTTTTCCACCACTGGAAAGCCACCATTCAGGGCTCTCACCTCGTCGTGGATCCGTGTCTCTGACGATTTTCTAGGCGGGGCGAGCGGCCCCGGAATAGGGCTACAACCACCGGCAAATTAGCCCACGCGCCGGGGCCGAGCAACAACAAAGGCAAGACATGTCCATCCGAAGAATGATTTGAAACAACACCCGAGCTCAGTTCGAGAATAACTCATGAACTAGAAATGCCAGAGAGACGAAATTTGTACCTGAGTGTGCCTTGAATATCACTGCACCCGAAAATTAGCCTTTTTGGGCCGATGTGCACCATCTTTGTACCGGAAATGGCCTGCAGGCGGGGACACTCCGAAAGCGCTTCAAAAGCATCTTCAGTGGGATTTTTGTACACAGAGGGGGGAGCTGCACACACAAAAAGAAGAAACGAAATAAATTACAATGAGGGTCAAATCACACCCATAACAAGATCGGATTTGCACAAGTTTTCCACCACTGGAAAGCCACCATTCAGGGCTCTCACCTCGTCGTGGATCCGTGTCTCTGACGATTTTCTAGGCGGGGCGAGCGGCCCCGGAATAGGGCTACAACCACCGGCAAATTAGCCCACGCGCCGGGGCCGAGCAACAACAAAGGCAAGACATGTCCATCCGAAGAATGATTTGAAACAACACCCGAGCTCAGTTCGAGAATAACTCATGAACTAGAAATGCCAGAGAGACGAAATTTGTACCTGAGTGTGCCTTGAATATCACTGCACCCGAAAATTAGCCTTTTTGGGCCGATGTGCACCATCTTTGTACCGGAAATGGCCTGCAGGCGGGGACACTCCGAAAGCGCTTCAAAAGCATCTTCAGTGGGATTTTTGTACACAGAGGGGGGAGCTGCACACACAAAAAGAAGAAACGAAATAAATTACAATGAGGGTCAAATCACACCCATAACAAGATCGGATTTGCACAAGTTTTCCACCACTGGAAAGCCACCATTCAGGGCTCTCACCTCGTCGTGGATCCGTGTCTCTGACGATTTTCTAGGCGGGGCGAGCGGCCCCGGAATAGGGCTACAACCACAGGCAAATTAGCCCACGCGCCGGGGCCGAGCAACAACAAAGGCAAGACATGTCCATCCGAAGAATGATTTGAAACAACACCCGAGCTCAGTTCGAGAATAACTCATGAACTAGAAATGCCAGAGAGACGAAATTTGTACCTGAGTGTGCCTTGAATATCACTGCACCCGAAAATTAGCCTTTTTGGGCCGATGTGCACCATCTTTGTACCGGAAATGGCCTGCAGGCGGGGACACTCCGAAAGCGCTTCAAAAGCATCTTCAGTGGGATTTTTGTACACAGAGGGGGGAGCTGCACACACAAAAAGAAGAAACGAAATAAATTACAATGAGGGTCAAATCACACCCATAACAAGATCGGATTTGCACAAGTTTTCCACCACTGGAAAGCCACCATTCAGGGCTCTCACCTCGTCGTGGATCCGTGTCTCTGACGATTTTCTAGGCGGGGCGAGCGGCCCCGAAATGGGGCTACAACCACCGGCAAATTAGCCCACGCGCCGGGGTCGAGCAACAACAAAGGCAAGACATGTCCATTTGTATTTTGGTTGCATATAATAATATTAAACGTTAATCAATCATTGTGTTAACGTTTTTGATTTATTAAGATTTTGTAAGTTTGGGAATTCATTTTTTTCAAACCAAGACTAATCACAAATCACCTTCATCTTAAACTTTGCTACGACCTGACTGAGAATGGTTCATTAAGCGTTTCACAAAAAAGAGCAACGCATAAGCATACACACACCAAAACAGTTGTGTTTTATTTAAATATCTTAAGTGATAACAGTATAAATAAAAAATATTATCAACAAATGTGTATATTACAATGGTACTTTCTTTTATTTATTAAAACACTTGTTAACAAATTATCAAAACCTGTACAAAAGAAATTCAAAACGTGTCCATAAATTATCAAAACATGTCCATAATTGATCAAAACGTATCCATAATTTATGTCAACGTATAAAGAAATTCTGAAAACGTGTAAACAAAATTCTGAATACGTGTAAAAAAATCTGAAAACGTGTACAAAAATTCTCAAAACGTGAAAAAAAATCTCAAAACGTGTAAAAAAAAAAGGTAAACAACTAACATAAGAAACGTGTACATTACTAAGGGAAAACTTTAAAGTTTTTCAAAAACGTAAAAAAATTCTCAAAACGTGTAAAAATTCTCAAAACGTGTAAAAACATTCTCAAAACGTGTAAAAAATTCTCAAAACGTGTTAAAAATGGTAAACAACAAACATACAAAACTTGACATTACTATGGGAAAACTTTTAAATTTTTCAAAAACGTGTAAAAAATTTCTAAAAACGTGTAAAAAATGGTTAACAACTAACATAAGAAACGTCTACATTACTAAGGGAAAACTTTTGTTTTTCAAAAACGTGTAAAAAAATTCTCATAACGTGTAAAAAATTTCTCAAAACGTGTAAAAAAAATTACAAAACGTGTAAAAAATGGTAAACAACTAACATAAGAAACGTGTACATTACTATTGGAAAACTTTTAAATTTTTCAAAAACGTGTAAAAAAATTCTCAAAACGTGTAAAAAAATTCTCAAAACGTGTAAAAAATGGTTAACAACTAACATAAGAAACGTGTACATAACTAAGGGAAAACTTTAGTTTTTTCAAAAACGTGTACAAAATTCTCAAAACGTGTAAAAACATTCTCAAAACGTGTAAACAATTATCAAAACGTGTTAAAAAATGGTAAACAACAAACATAATAAACTTGACATTTCTATGGGAAAACTTTCCAATTTTTCAAAAACGTGTAAACAAAATCTCAAAACGTGTAAAAAAAATATCAAAACGTGTAAAAAATTTCTCAAAACGTGTAAAAAATTCTCAAAACGTGTAAAAAAATCTCAAAACGTGTGAAAGAATTCTCAACACGTGTAAAAAATTCTCAAAACGTGTAAAAAAAGGTTAACAACTAACATAAGAAACGTGTACATTACTAGGGGAAGACTTTTCAATTTTTCAAAAACGTGAAAAAAAAATCTCAAAACGTGTAAACAAAATTCAAAACGTGTAAAAAAATCTCAAACGTGTACAAAATATCTGAAAACGTGTAAAAAACTTTTTGAAACGAGTAAAAACATTCTCAAAACGTGTAAAAACGTTCTCAAAACGTGTAAAAAAATGGTAAACAACAAACATAAGAAACGTGTACATTACTATCGGAAAACTTTTCAATTTTTCAAAAACGTGTACTAAAATTCTCAAAGCGTGTAAAAAAATTATCAAAACGTGTAAAATAATTCTCAAAACGTGTAATAAAAACGTGTAACAAAAACTTTGAACTTGTAACTTAATTTGTTTTTTTTCATGTAACTCATTTTGTACACAAGTATGTGTACCGTTTCTATAATCGGTGTGTCGCTTATTCGGTTATTCAGTTTGGTATTTTTAAAATGTGAATTACTCAATCATACAGGTTGCCACTGACTACTTAACAAAGTAAGTACTTTAACTCAAAATACATGGGTTGGTAAAACTATGGAAGACTGTGTTTTTGTAATTACACGCATCATACAACAATTTTCTGCTTTCTTCTATATCATCTATTTCCCATACATGAAGGTTTATCAATGACTTTTGCGCCCCTTAATTATATCCATTTTACAATTTACCCCCACCCCTTTATGTTTCTATCATTTTATTTTTGTTACTTGTTTATCTTGTCGGATAAAGATTTTAAGGTCCCCTCCTTTGTTCTCCACATTCACCCATCTTCTACTTATGACAGATCAAGATTTCTAGACTCCCTTTGTCCTCCCACGTATCCCTTTGAATTGTCGGATAAAGATTTTTTAACTTTCTGCGTTCCTTTGAACTGTCAGATAAAGATTTTTAAAACTTTTTGCGTGCCTTTGTTCCTGGATTAAATCACCTCGTTTTTAATGACCCTAGCTCCTTTGTATTATTGCTCCCCATTGTTCTATTCTATTGAAATGTCGGATAAAGACCTTACTAACTACTAGAGGCTACGTATTAACACAAGCAAGAAACTTCCTGACCTGACCTGACCTTCTCTATACTGCATCTGAACTGAACTGACCCCACCTGACCTGACCTGCCCTAAAGGGCAAATATTCAAACCTATTAAATGCCATCAAACGTAGTCCGTAGACCTAATGAAAGAGTTTTGACAGATGATACTGTTCAATACGAAAGGAACACAAACCGTTCGCATATGCCACGGACAATGCACACAGTTGATTTGATGAGAGAAGACTGTACATGGCTGATTGACGTGATGTATCAGGATAATTCACATTTATTTTCCATGTATCACTTAGCTGAATACAATGACAGATTTGTATGTGTGCATTAGTTACCTTAAACCGAAAGCTTGCAACTTTATCGAGTCTTAAAAATGTATATAATTCAAATAAAACTTTTCTGTTAAAATCGGCCATATAATCGGACATACATCTTTAATTTATTAAGACTGCGGGAATTTACATGTAGGATTGCATGCGCAATGATGCAACTAAAAAGGGGATACAATAGTATGTGTAGTCCTACCTCGAAAAAGCCGACGACGAGGAAGAAGCGATGTAGAGTCAGACGCATTCAGAGAAGCTCGTCTTTTGAGTTTACGGCTATCTAGGTTATTCAATGCCTCTTCCTCTTTGGTGCTGATGGTAATTTGCTGCTCTGCAGGTTTCTGCCGTCAACTCCTGGGCCTCTTGAAGCGCTTCAATCGCCGAGTCAGGATCAGATTTGTTGCTCAAAGCCAATGTTGCCTTATCCAGAACAATGTAGCTTTCTTTATGCTTGTTTCTAGTTTATTTTAGGGAATGGACTCTTGTTTTTGGCGTTGAAATGTCATCAAACCTTTCGTCCAAATAGTCTTTTGAACTGTTCAAAAGCTAAAAAGCTGTATCCCAATGCACTGGGTCTCTCTTCAGTCGGATAAAATGAAGACGCGGGCGGGGTAGGCCTATAATGGCGGTCGACATTACAGTACGTGCATACTATGGGTGTGGTCAGCAAAGGTCCTATTGCACTACAGGTGCAAGATGGAGAGCTCGTGCTGAAGAATGTGAAGTATGCACTGGATGCCTTTTCATTGACAACTCCCTGGATGCAACAATAGATCAGTGCAGACATTGACCATTGCTATCAATGTTTGCTTACCGGCGTGACACCCAAGCGTAACACACGTTCAACCGATAGGGGGAGCTCCAGTTCCCCACCTTGCACCTCGCACGGAGCTAATGCGATCTTTTGCCAGTAGGTACGGTGAAATACCGAATTAGGGCTGAGACTAGTATAATCATTTGGGGCACAATGGGAATGCAACTTAGTTTACGTAATAGAAGAATGTGGGTATTTTTAGTCAAACATAACTACTTTTGTATGATGATAGAGCTCTGTGCCTATCCATCAGTCGCGAGACTTATTTGGTGTTATACTGCAAAGGGTTAAGCATTTTTCTGCAATTTTCCTCTTATTCCCGTATCTTTCGCCACAATGCTATAGGCTTAGGATTTTCAAAAACTGTAAATTGTTCTGTTTTCCACTTAAATAACGCCGGCTTTTGGGACCATTGGTGCAAAGATGAGGCCTTGATGAAGATTCTGTAATAATTCTTGGCCCGAAACAAATATTAGAAATTGAGGTGCTAGACAATATTTCATTGATGCAAAAAGTTGATACAGTTTGAATATTTAATTCCCATAATGCATTCAATCTTATCACGTAACACATCCCTGAAATTTTTGGGTGGAACATTGAAAATGCTGTTGAAATACAAGACAAAGTAAAACAAAAAAAGTTGTTGACCATAGGTCAAAAAAGGTTCGCCATGGTAATAATGACTGACCCCCCTTAATTTTTCCAGCGAAAACACAAAAATACCTTCAATCATCAAACCCAAATTTTGCTGGAGCAAAAAATACTGCTTTTTAAATTATTGTCGTTTGTTTCCATTAACAAAATGGTCACTGCTACCAGACATTCATTTAAGTGGGAACCAATACTGGGCCAATGTATAACAGAGATGCTCAAGCTGGATGTTTTGCTTAACAATTTTCCGCTCTGCAAAAATTGAGCACGAAGCAAGTCACAGACGGTACATGTATCATTGACAAGTGACCTTGATCTGGTAAGCAAATGTCTTTGCGCTAAGCTACTTTTTGTGTATAAGCAGCTATTTGAAAATGGGCGTTGCAGGTCTTAGAATGTTTTCATAATGTAGGACTGAGACGTTTTCTGAACGTAGGATGGCAAATGGCACTAGCTCGTTATCAATCTGGAATTGTTTGTCAAATCATAGAGAAAGGGTTATTGATTAAACTCGTTACTGAATTATGGTGTTTTCAAGACGACCCAAAAATAGTCAAATTATTGCAATTTATTGAGAGTTGCGACAACTTGCGATTAGAGGCCAAATTCGGACTAAAATAATGCATGTGCGCACAGATAGTGTACCAGATCAGACTGCACAATGGGTTGCGTTGCATTTGGACTGAACATGGCGAACAGCAACCACGTGACCAACGTGTCCAATGAAAACTGGTCCTTTATGTTGCAACTCTTTCAATACACAACTCTGCACTAGTCAACGCGAAGTGTTGAGAACAATTAATCAGCTCTTCTCAGAGCAAGAACATTTTCAAGTTGTTGATGATAATTACAGTGGGTACCCTTAAAAATGGATCAATGCTAAAAGTACGGTTAAACATCCCTATTCCTTAGCAAACAAACACTCATCAAAATTACACACTCACAATAAAATTATGTTTTTCGTTCCATAAAGACATATTAAAATAATCTATATCACTATTCCCATTAATTCTGAGTCAGAACTTTTCATAGCTCCGTTTTCAAAATTTGAAGACACTGTCCTCGAAATCTAAGGCACTTGCAAACATACTTGGCGAAACCTTGGAATGAATGTTTCTAAGCTTAACTGAAATAGTTATGATTTGGGGTTGAACAAAGACAATTGATAAGAGCGGGATTTCAACCAACGACCTCCGGACGTGCCGGTGTAATAGGGAAATCTGCCCCGGAGACTCTGTCCCCCATATGGGAAATTAACATTGGCTGGAGGAGGTTGATTCAAAAGAGGGCGAACAGATTCTCCTGCCACATCGGCGCTCTACCAACTGAGCTACTAGCTCTATATGTTGGCCATCTCCCTGGTTTTTTCTTCAATATCTTTGTTCGGGAGTGCCAGTCGGGAGCCATTCAACATTTGTCTTTGTCGAACCCCAAATCATTTAAAATTTACCCAGTCAGCTCCCCTTGTGGTTTATTATTTGATAGATTAAATAGTTATAAGCACTTTTATAAATGCATACTTATCATTTGTAAATCTTCAAACAAGACTTGAATGCTTGCCAGTAACAATTGCCTCAATCAAACAATTAATGGAAGATCAGGATAATACACAAGTTTAACTGGGACCAAGAAAAACTATCATCATATATTAAGACTGCCTTCATCCTAATTCATAACATTCTAAAAGACATATTTACAAGTGTCTAAACGGCGGAACACTTCAACAAAAGCGTGTATTTACACAATCCAGCTTGACAGGTACTTTATACAATGGCACTATACTACCACCCTCTTTTCTCTTCCTTTCCCCCTTTTTTTTTTTTTTTTTTTTGCATTCTTTATTCTTCTTCTTATTGTTGTTCTTGTGCTACCTCAAAGTTTTTTTTTTCTTGATTTGTTTCCCTATTTTGTCATTCTTCATTCGTCTTAATTTTGTTTTTGAGCGACCTCAGTTGTTTTCTTTTCTTTTTCTTCTTCTTTTTGTTCTTGTTCCTACCTCACAGAAGAAGTTATTTTGAGGGTGGTTTCCAAGAAAAGAGAATAATAGAACAACATTGGAAGTACCTTGTAACTGCCATAAATAAGTGTGGGCTTATATTCGGTACCTTATGGAGACCAAGGACAAAACAAAACAGGGAAAACAAAAGGTCTCCATATGGAAATTCTAAAGACCGGGGCGCTCCACAAGGAAATTTGTGTACAAAGTCTATGGGAAACTGTTAAGTGCAGGGACAAAGGAAAGAACAAAAGAATGCTCCACAAGGATGCATTTTTGAGAATGAATGTGTGTGTGCCCTTACACACGCCAACTTACAGGGTGTTTTCAACAATGCTACCCCACAAGGTTGTCTTTGTTATAGTGATACCCCACATGAGGATTTCTTCAGAAAAGGGAATAATAGAAGAACAAAAGCAGGACCCCACATACCGGATCTGTAAGGGTGTGTGTGTGGGTGTGTTTGTATTGCCAACCCTCCGAGGACATTTTACAATAGGGACAATAGGTCCTCACTAGTCGGTTCTTTGTTTTCAGGTGTCCTCACTAGTCATTTGTGTACAAAACCAATGGGGATTGCTTCAATACAGGAACAACAGAAAGTACAATAGGTGTCCTCTAACGTATAGGAGTGCTGTACCTGAGTTTGTTTTCACATTCAAACCGGGGACCTATAACAAAAGAGGACAATAGGGTCCCCGGTTGGGTAAAGGTCCCAGTTAGAAATTGTGTACAAAACCAATGGGAGCTGTTGCCAAAAAGTTAGAGTCCAAACAAAAGAGGGACAATAGGAGGTCCCCGATTGGAGGTGTTTACACACTTGTGTGTGTGTGAGTTTGTTTTCACATTCAAACCGGGGACCTATAACAAAAGAGGACAATAGGGTCCCCGGTTGGGTAAAGGTCCCCAGTTGGAAATTGTGTACAAAACCAATGGGAGCTGTTGCCAAAAAGTTAGAGTCCAAACAAAAGAGGGACAATAGGAGGTCCCCGATTGGAGGTGTTTACACACTTGTGTGTGTGTGTGTGTGGGTGATGGGATGGGGGGGGGGGGGGGGTGCATAACACATCACTTCCATTACCCCCAAAATACCCTTCTCCCATCATTTCCTACAAAAAAATGTTTAAATAGCTCATTTGGAGGTAAAATTACCACCTCTTTTGAATGCACCCTAATTGCCCCCTTATCTTGTACTTGTATAACATTAACTTAAGCTCTAAATTATAGCTTCAAACCCTCTCAGCAACAACGTCAAAATCAAATTACTCCTTTGTCTATCAATCTCATAGTTCAAACCTGTTTTAGAAACAACCTACAAACCACAATTACTCCTTTTTTCAACCATTGAGCAGTCAAGTCCTTCTCTGTACCGATTCTTTAGAAATCTGACCACACCTTGAGTTTTCCCTCAAGCCTTGGCATAAACATTACTAAACAATAGCACCAGAGATATCACGTCCACAAATACTGCAGAATTAAAACGCTGTGGGAAGTTGCAATCGGTGGTTAAGTTGTATCCGGTATGAAAGATGACCGCAAAGAACTGTGCCTAAATTGACATCAAAGAAAAGCAAAACAGAAAATGAGAGTTATTTTGTAAGCTTTTTGGTATGAAGGAGTTGACCATGACAAAGACCAGACCATATAGGAGATAAGCATTTCCAGGAGAGGGGATTTTTTATTTATTTGTTGTTGTTGAGACTACGAGATTCATGGAACTGAATCAATGCAAGTAGTAAAAGAAGGAATCCTGGAGTGTCAATCAAAACAGGGATGACAGTCAATTTGCTGACAAATAGTTTTTGAAAAATAGGATGAAAATTATTAGAAGATATGTTGAAATGATGTCATTTCGACCTTTTGGTAACTAGGTGCTAGAGAAGTTGATCTAGGAGAACCCAACCCACGTAGTATGCCAGTGGAATGTTTTTCACAAGACTCTGGAAAGTACTGAGTACACAGTGCTTCACACACATCGGCATACTGGTGTATGGGTAAAACACAAATAATAAATCAAAGAGATCAATTTTTTCTGTGTCTTAAGAAAATAGCAGCTACTTGGTTCACTAGGCAGATTTAAAAATGTTTAAATTTGCTGATCAAACAGAAAGGGAACACAAGTTGTGTGGGGTTGCAATTCAAGGTTGCACATAGGGCTTTCAGGGAACATTAAACGAGATTTCATTTTTGATCCAAAGATGTGCATATCCTGTGAATAGCTTGATTCCAGAACAACAGCTTTTTAGCCTTCTCATGTTTTCTTGTGGTACCCTCAAGTTACATAGACTACAAAACCTGGGCCTGGAATTACATGAAGGTCACAGTCTCTGTTCCCCCCGCTCTTTGCCTTGGTGCCCCTTGAAAGTTTCTCATTGTTTTTCCAATAAAGTGCCCTTTGTAAAAAAAATCAAATGACCTTGCCCTCGCAATGTTGAAATTCCACTCCTGCAATTACACGCTGGGGTTCATTCAAAGTACTCCAAATAAAGCTGAACTAAACTTGCTTTGGAACTAGCACTGGGGTTGGGGTGAATCCAATTTCCAGTTTCAAACCAGGGTCCATGGATGTGATTGATTAGACAAGTCACAACTAGACTAGCCTGATACCCAACTTCTTATTGTTTATGGACTCACACTCTCTGTCTGTTTCTACCATGTAGGGGGTACTGTCCTTGCATTGTAGTTCCTTCAGATCTGTTCCTCCAGATCTGTTGAACCCCAAGCACCTTATCCCACTCCTCATTCCAATGCTGGCTTGCAAAAGACTGACAGTGGAGAGAGTCTTCTTTCAGCAGAATGGTAGCAAAGAGGTGCTAGATGAGAATCCTATGATTGGATTAAAGGTGCAACATTGATAACAAGGTGCTACATAAATGGGTCTCATAATTCAAAACACTGCTCTGCTTATCCTGTTGAAACTTAAATAAGGAGCGTTTTGATTCACCGCTACGGGTGTGATAAAGCACTTCATTAGAACCCATCATTATTATTATCACTGTTTAAAATTCTTCTGAAATTCTGAAAAAAGAGCAGGTACAACTAGACCAGTTATTTGATATTTAGCCATTTGGAATAAAATTTCAACATCCCAACAGCAATTAAGCAATTTATTGACATAGTGGACTATTTTGGAAATTTTAATACTTGAGCAATGAAAAAGAGTATAATAAAAACAGTAATGGTGCCCCATAATGGTCACTCAGACTTGTTTACTGGCATTTTAAAACCAAATCAGATACTCAAGTTGAGGTGGAACAGTACCAACCGGTAATAGTGCCCTATTTTAGTCAGTCAGATTTGTCTACAGCCACCGGCATTAAAGATCAACTTCAGAACCCTGCTTTACTCCAACAGATGGATGATTATTGCTGTTTTCTAGCAAACTTTTGTCCTTTGAAAATGCAGAAACAGAACAGCACCAAATATTTAACCTGAAAAAATGAATAGTGTGCCATTGTGTATAACTTCAAACCATTCCGTTATTTTACATTATGCTTTATTAAACCTCAAATATGACATGAATCAACCAAGCTTGAGGGACAAGATAACACCCAGACTTTATGTTCTCTAACCCTAGTTCTTTATAACCAAAGCAAATGATTATTTACTCAGAATAAACAAGTCTTCTCGAGTGTTAATCAAACTGCACTCAAGCATATCTTATATCTTATGAGCACAACAGTTCTGCTTGAATGAACTTAGACATGTCCCAATATTTGTATGCTTGAAGATTATTTGTAAGCATTACTCTCAGAAGCACAATGTCATTTGGCAGTTGATTTGTATACACTCCTGTAGACTCTAAAGCACACCACATGGTTCCTCTCATCTCATACCTGATTTTTTTTGCTCAAGTTCATGCTCCAGCAGTGACATCATCTGCTTCAGCTTTAGACTCCCACACTCCTCATCCTCAAGACACTGAACTAGACTTGAGTTCTCCTTCTGTAAAGAACAAAGATGAGAAAGAGGAAGATGATGTGAAAGTGATATCCAGTAGAATTCAAACCAACGATGGTCCTTACACCATGCTCAGAATCTTATTCATGAGAACCATCTTCTGTCTGAGGTGCATTATTCTCCTTACTGTACTCTGAAATCACTGAGTATACAGGGCTTATCACACATCAATGAGAGGTTCAAACTAAAATAAGAATAACCATTATCCCAGTCTCAATATCATGGGCAGCGCTAAGTCAATACTTCTTGTCACTAACCCATGGAAGAGTGGAGCTGAAACACGACACTGATTAGCTTACAAAAATGACTACTCTGTGCACGAGTGCTTGTAGGGCGCTTAGTATGCCCATGTCTAAATACAAGTATGTTGACATACCATTTCAAGAATCACTTTTTATACATGGTCACCCTGAACTGCAAACAGTTAGACATGCCACAAGGTCAAAGATCAATGAGAGGGTACCAGTTGCTGTTTGACTTGAAACCTGTTGATAAACTGCTCTGCATACGCCTCTAACACAGAGTGGATCAACCACAGAGCAAATCAAAATATCCAACATATTATAATATTGCAAAGTCACACTTCCAGGGGTTATGAATGAGCAAGGTAAGATCCTACACTAATGGGAATGAGGTTGTCCGTTACCCCTTAGATATGGTGAACATGTCCAATACTTATTACAGCTGACTGTGTTGTTTGTCTGTAGTGGGTGGAAGCTCTCTGTTCGATCTTCATCTTGAGGCTGAAGCTTGAAACTCTAATGTTTGTTTTTCTCAGTTTTCCTCCGTGTTGCTTGGTTATGTGTCTCCATGTCAAGTCTACTGAAAGACATTATTTTGCAATGGTATTTTTACTTGTTATAAAGACAAGAAAAATAACAATGTAATGTGTGCTTACTAAAAGTCTAATCACTTTCAAATATATGATTGGATTTTTTTTCACTTCAGGAGTGATTTGAAGTTCATCCTGATCCATCCAGTAACTTCAGTATTTCCTATAGATCCCTAACCTGGGCCGCCATCGCTGAAGTCAAACAATGGAACTGTGTAAGAATACACGGCCAAGCACAACTCTCAACCATTGATAGGTCTTCCTTTGACCTCAGTGAGGACGCTGTTTGAGCTTGTGGCATCATATGCAAGATGTTTATACATTTTGTACTTTGGAAAATACCTCTAAGCAAAGGGATTTTTTACAAGACAAGGAAATTGAATGAGGGAGAGGGATAGTGGAATAAATCTTCACTTGACAGAAATAATAATACAGTATGAATCAGCTCCAGATTTATTGACAATGTCCAAAGTTGGGAATTTATTTTGCAATAGAAACAGAGTAGCAATACTTAACCAAGGAGCTATAGCTCTCTGATTTGACACAAGTTTTGACTATAAAAAAACTATGTCATGAGCAATAAACCACTAAAATGCCAATCTTGATTATATACAGATCAAACTAAGGCCAGTGCTAAACTACGCACTTTTTCAGTGTCAAATAATTAGAAAATGATGAATTAAATTTGACAAAAGAGTGATGCTTAGCACAAATTTTTGATTTAAGTTTGACACTACCGTGTAGCACAGCAAGCTAGTTGCCACAATTTTGCCTTGCAAAAATCATTTGAGTTCGACAGGGCAAAAGTGTGATGTTAAGCACAGGCCATACTCCAAAAACTCCAATAAAAACACTTTTTATGTCAGTCCAGGCAGTCTGTGCAAAACAAATGGTTTTACATGGACAAAATTGCAAGTCTCTTGAAACCCTCCCGAACAACATATCAAAAAGGTCGAAAAAGGAAGATGGGGAAAATTGGTCTTTGCAAAAAATCAAATGCCCGCTTTTGCCTCTGTTTTCAAATGCTTATACACCAACCTTTTTTTAGCCCACACACGCAAGTGCTGCACCTTCATTGCCATTGCTGGGATGCTGGCAGGGCAAGGTTGTGTACACACAATGACATGGAAAACTGTTATCTTTTAACCTTTTCTGTGAATCAAGTGTCTGTCTTAAAAGTTAATACAATTTCCCTGACACGACAGCTTTGCAAAATGATGTATTATAAAGTTATTGAATATTTGAAACTGAACAGAAAGTGAATACTGAAATCTGTTCATAAAATCTTGCAGAAGTAACACATTTTATAACAGGCAGTACAGTTTCAGTGTAGTATCACACTGAAACAAACCTACTGTCTGCTCTGTTTTCAGGATTCAGTGTCTGTTTAGTTGCAAATATTCATGCTCAATGTTCAGATTGGTCTATATGTATGCACACCGTATGATATTTAGACAAATAAAATCATTATCACATATTAATAAATTCTTGGCAAATTTATGCATTCTGATAGGTTGAAGACTGGTCACGTGGGGGTGTAATTAATGTGATCCAAAGATAAGCTCTGTAAAACAGCGAATAAATAGCCCCTAAACAAGCACATTGTTGTGTAAAAGTTATGTTTGCACGGTTTTTAGTGTGCGGAAACTAAAACTGTTCACTTTGCGCGTATTGTTTTTTCTTATTTTGATGAGGACATATGGCGCAGAGTACATGCGCATACCACGTGTATGCGTAATTGCACAGACAATGTATCAGTTTAAGGTAGCTGGTACGCGCATGAAACCAAGGTAATGCAAAGCATGAAGCCGAGCACCAGCCAAAGTAATTCTTTTTTTGGTGGTGTTCAAAATATTCACAAATAGTTAATTATGTGCAAGAGACTAGGTGCCATGCAAAAGTTGAACAGCTTAGTAATGACCCTTGAACATAAGTGGAACACTTCTAAAATTAACGGCGAGAGAAAAATCACAAACTCTGATGATTATTATCGTTTTTCTTCATTAAAAGTATTTATCAATGCAAATAACAGTGTGGGGAGCCGGTCTTCACTGCGTGGTAATGACCTTGGTTGGCGGCTGGCTGCTGTTAATGGACCTCGTCTTTGGCGGGGTCCATTAACAGCGGTCAGCCACCAGCCCGGTAAGGGAGCGTCTCAAAAGTCGGGAAAGTTCCCGTCCAAATGGAACGTTCCCATTTGAATGTTCTGTTTTCGGTGGATCGCTTCCGCATGCCCGTTGGAACGTGGCAGCATTGTTTTTTACCATTCTTGTGGGAACGTTCCAACGGGAACGTTCCATCTGAAAGTTCAATTGGGAACATTCGCACCTTGTTTGCTTGGTGCCCGAGTGCGTGTATGTTTGTGTTCGTCTCCATTGTTGGAGTTGCGGTGAGCCTGACATCAAAGAGTAAAAAACACAGAAACAGACAGCAAGGTAGGTTCATGAATAAATGTTTTTCAGTCTGAAAGAATGCTACTACTTTTAAACACGTGTCAATAATGTTAGAATAAAATTGGTTAAAATGTTCCGTTACGTGAGTCACAGTTGCTGCAGTTCTCGCAAATCATGAATATACCGTTTTTGACTCCAGAATTAGTTACGCAGTAATAACAAAAACTGAGTAAAACATCTTTAACAACTTAGCTCCGCTCTGGTAATGAAAATGGTCACGTGTATAATTACTAAATACTGGTTATGAATATGACTATTTTAGACACTAGCTCCCATTATGCATAGTTTACACGGTCCTCTCAAACCCATGGGTCCGTGTACACACACAGACGGATCGACCATGGCATGCACACTCAGGCCTACACTACAGTGCAGTATAGACTATCGTCGTTGCATGTCCGACTTAAACCTTTCCTCCACGGACTACCCATAAAATCAAAATAAACCCTCACGTTTTGCATCCAACTACAAACAAAATCCCAATCCTTCTTTAAAAAGAGTATTGTGTATTTATAGTGTTAACCGGTGTTCACCAGCGACATCAGGATCGCGATTCCATTTTGTTGGCAAATTCACGTTCGCATACAGACTGAGTTCTCAAATGGGTAAAATCGTGCAACCGTTCCATTGGGAATGCGTGCATTTCTTGTTAGGGAAGAACCACCGGTGCGGAACGTCCAAATGGGGATATGCCCGCTTTCCAGCGGGAACACGGCGTTTGCCCGGTGGGACGGTGAAGTGTTCTCATTTGGACGTTCCAAGCGATCCGACTTTTGAGACGCTCCCTAATTACCTCGCAGTGAAGACCGGCTCCACATAGTTATTCCCTAACTATTGCATGGATATGATCACGGCACATCTTCCAAATACATTTGACAAAGAAAATTTACAAGATGGCTGCCAAATTATAATTATCACTAGTTATCAAGATAAGACCCAGATTATGATGACCGCCATTAGATTTAAATGTTATAGAATAAACAATTCATAATCTTTTGGATAGAATATGACACTTTCCTAAAACTTTTCCAATAATAAAGGTAATCTTAATAAAAAAGCAAACATTGCAAATATACAGTAGTCAGTTATTTATGAGTAATGATTTTAAAAGCAACCTGAAAATGCATGCAATGTTACACTTCAAAGGTTGCATTTGTGTTTAAATGGAAAAGGCTGCCATACAAGTGAACAACCCCTACATGTAATAATTGACACTTTGAATGCTATCATTTCCTGTACACACTGAATCCTGCCTGCTGGAATGTTTTCACAAAATCAATTAAAATAGACAAGCCAGTACTCAAAAGCTTTGATGCAAAATCCAAAATATGTCAAATGCAGAGTACATTTGCAACCAGGGGTCGATTTCACATAGATAGTCCTAACTTAGGACTAATCCTAGGAGTTATTAAAAACTTCAGGCTAGTCCTAAGTTAGCACGAGTAACTTGTCCTAAGTCCAGATAAACCTAGTCTTAACTCTTTGTGAAATCCACCCGAGGTATTAAAAACCGAGTTGATTAACTCAATGTCTTAACAATTAATTGGGAATTTAAACTGATTGCTTTTTTAAAAACTGTTTCAGGAAAAATCTCATATCAGTTTGCATTATTTTGTGATTTAATTTGATTGCCTTGTTTTGGTGGTCAGTTCAATCCATGAGACAGTATCTGTCCTGTATCATCACTATTAGATAACATTACACCTTGTTATAAATCTTTACTGATTTGTAGTCTGCCAGTGCCAGCTGCTGACCATCTGATGTCAATGAGATTCCCTGTGGCCAGAGCAGACCCTGAGCAATGCAGCTGAGAAATCTACCCTCAGGGTCATACTGATGAATATGACCACTGTTAGCCTCCCCATTCCACACTGCAATGTAGATAGCTGAGCTGTCACAGCATACACCTCTGCAGGATTCAACTTGCTGACCATCGATGGTTGGTTTGATGGTGATTAGGGTAGAACCATTGTCATTAACAATGTCTACTTGCTGTTGGTTCAAACCACTGACTACAACTCTGTCCTTGCTGTCAATGGCCAAGTACCAAGGTTGTGTCTGAACTGAAACAGTGTCAATGAGTGACCCATCACTAGAGCTGTGTTTAGTTATAACTGACCTCTTCACATCCCCCACAAGAATTGTATCCTTCATGACTGCTACACTGAGGAGGTTTACTGCTGTCTGGTCCACTTCACTCTGAGGCACTGTGTAGAATTCAAACATCTTTCTGCCATTCTGGTTGTACATCTTGACAGAGCTGGTTTCATCTACAACCACTAACTGATTCTGGAATGCAGCAACAGCCTGAGGGCCTGGAAAACACAAAAACAAATGGATAGGACTCAATGCAATGATCCTTCATTTGCACATTACTTACAACATTTGTTCCTATGTTGTAAAAGCCTTTTCACTTTGCTAAAATTCACACAGCACCTACATGTAACTATGACATACAGTAGTGCAACAACAATCTGTCAATATTAGCATGGTGACTACTTATCAGGAAAAAACTGGAATTGAAATCATTCATTTTAACAAGTAGTTTTAAATTTTACCTTAATTACATTAATTATTAATATTTATTTGTTTAATGTAGTATTGTAAACCTCTTTTATTGGTGGTGTTGATTAGAGGATTGTCAAAATTCAGAGTGACAGCAGATGGAGTGGATTCAGTGATCATGTAGTGGATGAATGCAGCCCTAGTCTAAAAGGTACAGTGGACTAGGAATAATCAATCAATTTCATGACATACACTTTGACTACATGTAAACCTTGTATTGATCACAAGTATGGTCTGGTGTGTGAACATCATTTTAATGACTGATTGGAGTCGATAACTTCAAACAATGTTGGATGAAACTTTCTCAGATTTGATTGCAGAATTGGATTGGATAACTACTTATGTCCGTGGAATACTCTTTGACTGTCACCTGATAACCAATCAAGAGTACTTTTTACACTGTTTGAACTGAAATTTACAACAACATTACATCTCTAACTAAATGACATTGTAAGAAACTTACTATGTGTTAGTTGGATAGTTTTCTTTTGGTGTCCCTTGGTGCTGTAGATTACCACTCTTTTCTTATGACAGTCTGCCACTGCCATCTCATCCCCAGGTATAGAGGCATCAATATTCGTAGCAGTAAAAGTTCCTGGATCAAACTCCAAACCAAGCTCCCACCTTGGTTCCTCCATAATCAGATTACCCAGGGTGATGTCACAAACCCCTGGATTGAATCTCAGATTGGCAAAGGTAGAATCTATCTTGGGTTGATTTTGATTTCTGAGTAATTTCAAGTCCTTACTGAGAGAAGGATAGCATGCAAAGAACTCATGAGCTGAATTTGTTTTACTGATTTCTTTGGCAGACTGCACTGAATGCTGTATTTGCTGTGAGTTTGCACTCACTGTTTGCTCATATTCCTCCAGTTTCTTGTTACGATCTATGTGGATGGTTTTTATTTTATCCATGATGCGACTCTCTTGAGCTGTTACTTCAGCCCTGATCTCATCAGCTCTGATCTTTACCTCTGCCATGGTTTTCTCAACTGCAATGTCTAGGTTGGCTTTCATTGTTGAGACAGTTGCTTGAGATTGTTCAAGGTTCTTCAGGATTTCTTCAAGGGGAGTCATGAGTTGAGCCAATGACTGTTTATATGTGGATGAGGCTTGGTTGCAATCAATATACTCATGTAGTGGTTTACAGTGATCTATGACAGTGCAATCTCTACAAATCATCACATCACATGTTGTGCAATAGAACCTCATCACTTCACCTTCATGAGTTTGGCATTCTGGATGATGTTTTTGTTTTCTCTTTTTCATTGCAATCCTCCCATCACTGATGTCTTTCAAAGTAGCTACTCTGTGGCATGAAGAAGCTGGAATTTTATTGTGTATTTTATTGCAGTTTGCACAGATGATCATGGGGCAGTCTAAACAGAAATATGTTGCCTCATTTTCCTCCTTGCATAATTTACAAATTAACTTGCTGTTTACAGATGAGCTGACCTGCTCCAGTTGAAGTGCAAGACCAGTTAAAATGAAGTTAGTCTTGAAATCTAGAACACCCTTCTCAGGAAGTTGTGTCTTCTTTCGACACACAGGACAAATAAGCATCTTAGCATCTTTGTAGTTGGTAGTCTGGTACTCAAGTAAACAGTGTTTACAGAAACTGTGAAGACAGTCCAGTAGTTTGGGTTCTGTGTACTCCTTTAGGCAAATACTGCACTCCAGATAATCCTTTCTGATTTTCTCTAGAGCTGAAACCTGTGCTGGTTCAGAAGATGCCATTGTGATCTGGAAATAAAAAGCAAAGAGCAGAAATATTATATTACAAAAGAATTAGCATTCTGTTGCTACAACACACATGTATGTTACATCAAATTGATCCCATCAAAAAACACCATTGTTTGTTTAAGACTGCTATTTCACATCGGATTAGGAAAAAAAAGAATTTCTTTTGAAAAAAAATGTTCCTGACAATATTTCTAATGTCCTGAATGTGGTCTCCAGTCAAACTAAAAAAAACTTCCTATATAGGGTGCACCCCACTAAATAAGGAAAATACAGAGCGCCGGCCTCAGTAATATTTTGTAGGCCCTCAAAATATTTTTATTAGACAGATTTGAGAGCTCAATAGAAAGGAAACAGCTTATTTTGTAGACCTCCAGCTTGAGTTTTTTTTTGATGACATAGACCCTGAAATAAATAGTCCTATTGTCTGGAAGGTGTAGTGACATTTTTTAAGATTGATGCTATGACGTTTGGAAAACTATACCGATGTAGGGGTGTTTTTATTTGGAGGGGGAATAACTCCATGGGCCGAGGGACTCCCTGTATTAATTTGAGCAGAGGATAAAAGTTCAAGAGTCAATTGATCTTTTCCCCCTTATGGTAAAAAGCTGGGAGACTTTGAAGTATTTTTTGGGTATTGTTGAATATTTAGCATTAATTTGCATTGTATGCTATGGGAGTTTATTTTGTGGGATGCACTCGGAACATTATGACTGATGGGGGAGGAGGAACCTTCTCATGATTTAGGGTTTTACAACTAAACAGATGCCTACCACTTGCAGAATATCTGTAAGAACACAAGTCCTTGGTCAGGGTATGTAAGGAACAGCTGCAGTTTGAATTAAAACGGTGATTTTTTCCGTCTGAAAGTTGGAGAATAGTAACTGGAGCTTTTGTCTCCTATTTAATGATTGCTATTCTGTAACCCATTGTGACCACCGTTGTTTGTACGTCGCTACCCTTCCTACCTGGTACCCTAGATTCAATAACTGTCGTTCCATTTTAAGTATCAAGTCAAACGTAAAGTAATTTGCTTTTTTTTACCTTATTTAATAAACCTCCAGGCAATTATTTTTCGTTACATACATTACTTGCCCAGCGGAAATAATTAACGGCACTGTCTAAGGTTACTTGAAAAAAATAAATCCAAAGATCATTGACATTTTACTTTTAAAATGTGTCCCAGTCTTTTTAAAAAGTTGTTGGTGTTTTTACTGTTGCATTCCCCGTCTGAACGGGTAGGTGGGGGTTGTCACTTCACACTGGGAATAACAATAAAATAATGTTCAGTTAAAGGGGACTCTGTCTTTGGTTGGACAATCACATATGGTACTGGTTTATTTTCATTCTCACTTATAGTTATTACAGACAAGTCAGATATGCATGTACATTGGTTGGGGTGGTTTGCTCATGAAGGGTTTCCACCACTATGACTATAACATACTACACTGAGCCGGAAGGGGCCTGTTGTCTTACGTGGTAGCTACTACTAGCAACATGGCTTATCTCGTACGCTAACTCGGTATACGGGCATGGGGACGGCAGGTGGGCCATCCACTATGCAGGGCGAGGCACAGCTATACCGAGGGGTTCATGGATACGTCCATGGTAGGCAAGGGGTTGCCACACCACGTTTCACGGGTAAGCCTGGTGGGGCCAGAGCTCACAGCGGTCGGGTATCAAATGGCCAACGAGACGGGACCATGTGCTTCAATGAGAGACGGAACCCACCGGTAATGCTACCAAAAATAAAGGGGTATGCTTTTCCTGCATAGCATATGGGTGTATCGGATCGGAGAGACAACAGGAACAACCTTCGGGTCAGGCAGCTCTCCCTCAACTGGCCTCAAACATGAGTTTATATAGACGTTAAATAAATAAAACATTAGCTAGGATTGGGGTCTTAGCCTATGGGAACTTTGGCTTCCACGCCCTATGGTAGGGACGTATGCAAAAGCAGGTTACACAACAAGACCTTGTTCCATATAAGGACTGAGTATCGGACCACGAAGAAGAGTGACTGCTTAGGAATGAAGGGGCGTGTTCAGGGGTTAAGCTCTCACTTGGGACGCTAAGCTATGGGGCTCGAAGCAGTGGGTTGTTCATGGGATCCCAGCACATGGAACACGGCTAGCGGCAAGGCGGCCAGTCACCGGTGGTCAGTGGCCGTGCTTCACCCACGAACTGTGTTCAGTGTGCAGGGTGGACTCCGAGAAATGTAACAGTGAAATAGTTAGCGTCAGCGGACAGCTCTTAGCCCACGTGGAAGCTGGGTGTGGCCCGCACGCTAGGCTTTCGCTGGTGTTGAATTATGCAAGGCTTTCGCTGCATATGCAAGAGGGTGGTAGCGCTGGACCCTCGGACAATCCAGGGTCCGTCAGTGGAATATGTACCACGTGAACGGAAGGCGGGAAGGGACCTTAGGGGGTATACAGGATATAGCAAATCTAGCAATATAGATGGGTCGATCACCATCACAGTGGATTGATAAATTGACTATAGGAGCCCCAAAAGAGGGCGCTAGAACTAGAAATATCTAGGGCAAGAATCACAACATTACTATTCATTTGTTAGAAAAAAAGAAAGAAAAAAAAACAATAAAAAAATGCCATGCCATTTAGCAAACATACAAGTACAAATACTCAAAACCTGTTTAATTAGTTACTATGATTAGTAAGTTTGCGCAAATTAAGCAGGAGTTTAAACACAAATATCAGGTTAATGTATGAGGTATTCTGAAAACACATGGGCAACAGATGGGAATCAAACATTATTTTATGAAAAGTCTGTAATTTCCTCAGTACAATAGGATTATTTAAAAGTAATCTCTCTATATAAAAAAATGTTTTGTTTAAATCTTTAAATTAGATACAAAGTAAAAACAAAAATGTGTTTTGGAAGTATGGGTTATCAGTATCTAATCTTGAAAACAACTATCACATCAAAAAAGTGCCCAACATTATTTTGTGGACTAACTTGAACTGTATGATTTTTTATCTTTAAAATAGTTTCAGATGAATTTAAAGGGTAAAACAATGTCTATGAATGGCTTATTGAACCAGAGAGCATCTATGACCTTAAATTTCTTTGATGGGCCCACCGGATCACACGTCATAATGGCCTGGCGCTCGCAATTATTTTTCTTATTAATTCCCAGACCCTATATTGTTGTCCTGGGTAGACCACTGGCTGTGTAGCCTTGATCAAGGCAGGCCAGTGACACATGGAATTATGAATGGCTGTGTAGCTATGTCAAGGCAGGTCAGTAACACATGGAATTATGAACTCTCAACCAGTTACTGCATTAGTCCCATGGCTTCATGAAAAATAAAGTGACACACCGAACTAAAGCACCAAACTTAGCAAACTTGTTTTAGGGGTCCCAAAGAAGCATATTAGAGGGGGTGCCCGGTCTCTCATCTCCAGGTCTGTAATCTAAAGGGATCAACTTTTTCCACAGAGCTCTACCTGAACTTGAAAAAGAAGCTGCAAGGTCTTTTCAGACCAAACAAAAATCTTTTTCAAGTTTTTTTAAGGTTGTTAATACCCAGGGAGTCAATATAAACTCAACTTTCAATTAATCAACGGCCGATTCAGTTTCGGAGTTGGCAATTAAATTTTCTCAAACAAATGCTGCACTGATCGCTGCAACAGCTGTTGCAATATCAAATTGTACATCACGTGATCGTGTACTTCTCTCAAGAAAAAAAAACAGATCATCAGCCATTTTGTTTTTGCTTGGGCGACAAATAGTTGAAAGTTTAAGGTCGATTTTTTTTACCTTTATGTGTGAACAATCAATGTGTGTGTTTACATAGAGCTGAGGTAAGCTGGTTTGTGTATGGTTGTTGATTAAAAGGAGGGAGAAAATGCAATTTGGATAAAAAAACTGTAAAGAATGTGCCATGAATGTGATGATTTTGTCCTCCGTCTGCTGACAAAAAGCAACATATCTATTTTTTACATAGGCCCTACGGTGCCCATCTCGTAACCTTTTACGGTCTGATTTCTGATGTTTTCCAAATTAAAAAAAGAAAGCTTAATGAAGAACACTTTGTTTAAATCACTTGCCTGTTCGATTTCTTAATTAATTTTCAATAGGTTTGGCTTTAATAACAAGGGAAAAACAACGTTTTTGTCAATAATATTTAAAAAAATTTACTTCCATTTCAAATCCCGTTTTCTGTTTCAAGGGGTAGATTCGACGAATTCCATCTGTTTTCCGCGATCGCGGAAAATCATTGGCCCTACTTTTGTTGTAAATTTTAATGATATACGGAAGCAGCCCTCTATTGGTGAAAAATTGATAGGCAGTATTATAACACCACATGAAATCTTTAAAATAATGATGTCATGAAACATTCAACTTTTTTTCATGGGTTTTTTATAAGCATTTATTTACAGAGTCTGAAATTTATCTAAGTACCCATATGCTCCAATTTGAACTGATCTGATTAAAGGGGCACACCGGCTTCGTTGGGCTATTTGGGCTACAAAATAGGCTTAAATATGACTTCAAAGGTCTTCCAGGAATGGAGAAGAACGGTTCCTAAAAGAAACCATCAAATTTTGCCGTTTTTGAGCATTTTTCAAAAAACGAAGGTCACGTGATTTATCCGAACCAAAAAAGTGGTTCGGATAAATCACGTGATCTTCGGAGATAGTTTTACTTCCAGCCGTATAAAAGTAAATTACTGAACCAAACTTAAATCTGTTTTTTTTATATTATTCATGAGTATTTGACAAAAAAGACTATGTATTCAGATTATTGATACAATTTGTAAATAATGTTGAAAAATCGAACGTAAGATTCGCATTCAGAGAGTCCGTGCAACCGAAGCGTGTTTTACGGCACACCAGCGTGGGAGCTAGCGGAACGTAAACCTTGGGGCATATCCTGTATAGCCAGTGCCGTGTCTCGTGGGGCCAGAGAGACAAGCCCCGGGCATGAACTCCCCAGCTTGCCGGTCTAGCCGTGAGCTTGGGAGCTTGTCGGAGGGGTAGGGAGCCAGACCAACAATTACGGTTTTTTTTAGGAGGGTTTTAGTCTGATACCCTAGCTATTATCCCCTAACTATTACAACCTGTTGCCTGCGCTACACACGCGGGACGATGACGGGGAATATTTATCCTATACAGCTGGATACTTCTATGATAGCTGCACAATGTCCACCCCCCCCAATTGCTGCTTTTGCTGGCTTTCCCTTTGGATTTATCGTGTGTTTTGTTTTTACTTTTTAATTTTCGTTGGACCATGATTTTCTACCTCCATGGTTGGATTACATTCTGGGTGTTTTTCCTTGCGATGTTTTTTGTACCGATCCTTGGATGTCGAAGCCTCTCCATTGCAAGTACACAGAATATAGTACGTCATCGTACACAGAATCCGGGTGCTTTTTGCGATCGTAACCAATAACTGTTTCAATGGCAAGTTCAACCGAAACAGTTATTGGTTTATACGACCGCGAGCGGACTTCGACTAGGACTGACCAAGAGCAAGGAACCTTGCTCTATAAGCCTTTTTGAGATATGGCGGACACAATACTACGGCACTATTATAGGTTTGGGTAAATTTGTATACACCCAAATCACACGGTGTACTCCTATAGTGTCCACCATACCTCAAAAAGGCTAATGGACTGACGTCCGTTCACGTCTGGTTTTTTTTTTACACGTGAATTTGTGCTTGATAGATATGAAGTCTGGGTCCTCATGCCTCGTCATTGTTATAATTGATACATAAACAGAGCACCAGTCTACTTACAACATTGCGCAACATTGTCACGTAAACTTGACAGTTGCAACGGCTGGAAAAGCGTACAAGCTGACCTTTGACCGGGTTTTGTTTTTTTCACATTTTTCGTTAATTACGTTATATTTGGATGATTTTTTTTTTACAACAACCATTTAAAAATTGTTGTGTCATTCCACATTACTATATTAGGTAAACAGTAAGCCGGTGTGTCCCTTTAAGATGAAGAATTTCACATCTCGAGAGCAAGTTTGTGCTCAACACATTGAGGGTGCCAATGAATGATTTCCCTTGTATCGCATCGCATTTTGCGATGCAATTGGAGCGAGTTGCGATGCAATTTTACAAAGTTCATCGCACAAGGTTTAGGATTCACATTTACCTAAGCTGTGGCGGTGGGTTCGAGGAATTGCCTTTTGTTTAGCGTGATGTCCATCAACCTAAGACTAGAGCAAGGGAAACAATCATATCTAGCACGACGCTGCGCTGTGATCAACATTCCCCCACACATGATGAAAACAGCATCGGCAGGGTTCGAAATTAATGGTCGCCAAATGCGAGTGAAAACAGCGGCGGGCGAGTCAAAACCCTTCCTTTACTAGCCCGCCAGGCTAGTCAAAAAATTGTTCCTTTTCACAATAAATGAGGGGTACAGTTGTAAAATCCCAAAGAGAGATTATTTTTAAGTTCGTAAAATGGTTTAGCAAGTCTTAGTAAAACACGCATGCACTTAACCACATGGTAATGGTAGTGAGTATCCAACGTTCGCTGGCTCGCCCGCACGCACGCACACAACACATGGTGTATTGTGCAGTACAACAGCAGGTCCAAAGTCCATCCTAATCAACATTCCGCACGCTGTGATTGGCCCGTCAATTAATTCATATTCATAAGAAAGCTTGGCTAGCCTCCAACTCGATACACGTTCACGAGTCGAGTAAAGAATTGAAGCACAATGTGGTGCACGCCCGCGGATTCTGTACTATACACAGCGTTGGGTTAAGGCTATTCAAGCATCGACAACTTTCGCCGATAGAGGGCGTTGCAGGGCAAAGTTCATTGAATTTTTTCTCAATGTGTGTCGTCCATCGATCGTTAACACAAAGATTTCATTGCAAAGGAAGTTCTATAAAACCGATTCTCAAATCACAAATCCAAGAAAATGGCTGTTGATGAAAACAAGTACTATTCAGGCAGAAAATAGGGGATAAGATCGTCAAAAAAAAAGTTTTTTCGTAGAGTTTTTTTTTTTTTTTCTGCTACGAAAATTGTGTGCACTTTATACACGGTGGCTAGTTGAAAAACTTGTGGGCAACCCAAAATTTTAGTTGACTCTAGTGGAAAAAAAAATAAGGGAATAGGCCTATTTCATATAAGTTTTGGAGTGCTTAGTCTTTAATTATAGACATTCTGAAAGTAGCCTAGGCCTGAAATTAAGCCTTAAAAAAACCCACAAATAAACCTGTGTCACAGGGTTAAATTTTTAAGAATATTTAGGCATTTTAAAATTTGCTACACAAAATTTTTGGACTGCTATGCAAAAATTTGGGACCAAATCGTTCCCTGGGTGCACTTTACACAAAGCGGTGATAAATGTTTTTAATCAGTTTCAAGTCCTGGGATGCCTGGATGCCGTACAATAATTGACATTTTGAAAGAACAATACATTTGATGTCATTTTTGATCTTCCAAAGTGAATCAGGAATTGAACACAAATGTTCAAAAGGTCAAACAACATTTAAGGTAAAATATAAATGATAATATGGTACTTTACCAAGCAAAATTGAGACAGGTTCCTTACATAGCGAAATGCTGGGGATTAGTGACATCGTCTCTTTTTTTTATCTTTGTTGTTCATAACACCGAATGTAACACTCAGAAAATGTTTCAATCAAACATCAAGAACACGCCACTAAATAATTAGCCTGTACCTCCATTGAATTGGAAGATAAAACACTAACGTTCTAATTTGAGTACATTATTTGAGAAACCACACGAGCATGTCAATTGTACAACACCTTTACATGTAAACCAAATATGAATAAAAATTACAAATTATGAAGCTACAAAAATTGAGTATTTGTATGTCTAGTACTGTCTTAGGCCTATCTCAAGCAAAGAGCCTATCTCAAAGCAAAGTTGAATCAGTTTGTAATCTGTACTCACCTCAGCACTAAGCACTGTTGAAAAAGATGTCTAAGATACGTCTGCAATCCTGTCAGGATGTTCCTTGTTTTACAGCAGTCTTATTTCCTGGTGGAACACAGGATTCTTCTATAACAAATACAGAACAGAAACACTTATGTAGCAAGGTTGTACATGTACTGTGCACAGTGTCCCCAGTTGCTAGATCAATAGAGTACATAGTGAATGTACAATGTACTACAGTCGGGGCGCACCCCACTAAGGAGAAAACAGAGTGTCTGCCTCATTACTATTTTGTAGGCCCTCAAAAAATTATCTATTAGACAGATTTGAGAGCCTAATTAAAGAGAAAACGAGTACAAAGTTTGCCCAGTTTTGACATGGGGGTTGTTGACTTCCAATTTAAGGTATTTCAATTGACATAAGCCATGAAATAAATGGTCCTATTTGCTGAGAGGTGTAGGGACATTTTTCAAGATTAATGCTCGGACGTTTGGAAATTGCACCGGTGTAGGGGTGTTTTTACATGTATTTGGAGGGGAAAACACTCGACGGGCCCAGGGATTTCCCATATTAAATTGAGCAGGAGATAAAAGTTCAACAGTCAATGGATAATTTCTTCTTTACAGTAAAAGGTTGTGAGACCTCTAAGAACTGTTTTTGTATTTTTGAATACTTAGCATTTTGCACTGTATGCTTAGGGAGTTTATTTATAGGGTGCACCCTACAGTGTGTTGACAATGAACTTCAGTGTCAAAGGTCATAGAGCTAGGATGTTGAACATCTGCTTGTCTGGGTTGTTTATCAATGAACATGTACAGTGTAAACAACTCAGTTAGTGCAGTTTGTTACGAACACAATAATAAGTACAGTGATGTTGTCACCCTCTGAGCCAACTGAATGATAGACCACGAGTGCATTGTTTTTTATGTGCTTTATTTTATTTTGTCACATCACTTTTTCAACCCTTAAAAAGCATTGTGGTGAAATGACTACATTGAAAACTTACAATGCGTGTACATCAAGGGTGAGGACGATCACCTTTTATTGAATAGGCTTTAAGGTTTGAAAAGTGAAACAGAAATTAGGGTCAGCTTTTGAAGAAATCTTTTTTCCCAAGATCTGTGACATTGTTTACAATTTACAGCTTGTTACTCAAGCTTTTATTTATTGAAACTACCTGCAATGGATAAAAATTATTTTAAAAAGCACAATGAAAGTTTGCTTTTAACACAATTGCCACACTACATGTACACATTGTAGCTGCTGTGTGAGATGCCTGGAAGTCAAGATCTACTCTTAAGGTAAACTTGTACACTTTATTGGTGAACACTGAACTCGATTGAACTTCATTGAACTGTGTATGGTGTATATCATTTGCCCTCCAATAACAACAGAAGTTTGGTGAGCTGAGGATGCAATGGCTGAGAAATGTACTTCTATAAATTGGGTCAAAATAATTAGTCATTTTATTTGAGTTTGATTTCTTTAAATCGGACCCAACTAAAATTGTGTTAAAGACTTTTGTATCTGAAAAAAAAGAGCTCCATAAATTGTTTTCTCTTCCAATCAGGAACAACTTGAAGAAAGCGCTCATAGTGACTATAAGATGTAATGCTAAAAGATCAAGAAAATGGACTTACCTTGATGGTGTAATGTCATTCTGCAGATTGCTGGAGCTTCAAACCTGATCCTGTTTTTGTCTGTAAAATATAAGAATAGTTTTAGTGACCATCATAGCGTGTAGATAAGATGATTTTGTTTTACCTTAGAAAGTCAGATAAGACGTGTCTTATACAAAAGAAATTAATGTAGTAGTCGATGGAAACAATGCCACAGAGTGCCATCAACATTCATATGGTGTACTTTCATTAACACATCAATCAACCAGGCCATGGGCAATTCATCTAATTCGTTGGTCATATTCTTAAGAAAGAAAGAGAAAGGGTATATTATTTTGAAGGGGGCTCATTCAAATTCAACTGTGTTTGTTTATTGTGATTTGGCAAACCGACGAACTGATCACAGTTTGCCCAATGCCAAGTAAATTAAACAGAATGTGCAATTCTTACGAGTGTTCAAACTTCTGGGACCAAGTTGTCCCCAAGAACCAATTGAGTTTGACGTGTTACAAGTCTGTTTCTTTTAATACTTTTGTTTTAAAACTTAGTTTATGGCTATTCAAAATATTTAATGATGGTGGGGAAGTAAAAACAAACTTTTAGCTTATTTGAGGACTATTAATGAATAGATTTTTTATATCTCAGCATCAAACCTTTTTCTTTGAAAGGTTTGACACCTAACGTTTTGTCCAAATGAATTAAATAATGGGTTATTGTCATGTTTAATTTTTAAGTACAAAAAAGCAAGTTTTTGGAATTCCTATGCTTGTAGTCAAAGTGCCGGCTACCGGTTTGGCAAACCGGCTACATCCAAAACCAATAGCCAAAAAAAAAGTGTACTTTATAGATCACTGATTATCAATACAAGCAACAGGTTTGTACATTAAGCACAGTTACATTTCCAAGGAATAACATTACCACCACTTGATACTCATTTTCATACTTTTTTCTTTTACGTGAAGCAGTCACAAAAAAACTACTTTTTTTCTCACACAAGTAGACTGGATACAAAGTGTTATTGGGAAAAATTTGTAAATCTGTTGATGTCCCACGTTGTCAAATAACCGCTTGAAAAAGGTTTTTTTTTTTGGCACTTTTACAGGTGGACCCGAATTCAGACCCCTGCCAAGTACCCATCAAAAGCGTGATTGGTCTATCCTTATATCAGGTCACACATATGCACCTAGTTTTTAACCAAATTTTATATAAAAGCAATCAGACATTTCACTTAGGCACTAAGGGGTCTCAAAAATTACGAAAAGTCATTACGCAGGCTAAAATGTCAATTTTTAAAGACCTACACCTTGATATTCAGATGACCTGTGCTACTTTTGACAGTATAATTTAGTTGATGGGATACCAGACACCCTTCAAATTAATTTGTAGCTAAGTATCTTATTTCCATTTGTAGATACAGACCTCTAAAAATGCAGAAGACACAAAAAGTAAATTTGAAGGGGCAGGGCTTAATTTTTTAGGGGGTCATATCTCCAAAAATTTGAGGAGTAGGATTCTAAATTTGTTCGTGTGTCCATGGCACCTATAGGGGATTGTTTAAAAAAAGAGTTAGCAAAAACTGAGACAGAGCATGCCAAACTTTTCAGGATTTTAGTTGAGTTGGCACGGAATGACCCGTTGGTCAATATTTCTTTTTATTTACTGGCCCCCCCCCCCCAAAAAAGAAAAAAATAAATAAATAAATAAAAAATCCTGGTTATGGTTTAATTTTGAAAGAAAAAAAACCCATCTGTATATCATACAAAAAAAGGGTTCAAAATTAGCAGTAGCCCGGTTGCCAAACACAAGTGAAAACAGCGGTTGGCATGTCAAATCCCGTCCTTTACTAGTAATACATGTACACTGTACTAGTCCACAATAAATAAGGGGTTTGGTGGTAAAAATCACAAAGAGAGATAATTTGTAATTTCGTAAAATAGTTTGACATGTCTTAATTTTTGCTAGATTTAATGTGGCTGCAATCTGCAATTGCGATCGTTCATTTCATTAAACAAATGTTCTAACATGCACATAACCACATAGTGCTGAGTATCCACACGCACCACACAACGTTCGGTAGCCTGCCATTCGTCCATGCAAACACAGCACATGGTATAATGTGCAGTACAATACAGTCCAAAGTCAATGCTTTAAAACCAACATTCCGCAGCCTATGATTGGCCATTGATATTTACGCATTCAAAAGAAAGCTTAGCGTATTCATAAGAAAGCTAAGCTAGACTCCGCCGAGTAAAGAATTGCTGCAAAGTGTACCACATGCCTGCATATTCTGTACGTTACACAGCTTTGGATTAAGTCTATAATTCAAACATTGACATTTTTTTCCAAAACATCAGCATCTTTTGCCTAACATTCGACGGTTGGAAAAATGCTTTGAGGCACAAATGGTTCAACAACATTTGCCAAACAGTTGGGAGGATCGTTTGTGTAACGCTTCAATGCCCTTAGCTTATCTGGTCCTCTGGAGTGCGAGGAGTCAGAACAAAGTGGCTATAATCGGATTACTTTCCCTTGTATTGGGATTATACATGTATGTACCCACTCAAATAATGAAAACAATTCTGTGGTGGCGTTAGAGGAATGCATAATGCACGTCTATACTTGGTTGTTACAGAATAATCATTTGCTGCAAATTGAGAACATCAAGGTTGTTATGTCACATATATCACCCTCCATCTCAGTAAGGAACCTGGGGGTTCGGTTTGATTCACACTTGACATTTGATAAGCATATTGCTGAAGTTTGTAACAATGCATTTTATTATCTTTTTAATATCCGGCATCTCCATAAAAACTTAACTCGAGCAACGCTGGTCCACGACATGCCTTAAGACGGTGTTCAATAGTATTCTGTGCGCAACACTTGGTCCACAATAATCAATGGCTTATCTTTTAGACGTAAACTGTTGGTTATTGTGAGCCAGCGTTGCGCGCAGCATACCATTGATACAAGCGACGGCGGCCATTTTTGTTATCGGAAGGCGACGATTCCGAATAACGATGGGAATTTATCATTTTTTGCACCTTTTTTTTGCGGAGTGGATTTTCTGGACCCACCCCGAGCTCACTGTGAAAACAATGAATACATAGAGCCTAATTTTGGCGAGCTCCGTTTTGAAAAGAGAAGTCCAGGTGCATAATTGTGAAGGGGAAAAAGTTTCGAATAGGATTTTGTACATGATGACCTATGAGGGTCAGGGAGACGATAGCGGAACGAACCGAATAGTTCTAGGAGTACCACGAACCCATCTGCAAAATGATAGTGCCATCTCGCTGGAAAAAATCATGACAAATTAAAGCGAGAGGAATCTTGCATGACACCAGACTAGAACAAGTGTGACGAACTTGCTATGAGCGCGCTTGTGTGTGAGTATTCATAAACGGAGTCAGTACAGGAAGTTACAGAGGAGACGTCAATTTCCATTTTATTTTCACAAATGTCATCCAAGGATAAAATCAACAATTCTGAACCCATCGGGCATGTCGGGCTGATAGTTAAGGACACCAGGAATATGTGAGCAAAGATTCAGCTTACCCAATAAGGTAAAAATAAAAAGGAAAAATTTCCGCATCCTGCCACCACTTTTCCCCTTATTTTCACCCAAAGGAATATCTCATTTAGGTAAATTAGATACACTGTACGGAAATTTTTCCATTAAAATAAATGTTGGTATAAAATTGTTTGCATTGGTACGAGAGCTTTATACCCTGGACTCCGTCGCGTTGTATGCAACGGAGGAGTTCAACCTGGGCTACATACTAGCTAGTTTAGTACTAGTTGCGATGATCGTAACCCTCCATCCTCCCGACGGTCGCAGACCGTTGGGAGGATGGAGGGTTACGATCATCGCAACTAGTTTAGTACGAGGTTCATTCCGCTATCGTCTCCACGAACCTCACAAGTCATCATAGGTCATTGTAAAAAATCCTATTCGAAACTTTTTGCCCTTCATGTTTATGCACCTACCGTTCTTTTTAGACACCAGAGTTCGCCAAAATTAGGCTCTACGTGTTCTTTCTACTCTTATTTAGCTTGGCGTGTGTCCAGAAAAATCATTTTGCAACCTAAAAAATGGTAAAAAGAGATCAATTCTTACCGTCACTCGGCTGCCATGCACACCGTGTTATGCTGCATTAGGATGTGTACGAACTAACCAACTGTTGTCCGGGACCAGCGTTTATGCGCACGGAGTACCAGTTTGTTTGGTATATTATTGCAAAGGCAGCAAACAGCCGTATGAAAAACATTTGACAGCACACGCACGTGGCAAGCACAAGAAAGTTTGCAGACGGCTGTTATACGATATTATTATGTACGGGTTTTCAGGCTGAACTCTGCGCCTGTGACTGAACGTCAGGCCACTAACTATTTTTAGGCAAATAACGTTTTATTGATTATTAAAACTATTTCATTAATTGTGTTTACCACCAGTTTAATTTATTGAAACATGTTACCATTTCGAAAAGGTCGGGGGGGGGGGGGCGACGTTTACCCCCCCGTACGGCCATTTGTTGAGGGCTGTATTATAAAAAGAAGGAGAATCGTGCAAGAAGTAATGAATAGTCTTGAGGGATAGCTGACATTACAAGGTGCTCGTAGGGTCAAGAAAGCATATAAAATAACAGACGTGTAAATCCTAACAGAATGAACTGTAATAGGCCTATATTTATTATAAAACAATTAATACAACAACAATAGCTACTCGTTTCCAGTGTCGTGACCGGTGTCGGCAGCCGCCCACAGCCCCTCCCCCCATCCTCTAAATAAGAGAGCGAAGAAATGCACAAATGAATGCCCCCCCCCCCATAAACTTGCCTTTGCCCCGCTAGTTCTGCCTATCACTGAACTGAGTTAGGCAGCTGTTCTCCGTCTCCAACAGTGCATGGAAAATGCATAGTCACTGAACTGAGTTAAGCAGTTCTCCTCTCAGTCTCAGTTTGGAAAAGCATGATTTCAAACGAGAAACAGAAGAAAATTTAAACAAAATGACTTACTAGCTCTTGGAAAAGCGCTCCAAATGTAGAATCCTTTCAAGACTTTTATTACGAAGACGCACTTTCTAAGAGTGGGGATTTTTCCGCCAATAAAGAAAGAAGATTCGTAGAGTTGAATTCATTTATCGTTAGGGGCGAAGGGTGTGTGTGTGTGTGTGTGGGGGGGGGGGGGGGGGTGACCCTCAGAAACACAAACATTTCACACTGTAAAGAGCCGGATCTGTGTATAGGCCTTGGTTAACATGAGCTAGATGGCAATAACACGTAGATGTATATTTTTTACGTTCAAAGAAAATGCAAATCACATAAAAACTCATAGAACTCCATCAACGTCTTGTACACTGTAACAACGGCTAATTCCGGCTAAAACTAAGCCCGGAGAGGGCGCTCTGTTAGTTTAACGGTCACGATAAAAGTACGGAATTTTTAGAAGAGACATCAACATAATATTATTTGATTTTCTGCCCGAGAATCAACCTAATGAATTTCGGATACTGGCTGTGGGTGAAGGTATGGTTTGATTTCACCCAGCCGACCCGACCCCCCATTATTGAATAAATCGAGCTCAAAACAATAACAGGTAAATGTAAGTTAGCAAATTTCTCTACCAAATAGACTTGAAGTTCAGTATTAGCAACGACAGTACGACACTCGTATTGATGCTGTATATATTGGTCGAAGTAAGAATGATTATTTCAGTGGTTTTATATGTAAGTTATTTGGCTGGTATTAGCTTCAAATAACATTTTATTTAGTTTCCGGTGCTTTTTTCGTCTCTCTGCCCGGACTCATTGTAAGCCTCTCTCAAGGGCAAGTTGTTCCCTCTCAGCCTCGACTTGGTGATGGAAACCTGTCACGATGAAGGCTCTAGAGAAGAGCAACTTAAGACATTTAAAAAACAATTTTAGATATCAATTCTTGTGGGTTTAAACTACTTGTCGGATATATTGCTTGACGTAGTGCGCGTCTAAGTTTTCATTTGTCCAATGGATACAATCACTTATTTTAAATTTGCCGCGATTAAAATTAATAATCATAATACTTTCCCCGTTATTTAATTAGTTTGGGAGTGTGCCTCTCTTTGTCGTCGATGATATTATTTAAATAAAATATACAACTTGAATCAAAAACAAATATTATAGTAATAGAATAAAAAACTAAAAGTTACTCGGTGATTGTCAGGCATTCAGGAGCCGCGATTTGGGGTTATTCCCTTACCGAAGTTCACGGTCGAAACGCGCAAACCACGAATAGAGGCCCCTTACCGGCTTCCATATAGGACCCTTCTGGTATTTGTACTGCAATGTACTTTCATCACAAACATTTAGGACCATTTCTAATTTAATTTAATGTTTTTTTTCTTTAATTATGACCGTCGGTCTATTTTCTTACTTGCCCTCCCTCCCCTTCCCAACCCTATCCCAAAATACTTTATCGGGCAATCAAGACTCAGCAAGCCGCAACGTATTTTGTTAAACAATGTACAGTACATGTACAGTACATGTACATACTTTCACAAAGCACATAGCAATACACGTGAGTGTATTTGAACCCACAACTATTGCGTCCAAGTACGCATGTGCAAGGGGAAATGTAAAGTGAACTACGCCCATTTATGTTAATTGCCCACGTTCGTCCTGGAAAAAAAACACGCTTACAGTCCCTATTGTCACGCTCGCTATACGTACATCAACTTTAAGGAATCGCACATTACCCCTCTAGTGCCTAATCCTACCAGTCTGATGCAACTGTCTGATCAAGCAGTCTGTTTACTAAATTACTCTGCGCATTTTTTAGTTGTAATCCCATGTCCTTCATTTCTAAGAGAATACGCTTGAGAAACATAATTTTAAGTTTGAGTGGCCAGGGAAAGGTTGCTTACCTTTAGTTCCACACTGGTCGGACTCAGGGAATTCCCCCATGACTCCTGCACAAAACAAGCCTTAGCTTTGATGGAACGCCAAAGAGGCAAGTAATCCGACTAACACATCGGTCGGTCTTTTGCATCGATCGATGGGTCTTTTGTGACGAGCAATGCTTTAAATATGCTATATATAGGGGCCAGGCTATTGATGGGTGCATATGGTATTTTCGAGCATGTTTGCATTAGTATTGGTTTGTTTACATTCCATTTGTGGCCTTGGCCAACTTGCTAGAATGTATGTTACAATACTATAGAAACATATTTCCCTTGTTTATGTGTTTTTAGTTTCATTTAAATAAGAATATGAATTTGAACCTTACAAAAATATTGAGACGATTTTTATTTCACGAAATTTACTGGTGATTGTGTGTATTTTAGTTTGCAATTGATTAGCAAACTGTCAATGCCGATTTGTTTAGCTTCTTTTTTCACCCATACACTCTGTTGCAACGTCATCTAGTAGTCTCCACAATGACATTTCTCATTCTGACTATATTATAGGGTTGCAGAAAAGGTTTACAGACAAACGTTTGCAGACTCGAACAGGTCCTAGTTTGGTTGATAAGACAGGAAAACAAGCTGACTTAGTTTTGGAATCAAGTCATCGATAACGTACAGTTCAATCGCTTATCTAAGTTGTATTGGTATGATTTATATTCAATGCTAAAATTGAAATGTTAAAACTCAACAGAAACTTTTTGTTCCCTCATTGCTCAACAAATGTTTATACATTTTTTGAATTCTTATTTTAATAAGCCCCCAAAAATTGAATACTAAAAAAAATCTACTATAATTAACCATTTAAAAAAAAATCAACAACAATAGATAAAATCGGAATTAAGTGACATGCAAGGTTTGGCAATACTGATTAACAGAACAAAGCCACAAGGGTAAAATAACTTGCGATTCTTATTTATTATTACTTCGATCATCTCGGCACAGCATTAATTTCATGCTACTTCCCTAAAGTCTGTAAAGATACAAAACTGTAAACAAAATTTTTTATTTTCGTTTAAATTAAGACCAACATGAGAATGTTTATACATACATCTTGACATGATTGAATTTGCTGCAACAGTGGGGTCCCCAACACCCACAGTGACAATGACAGTACTTTTGCCGATTTCATAATGTCTTGTTTGCCTTGTTTTTGATATTTCTGGTTTGAATCAAAGAAAAATAAAACGGTTGCATCAGGATGAAAAGATAAAGCTTTAAACTTTACTTCAAAGACATTGATAGCGTGGTAGTAACAGCAACATTATAAACGTAGTAGAATTGATTAAAAATGTGCAGCATGTACAAACATATTTATTAACACCAGTGTTGTGTCCTTCCTTGTCTAACATGAAACTTATCAGTAAATGTATTGTCCATTCAAGAACCTTCCCAAACCACAGCCCTGACTATAATCTCTCATAAGGCCTTTTCATAAACACCATCTTCTTACTAAGATTGGGGACCAGCCAGAAAGTCGGAAACCATTAGTCAGCTCAGAAAGGGTTCTTTTTTACAAAAAGTGTCACACATAAACATTCTTACTAATCGTTTACACACGCTTAATCAATACTTTTAAAATAACACTCAATAATTCAGCAAAACCAGCAAATAATTAATTTACACACTCATTTTGTTCGTTGATAATATGAACATGTCTTTCCATTATACATACATCTTACTTAGACTTTGGTATACAAGCTTTTGTAGAGGGAAAACTACATACTCCACTTGCCAAGTTTTCTAGAACACATCATAAAGGGATGGGATCATTGTTTTATCTTGGAAGAATCAAAACATATCGTTTTCAAAAAACATAACATAAATGGATGGTTAATCATTAGTTTTGGAAGAGTCCATTTAGTCTCATCCTCTAGTTATCAAGAAACATATCATAAAGGGAGGGTACATCATTGGTTATTGGAAGAGTACATTCATTGTGTAAAAATTCCTTTTATATATCTCATTTGCAACAATAGCAGTAGCATCTGAATCTAATGTGCAAATTTTTCTAGGATAAAATATATTGTTTTTCCCCCCTTTTCGATGGATTGCCAGAAAAATGTAAAGATAATGATAAAAATAATAAACACAAAATCTTAAACTGAGCATTTTACATTAATGTATCAAGCTTTACATTACTGCCCTGGAAATTGAGCCAAGAACATTCCTCTAATCTCTCTCAGCTCCCTAGGGGGAGTATACAGCCCCGGACTGCCGTGGGGCTCCAATGCCTACCCTTGCAGGTACTCATTTCTATCCCTGGATCAAGAGATATATGGTTAAGAATCTTGCTCCAGGACACAAGTGTCTTGACTAGGATTCGAACCCACACACCCATGAGTTAACCACCAGAACTTTTATTCAATGCTCTAAACCACTCGGCCATGACACTCTAAGATACTACTGCACTTCAATTTGAGAAACACTGAATATTACTGAGTTTTTATACCACAATGTTTTCAATAAATATGCATGAAAACAGATAATGCATGAAAACAGATAATGCATGAAAACAGATAATGCATGAAAACAGATAATGCACCCACAAGATCCAAACTCATGTCATCATGTATTGCTTCCTGTCCAAATTGCTCTATATATTTCTCTTTACTGTGCATGGATTGAGAAGGCCTGAATTCCAACCTTTTCCAAATCAAAAATCAAATTTATGCCCAGGTTAAATTTTCAATTTAATTTTTTTCATGGTAATCTGGTAAAGATGATTATTATATGACAACACTTTTGCATCACAAAGGATTATCGGTAGGATCTGGACAAGGTTACACACGTACGCATACTCAGTCTGGTTGATTTGTGGGAGTCAGATTTTCTTTGAGCAAGTTGATGTTACAGAAATATCTTCAGTAAAAATTGATATTGATCTCAGTTTTTAGGCGTACAGAGACTAGACTTTTCATCCCATAAAATGCCAAAAGCTCAGAGCTTCCCGGGCTTTGCCATCTGGACCCCCACTGGGGCTTTGCCCCTGGACCCCTCCAATTACATTTCTTTGAGCCCTGCTCCCCTTCCAAAGACATAATCCTGGGTGTGCCAGGAAATAATAAGAACAAATATATTCAGAAATATCAACTTTCTGGCAAAAAAAACAAGTCTTACCGAGTTGGAAAAAGAGTCCATGGAACAAAAACAGACCCACAATGAAGTAGACAGAGTTATCCTTGTTACAAAACTCTACAATGTCATTGTACAGGGTGTTGTCATCCAACTTGTCCTGCAGTTTAAAACAACAAGATACCTCAGTATAAACTAACAACAACATCCAAAACTGGATTTGTCTCACTGTTACAAATTAAATATATACACTTAAGACAGGACTAAGACTATGGTCCAATTCTAGAAATGTATGAGCAGAAAATATTGCTTGACAAATCGTGTCACAAATAGTTACCAAATCATTATAAATTACATGGTATTTTTGGCTTGTAATTTCCTTCAATGGGAAGGGTGCAACTCTTTCTCTGATTAACTACTCACTATAGAACCTACACACAGCTAAATACCCAGCCAGGGTAATAGCATGCCATCCAAAGCCCTTATCTACTAGCAAGAGCTTGTTTCATTAAATATCTGAACATTTGCAAAGTCCTTTTTGGATTTTTGAGACCAGGGTGCAATTTCATTGCACTGCTTACAACAGACTTCTGTGCTTATGGCAACCTGTGAAGTGCCTGATCTTTGTGGCCGTAAGTGCTGAAATCCACAGTAAGAAGCAGCGTGGAGTTGGGCCAAACAAATTTAAACTTATTGCTTAACAGTTTCTGCTTAGCAGAAATGAGCAGGATACAAGTCATAAATGGTACATGAGACAAGGTGTTTAGGCTGGTAATCTTAATCTGGTAAAAACATTTTTGTCGTGCTTAGCTACTTTTTGTGCTTACAAGCAATTTTATGAAATAGAGCTATGGAGTCAGATTGAATTCATAGTCCTGTCTATCTATATCATTCTGTGCTAGAAAGAAATATAATCAGCAAAACTAGGCATATTTCAATAATTTGTACACAAATGACCTAGTAAGAAAGTAATACCTTTCAGTTGTCTGATTTCAATTAGGCCCCTCTCCTCTGTTTCCAACTTCAGTGAAACTGATTTTAATCTCAAAGTATGATAAGAGACCAAACTATAGAATAAATGAATCAGTTACCTTTATATACTTTTCACATAAGAGCCTAGACTCTTTTAGGAGTTTATGAGGAAGATTGGTGTTGTATAAAAAATATTCAATGATAGTTGTTTTGCTCAAGAGGCATGACACTTAGCTATAATGTTGTGATTGGGTTAGGGTGTTCCTCTTGGACTAGTAGTGACTTGGATGAGTGATGTTGAGGCATGACACTTAACTATAATGCTGTGATTGGGTTAGGGTGTTCCTCTTGGACTAGTAGTGACTTGGATGAGTGATGTTGAGGCATGACACTTAACTATAATGTTGTGATTGGGTTAGGGTGTTCCTCTTGGACTAGTAGTGACTTGAATGAGTGATGTTGAGGCATGACACTTAACTATAATGTTGTGATTGGGTTAGGGTGTTCCTCTTGGACTAGTAGTGACTTGGATGAGTGATGTTGAGACGTGACACTTAACTATAATGTTGTGATTTGGTTAGGGTGTTCCTCTTGGACTAGTAGTGACTTGGATGAGTGATGTTGAGGCGTGACACTTAACTATAATGTTGTGATTGGGTTAGGGTGTTCCTCTTGGACTAGTAGTGACTTGGATGAGTGATGTTGAGGCATGACACTTAACTATAATGTTGTGATTGGGTTAGGGTGTTCCTCTTGGACTAGTAGTGACTTGGATGAGTGATGTTGAGGCATGACACTTAACTATAATGTGATTGGGTTAGGGTGTTCCTCTTGGACTAGTAGTGACTTGGATGAGTGATGTTGAGGCACGACACTTAACTATAATGTTGTGATTGGGTTAGGGTGTTCCTCTTGGACTAGTAGTGACTTGGATGAGTGATGTTGAGGCATGACACTTAACCATGTTAACTGTAATGTTGTGATTGGGTTAGGGTGTTGCTCTTGGACTAGTAGTGACTTGAATGAGAGATGTTGAGGCATGACACTTAACTATAATGTTGTGATTGGGTTAGGGTGTTCCTCTTGGACTAGTAGTGACTTGAATGAGTGATGTTGAGGCATGACACTTAACTATAATGTTGTGATTGGGTTAGGGTGTTCCTCTTGGACTAGTAGTGACTTGGATGAGTGATGTTGAGGCATGACACTTAACTATAATGTTGTGATTGGGTTAGGGTGTTGCTCTTGGACTAGTAGTGACTTGAATGAGTGATGTTGAGGCATGACACTTAACTATAATGTTGTGATTGGGTTAGGGTGTTGCTCTTGGACTAGTAGTGACTTGGATGAGTGATGTTGAGGCATGACACTTAACTATAATGTAGTGATTGGGTTAGGGTGTTCCTCTTGGACTAGTAGTGACTTGGATGAGTGATGTTGAGGCATGACACTTAACTATAATGTTGTGATTGGGTTAGGGTGTTGCTCTTGGACTAGTAGTGACTTGAATGAGTGATGTTGAGGCATGACACTTAACTATAATGCTGTGATTGGGTTAGGGTGTTGCTCTTGGACTAGTAGTGACTTGGATGAGTGATGTTGAGGCATGACACTTAACTATAATGTTGTGATTGGGTTAGGGTGTTCCTCTTGGACTAGTAGTGACTTGAATGAGTGATGTTGAGGCATGACACTTAACTATAATGTAGTGATTGGGTTAGGGTGTTCCTCTTGGACTAGTAGTGACTTGGATGAGTGATGTTGAGGCATGACACTTAACTATAATGTTGTGATTGGGTTAGGGTGTTGCTCTTGGACTAGTAGTGACTTGAATGAGTGATGTTGAGGCATGACACTTAACTATAATGCTGTGATTGGGTTAGGGTGTTCCTCTTGGACTAGTAGTGACTTGGATGAGTGATGTTGAGGCATGACACTTAACTATAATGTTGTGATTGGGTTAGGGTGTTCCTCTTGGACTAGTAGTGACTTGAATGAGTGATGTTGAGGCATGACACTTAACTATAATGTTGTGATTGGGTTAGGGTGTTCCTCTTGGACTAGTAGTGACTTGAATGAGTGATGTTGAGGCATGACACTTAACTATAATGTTGTGATTTGGTTAGGGTGTTCCTCTTGGACTAGTAGTGACTTGAATGAGTGATGTTGAGGCATGACACTTAACTATAATATTGTGATTGGGTTAGGGTGTTCCTCTTGGACTAGTAGTGACTTGGATGAGTGATGTTGAGGCATGACACTTAACTATAATGTGATTGGGTTAGGGTGTTCCTCTTGGACTAGTAGTGACTTGGATGAGTGATGTTGAGGCACGACACTTAACTATAATGTTGTGATTGGGTTAGGGTGTTCCTCTTGGACTAGTAGTGACTTGGATGAGTGATGTTGAGGCATGACACTTAACCATGTTAACTGTAATGTTGTGATTGGGTTAGGGTGTTGCTCTTGGACTAGTAGTGACTTGGATGAGTGATGTTGAGGCATGACAATGTTGTGATTGGGTTAGGGTGTTGCTCTTGGACTAGTAGTGACTTGGATGAGTGATGTTGAGGCATGACACATAACTATAATGTTGTGATTTGGTTAGGGTGTTCCTTTTGGACTAGTAGTGACTTGGATGAGTGATGTTGGGGCATGACACTTAACTATAATGTGATTGGGTTAGGGTGTTCCTCTTGGACTAGTAGTGACTTGGATGAGTGATGTTGAGGCATGACACTTAACTATAATGTTGTGGTTGGGTTAGGGTGTTCCTCTTGGACTAGTAGTGACTTGGATGAGTGATTTTGAGGCATGACACTTAACTAACGAGTTGTGCTTAAAAGAAAGAGGAGCTCTACTAAATTTACTTCAATCCTATTGTTTGTAACACTTATCATTTTGATAATCAAGCCAGAAAGAAAGACAACCATGATAGCCCACACAAAAACATATATAAATGTCCTAAACTGATTTATCTAGCCATAGGGCTAGAGAGCTCAGTTGGTAGGGCACTGGCAGGTTAAACCAGAGGTCTAGCCATAGGGCTAGATAGCTCAGTTGGTAGTGCACCGGCTTTTTAAACCAGAGGTCTAGCCATATGGCTAGATAGCTCATCGTGTAGAACAATGAATTGTTAAACCTAAAAACAAGATATGACTTGTTTCATTTTGCAATAATGAAACTAATGTCCTTGAATTTCAACGGACTATTTTAACAGTTGTAAAAAAAAAAGAGTAATAGAGACAGATTGTAGTTTAGCTAAATGAGCATGCTTTGAAAAAAGCCTTTGAAGACTCAAGAACAATAAATGCAAACATCAGGACTTGCAATCCAGAATATTGACATCATGAGAACTTGAGTCCAGTGCATCAGACCACTCGATCAACCAGGACTTACTCTTCAAAGACCAGAAATTTACCAGCCCTATAAGAATGGACCTCTTACCTGTTTCTCATCTATTTTAATGTTATTTCTTGCATCATGGTTTCATGTCAGCCTCTTATCTCAGCTAGTTGTTCTTCCATCATCTCAATCTGTTGAGGAAACAGTTCAAACTATGTCTCTTCTCGTACTTCATTGACTTGCTTGGGGGTAGCTTCAAGTGAGAACCCTGGGGTAAGTATACTGAATATTTAAGACAATTGAGTCAAGTGGGAAATGAAGATGGGATGCCAGTGAGATTACAATTTCAGCTGAATTTCATTGGGTTAAGTCCAGGGAATAGACCCTGAATTGACTCAGATGTCACAGGAGCTTGGTCTGGTGTTCCTATACTTTCACTTTTTAAATTCTTTTATAAGAAAATAAAAAGTGATGTTTATGCAAGAAGTTTTTTACTAGTTCATAGTAGGCTTCTATACTGTGGCAATTATAGAAGCAACAGCCATTTGAGGTGTCTTATATTTCCTCTTCTAGGTAAAATAAAATCTTAAGAAGCAAACATTTCTACAAAGTGCGTTTTCCACTCAAAACAATTTGAAGGACAAGAAGATTACCTGTAGGATGCAGGTATCTACCTCAAGTGATGCCCAAGGTACATTTTTAGATGATTTTTCAATCCAGTGGTTTGTCTGTAAAACCAGACATGTGGTAAAGTCTTACAACTATTCTCTGATGTTAACAGACAGTACATGTCTCCAGCTCCATGTTACAGGCAAAGGCCAATGACACTCATTCATTTGTGAAAATGTCTTCTCAGGCAACTCAGATTTATATTTTACAAAATCTGTCTAGGTCTCCTTAAAGATGACAGCACTGTAGCTATGAAGATCTACTCAGTGTTGGATGAGGAATGAAAACCCACAAGCCTATGTCATATGGGAGTGACTGAAAACACTATCCACACATGAAGCACTGGTCTGAGGTGTGATTCAAACCAGGGTCCATTGATGTGATTGATAGGACAAGTCACAACTAGACTAGCCTGATTCCCAACTACTTATTGTTTATGGACTCACTCTCTCTCTCTCTGTTTCTATCATGTGGGGAGTACAGTGAAGAGAGTCTTCTTTCAGAAGAATGGTAGCAAAGAGGTCCTAGATGAGCAATCTATGATTGGAATAAAAGGTACAACATTGGTAATACGGTGCTACATAAATGGGTCTTATTGCTCAAAACATAGCTCTGCTTATCCTGTTGAAACATAAATAATGATCATTTTGATTAACTGCTACGGGTGTGAAAAGCACTTCATAAGAAGCCATCATTATTATTTTCACTCTTTGGAATTCTTCTGAAATTCTGAAAAAAGAGCAGGTACAACTGGACCAGTAGATTGATATTTAGACTTTTGGAATTTAACTTCAACATCCCAACAGCAATTAAGCAATTTATTGACATAGTGGATTATTTTGGAAAATTTAATAATATGAGCAATCAAAAAGAGTATAATAAAAACAGTAATGGTGCCCCATAATAGTGACTCAGACTTGTCTACAGGCATTTTATAACCAAATGATGTACTCAAGTTGAGGTGGAACAGTACCAACCAGTGATGGTGCCCTATTTTAGTCAGTCAGATTGATCTACAGCCACAGGCATTAAAGATCTACTTCAGAACCCTTGTCACACACTGCATTATTTAAAGCCAACTTGCAAGTAACCAACAGCGCAACGTGCACAAGAAATTCGTCAGTGTCAAAACAGATAGTGTCTAATAGTCTCGAAAAACAAAATGTCTGACAGAAATGTGAATGTGACATGATCCCATAGCTTCACAAGACTCTGTCTCTGGAATACCTTAGTTTCCTTAGGATGCACAAATCTCAGTCTCACTCCATGTTTTACATCTGAAGCTGTTACTGCTTCTCCACAGTCAAATGATCAGCTGACTGCTGCATGATAGTCATAGCGTCAATCTCAGCATCTAAACAATAAGAACAATATAGGAATTATTATAGACTGTGTAAGTCTCATCCATAGTCCAACACTGTGGAGAATTCTTTTGTTCCTTCCTTTGTCCCTGTACTTTACATCCTCTCATAGACTTTATACACAAAATTCCTCATTGAAAATCCTTCTCTTTAGAACTCCCTTGTGGAGACCTTTTTGTTTTCAGTCTCCATAAGGCAGCAAATATTCAAACACAGGGACCCGTATCAAAGTGTGATTTTATTTCCTTCATACATGAGAGAACCAAAGGATCCCCAAACTGTTCAGATACATGCCAGACTTGTACAGTCTATTCATTCTTCACACACCATGTATTTCTGTACCATCATTGGTTTACTCCAAAAGATAAATAACTAATGCTGTTTTCTAGCAAACCTTTGTCCCTTGAAAATGCAGAAATGGGGTGTCGTGGCCGAGCGGATCAGAACACCAGACTCAAGATCTGGTGGTTAAATCATCAGGATGTGGGTTCCAATCCTGGTCGTGACACTTGTGGCCTTGAGCAAGACACTTAACCATAATTGCTTCTCTTCACCCAGGGGTTAAATGGGTACCTGTGAGGGCAGAGATGGTTTATGTGAATGATTAGCTTGGAGCGCGGTAAACTCGCAGCAACGGCTGTATACTCCCCAGGGAGCTGAGATGGTTTAAGGAATGAAATATATGGCCCAGTGACCAGGGGTAATAATGTCAGAAGCGCTTTGATACGGCATTTGGGCTATCTACAATGTATGTCATGAATGACACCTTTAAAAGCACTACAGGGGAAAATGTTTTTTAATCTAGGGCAAAAAAAAACTAAAACCAGCAAAACGGTATCCGTTATTAGCGCTTGTGTATGAGCTCCCTGGCCGTAGTCAACATGCATGGAAAACACGGAAGTCATGGTTAGGCATCATGTCATGTGAACACACAAAGTGTTGATGTATTCGTAGCCTTACGAAACCTCTATAACCTGTTATTGATATGTCAGTGAATCCCAGTACTATGCGTGGGTCTGACACCAAGACTTTGAGGTCAATGTCATTCAGATATGTCATTCATTCGATGCAGTAATCCCAAGACAAAGCGTCCATAGCGTGTCCATAGCGTATCCATAGAAACAGGGAACATTTTTTCTACATTTGACATTTGACATGGCCGCAATTGTTGTAGATTTGATGCTTTTTTTGCCATCATTCACCACATCACCACACACAGGAATCCATGCACTGACCTAAACAGAAAACCACATGTTTATGCAGAGCATCCACAGGGTCCAAGGTCCATCTATCAGCACACTGTGATTGGCTGTACATAATATCCATATTCATGAAGAAAGCTTGGCTAGACTTCAACTCGTTACAGTCAAGTAAAAAATAGTTGCACAGTGTAATGAAGGCTGTGGATTTCTGTACTACACACAGCCTTGTATCAAGGCTGATAAAACATCGAGAATGAGAGGGTATACAATCAGTAAATATTAAGCTTCCTGATGGGCCTTAAAACAATTGAAAAAGAAAGTTACTTTTTCAAGGTAATTTTAAAGAATTTGCGCGCTGCTCTTGCGGTTTGCACACAGTGTGGCTTCTCAGTGAAACAAATTGCATTCCCTATTAAGTTTTCAATTTGCGCTCCCACTTTTTGAATCCTAGCTTAAACACTGGGTGTCAATGTTTCCTTGTGTTATACAGTGATGTGCATATTTTAGGTGATGCAGCATTTACACACAATTTGACTTCCTAAATGTTGAGTGTAGCAGACAATAGCCGAGTGTAACGTTGGTGGAAGAGGTCAATACAGGGCAAAATGTGTGAATAGAAATAAAAATAATACACTTAAAACAAATTATACTAATAAGTTTCAAATGCATAAATATATTTAGTAAACAAGTTGATGAGCTTCTTATTTAAAAAAAAAGATCTTACAATAAGGAAATGGAAAAATGTTTTACAAGAAATCCAAAAGGAAATGCGTATTATCCTTAAATTGTTACTTTTATTTAGTTTGTTCATCTCTATCTTCAAGTCATTCTTTTGTACAGTAAAAACATTTTGTGTTAAACAATCAATATTTTGTGTCTTGGTGCTTTTTTTTAGGGGGGTGAGACAGACATAATCTTTTTAGCTAGTATTGAGCAAACTATAAAACCGAACTGTGAAAATTAAATCCAATGTGTTGGTCAAATAATTGTTTGTCTTTATTCTCAGCTTGAAGGTTAGTGTGAGATTCCAGCCTGCCATGACTTATACAGCCATGGCTGATTGGCTGAGTCACAGTAACCAAAGAGGGCTTTCCTTCAATTGTCTCAAATAAGACACGTAAATCCCAGTGCAAAATATGAGCATTTATTGTCTTTACTTCCATGTTCTCAACAACAACAAATTTGATGCAGGTGTTCTGAAAAAGTATACCATGGGTGGAATAGGAACACATTTTGGAAAACCTGATCTAAACCGGTTATTGGGAAGCAACTTATAAGGATAACATGTTTCTTTGTACTTGAGAAGTGCCTTATCAATGTACTTTGTCTGACACTTCTTGTTTTCCATTCAGTCAGGCACCTGATCAAAACCTACTCATGAGTTTATTACCTTTGAAAAGTGCCTCTAGTCAAAGCATATATAGAATGATGTCAACCTTTTATAGATGGGAGCAATTTAAATCAGAAAAAAATCTAAAATAGAAACAGTTTTAGTGACATACAAGGAGGTCTGTAAATCTGAAATAAGAGATGTTAACTAAAATAAATGTCCACAGCACATCCAGACTATTCCTTACCTGTCATTGTGAGCTTCCTGTTTCTTGTCCATCTCCAACTCTCCTTGTAGTGTCTTTGGACCTTCACTGGTAGAGTCTTCAGCATCTGCCCTGGGAGTCTGAGACTGACTAGGAGATTGTATAAATGCAACAATAGATGATTCAAGCATTTGTACACAATTTCAACTTTCAGTAAATTTAAAACATATTGTCTGCTTTCCTTGAGTATAACTGTACTAAGAAGACTCTCCCCACAATAACTGAAATCTTTTATCAAAGCAGATGGTGCAGCAACCAGAAAGATGAGGATTTGACCCCTGGTTGCAAACTTCACATTTGTTCAATAGTTTCCTGCTCAATTCTCTTACTGAGACGTTTTTTTTTTAGAGAAAAAAGGTGTATTTTTCATTGTAAACCCTTATAAATACAAAAAAAGGAGCTTCATATTTTGCGAAATATTATGCCATTGCCATCGAATTTGGCGCATACTACTGATGAACTACTGATGAAGCCCGCCCTCTTCAGTATGCTGATGGAAGTTGCTGCTCTAAATTACCTCTACTGCAAGTACACTTTGACCTTATAACACAGACATGCTTTTTACAATAAATTGAAATAAGTCACATTCTCTATACGAGATTTGATATAGGTGGAATATGCTGCACCATCGGTAGACCTTATCAAATTTGCATCGGAAAATATGTACTTTTCTTCTCATTTTTATAAAATAAAAGATGAGTTAACATAGTGAAGGAATTTGAGACACCTTCTGACACTATCATAAATGGACAACTTGGACAATTGTAGTCCAGAATGACGTGTTTAGTGCCGTGTTAAAGCTAGCAAGAAATGGAGACACGCAGGAGTTCCCAGTCCTAGTATAATTACAAGTCAACCAGAATGTCACCCAAAATGAAGTCCTGACCATTTCAGTTTGCGCAAAGTGCAAACAATACAAAGTTGCATTATTTTGCAACCAGTATCACAATAATGTACCTTTCGGCGTAAAAGTAGAAAAATGGTTTTATGTTGAAAATAAGGTATACTATTGTTAATGCTGATGACCTTATGGTCTGTGGTTATCATGAAACATTTTTATTCTTGTTTTATGATAGTTGGGTTGTTAAGGAAGGGTGGGTGGGGGAGGGGTTGTCACCTGGGGGCGGAGCTAATACTCCAAACTGAAAAATAACCCTCGGCCTTTCTAAAGGTTGGGGTTTTTTTTGCCACATATTTTCTATTACTTTTTTAAATATTTATGTTCAGTTTTTGTTAACGAGTGCACTGTAAGTCAAAACATTTATAAACCTAACTTTTAAAAAGTATATAATTTTTTATGTTTGTACTGTTTAAACTTTTAAAAAATTTAATTAGTGTAACGCAGAGATTTATATGTTATATGGCAATATTATATTGGCAACACTCTGGTTAACTAGACTAGAAGAAACGTGATGTGAGCGGACTGGAGTGTAGAATGGTGGCAACAACTGAAGAAAAACACTTGAGACAATTGTCTGGATCTGGTCTTGGTTTATTTACAAGTTGACTTATAGCAGTACAATTGTTACAGAGGTGCTGGACCTATAAGCTCGTAGGTTTGAGATGCGAGTCTCTTGTATAGAGAAAGTTGAAGGAGTAGTAGAGGCCCAGAGTGAATGTTGGGCAGAGGTTATATAGGATTTTGGTGGTGGGGGAACTCTTAATTTAGAAATGATGTCACACAGAAATAACATAAGATTGGTGACATCATTACCTAGAAGTGAGATTATGTAATGGTCAACAGGGGGTGGGGGTGGGTGCATGGTGGGTGGTACTGGTCAGTACTGGGAGACCTGGATGTCATAGCCCAGGAATGTGAGTGGTGGCTTTACTGGAAATGGGCTGACAGAGGATATGGGCCACCTGTAGAGGTGTTAACAACTATTTGGGAATTCTAGAGATAACAGTGGGAAATCATCCTTACATTAGTAAATATGTACAATTTAATTTTTCTTAAGAATGTTTATTTCTTAAAACGCACAGAATTTTATTTGGATTTGCACCATTCCAACAAAGCCTTTTTCAATTCCCTTTTCGTGTTTGAATGCAAGAGTTGCAGTATTTTGAAACTCAGAAATAGTGCAATTTGTCAACTTTGCATTATACTGCTACTCATTGTTGCAAAATTTTGCAACGTTGGATTATTTGCAGGACTGAGTGTTGCATCAACAACATGAAGAGAAACATTTACAGACACAAACAGGTTATCCTTCCATATTTAAAATGGCATTACTCCGCTGTGCTATGAAGCTGATATAAGCATCAATGACATGAATGAGAACCTGTCTTAAAGGTGCATTACAGGATTGGTTTTTGCTAACAAAACAGTTGCTGGCAGTGTAAGCACTTTATGTAATCCACCATATACATAAACTGACAAACCTGTAGAAGTTTGAGATCGATCGGCCATCTGGGTCACGAGAAAATAGTAAAAAACCGATTACACTTTTGCATGAAATCATGTGAATATCCAAGCATGGTCCGGGCTTGCAAATTTCCCTGGAAAGATTTTTGAATATCGCCCTCATGCGTTTCAGCACGGACGGACAGCCGTTGATACCCTCGTTCCTAATCGGGCTTTGGATGGAGGTGGCTGTTTGCGGTTGTTATTGAAAGGCCACCGAAGGGTCATCCGCATAAATAATGAGGCTCTCTTTCATACGCGTACGGCACGTGTGTGGGCATGATTGTGTGTTGCAAACAGCATGGAGGTATATTTGGCTACCTCCGAGCTGCGTGCAATCAGGATGTTCATATGAATTTGTCGTGGCAAACTTGTTGAATACATTCGCTAGTTCGCGCGCGCCTTCATTACGTCCCCGTGTATAAATTACCTGGAAAAGTTTGGTGGATAAATGCAATCATATCTCTGGAACCCTTTATCGTACAAACTAGTCCAAAACGGTAAAATAATCCTGAATATCTACTCCTTTATCATGTCATATTTATTTTACATTCAGAAAACATTTTGCCACGTCATTTTGAGGGTTTTACGTCCAGTCTTGGTCAAATTTGAGAAATTCCTAAAGTCTACCTGATTTCTGCAACCCGACGGCCGATTGCTTAGTCCAAAACGGATTTGGGAAGTGTACATCCTGACCAACACACTGCTCTAACAAATTTTGTGATTGGACAAGTTTTTCCAACGTCATTTTTTAGTTGAAATTCAGACCAATGAAAAGTTATTTCACAGCTTCAAAACAGCCGTTGCTAAAATGTCCGTGTCAAAACTTCCGTGGTGTCAACTCTAAAACTCCAACGCATTTTTCTAAAATGGTAAATTCATGCACTAATCGGAAGGTTTAACTGGACAAAGTTATTTGAACAGAATCAATAACGTATACCCTTTCTTCTTGTAAACATTTTGTTCTAAGATAGTGTCACACATTTAAAAAATAGCAAGACACATTTTGCTTCTCTTGAAAATTTGTCACTTGCTGCGTGAATGTTTTTTGTGTGTGGCGATGACATAGACGGTACCACCAATAGTACAGGGTGGAATTTTTTGAGTACCATTATTTAGCCACAGCGATGCTCTTGTGTTGTGTTTAAATATTTTGGAAAGTTAATTAAAATTTCACAAGTGATTTATTTTCAATAAAAAAACAGTAACACGTCGCATTTTCCTTTCTGCATCGAATTGTTTGCATCAATAACATGAGCGTTTTAAGTTACACGAAATTAAAACACCCCTGTCCGCACAATGGTATCTATCACAAATGTGTGTACGCTGTATGGAATGAGTTATTTACGTGGGAAAAATAAGTTTACATTTTTGTACAATACATCCGGCCGAACACACACTACGTGCAGCGGTTCAACCGTGGGAAAATACGCCAGTCTCATAAAAATAATTATTCCTTGTAAATGAAGGAAATTCATCCTTTGTGATTGTACTGTCAATGAACTGGAAAGCGGTTCTATGTTTTTAAGAGTTGCGCTTTTTGTTAGATAATTAATAACATGAATAAATTAAAATATCACTGTCAAGTTTATTTCCTTGTACATTTTGTGTCGTTCACTCACGATAAAACGAGAGGGTCATTTACATAAACCTGACCACTTTCGAATCAACCGGCCATAGACTGAAGTAAATGCTGCTTTAGTCTGTGACTGGCCCAAAACCGTGACTTTATTTTGTTACCCTCTCCATAAAGGGAGTTCTACCTCCATGCCCTCTCAATCATGAGCTCCTCAACTTATACAAATGAAATTAAAATTAGTCGAGTGTCCGTGGAACTATAGCCTAGTACATATTTTGCTCTGTGAAAAGTACATGGATTATGTGCTGCTTCTTGTTGTTGTGCTCGACGTATGTGCATGTACAGTAGGTACGTGTGCGTCTAGCAGAAACGTGGCCAACTCTGCATGCGACATTTCAATTCAGTTGAAGTACAACGCCATCTCTGCATAATGGATACTGGTATTTTCATCGACGTGGATAACAGAGATAGCGTCTTTCTGTGTTCTCTGTTGTACTTTTATCTTTTTCTTGGCACTTTCAGACTGTTTAGGACGCCCTGTTTTAAAAAAAATAGATCTTCCATTTTTGCTGATGGTCGATCTGTCCGGTTGTCCAGATCCAGACCCGTAACGGGTGCACTGTGTAGAGATCAGTGGGCCGAGCGTCGTGTGTGCAGAACTTCTGGCCGGGGATGTGTGTGTGTGACCGCGTTTAAGGTTTAAGTTACTCTAGTTCCCTGACCAAATATTCTATGACGTCTCTTAATGTAAATATAAGTCGGAGATGTTTGGGTCTGGGAGCCAGACTACGTTTAAGTACACAACCTCGTATTCTTGGCTCATCTCCACGGCGGGTTAATTTGGTGGCTTAAAGCGAGTTCAACCATACCAGATTGGCGCGGCGAGATCGATCATATTTCAGAACGACGTTTGCTGCGAACCTAGAAACCGACCGTTCGCGAATTATTTGCGTGTGCCGAATTGAGAGAAAAAATAACCATTATTGGTCGTGTGAGGGCAGTATCTACGAAATCGATTCAAAAAATGAATAAAACGCTCACTGAGCGATAAACTCCAAACGGGAAATTAGTTTTATTTATTTCTCATCAAATATGACATTTCAGACAGAAATATTTCAAGGGATGTTTTCTACCGTCATCATCATTAGACCGTGTAAGTTTTATGTAAATCTGTGATCTTGACGATTTTTTTCTTACCAATCCTGTAATGCTCCTTTAATTAAAACAAGTTATCCATTGATACAAAATTTGTAGAGGTTTGATGAAAAAATGCAAATACCGCCGATCTCTGGCATGGGTCTATTCGATAAGTAAGTCTTGAGATCAAGAACGTGACGGATTGAACTTTGACAGGGCAAAAGAATAGAATTGATATGGTGCTGGGGCCGAGAATACAATGTGGATTAGCCATATGTACATGTATGGGGCAAACATTCAACCAGCACTGCAGGCCAGGGCTATGGAAGGACGGTGGGCGCACAGCAGAGGTCGAGAAATAATGTGCCCAGAAACCCAACAAAAGCTAAGTGGCAATGTGAGGCAATGAACAAAATTTGGCGTACGAAAAAAACAAAATGTACATGTACATACCATGTCAACACATATAAAGTGTCGCTGTTGTCGCCGTAAAATTGTCAGTCTCTGACGCGCTGTGTGTTCGTCGTAACTTATGTAACGGTAAACAATCGTGACAGTGGGGTTTCATATCCGATGTAGCCTTGTCCACAGTCTAGCCGGAAGAGGGCGGCAGAGTAAAATTTAAGGGCGCACCACACTAAATAAGCCAAAATCCATGCGCCAAGCTAATTATCATAATTTGTATACCCACAGAATCTTTTTATTTAATAGCTTCTTGGGGTCGTGCAATTAATAGAATGTGTATTGGTAAGAATCTATCACAACCTTGGGGTTGTGTGTTTCATCTTTTGGGAATATTTGAAAAAATTCACTTAAAAGGTGGTGCTATTTGGCTTTAGAATTGGAGGAATGCCTGAAGAATACTGGTAGCGAGTCGGTTCTAAAGCAGATTTTCTTGGGGGGGGGGGTTCTAGGGTATAAAAAAAAATTGAAAACAGCTCACCTACAAGCAGGTTCAAATCACACACATCACAACATCGGATTTGCACAACTTTTCCACCACTGGAAAGCAACATTTGAGGGCTCTCACCTCGTTGTACATCCGTGTCTCTGACGATTTCCTAAGCGGGGCGAGCGGCCCCAAAATAGGGCTACGACCACCGGCAAATTAGCCCATGCGCCGGGGCCGAACAACAGCAACGGCAAGACATGTCCATCCGAAGAATGATTTGAAACAACACCTGTGCTAAGCTTGGAAATAACCCGTCTCAAGGGCTCTCTCTTCCGTGAGTTTCGTTGAGGTCACCATTTTGTAGGCGAGGCCAGCGTCCTGGAAGTAGGGCTGCCCGAAACTCCACTGTATCACATGCCTACGTCATCGCCAGTGAGAAAAAGCCGGCACAAAAAGGTCCGAAATAAATTCTGTGCTAGGCTTGGAAATAACTCATGAACTAGAAATGCTAGAGAGACAAAATTTGTACCTGACTCTGCCCTGGATATCCCTGCTTCCGAAAATCAAACTTGTAGGGTCGCGGAGGGCAAGCTTCATACCGGAAATGACCAGCAGGTGGGGCTACTCCGAACGCTCCTCAAAAGCATCCCTAACGGGATTTTTGTGCACAGAGCTGTCAAAGAAACAAAGACAGAGTAAGGACGGTCAAATCACCCACAGAATAATACTGGATTTTCACAAGTTGTACACCATTAGAAAGCCCGTCTCAAGGGCTCTCTCTTCCGTGAGTTTCGTTGAGGTCACCATTTTGTAGGCGAGGCCAGCGTCCTGGAAGTAGGGCTGCCCGAAACTCCACTGTATCACATGCCTACGTCATCGCCAGTGAGAAAAAGCCGGCACAAAAAGGTCCGAAATAAATTCTGTGCTAGGCTTGGAAATAACTCATGAACTAGAAATGCTAGAGAGACAAAATTTGTACCTGACTCTGCCCTGGATATCCCTGCTTCCGAAAATCAAACTTGTAGGGTCGCGGAGGGCAAGCTTCATACCGGAAATGACCAGCAGGTGGGGCTACTCCGAACGCTCCTCAAAAGCATCCCTAACGGGATTTTTGTGCACAGAGCTGTCAAAGAAACAAAGACAGAGTAAGGACGGTCAAATCACCCACAGAATCATACTGGATTTTCACAAGTTGTACACCATTAGAAAGCCCGTCTCAAGGGCTCTCTCTTCCGTGAGTTTCGTTGAGGTCACCATTTTGTAGGCGAGGCCAGCGTCCTGGAAGTAGGGCTGCCCGAAACTCCACTGTATCACATGCCTACGTCATCGCCAGTGAGAAAAAGCCGGCACAAAAAGGTCCGAAATAAATTCTGTGCTAGGCTTGGAAATAACTCATGAACTAGAAATGCTAGAGAGACAAAATTTGTACCTGACTCTGCCCTGGATATCCCTGCTTCCGAAAATCAAACTTGTAGGGTCGCGGAGGGCAAGCTTCATACCGGAAATGACCAGCAGGTGGGGCTACTCCGAACGCTCCTCAAAAGCATCCCTAACGGGATTTTTGTGCACAGAGCTGTCAAAGAAACAAAGACAGAGTAAGGACGGTCAAATCACCCACAGAATCATACTGGATTTTCACAAGTTGTACACCATTAGAAAGCCCGTCTCAAGGGCTCTCTCTTCCGTGAGTTTCGTTGAGGTCACCATTTTGTAGGCGAGGCCAGCGTCCTGGAAGTAGGGCTGCCCGAAACTCCACTGTATCACATGCCTACGTCATCGCCAGTGAGAAAAAGCCGGCACAAAAAGGTCCGAAATAAATTCTGTGCTAGGCTTGGAAATAACTCATGAACTAGAAATGCTAGAGAGACAAAATTTGTACCTGACTCTGCCCTGGATATCCCTGCTTCCGAAAATCAAACTTGTAGGGTCGCGGAGGGCAAGCTTCATACCGGAAATGACCAGCAGGTGGGGCTACTCCGAACGCTCCTCAAAAGCATCCCTAACGGGATTTTTGTGCACAGAGCTGTCAAAGAAACAAAGACAGAGTAAGGACGGTCAAATCACCCACAGAATAATACTGGATTTTCACAAGTTGTACACCATTAGAAAGCCCGTCTCAAGGGCTCTCTCTTCCGTGAGTTTCGTTGAGGTCACCATTTTGTAGGCGAGGCCAGCGTCCTGGAAGTAGGGCTGCCCGAAACTCCACTGTATCACATGCCTACGTCATCGCCAGTGAGAAAAAGCCGGCACAAAAAGGTCCGAAATAAATTCTGTGCTAGGCTTGGAAATAACTCATGAACTAGAAATGCTAGAGAGACAAAATTTCTACCTGACTCTGCCCTGGATATCCCTGCTTCCGAAAATCAAACTTGTAGGGTCGCGGAGGGCAAGCTTCATACCGGAAATGACCAGCAGGTGGGGCTACTCCGAACGCTCCTCAAAAGCATCCCTAACGGGATTTTTGTGCACAGAGCTGTCAAAGAAACAAAGACAGAGTAAGGACGGTCAAATCACCCACAGAATCATACTGGATTTTCACAAGTTGTACACCATTAGAAAGCCCGTCTCAAGGGCTCTCTCTTCCGTGAGTTTCGTTGAGGTCACCATTTTGTAGGCGAGGCCAGCGTCCTGGAAGTAGGGCTGCCCGAAACTCCACTGTATCACATGCCTACGTCATCGCCAGTGAGAAAAAGCCGGCACAAAAAGGTCCGAAATAAATTCTGTGCTAGGCTTGGAAATAACTCATGAACTAGAAATGCTAGAGAGACAAAATTTCTACCTGACTCTGCCCTGGATATCCCTGCTTCCGAAAATCAAACTTGTAGGGTCGCGGAGGGCAAGCTTCATACCGGAAATGACCAGCAGGTGGGGCTACTCCGAACGCTCCTCAAAAGCATCCCTAACGGGATTTTTGTGCACAGAGCTGTCAAAGAAACAAAGACAGAGTAAGGACGGTCAAATCACCCACAGAATAATACTGGATTTTCACAAGTTGTACACCATTAGAAAGCCCGTCTCAAGGGCTCTCTCTTCCGTGAGTTTCGTTGAGGTCACCATTTTGTAGGCGAGGCCAGCGTCCTGGAAGTAGGGCTGCCCGAAACTCCACTGTATCACATGCCTACGTCATCGCCAGTGAGAAAAAGCCGGCACAAAAAGGTCCGAAATAAATTCTGTGCTAGGCTTGGAAATAACTCATGAACTAGAAATGCTAGAGAGACAAAATTTGTACCTGACTCTGCCCTGGATATCCCTGCTTCCGAAAATCAAACTTGTAGGGTCGCGGAGGGCAAGCTTCATACCGGAAATGACCAGCAGGTGGGGCTACTCCGAACGCTCCTCAAAAGCATCCCTAACGGGATTTTTGTGCACAGAGCTGTCAAAGAAACAAAGACAGAGTAAGGACGGTCAAATCACCCACAGAATCATACTGGATTTTCACAAGTTGTACACCATTAGAAAGCCCGTCTCAAGGGCTCTCTCTTCCGTGAGTTTCGTTGAGGTCACCATTTTGTAGGCGAGGCCAGCGTCCTGGAAGTAGGGCTGCCCGAAACTCCACTGTATCACATGCCTACGTCATCGCCAGTGAGAAAAAGCCGGCACAAAAAGGTCCGAAATAAATTCTGTGCTAGGCTTGGAAATAACTCATGAACTAGAAATGCTAGAGAGACAAAATTTGTACCTGACTCTGCCCTGGATATCCCTGCTTCCGAAAATCAAACTTGTAGGGTCGCGGAGGGCAAGCTTCATACCGGAAATGACCAGCAGGTGGGGCTACTCCGAACGCTCCTCAAAAGCATCCCTAACGGGATTTTTGTGCACAGAGCTGTCAAAGAAACAAAGACAGAGTAAGGACGGTCAAATCACCCACAGAATCATACTGGATTTTCACAAGTTGTACACCATTAGAAAGCCCGTCTCAAGGGCTCTCTCTTCCGTGAGTTTCGTTGAGGTCACCATTTTGTAGGCGAGGCCAGCGTCCTGGAAGTAGGGCTGCCCGAAACTCCACTGTATCACATGCCTACGTCATCGCCAGTGAGAAAAAGCCGGCACAAAAAGGTCCGAAATAAATTCTGTGCTAGGCTTGGAAATAACTCATGAACTAGAAATGCTAGAGAGACAAAATTTGTACCTGACTCTGCCCTGGATATCCCTGCTTCCGAAAATCAAACTTGTAGGGTCGCGGAGGGCAAGCTTCATACCGGAAATGACCAGCAGGTGGGGCTACTCCGAACGCTCCTCAAAAGCATCCCTAACGGGATTTTTGTGCACAGAGCTGTCAAAGAAACAAAGACAGAGTAAGGACGGTCAAATCACCCACAGAATAATACTGGATTTTCACAAGTTGTACACCATTAGAAAGCCCGTCTCAAGGGCTCTCTCTTCCGTGAGTTTCGTTGAGGTCACCATTTTGTAGGCGAGGCCAGCGTCCTGGAAGTAGGGCTGCCCGAAACTCCACTGTATCACATGCCTACGTCATCGCCAGTGAGAAAAAGCCGGCACAAAAAGGTCCGAAATAAATTCTGTGCTAGGCTTGGAAATAACTCATGAACTAGAAATGCTAGAGAGACAAAATTTGTACCTGACTCTGCCCTGGATATCCCTGCTTCCGAAAATCAAACTTGTAGGGTCGCGGAGGGCAAGCTTCATACCGGAAATGACCAGCAGGTGGGGCTACTCCGAACGCTCCTCAAAAGCATCCCTAACGGGATTTTTGTGCACAGAGCTGTCAAAGAAACAAAGACAGAGTAAGGACGGTCAAATCACCCACAGAATCATACTGGATTTTCACAAGTTGTACACCATTAGAAAGCCCGTCTCAAGGGCTCTCTCTTCCGTGAGTTTCGTTGAGGTCACCATTTTGTAGGCGAGGCCAGCGTCCTGGAAGTAGGGCTGCCCGAAACTCCACTGTATCACATGCCTACGTCATCGCCAGTGAGAAAAAGCCGGCACAAAAAGGTCCGAAATAAATTCTGTGCTAGGCTTGGAAATAACTCATGAACTAGAAATGCTAGAGAGACAAAATTTGTACCTGACTCTGCCCTGGATATCCCTGCTTCCGAAAATCAAACTTGTAGGGTCGCGGAGGGCAAGCTTCATACCGGAAATGACCAGCAGGTGGGGCTACTCCGAACGCTCCTCAAAAGCATCCCTAACGGGATTTTTGTGCACAGAGCTGTCAAAGAAACAAAGACAGAGTAAGGACGGTCAAATCACCCACAGAATAATACTGGATTTTCACAAGTTGTACACCATTAGAAAGCCCGTCTCAAGGGCTCTCTCTTCCGTGAGTTTCGTTGAGGTCACCATTTTGTAGGCGAGGCCAGCGTCCTGGAAGTAGGGCTGCCCGAAACTCCACTGTATCACATGCCTACGTCATCGCCAGTGAGAAAAAGCCGGCACAAAAAGGTCCGAAATAAATTCTGTGCTAGGCTTGGAAATAACTCATGAACTAGAAATGCTAGAGAGACAAAATTTGTACCTGACTCTGCCCTGGATATCCCTGCTTCCGAAAATCAAACTTGTAGGGTCGCGGAGGGCAAGCTTCATACCGGAAATGACCAGCAGGTGGGGCTACTCCGAACGCTCCTCAAAAGCATCCCTAACGGGATTTTTGTGCACAGAGCTGTCAAAGAAACAAAGACAGAGTAAGGACGGTCAAATCACCCACAGAATCATACTGGATTTTCACAAGTTGTACACCATTAGAAAGCCCGTCTCAAGGGCTCTCTCTTCCGTGAGTTTCGTTGAGGTCACCATTTTGTAGGCGAGGCCAGCGTCCTGGAAGTAGGGCTGCCCGAAACTCCACTGTATCACATGCCTACGTCATCGCCAGTGAGAAAAAGCCGGCACAAAAAGGTCCGAAATAAATTCTGTGCTAGGCTTGGAAATAACTCATGAACTAGAAATGCTAGAGAGACAAAATTTGTACCTGACTCTGCCCTGGATATCCCTGCTTCCGAAAATCAAACTTGTAGGGTCGCGGAGGGCAAGCTTCATACCGGAAATGACCAGCAGGTGGGGCTACTCCGAACGCTCCTCAAAAGCATCCCTAACGGGATTTTTGTGCACAGAGCTGTCAAAGAAACAAAGACAGAGTAAGGACGGTCAAATCACCCACAGAATCATACTGGATTTTCACAAGTTGTACACCATTAGAAAGCCCGTCTCAAGGGCTCTCTCTTCCGTGAGTTTCGTTGAGGTCACCATTTTGTAGGCGAGGCCAGCGTCCTGGAAGTAGGGCTGCCCGAAACTCCACTGTATCACATGCCTACGTCATCGCCAGTGAGAAAAAGCCGGCACAAAAAGGTCCGAAATAAATTCTGTGCTAGGCTTGGAAATAACTCATGAACTAGAAATGCTAGAGAGACAAAATTTGTACCTGACTCTGCCCTGGATATCCCTGCTTCCGAAAATCAAACTTGTAGGGTCGCGGAGGGCAAGCTTCATACCGGAAATGACCAGCAGGTGGGGCTACTCCGAACGCTCCTCAAAAGCATCCCTAACGGGATTTTTGTGCACAGAGCTGTCAAAGAAACAAAGACAGAGTAAGGACGGTCAAATCACCCACAGAATAATACTGGATTTTCACAAGTTGTACACCATTAGAAAGCCCGTCTCAAGGGCTCTCTCTTCCGTGAGTTTCGTTGAGGTCACCATTTTGTAGGCGAGGCCAGCGTCCTGGAAGTAGGGCTGCCCGAAACTCCACTGTATCACATGCCTACGTCATCGCCAGTGAGAAAAAGCCGGCACAAAAAGGTCCGAAATAAATTCTGTGCTAGGCTTGGAAATAACTCATGAACTAGAAATGCTAGAGAGACAAAATTTGTACCTGACTCTGCCCTGGATATCCCTGCTTCCGAAAATCAAACTTGTAGGGTCGCGGAGGGCAAGCTTCATACCGGAAATGACCAGCAGGTGGGGCTACTCCGAACGCTCCTCAAAAGCATCCCTAACGGGATTTTTGTGCACAGAGCTGTCAAAGAAACAAAGACAGAGTAAGGACGGTCAAATCACCCACAGAATCATACTGGATTTTCACAAGTTGTACACCATTAGAAAGCCCGTCTCAAGGGCTCTCTCTTCCGTGAGTTTCGTTGAGGTCACCATTTTGTAGGCGAGGCCAGCGTCCTGGAAGTAGGGCTGCCCGAAACTCCACTGTATCACATGCCTACGTCATCGCCAGTGAGAAAAAGCCGGCACAAAAAGGTCCGAAATAAATTCTGTGCTAGGCTTGGAAATAACTCATGAACTAGAAATGCTAGAGAGACAAAATTTGTACCTGACTCTGCCCTGGATATCCCTGCTTCCGAAAATCAAACTTGTAGGGTCGCGGAGGGCAAGCTTCATACCGGAAATGACCAGCAGGTGGGGCTACTCCGAACGCTCCTCAAAAGCATCCCTAACGGGATTTTTGTGCACAGAGCTGTCAAAGAAACAAAGACAGAGTAAGGACGGTCAAATCACCCACAGAATAATACTGGATTTTCACAAGTTGTACACCATTAGAAAGCCCGTCTCAAGGGCTCTCTCTTCCGTGAGTTTCGTTGAGGTCACCATTTTGTAGGCGAGGCCAGCGTCCTGGAAGTAGGGCTGCCCGAAACTCCACTGTATCACATGCCTACGTCATCGCCAGTGAGAAAAAGCCGGCACAAAAAGGTCCGAAATAAATTCTGTGCTAGGCTTGGAAATAACTCATGAACTAGAAATGCTAGAGAGACAAAATTTGTACCTGACTCTGCCCTGGATATCCCTGCTTCCGAAAATCAAACTTGTAGGGTCGCGGAGGGCAAGCTTCATACCGGAAATGACCAGCAGGTGGGGCTACTCCGAACGCTCCTCAAAAGCATCCCTAACGGGATTTTTGTGCACAGAGCTGTCAAAGAAACAAAGACAGAGTAAGGACGGTCAAATCACCCACAGAATCATACTGGATTTTCACAAGTTGTACACCATTAGAAAGCCCGTCTCAAGGGCTCTCTCTTCCGTGAGTTTCGTTGAGGTCACCATTTTGTAGGCGAGGCCAGCGTCCTGGAAGTAGGGCTGCCCGAAACTCCACTGTATCACATGCCTACGTCATCGCCAGTGAGAAAAAGCCGGCACAAAAAGGTCCGAAATAAATTCTGTGCTAGGCTTGGAAATAACTCATGAACTAGAAATGCTAGAGAGACAAAATTTGTACCTGACTCTGCCCTGGATATCCCTGCTTCCGAAAATCAAACTTGTAGGGTCGCGGAGGGCAAGCTTCATACCGGAAATGACCAGCAGGTGGGGCTACTCCGAACGCTCCTCAAAAGCATCCCTAACGGGATTTTTGTGCACAGAGCTGTCAAAGAAACAAAGACAGAGTAAGGACGGTCAAATCACCCACAGAATCATACTGGATTTTCACAAGTTGTACACCATTAGAAAGCCCGTCTCAAGGGCTCTCTCTTCCGTGAGTTTCGTTGAGGTCACCATTTTGTAGGCGAGGCCAGCGTCCTGGAAGTAGGGCTGCCCGAAACTCCACTGTATCACATGCCTACGTCATCGCCAGTGAGAAAAAGCCGGCACAAAAAGGTCCGAAATAAATTCTGTGCTAGGCTTGGAAATAACTCATGAACTAGAAATGCTAGAGAGACAAAATTTGTACCTGACTCTGCCCTGGATATCCCTGCTTCCAAAAATCAAACTTGTAGGGTCGCGGAGGGCAAGCTTCATACCGGAAATGACCAGCAGGTGGGGCTACTCCGAACGCTCCTCAAAAGCATCCCTAACGGGATTTTTGTGCACAGAGCTGTCAAAGAAACAAAGACAGAGTAAGGACGGTCAAATCACCCACAGAATAATACTGGATTTTCACAAGTTGTACACCATTAGAAAGCCCGTCTCAAGGGCTCTCTCTTCCGTGAGTTTCGTTGAGGTCACCATTTTGTAGGCGAGGCCAGCGTCCTGGAAGTAGGGCTGCCCGAAACTCCACTGTATCACATGCCTACGTCATCGCCAGTGAGAAAAAGCCGGCACAAAAAGGTCCGAAATAAATTCTGTGCTAGGCTTGGAAATAACTCATGAACTAGAAATGCTAGAGAGACAAAATTTGTACCTGACTCTGCCCTGGATATCCCTGCTTCCGAAAATCAAACTTGTAGGGTCGCGGAGGGCAAGCTTCATACCGGAAATGACCAGCAGGTGGGGCTACTCCGAACGCTCCTCAAAAGCATCCCTAACGGGATTTTTGTGCACAGAGCTGTCAAAGAAACAAAGACAGAGTAAGGACGGTCAAATCACCCACAGAATCATACTGGATTTTCACAAGTTGTACACCATTAGAAAGCCCGTCTCAAGGGCTCTCTCTTCCGTGAGTTTCGTTGAGGTCACCATTTTGTAGGCGAGGCCAGCGTCCTGGAAGTAGGGCTGCCCGAAACTCCACTGTATCACATGCCTACGTCATCGCCAGTGAGAAAAAGCCGGCACAAAAAGGTCCGAAATAAATTCTGTGCTAGGCTTGGAAATAACTCATGAACTAGAAATGCTAGAGAGACAAAATTTGTACCTGACTCTGCCCTGGATATCCCTGCTTCCGAAAATCAAACTTGTAGGGTCGCGGAGGGCAAGCTTCATACCGGAAATGACCAGCAGGTGGGGCTACTCCGAACGCTCCTCAAAAGCATCCCTAACGGGATTTTTGTGCACAGAGCTGTCAAAGAAACAAAGACAGAGTAAGGACGGTCAAATCACCCACAGAATCATACTGGATTTTCACAAGTTGTACACCATTAGAAAGCCCGTCTCAAGGGCTCTCTCTTCCGTGAGTTTCGTTGAGGTCACCATTTTGTAGGCGAGGCCAGCGTCCTGGAAGTAGGGCTGCCCGAAACTCCACTGTATCACATGCCTACGTCATCGCCAGTGAGAAAAAGCCGGCACAAAAAGGTCCGAAATAAATTCTGTGCTAGGCTTGGAAATAACTCATGAACTAGAAATGCTAGAGAGACAAAATTTGTACCTGACTCTGCCCTGGATATCCCTGCTTCCGAAAATCAAACTTGTAGGGTCGCGGAGGGCAAGCTTCATACCGGAAATGACCAGCAGGTGGGGCTACTCCGAACGCTCCTCAAAAGCATCCCTAACGGGATTTTTGTGCACAGAGCTGTCAAAGAAACAAAGACAGAGTAAGGACGGTCAAATCACCCACAGAATAATACTGGATTTTCACAAGTTGTACACCATTAGAAAGCCCGTCTCAAGGGCTCTCTCTTCCGTGAGTTTCGTTGAGGTCACCATTTTGTAGGCGAGGCCAGCGTCCTGGAAGTAGGGCTGCCCGAAACTCCACTGTATCACATGCCTACGTCATCGCCAGTGAGAAAAAGCCGGCACAAAAAGGTCCGAAATAAATTCTGTGCTAGGCTTGGAAATAACTCATGAACTAGAAATGCTAGAGAGACAAAATTTGTACCTGACTCTGCCCTGGATATCCCTGCTTCCGAAAATCAAACTTGTAGGGTCGCGGAGGGCAAGCTTCATACCGGAAATGACCAGCAGGTGGGGCTACTCCGAACGCTCCTCAAAAGCATCCCTAACGGGATTTTTGTGCACAGAGCTGTCAAAGAAACAAAGACAGAGTAAGGACGGTCAAATCACCCACAGAATCATACTGGATTTTCACAAGTTGTACACCATTAGAAAGCCCGTCTCAAGGGCTCTCTCTTCCGTGAGTTTCGTTGAGGTCACCATTTTGTAGGCGAGGCCAGCGTCCTGGAAGTAGGGCTGCCCGAAACTCCACTGTATCACATGCCTACGTCATCGCCAGTGAGAAAAAGCCGGCACAAAAAGGTCCGAAATAAATTCTGTGCTAGGCTTGGAAATAACTCATGAACTAGAAATGCTAGAGAGACAAAATTTGTACCTGACTCTGCCCTGGATATCCCTGCTTCCGAAAATCAAACTTGTAGGGTCGCGGAGGGCAAGCTTCATACCGGAAATGACCAGCAGGTGGGGCTACTCCGAACGCTCCTCAAAAGCATCCCTAACGGGATTTTTGTGCACAGAGCTGTCAAAGAAACAAAGACAGAGTAAGGACGGTCAAATCACCCACAGAATCATACTGGATTTTCACAAGTTGTACACCATTAGAAAGCCCGTCTCAAGGGCTCTCTCTTCCGTGAGTTTCGTTGAGGTCACCATTTTGTAGGCGAGGCCAGCGTCCTGGAAGTAGGGCTGCCCGAAACTCCACTGTATCACATGCCTACGTCATCGCCAGTGAGAAAAAGCCGGCACAAAAAGGTCCGAAATAAATTCTGTGCTAGGCTTGGAAATAACTCATGAACTAGAAATGCTAGAGAGACAAAATTTGTACCTGACTCTGCCCTGGATATCCCTGCTTCCGAAAATCAAACTTGTAGGGTCGCGGAGGGCAAGCTTCATACCGGAAATGACCAGCAGGTGGGGCTACTCCGAACGCTCCTCAAAAGCATCCCTAACGGGATTTTTGTGCACAGAGCTGTCAAAGAAACAAAGACAGAGTAAGGACGGTCAAATCACCCACAGAATAATACTGGATTTTCACAAGTTGTACACCATTAGAAAGCCCGTCTCAAGGGCTCTCTCTTCCGTGAGTTTCGTTGAGGTCACCATTTTGTAGGCGAGGCCAGCGTCCTGGAAGTAGGGCTGCCCGAAACTCCACTGTATCACATGCCTACGTCATCGCCAGTGAGAAAAAGCCGGCACAAAAAGGTCCGAAATAAATTCTGTGCTAGGCTTGGAAATAACTCATGAACTAGAAATGCTAGAGAGACAAAATTTGTACCTGACTCTGCCCTGGATATCCCTGCTTCCGAAAATCAAACTTGTAGGGTCGCGGAGGGCAAGCTTCATACCGGAAATGACCAGCAGGTGGGGCTACTCCGAACGCTCCTCAAAAGCATCCCTAACGGGATTTTTGTGCACAGAGCTGTCAAAGAAACAAAGACAGAGTAAGGACGGTCAAATCACCCACAGAATCATACTGGATTTTCACAAGTTGTACACCATTAGAAAGCCCGTCTCAAGGGCTCTCTCTTCCGTGAGTTTCGTTGAGGTCACCATTTTGTAGGCGAGGCCAGCGTCCTGGAAGTAGGGCTGCCCGAAACTCCACTGTATCACATGCCTACGTCATCGCCAGTGAGAAAAAGCCGGCACAAAAAGGTCCGAAATAAATTCTGTGCTAGGCTTGGAAATAACTCATGAACTAGAAATGCTAGAGAGACAAAATTTGTACCTGACTCTGCCCTGGATATCCCTGCTTCCGAAAATCAAACTTGTAGGGTCGCGGAGGGCAAGCTTCATACCGGAAATGACCAGCAGGTGGGGCTACTCCGAACGCTCCTCAAAAGCATCCCTAACGGGATTTTTGTGCACAGAGCTGTCAAAGAAACAAAGACAGAGTAAGGACGGTCAAATCACCCACAGAATCATACTGGATTTTCACAAGTTGTACACCATTAGAAAGCCCGTCTCAAGGGCTCTCTCTTCCGTGAGTTTCGTTGAGGTCACCATTTTGTAGGCGAGGCCAGCGTCCTGGAAGTAGGGCTGCCCGAAACTCCACTGTATCACATGCCTACGTCATCGCCAGTGAGAAAAAGCCGGCACAAAAAGGTCCGAAATAAATTCTGTGCTAGGCTTGGAAATAACTCATGAACTAGAAATGCTAGAGAGACAAAATTTGTACCTGACTCTGCCCTGGATATCCCTGCTTCCGAAAATCAAACTTGTAGGGTCGCGGAGGGCAAGCTTCATACCGGAAATGACCAGCAGGTGGGGCTACTCCGAACGCTCCTCAAAAGCATCCCTAACGGGATTTTTGTGCACAGAGCTGTCAAAGAAACAAAGACAGAGTAAGGACGGTCAAATCACCCACAGAATAATACTGGATTTTCACAAGTTGTACACCATTAGAAAGCCCGTCTCAAGGGCTCTCTCTTCCGTGAGTTTCGTTGAGGTCACCATTTTGTAGGCGAGGCCAGCGTCCTGGAAGTAGGGCTGCCCGAAACTCCACTGTATCACATGCCTACGTCATCGCCAGTGAGAAAAAGCCGGCACAAAAAGGTCCGAAATAAATTCTGTGCTAGGCTTGGAAATAACTCATGAACTAGAAATGCTAGAGAGACAAAATTTGTACCTGACTCTGCCCTGGATATCCCTGCTTCCGAAAATCAAACTTGTAGGGTCGCGGAGGGCAAGCTTCATACCGGAAATGACCAGCAGGTGGGGCTACTCCGAACGCTCCTCAAAAGCATCCCTAACGGGATTTTTGTGCACAGAGCTGTCAAAGAAACAAAGACAGAGTAAGGACGGTCAAATCACCCACAGAATCATACTGGATTTTCACAAGTTGTACACCATTAGAAAGCCCGTCTCAAGGGCTCTCTCTTCCGTGAGTTTCGTTGAGGTCACCATTTTGTAGGCGAGGCCAGCGTCCTGGAAGTAGGGCTGCCCGAAACTCCACTGTATCACATGCCTACGTCATCGCCAGTGAGAAAAAGCCGGCACAAAAAGGTCCGAAATAAATTCTGTGCTAGGCTTGGAAATAACTCATGAACTAGAAATGCTAGAGAGACAAAATTTGTACCTGACTCTGCCCTGGATATCCCTGCTTCCGAAAATCAAACTTGTAGGGTCGCGGAGGGCAAGCTTCATACCGGAAATGACCAGCAGGTGGGGCTACTCCGAACGCTCCTCAAAAGCATCCCTAACGGGATTTTTGTGCACAGAGCTGTCAAAGAAACAAAGACAGAGTAAGGACGGTCAAATCACCCACAGAATAATACTGGATTTTCACAAGTTGTACACCATTAGAAAGCCCGTCTCAAGGGCTCTCTCTTCCGTGAGTTTCGTTGAGGTCACCATTTTGTAGGCGAGGCCAGCGTCCTGGAAGTAGGGCTGCCCGAAACTCCACTGTATCACATGCCTACGTCATCGCCAGTGAGAAAAAGCCGGCACAAAAAGGTCCGAAATAAATTCTGTGCTAGGCTTGGAAATAACTCATGAACTAGAAATGCTAGAGAGACAAAATTTGTACCTGACTCTGCCCTGGATATCCCTGCTTCCGAAAATCAAACTTGTAGGGTCGCGGAGGGCAAGCTTCATACCGGAAATGACCAGCAGGTGGGGCTACTCCGAACGCTCCTCAAAAGCATCCCTAACGGGATTTTTGTGCACAGAGCTGTCAAAGAAACAAAGACAGAGTAAGGACGGTCAAATCACCCACAGAATCATACTGGATTTTCACAAGTTGTACACCATTAGAAAGCCCGTCTCAAGGGCTCTCTCTTCCGTGAGTTTCGTTGAGGTCACCATTTTGTAGGCGAGGCCAGCGTCCTGGAAGTAGGGCTGCCCGAAACTCCACTGTATCACATGCCTACGTCATCGCCAGTGAGAAAAAGCCGGCACAAAAAGGTCCGAAATAAATTCTGTGCTAGGCTTGGAAATAACTCATGAACTAGAAATGCTAGAGAGACAAAATTTGTACCTGACTCTGCCCTGGATATCCCTGCTTCCGAAAATCAAACTTGTAGGGTCGCGGAGGGCAAGCTTCATACCGGAAATGACCAGCAGGTGGGGCTACTCCGAACGCTCCTCAAAAGCATCCCTAACGGGATTTTTGTGCACAGAGCTGTCAAAGAAACAAAGACAGAGTAAGGACGGTCAAATCACCCACAGAATCATACTGGATTTTCACAAGTTGTACACCATTAGAAAGCCCGTCTCAAGGGCTCTCTCTTCCGTGAGTTTCGTTGAGGTCACCATTTTGTAGGCGAGGCCAGCGTCCTGGAAGTAGGGCTGCCCGAAACTCCACTGTATCACATGCCTACGTCATCGCCAGTGAGAAAAAGCCGGCACAAAAAGGTCCGAAATAAATTCTGTGCTAGGCTTGGAAATAACTCATGAACTAGAAATGCTAGAGAGACAAAATTTGTACCTGACTCTGCCCTGGATATCCCTGCTTCCGAAAATCAAACTTGTAGGGTCGCGGAGGGCAAGCTTCATACCGGAAATGACCAGCAGGTGGGGCTACTCCGAACGCTCCTCAAAAGCATCCCTAACGGGATTTTTGTGCACAGAGCTGTCAAAGAAACAAAGACAGAGTAAGGACGGTCAAATCACCCACAGAATAATACTGGATTTTCACAAGTTGTACACCATTAGAAAGCCCGTCTCAAGGGCTCTCTCTTCCGTGAGTTTCGTTGAGGTCACCATTTTGTAGGCGAGGCCAGCGTCCTGGAAGTAGGGCTGCCCGAAACTCCACTGTATCACATGCCTACGTCATCGCCAGTGAGAAAAAGCCGGCACAAAAAGGTCCGAAATAAATTCTGTGCTAGGCTTGGAAATAACTCATGAACTAGAAATGCTAGAGAGACAAAATTTGTACCTGACTCTGCCCTGGATATCCCTGCTTCCGAAAATCAAACTTGTAGGGTCGCGGAGGGCAAGCTTCATACCGGAAATGACCAGCAGGTGGGGCTACTCCGAACGCTCCTCAAAAGCATCCCTAACGGGATTTTTGTGCACAGAGCTGTCAAAGAAACAAAGACAGAGTAAGGACGGTCAAATCACCCACAGAATCATACTGGATTTTCACAAGTTGTACACCATTAGAAAGCCCGTCTCAAGGGCTCTCTCTTCCGTGAGTTTCGTTGAGGTCACCATTTTGTAGGCGAGGCCAGCGTCCTGGAAGTAGGGCTGCCCGAAACTCCACTGTATCACATGCCTACGTCATCGCCAGTGAGAAAAAGCCGGCACAAAAAGGTCCGAAATAAATTCTGTGCTAGGCTTGGAAATAACTCATGAACTAGAAATGCTAGAGAGACAAAATTTGTACCTGACTCTGCCCTGGATATCCCTGCTTCTGAAAATCAAACTTGTAGGGTCGCGGAGGGCAAGCTTCATACCGGAAATGACCAGCAGGTGGGGCTACTCCGAACGCTCCTCAAAAGCATCCCTAACGGGATTTTTGTGCACAGAGCTGTCAAAGAAACAAAGACAGAGTAAGGACGGTCAAATCACCCACAGAATCATACTGGATTTTCACAAGTTGTACACCATTAGAAAGCCCGTCTCAAGGGCTCTCTCTTCCGTGAGTTTCGTTGAGGTCACCATTTTGTAGGCGAGGCCAGCGTCCTGGAAGTAGGGCTGCCCGAAACTCCACTGTATCACATGCCTACGTCATCGCCAGTGAGAAAAAGCCGGCACAAAAAGGTCCGAAATAAATTCTGTGCTAGGCTTGGAAATAACTCATGAACTAGAAATGCTAGAAAGACAAAATTTGTACCTGACTCTGCCCTGGATATCCCTGCTTCCGAAAATCAAACTTGTAGGGTCGCGGAGGGCAAGCTTCATACCGGAAATGACCAGCAGGTGGGGCTACTCCGAACGCTCCTCAAAAGCATCCCTAACGGGATTTTTGTGCACAGAGCTGTCAAAGAAACAAAGACAGAGTAAGGACGGTCAAATCACCCTCAGAATAATACTGGATTTTCACAAGTTGTACACCATTAGAAAGCCCGTCTCAAGGGCTCTCTCTTCCGTGAGTTTCGTTGAGGTCACCATTTTGTAGGCGAGGCCAGCGTCCTGGAAGTAGGGCTGCCCGAAACTCCACTGTATCACATGCCTACGTCATCGCCAGTGAGAAAAAGCCGGCACAAAAAGGTCCGAAATAAATTCTGTGCTAGGCTTGGAAATAACTCATGAACTAGAAATGCTAGAGAGACAAAATTTGTACCTGACTCTGCCCTGGATATCCCTGCTTCCGAAAATCAAACTTGTAGGGTCGCGGAGGGCAAGCTTCATACCGGAAATGACCAGCAGGTGGGGCTACTCCGAACGCTCCTCAAAAGCATCCCTAACGGGATTTTTGTGCACAGAGCTGTCAAAGAAACAAAGACAGAGTAAGGACGGTCAAATCACCCACAGAATCATACTGGATTTTCACAAGTTGTACACCATTAGAAAGCCCGTCTCAAGGGCTCTCTCTTCCGTGAGTTTCGTTGAGGTCACCATTTTGTAGGCGAGGCCAGCGTCCTGGAAGTAGGGCTGCCCGAAACTCCACTGTATCACATGCCTACGTCATCGCCAGTGAGAAAAAGCCGGCACAAAAAGGTCCGAAATAAATTCTGTGCTAGGCTTGGAAATAACTCATGAACTAGAAATGCTAGAGAGACAAAATTTGTACCTGACTCTGCCCTGGATATCCCTGCTTCCGAAAATCAAACTTGTAGGGTCGCGGAGGGCAAGCTTCATACCGGAAATGACCAGCAGGTGGGGCTACTCCGAACGCTCCTCAAAAGCATCCCTAACGGGATTTTTGTGCACAGAGCTGTCAAAGAAACAAAGACAGAGTAAGGACGGTCAAATCACCCACAGAATAATACTGGATTTTCACAAGTTGTACACCATTAGAAAGCCCGTCTCAAGGGCTCTCTCTTCCGTGAGTTTCGTTGAGGTCACCATTTTGTAGGCGAGGCCAGCGTCCTGGAAGTAGGGCTGCCCGAAACTCCACTGTATCACATGCCTACGTCATCGCCAGTGAGAAAAAGCCGGCACAAAAAGGTCCGAAATAAATTCTGTGCTAGGCTTGGAAATAACTCATGAACTAGAAATGCTAGAGAGACAAAATGTGTACCTGACTCTGCCCTGGATATCCCTGCTTCCGAAAATCAAACTTGTAGGGTCGCGGAGGGCAAGCTTCATACCGGAAATGACCAGCAGGTGGGGCTACTCCGAACGCTCCTCAAAAGCATCCCTAACGGGATTTTTGTGCACAGAGCTGTCAAAGAAACAAAGACAGAGTAAGGACGGTCAAATCACCCACAGAATAATACTGGATTTTCACAAGTTGTACACCATTAGAAAGCCCGTCTCAAGGGCTCTCTCTTCCGTGAGTTTCGTTGAGGTCACCATTTTGTAGGCGAGGCCAGCGTCCTGGAAGTAGGGCTGCCCGAAACTCCACTGTATCACATGCCTACGTCATCGCCAGTGAGAAAAAGCCGGCACAAAAAGGTCCGAAATAAATTCTGTGCTAGGCTTGGAAATAACTCATGAACTAGAAATGCTAGAGAGACAAAATTTGTACCTGACTCTGCCCTGGATATCCCTGCTTCTGAAAATCAAACTTGTAGGGTCGCGGAGGGCAAGCTTCATACCGGAAACGACCAGCAGGTGGGGCTACTCCGAACGCTCCTCAAAAGCATCCCTAACGGGATTTTTGTGCACAGAGCTGTCAAAGAAACAAAGACAGAGTAAGGACGGTCAAATCACCCACAGAATCATACTGGATTTTCACAAGTTGTACACCATTAGAAAGCCCGTCTCAAGGGCTCTCTCTTCCGTGAGTTTCGTTGAGGTCACCATTTTGTAGGCGAGGCCAGCGTCCTGGAAGTAGGGCTGCCCGAAACTCCACTGTATCACATGCCTACGTCATCGCCAGTGAGAAAAAGCCGGCACAAAAAGGGCCGAAATAAATTCTGTGCTAGGCTTGGAAATAACTCATGAACTAGAAATGCTAGAAAGACAAAATTTGTACCTGACTCTGCCCTGGATATCCCTGCTTCCGAAAATCAAACTTGTAGGGTCGCGGAGGGCAAGCTTCATACCGGAAATGACCAGCAGGTGGGGCTACTCCGAACGCTCCTCAAAAGCATCCCTAACGGGATTTTTGTGCACAGAGCTGTCAAAGAAACAAAGACAGAGTAAGGACGGTCAAATCACCCACAGAATAATACTGGATTTTCACAAGTTGTACACCATTAGAAAGCCCGTCTCAAGGGCTCTCTCTTCCGTGAGTTTCGTTGAGGTCACCATTTTGTAGGCGAGGCCAGCGTCCTGGAAGTAGGGCTGCCCGAAACTCCACTGTATCACATGCCTACGTCATCGCCAGTGAGAAAAAGCCGGCACAAAAAGGTCCGAAATAAATTCTGTGCTAGGCTTGGAAATAACTCATGAACTAGAAATGCTAGAGAGACAAAATTTGTACCTGACTCTGCCCTGGATATCCCTGCTTCTGAAAATCAAACTTGTAGGGTCGCGGAGGGCAAGCTTCATACCGGAAATGACCAGCAGGTGGGGCTACTCCGAACGCTCCTCAAAAGCATCCCTAACGGGATTTTTGTGCACAGAGCTGTCAAAGAAACAAAGACAGAGTAAGGACGGTCAAATCACCCACAGAATAATACTGGATTTTCACAAGTTGTACACCATTAGAAAGCCCGTCTCAAGGGCTCTCTCTTCCGTGAGTTTCGTTGAGGTCACCATTTTGTAGGCGAGGCCAGCGTCCTGGAAGTAGGGCTGCCCGAAACTCCACTGTATCACATGCCTACGTCATCGCCAGTGAGAAAAAGCCGGCACAAAAAGGGCCGAAATAAATTCTGTGCTAGGCTTGGAAATAACTCATGAACTAGAAATGCTAGAAAGACAAAATTTGTACCTGACTCTGCCCTGGATATCCCTGCTTCCGAAAATCAAACTTGTAGGGTCGCGGAGGGCAAGCTTCATACCGGAAATGACCAGCAGGTGGGGCTACTCCGAACGCTCCTCAAAAGCATCCCTAACGGGATTTTTGTGCACAGAGCTGTCAAAGAAACAAAGACAGAGTAAGGACGGTCAAATCACCCACAGAATAATACTGGATTTTCACAAGTTGTACACCATTAGAAAGCCCGTCTCAAGGGCTCTCTCTTCCGTGAGTTTCGTTGAGGTCACCATTTTGTAGGCGAGGCCAGCGTCCTGGAAGTAGGGCTGCCCGAAACTCCACTGTATCACATGCCTACGTCATCGCCAGTGAGAAAAAGCCGGCACAAAAAGGTCCGAAATAAATTCTGTGCTAGGCTTGGAAATAACTCATGAACTAGAAATGCTAGAGAGACAAAATTTGTACCTGACTCTGCCCTGGATATCCCTGCTTCTGAAAATCAAACTTGTAGGGTCGCGGAGGGCAAGCTTCATACCGGAAATGACCAGCAGGTGGGGCTACTCCGAACGCTCCTCAAAAGCATCCCTAACGGGATTTTTGTGCACAGAGCTGTCAAAGAAACAAAGACAGAGTAAGGACGGTCAAATCACCCACAGAATAATACTGGATTTTCACAAGTTGTACACCATTAGAAAGCCCGTCTCAAGGGCTCTCTCTTCCGTGAGTTTCGTTGAGGTCACCATTTTGTAGGCGAGGCCAGCGTCCTGGAAGTAGGGCTGCCCGAAACTCCACTGTATCACATGCCTACGTCATCGCCAGTGAGAAAAAGCCGGCACAAAAAGGTCCGAAATAAATTCTGTGCTAGGCTTGGAAATAACTCATGAACTAGAAATGCTAGAGAGACAAAATTTGTACCTGACTCTGCCCTGGATATCCCTGCTTCTGAAAATCAAACTTGTAGGGTCGCGGAGGGCAAGCTTCATACCGGAAATGACCAGCAGGTGGGGCTACTCCGAACGCTCCTCAAAAGCATCCCTAACGGGATTTTTGTGCACAGAGCTGTCAAAGAAACAAAGACAGAGTAAGGACGGTCAAATCACCCACAGAATAATACTGGATTTTCACAAGTTGTACACCATTAGAAAGCCCGTCTCAAGGGCTCTCTCTTCCGTGAGTTTCGTTGAGGTCACCATTTTGTAGGCGAGGCCAGCGTCCTGGAAGTAGGGCTGCCCGAAACTCCACTGTATCACATGCCTACGTCATCGCCAGTGAGAAAAAGCCGGCACAAAAAGGTCCGAAATAAATTCTGTGCTAGGCTTGGAAATAACTCATGAACTAGAAATGCTAGAGAGACAAAATTTGTACCTGACTCTGCCCTGGATATCCCTGCTTCCGAAAATCAAACTTGTAGGGTCGCGGAGGGCAAGCTTCATACCGGAAATGACCAGCAGGTGGGGCTACTCCGAACGCTCCTCAAAAGCATCCCTAACGGGATTTTTGTGCACAGAGCTGTCAAAGAAACAAAGACAGAGTAAGGACGGTCAAATCACCCACAGAATCATACTGGATTTTCACAAGTTGTACACCATTAGAAAGCCCGTCTCAAGGGCTCTCTCTTCCGTGAGTTTCGTTGAGGTCACCATTTTGTAGGCGAGGCCAGCGTCCTGGAAGTAGGGCTGCCCGAAACTCCACTGTATCACATGCCTACGTCATCGCCAGTGAGAAAAAGCCGGCACAAAAAGGTCCGAAATAAATTCTGTGCTAGGCTTGGAAATAACTCATGAACTAGAAATGCTAGAGAGACAAAATTTGTACCTGACTCTGCCCTGGATATCCCTGCTTCCGAAAATCAAACTTGTAGGGTCGCGGAGGGCAAGCTTCATACCGGAAATGACCAGCAGGTGGGGCTACTCCGAACGCTCCTCAAAAGCATCCCTAACGGGATTTTTGTGCACAGAGCTGTCAAAGAAACAAAGACAGAGTAAGGACGGTCAAATCACCCACAGAATAATACTGGATTTTCACAAGTTGTACACCATTAGAAAGCCCGTCTCAAGGGCTCTCTCTTCCGTGAGTTTCGTTGAGGTCACCATTTTGTAGGCGAGGCCAGCGTCCTGGAAGTAGGGCTGCCCGAAACTCCACTGTATCACATGCCTACGTCATCGCCAGTGAGAAAAAGCCGGCACAAAAAGGTCCGAAATAAATTCTGTGCTAGGCTTGGAAATAACTCATGAACTAGAAATGCTAGAGAGACAAAATTTGTACCTGACTCTGCCCTGGATATCCCTGCTTCCGAAAATCAAACTTGTAGGGTCGCGGAGGGCAAGCTTCATACCGGAAATGACCAGCAGGTGGGGCTACTCCGAACGCTCCTCAAAAGCATCCCTAACGGGATTTTTGTGCACAGAGCTGTCAAAGAAACAAAGACAGAGTAAGGACGGTCAAATCACCCACAGAATAATACTGGATTTTCACAAGTTGTACACCATTAGAAAGCCCGTCTCAAGGGCTCTCTCTTCCGTGAGTTTCGTTGAGGTCACCATTTTGTAGGCGAGGCCAGCGTCCTGGAAGTAGGGCTGCCCGAAACTCCACTGTATCACATGCCTACGTCATCGCCAGTGAGAAAAAGCCGGCACAAAAAGGTCCGAAATAAATTCTGTGCTAGGCTTGGAAATAACTCATGAACTAGAAATGCTAGAGAGACAAAATTTGTACCTGACTCTGCCCTGGATATCCCTGCTTCCGAAAATCAAACTTGTAGGGTCGCGGAGGGCAAGCTTCATACCGGAAATGACCAGCAGGTGGGGCTACTCCGAACGCTCCTCAAAAGCATCCCTAACGGGATTTTTGTGCACAGAGCTGTCAAAGAAACAAAGACAGAGTAAGGACGGTCAAATCACCCACAGAATAATACTGGATTTTCACAAGTTGTACACCATTAGAAAGCCCGTCTCAAGGGCTCTCTCTTCCGTGAGTTTCGTTGAGGTCACCATTTTGTAGGCGAGGCCAGCGTCCTGGAAGTAGGGCTGCCCGAAACTCCACTGTATCACATGCCTACGTCATCGCCAGTGAGAAAAAGCCGGCACAAAAAGGTCCGAAATAAATTCTGTGCTAGGCTTGGAAATAACTCATGAACTAGAAATGCTAGAGAGACAAAATTTGTACCTGACTCTGCCCTGGATATCCCTGCTTCCGAAAATCAAACTTGTAGGGTCGCGGAGGGCAAGCTTCATACCGGAAATGACCAGCAGGTGGGGCTACTCCGAACGCTCCTCAAAAGCATCCCTAACGGGATTTTTGTGCACAGAGCTGTCAAAGAAACAAAGACAGAGTAAGGACGGTCAAATCACCCACAGAATAATACTGGATTTTCACAAGTTGTACACCATTAGAAAGCCCGTCTCAAGGGCTCTCTCTTCCGTGAGTTTCGTTGAGGTCACCATTTTGTAGGCGAGGCCAGCGTCCTGGAAGTAGGGCTGCCCGAAACTCCACTGTATCACATGCCTACGTCATCGCCAGTGAGAAAAAGCCGGCACAAAAAGGTCCGAAATAAATTCTGTGCTAGGCTTGGAAATAACTCATGAACTAGAAATGCTAGAGAGACAAAATTTGTACCTGACTCTGCCCTGGATATCCCTGCTTCCGAAAATCAAACTTGTAGGGTCGCGGAGGGCAAGCTTCATACCGGAAATGACCAGCAGGTGGGGCTACTCCGAACGCTCCTCAAAAGCATCCCTAACGGGATTTTTGTGCACAGAGCTGTCAAAGAAACAAAGACAGAGTAAGGACGGTCAAATCACCCACAGAATCATACTGGATTTTCACAAGTTGTACACCATTAGAAAGCCCGTCTCAAGGGCTCTCTCTTCCGTGAGTTTCGTTGAGGTCACCATTTTGTAGGCGAGGCCAGCGTCCTGGAAGTAGGGCTGCCCGAAACTCCACTGTATCACATGCCTACGTCATCGCCAGTGAGAAAAAGCCGGCACAAAAAGGTCCGAAATAAATTCTGTGCTAGGCTTGGAAATAACTCATGAACTAGAAATGCTAGAGAGACAAAATTTGTACCTGACTCTGCCCTGGATATCCCTGCTTCCGAAAATCAAACTTGTAGGGTCGCGGAGGGCAAGCTTCATACCGGAAATGACCAGCAGGTGGGGCTACTCCGAACGCTCCTCAAAAGCATCCCTAACGGGATTTTTGTGCACAGAGCTGTCAAAGAAACAAAGACAGAGTAAGGACGGTCAAATCACCCACAGAATCATACTGGATTTTCACAAGTTGTACACCATTAGAAAGCCCGTCTCAAGGGCTCTCTCTTCCGTGAGTTTCGTTGAGGTCACCATTTTGTAGGCGAGGCCAGCGTCCTGGAAGTAGGGCTGCCCGAAACTCCACTGTATCACATGCCTACGTCATCGCCAGTGAGAAAAAGCCGGCACAAAAAGGTCCGAAATAAATTCTGTGCTAGGCTTGGAAATAACTCATGAACTAGAAATGCTAGAGAGACAAAATTTGTACCTGACTCTGCCCTGGATATCCCTGCTTCCGAAAATCAAACTTGTAGGGTCGCGGAGGGCAAGCTTCATACCGGAAATGACCAGCAGGTGGGGCTACTCCGAACGCTCCTCAAAAGCATCCCTAACGGGATTTTTGTGCACAGAGCTGTCAAAGAAACAAAGACAGAGTAAGGACGGTCAAATCACCCTCAGAATAATACTGGATTTTCACAAGTTGTACACCATTAGAAAGCCCGTCTCAAGGGCTCTCTCTTCCGTGAGTTTCGTTGAGGTCACCATTTTGTAGGCGAGGCCAGCGTCCTGGAAGTAGGGCTGCCCGAAACTCCACTGTATCACATGCCTACGTCATCGCCAGTGAGAAAAAGCCGGCACAAAAAGGTCCGAAATAAATTCTGTGCTAGGCTTGGAAATAACTCATGAACTAGAAATGCTAGAGAGACAAAATTTGTACCTGACTCTGCCCTGGATATCCCTGCTTCCGAAAATCAAACTTGTAGGGTCGCGGAGGGCAAGCTTCATACCGGAAATGACCAGCAGGTGGGGCTACTCCGAACGCTCCTCAAAAGCATCCCTAACGGGATTTTTGTGCACAGAGCTGTCAAAGAAACAAAGACAGAGTAAGGACGGTCAAATCACCCACAGAATAATACTGGATTTTCACAAGTTGTACACCATTAGAAAGCCCGTCTCAAGGGCTCTCTCTTCCGTGAGTTTCGTTGAGGTCACCATTTTGTAGGCGAGGCCAGCGTCCTGGAAGTAGGGCTGCCCGAAACTCCACTGTATCACATGCCTACGTCATCGCCAGTGAGAAAAAGCCGGCACAAAAAGGTCCGAAATAAATTCTGTGCTAGGCTTGGAAATAACTCATGAACTAGAAATGCTAGAGAGACAAAATTTGTACCTGACTCTGCCCTGGATATCCCTGCTTCCGAAAATCAAACTTGTAGGGTCGCGGAGGGCAAGCTTCATACCGGAAATGACCAGCAGGTGGGGCTACTCCGAACGCTCCTCAAAAGCATCCCTAACGGGATTTTTGTGCACAGAGCTGTCAAAGAAACAAAGACAGAGTAAGGACGGTCAAATCACCCACAGAATAATACTGGATTTTCACAAGTTGTACACCATTAGAAAGCCCGTCTCAAGGGCTCTCTCTTCCGTGAGTTTCGTTGAGGTCACCATTTTGTAGGCGAGGCCAGCGTCCTGGAAGTAGGGCTGCCCGAAACTCCACTGTATCACATGCCTACGTCATCGCCAGTGAGAAAAAGCCGGCACAAAAAGGTCCGAAATAAATTCTGTGCTAGGCTTGGAAATAACTCATGAACTAGAAATGCTAGAGAGACAAAATTTGTACCTGACTCTGCCCTGGATATCCCTGCTTCCGAAAATCAAACTTGTAGGGTCGCGGAGGGCAAGCTTCATACCGGAAATGACCAGCAGGTGGGGCTACTCCGAACGCTCCTCAAAAGCATCCCTAACGGGATTTTTGTGCACAGAGCTGTCAAAGAAACAAAGACAGAGTAAGGACGGTCAAATCACCCTCAGAATAATACTGGATTTTCACAAGTTGTACACCATTAGAAAGCCCGTCTCAAGGGCTCTCTCTTCCGTGAGTTTCGTTGAGGTCACCATTTTGTAGGCGAGGCCAGCGTCCTGGAAGTAGGGCTGCCCGAAACTCCACTGTATCACATGCCTACGTCATCGCCAGTGAGAAAAAGCCGGCACAAAAAGGTCCGAAATAAATTCTGTGCTAGGCTTGGAAATAACTCATGAACTAGAAATGCTAGAGAGACAAAATTTGTACCTGACTCTGCCCTGGATATCCCTGCTTCCGAAAATCAAACTTGTAGGGTCGCGGAGGGCAAGCTTCATACCGGAAATGACCAGCAGGTGGGGCTACTCCGAACGCTCCTCAAAAGCATCCCTAACGGGATTTTTGTGCACAGAGCTGTCAAAGAAACAAAGACAGAGTAAGGACGGTCAAATCACCCACAGAATAATACTGGATTTTCACAAGTTGTACACCATTAGAAAGCCCGTCTCAAGGGCTCTCTCTTCCGTGGGTTTCGTTGAGGTCACCATTTTGTAGGCGAGGCCAGCGTCCTGGAAGTAGGGCTGCCCGAAACTCCACTGTATCACATGCCTACGTCATCGCCAGTGAGAAAAAGCCGGCACAAAAAGGTCCGAAATAAATTCTGTGCTAGGCTTGGAAATAACTCATGAACTAGAAATGCTAGAGAGACAAAATTTGTACCTGACTCTGCCCTGGATATCCCTGCTTCCGAAAATCAAACTTGTAGGGTCGCGGAGGGCAAGCTTCATACCGGAAATGACCAGCAGGTGGGGCTACTCCGAACGCTCCTCAAAAGCATCCCTAACGGGATTTTTGTGCACAGAGCTGTCAAAGAAACAAAGACAGAGTAAGGACGGTCAAATCACCCTCAGAATAATACTGGATTTTCACAAGTTGTACACCATTAGAAAGCCCGTCTCAAGGGCTCTCTCTTCCGTGAGTTTCGTTGAGGTCACCATTTTGTAGGCGAGGCCAGCGTCCTGGAAGTAGGGCTGCCCGAAACTCCACTGTATCACATGCCTACGTCATCGCCAGTGAGAAAAAGCCGGCACAAAAAGGTCCGAAATAAATTCTGTGCTAGGCTTGGAAATAACTCATGAACTAGAAATGCTAGAGAGACAAAATTTGTACCTGACTCTGCCCTGGATATCCCTGCTTCCGAAAATCAAATTTGTAGGGTCGCGGAGGGCAAGCTTCATACCGGAAATGACCAGCAGGTGGGGCTACTCCGAACGCTCCTCAAAAGCATCCCTAACGGGATTTTTGTGCACAGAGCTGTCAAAGAAACAAAGACAGAGTAAGGACGGTCAAATCACCCACAGAATAATACTGGATTTTCACAAGTTGTACACCATTAGAAAGCCCGTCTCAAGGGCTCTCTCTTCCGTGAGTTTCGTTGAGGTCACCATTTTGTAGGCGAGGCCAGCGTCCTGGAAGTAGGGCTGCCCGAAACTCCACTGTATCACATGCCTACGTCATCGCCAGTGAGAAAAAGCCGGCACAAAAAGGTCCGAAATAAATTCTGTGCTAGGCTTGGAAATAACTCATGAACTAGAAATGCTAGAGAGACAAAATTTGTACCTGACTCTGCCCTGGATATCCCTGCTTCCAAAAATCAAACTTGTAGGGTCGCGGAGGGCAAGCTTCATACCGGAAATGACCAGCAGGTGGGGCTACTCCGAACGCTCCTCAAAAGCATCCCTAACGGGATTTTTGTGCACAGAGCTGTCAAAGAAACAAAGACAGAGTAAGGACGGTCAAATCACCCTCAGAATAATACTGGATTTTCACAAGTTGTACACCATTAGAAAGCCCGTCTCAAGGGCTCTCTCTTCCGTGAGTTTCGTTGAGGTCACCATTTTGTAGGCGAGGCCAGCGTCCTGGAAGTAGGGCTGCCCGAAACTCCACTGTATCACATGCCTACGTCATCGCCAGTGAGAAAAAGCCGGCACAAAAAGGTCCGAAATAAATTCTGTGCTAGGCTTGGAAATAACTCATGAACTAGAAATGCTAGAGAGACAAAATTTGTACCTGACTCTGCCCTGGATATCCCTGCTTCCGAAAATCAAACTTGTAGGGTCGCGGAGGGCAAGCTTCATACCGGAAATGACCAGCAGGTGGGGCTACTCCGAACGCTCCTCAAAAGCATCCCTAACGGGATTTTTGTGCACAGAGCTGTCAAAGAAACAAAGACAGAGTAAGGACGGTCAAATCACCCTCAGAATAATACTGGATTTTCACAAGTTGTACACCATTAGAAAGCCCGTCTCAAGGGCTCTCTCTTCCGTGAGTTTCGTTGAGGTCACCATTTTGTAGGCGAGGCCAGCGTCCTGGAAGTAGGGCTGCCCGAAACTCCACTGTATCACATACCTACGTCATCGCCAGTGAGAAAAAGCCGGCACAAAAAGGTCCGAAATAAATTCTGTGCTAGGCTTGGAAATAACTCATGAACTAGAAATGCTAGAGAGACAAAATTTGTACCTGACTCTGCCCTAGATATCCCTGCTTCCGAAAATCAAACTTGTAGGGTCGCGGAGGGCAAGCTTCATACCGGAAATGACCAGCAGGTGGGGCTACTCCGAACGCTCCTCAAAAGCATCCCTAACGGGATTTTTGTGCACAGAGCTGTCAAAGAAACAAAGACAGAGTAAGGACGGTCAAATCACCCTCAGAATAATACTGGATTTTCACAAGTTGTACACCATTAGAAAGCCCGTCTCAAGGGCTCTCTCTTCCGTGAGTTTCGTTGAGGTCACCATTTTGTAGGCGAGGCCAGCGTCCTGGAAGTAGGGCTGCCCGAAACTCCACTGTATCACATGCCTACGTCATCGCCAGTGAGAAAAAGCCGGCACAAAAAGGTCCGAAATAAATTCTGTGCTAGGCTTGGAAATAACTCATGAACTAGAAATGCTAGAGAGACAAAATTTGTACCTGACTCTGCCCTGGATATCCCTGCTTCCGAAAATCAAACTTGTAGGGTCGCGGAGGGCAAGCTTCATACCGGAAATGAACAGCAGGTGGGGCTACTCCGAACGCTCCTCAAAAGCATCCCTAACGGGATTTTTGTGCACAGAGCTGTCAAAGAAACAAAGACAGAGTAAGGACGGTCAAATCACCCTCAGAATAATACTGGATTTTCACAAGTTGTACACCATTAGAAAGCCCGTCTCAAGGGCTCTCTCTTCCGTGAGTTTCGTTGAGGTCACCATTTTGTAGGCGAGGCCAGCGTCCTGGAAGTAGGGCTGCCCGAAACTCCACTGTATCACATGCCTACGTCATCGCCAGTGAGAAAAAGCCGGCACAAAAAGGTCCGAAATAAATTCTGTGCTAGGCTTGGAAATAACTCATGAACTAGAAATGCTAGAGAGACAAAATTTGTACCTGACTCTGCCCTGGATATCCCTGCTTCCGAAAATCAAACTTGTAGGGTCGCGGAGGGCAAGCTTCATACCGGAAATGACCAGCAGGTGGGGCTACTCCGAACGCTCCTCAAAAGCATCCCTAACGGGATTTTTGTGCACAGAGCTGTCAAAGAAACAAAGACAGAGTAAGGACGGTCAAATCACCCTCAGAATAATACTGGATTTTCACAAGTTGTACACCATTAGAAAGCCCGTCTCAAGGGCTCTCTCTTCCGTGAGTTTCGTTGAGGTCACCATTTTGTAGGCGAGGCCAGCGTCCTGGAAGTAGGGCTGCCCGAAACTCCACTGTATCACATGCCTACGTCATCGCCAGTGAGAAAAAGCCGGCACAAAAAGGTCCGAAATAAATTCTGTGCTAGGCTTGGAAATAACTCATGAACTAGAAATGCTAGAGAGACAAAATTTGTACCTGACTCTGCCCTGGATATCCCTGCTTCCGAAAATCAAACTTGTAGGGTCGCGGAGGGCAAGCTTCATACCGGAAATGACCAGCAGGTGGGGCTACTCCGAACGCTCCTCAAAAGCATCCCTAACGGGATTTTTGTGCACAGAGCTGTCAAAGAAACAAAGACAGAGTAAGGACGGTCAAATCACCCTCAGAATAATACTGGATTTTCACAAGTTGTACACCATTAGAAAGCCCGTCTCAAGGGCTCTCTCTTCCGTGAGTTTCGTTGAGGTCACCATTTTGTAGGCGAGGCCAGCGTCCTGGAAGTAGGGCTGCCCGAAACTCCACTGTATCACATGCCTACGTCATCGCCAGTGAGAAAAAGCCGGCACAAAAAGGTCCGAAATAAATTCTGTGCTAGGCTTGGAAATAACTCATGAACTAGAAATGCTAGAGAGACAAAATTTGTACCTGACTCTGCCCTGGATATCCCTGCTTCCGAAAATCAAACTTGTAGGGTCGCGGAGGGCAAGCTTCATACCGGAAATGAACAGCAGGTGGGGCTACTCCGAACGCTCCTCAAAAGCATCCCTAACGGGATTTTTGTGCACAGAGCTGTCAAAGAAACAAAGACAGAGTAAGGACGGTCAAATCACCCTCAGAATAATACTGGATTTTCACAAGTTGTACACCATTAGAAAGCCCGTCGCAAGGGCTCTCTCTTCCGTGAGTTTCGTTGAGGTCACCATTTTGTAGGCGAGGCCAGCGTCCTGGAAGTAGGGCTGCCCGAAACTCCACTGTATCACATGCCTACGTCATCGCCAGTGAGAAAAAGCCGGCACAAAAAGGTCCGAAATAAATTCTGTGCTAGGCTTGGAAATAACTCATGAACTAGAAATGCTAGAGAGACAAAATTTGTACCTGACTCTGCCCTGGATTATCCCTGCTTCCGAAAATCAAACTTGCAGGGTCGCGGAGGGCAAGCTTCATACCGGAAATGACCAGCAGGTGGGGCTACTCCGAACGCTCCTCAAAAGCATCCCTAACGGGATTTTTGTGCACAGAGCTGTCAAAGAAACAAAGACAGAGTAAGGACGGTCAAATCACCCTCAGAATAATACTGGATTTTCACAAGTTGTACACCATTAGAAAGCCCGTCTCAAGGGCTCTCTCCTCCGTGAGTTTCGTTGAGGTCACCATTTTGTAGGCGAGGCCAGCGTCCTGGAAGTAGGGCTGCCCGAAACTCCACTGTATCACATGCCTACGTCATCGCAAGTGAGAAAAAGCCGGCACAAAAAGGTCCGAAATAAATTCTGTGCTAGGCTTGGAAATAACTCATGAACTAGAAATGCTAGAGAGACAAAATTTGTACCTGACTCTGCCCTGGATATCCCTGCTTCCGAAAATCAAACTTGTAGGGTCGCGGAGGGCAAGCTTCATACCGGAAATGACCAGCAGGTGGGGCTACTCCGAACGCTCCTCAAAAGCATCCCTAACGGGATTTTTGTGCACAGAGCTGTCAAAGAAACAAAGACAGAGTAAGGACGGTCAAATCACCCTCAGAATAATACTGGATTTTCACAAGTTGTACACCATTAGAAAGCCCGTCTCAAGGGCTCTCTCTTCCCTGAGTTTCGTTGAGGTCACCATTTTGTAGGCGAGGCCAGCGTCCTGGAAGTAGGGCTGCCCGAAACTCCACTGTATCACATGCCTACGTCATCGCCAGTGAGAAAAAGCCGGCACAAAAAGGTCCGAAATAAATTCTGTGCTAGGCTTGGAAATAACTCATGAACTAGAAATGCTAGAGAGACAAAATTTGTACCTGACTCTGCCCTGATTTATCCCTGCTTCCGAAAATCAAACTTGTAGGGTCGCGGAGGGCAAGCTTCATACCGGAAATGACCAGCAGGTGGGGCTACTCCGAACGCTCCTCAAAAGCATCCCTAACGGGATTTTTGTGCACAGAGCTGTCAAAGAAACAAAGACAGAGTAAGGACGGTCAAATCACCCTCAGAATAATACTGGATTTTCACAAGTTGTACACCATTAGAAAGCCCGTCTCAAGGGCTCTCTCTTCCGTGAGTTTCGTTGAGGTCACCATTTTGTAGGCGAGGCCAGCGTCCTGGAAGTAGGGCTGCCCGAAACTCCACTGTATCACATGCCTACGTCATCGCAAGTGAGAAAAAGCCGGCACAAAAAGGTCCGAAATAAATTCTGTGCTAGGCTTGGAAATAACTCATGAACTAGAAATGCTAGAGAGACAAAATTTGTACCTGACTCTGCCCTGGATATCCCTGCTTCCGAAAATCAAACTTGTAGGGTCGCGGAGGGCAAGCTTCATACCGGAAATGACCAGCAGGTGGGGCTACTCCGAACGCTCCTCAAAAGCATCCCTAACGGGATTTTTGTGCACAGAGCTGTCAAAGAAACAAAGACAGAGTAAGGACGGTCAAATCACCCTCAGAATAATACTGGATTTTCACAAGTTGTACACCATTAGAAAGCCCGTCTCAAGGGCTCTCTCTTCCGTGAGTTTCGTTGAGGTCACCATTTTGTAGGCGAGGCCAGCGTCCTGGAAGTAGGGCTGCCCGAAACTCCACTGTATCACATGCCTACGTCATCGCCAGTGATTAAAAGCCGGCACAAAAAGGTCCGAAATAAATTCTGTGCTAGGCTTGGAAATAACTCATGAACTAGAAATGCTAGAGAGACAAAATTTGTACCTGACTCTGCCCTGGATATCCCTGCTTCCGAAAATCAAACTTGTAGGGTCGCGGAGGGCAAGCTTCATACCGGAAATGACCAGCAGGTGGGGCTACTCCGAACGCTCCTCAAAAGCATCCCTAACGGGATTTTTGTGCACAGAGCTGTCAAAGAAACAAAGACAGAGTAAGGACGGTCAAATCACCCACAGAATAATACTGGATTTTCACAAGTTGTACACCATTAGAAAGCCCGTCTCAAGGGCTCTCTCTTCCGTGAGTTTCGTTGAGGTCACCATTTTGTAGGCGAGGCCAGCGTCCTGGAAGTAGGGCTGCCCGAAACTCCACTGTATCACATGCCTACGTCATCGCCAGTGAGAAAAAGCCGGCACAAAAAGGTCCGAAATAAATTCTGTGCTAGGCTTGGAAATAACTCATGAACTAGAAATGCTAGAGAGACAAAATTTGTACCTGACTCTGCCCTGGATATCCCTGCTTCCGAAAATCAAACTTGTAGGGTCGCGGAGGGCAAGCTTCATACCGGAAATGACCAGCAGGTGGGGCTACTCCGAACGCTCCTCAAAAGCATCCCTAACGGGATTTTTGTGCACAGAGCTGTCAAAGAAACAAAGACAGAGTAAGGACGGTCAAATCACCCTCAGAATAATACTGGATTTTCACAAGTTGTACACCATTAGAAAGCCCGTCTCAAGGGCTCTCTCTTCCGTGAGTTTCGTTGAGGTCACCATTTTGTAGGCGAGGCCAGCGTCCTGGAAGTAGGGCTGCCCGAAACTCCACTGTATCACATGCCTACGTCATCGCAAGTGAGAAAAAGCCGGCACAAAAAGGTCCGAAATAAATTCTGTGCTAGGCTTGGAAATAACTCATGAACTAGAAATGCTAGAGAGACAAAATTTGTACCTGACTCTGCCATGGATATCCCTGCTTCCGAAAATCAAACTTGTAGGGTCGCGGAGGGCAAGCTTCATACCGGAAATGACCAGCAGGTGGGGCTACTCCGAAGGCTCCTCAAAAGCATCCCTAACGGGATTTTTGTGCACAGAGCTGTCAAAGAAACAAAGACAGAGTAAGGACGGTCAAATCACCCACAGAATAATACTGGATTTTCACAAGTTGTACACCATTAGAAAGCCCGTCTCAAGGGCTCTCTCTTCCGTGAGTTTCGTTGAGGTCACCATTTTGTAGGCGAGGCCAGCGTCCTGGAAGTAGGGCTGCCCGAAACTCCACTGTATCACATGCCTACGTCATCGCCAGTGAGAAAAAGCCGGCACAAAAAGGTCCGAAATAAATTCTGTGCTAGGCTTGGAAATAACTCATGAACTAGAAATGCTAGAGAGACAAAATTTGTACCTGACTCTGCCCTGATTTATCCCTGCTTCCGAAAATCAAACTTGTAGGGTCGCGGAGGGCAAGCTTCATACCGGAAATGACCAGCAGGTGGGGCTACTCCGAACGCTCCTCAAAAGCATCCCTAACGGGATTTTTGTGCACAGAGCTGTCAAAGAAACAAAGACAGAGTAAGGACGGTCAAATCACCCTCAGAATAATACTGGATTTTCACAAGTTGTACACCATTAGAAAGCCCGTCTCAAGGGCTCTCTCTTCCGTGAGTTTCGTTGAGGTCACCATTTTGTAGGCGAGGTCAGCGTCCTGGAAGTAGGGCTGCCCGAAACTCCACTGTATCACATGCCTACGTCATCGCAAGTGAGAAAAAGCCGGCACAAAAAGGTCCGAAATAAATTCTGTGCTAGGCTTGGAAATAACTCATGAACTAGAAATGCTAGAGAGACAAAATTTGTACCTGACTCTGCCCTGGATATCCCTGCTTCCGAAAATCAAACTTGTAGGGTCGCGGAGGGCAAGCTTCATACCGGAAATGACCAGCAGGTGGGGCTACTCCGAACGCTCCTCAAAAGCATCCCTAACGGGATTTTTGTGCACAGAGCTGTCAAAGAAACAAAGACAGAGTAAGGACGGTCAAATCACCCTCAGAATAATACTGGATTTTCACAAGTTGTACACCATTAGAAAGCCCGTCTCAAGGGCTCTCTCTTCCGTGAGTTTCGTTGAGGTCACCATTTTGTAGGCGAGGCCAGCGTCCTGGAAGTAGGGCTGCCCGAAACTCCACTGTATCACATGCCTACGTCATCGCCAGTGAGAAAAAGCCGGCACAAAAAGGTCCGAAATAAATTCTGTGCTAGGCTTGGAAATAACTCATGAACTAGAAATGCTAGAGAGACAAAATTTGTACCTGACTCTGCCCTGGATATCCCTGCTTCCGAAAATTAAACTTGTAGGGTCGCGGAGGGCAAGCTTCATACCGGAAATGACCAGCAGGTGGGGCTACTCCGAACGCTCCTCAAAAGCATCCCTAACGGGATTTTTGTGCACAGAGCTGTCAAAGAAACAAAGACAGAGTAAGGACGGTCAAATCACCCTCAGAATAATACTGGATTTTCACAAGTTGTACACCATTAGAAAGCCCGTCTCAAGGGCTCTCTCTTCCGTGAGTTTCGTTGAGGTCACCATTTTGTAGGCGAGGCCAGCGTCCTGGAAGTAGGGCTGCCCGAAACTCCACTGTATCACATGCCTACGTCATCGCCAGTGAGAAAAAGCCGGCACAAAAAGGTCCGAAATAAATTCTGTGCTAGGCTTGGAAATAACTCATGAACTAGAAATGCTAGAGAGACAAAATTTGTACCTGACTCTGCCCTGGATATCCCTGCTTCCGAAAATCAAACTTGTAGGGTCGCGGAGGGCAAGCTTCATACCGGAAATGACCAGCAGGTGGGGCTACTCCGAACGCTCCTCAAAAGCATCCCTAACGGGATTTTTGTGCACAGAGCTGTCAAAGAAACAAAGACAGAGTAAGGACGGTCAAATCACCCTCAGAATAATACTGGATTTTCACAAGTTGTACACCATTAGAAAGCCCGTCTCAAGGGCTCTCTCTTCCGTGAGTTTCGTTGAGGTCACCATTTTGTAGGCGAGGCCAGCGTCCTGGAAGTAGGGCTGCCCGAAACTCCACTGTATCACATGCCTACGTCATCGCCAGTGTGAAAAAGCCGGCACAAAAAGGTCCGAAATAAATTCTGTGCTAGGCTTGGAAATAACTCATGAACTAGAAATGCTAGAGAGACAAAATTTGTACCTGACTCTGCCCTGGATATCCCTGCTTCCGAAAATCAAACTTGTAGGGTCGCGGAGGGCAAGCTTCATACCGGAAATGACCAGCAGGTGGGGCTACTCCGAACGCTCCTCAAAAGCATCCCTAACGGGATTTTTGTGCACAGAGCTGTCAAAGAAACAAAGACAGAGTAAGGACGGTCAAATCACCCTCAGAATAATACTGGATTTTCACAAGTTGTACACCATTAGAAAGCCCGTCTCAAGGGCTCTCTCTTCCTTGAGTTTCGTTGAGGTCACCATTTTGTAGGCGAGGCCAGCGTCCTGGAAGTAGGGCTGCCCGAAACTCCACTGTATCACATGCCTACGTCATCGCCAGTGAGAAAAAGCCGGCACAAAAAGGTCCGAAATAAATTCTGTGCTAGGCTTGGAAATAACTCATGAACTAGAAATGCTAGAGAGACAAAATTTGTACCTGACTCTGCCCTGGATATCCCTGCTTCCGAAAATCAAACTTGTAGGGTCGCGGAGGGCAAGCTTCATACCGGAAATGACCAGCAGGTGGGGCTACTCCGAACGCTCCTCAAAAGCATCCCTAACGGTATTTTTGTGCACAGAGCTGTCAAAGAAACAAAGACAGAGTAAGGACGGTCAAATCACCCTCAGAATAATACTGGATTTTCACAAGTTGTACACCATTAGAAAGCCCGTCTCAAGGGCTCTCTCTTCCGTGAGTTTCGTTGAGGTCACCATTTTGTAGGCGAGGCCAGCGTCCTGGAAGTAGGGCTGCCCGAAACTCCACTGTATCACATGCCTACGTCATCGCCAGTGAGAAAAAGCCGGCACAAAAAGGTCCGAAATAAATTCTGTGCTAGGCTTGGAAATAACTCATGAACTAGAAATGCTAGAGAGACAAAATTTGTACCTGACTCTGCCCTGGATATCCCTGCTTCCGAAAATCAAACTTGTAGGGTCGCGGAGGGCAAGCTTCATACCGGAAATGACCAGCAGGTGGGGCTACTCCGAACGCTCCTCAAAAGCATCCCTAACGGGATTTTTGTGCACAGAGCTGTCAAAGAAACAAAGACAGAGTAAGGACGGTCAAATCACCCTCAGAATAATACTGGATTTTCACAAGTTGTACACCATTAGAAAGCCCGTCTCAAGGGCTCTCTCTTCCGTGAGTTTCGTTGAGGTCACCATTTTGTAGGCGAGGCCAGCGTCCTGGAAGTAGGGCTGCCCGAAACTCCACTGTATCACATGCCTACGTCATCGCCAGTGAGAAAAAGCCGGCACAAAAAGGTCCGAAATAAATTCTGTGCTAGGCTTGGAAATAACTCATGAACTAGAAATGCTAGAGAGACAAAATTTGTACCTGACTCTGCCCTGATTTATCCCTGCTTCCGAAAATCAAACTTGTAGGGTCGCGGAGGGCAAGCTTCATACCGGAAATGACCAGCAGGTGGGGCTACTCCGAACGCTCCTCAAAAGCATCCCTAACGGGATTTTTGTGCACAGAGCTGTCAAAGAAACAAAGACAGAGTAAGGACGGTCAAATCACCCTCAGAATAATACTGGATTTTCACAAGTTGTACACCATTAGAAAGCCTGTCTCAAGGGCTCTCTCTTCCGTGAGTTTCGTTGAGGTCACCATTTTGTAGGCGAGGCCAGCGTCCTGGAAGTAGGGCTGCCCGAAACTCCACTGTATCACATGCCTACGTCATCGCAAGTGAGAAAAAGCCGGCACAAAAAGGTCCGAAATAAATTCTGTGCTAGGCTTGGAAATAACTCATGAACTAGAAATGCTAGAGAGACAAAATTTGTACCTGACTCTGCCCTGGATATCCCTGCTTCCGAAAATCAAACTTGTAGGGTCGCGGAGGGCAAGCTTCATACCGGAAATGACCAGCAGGTGGGGCTACTCCGAACGCTCCTCAAAAGCATCCCTAACGGGATTTTTGTGCACAGAGCTGTCAAAGAAACAAAGACAGAGTAAGGACGGTCAAATCACCCTCAGAATAATACTGGATTTTCACAAGTTGTACACCATTAGAAAGCCCGTCTCAAGGGCTCTCTCTTCCGTGAGTTTCGTTGAGGTCACCATTTTGTAGGCGAGGCCAGCGTCCTGGAAGTAGGGCTGCCCGAAACTCCACTGTATCACATGCCTACGTCATCGCCAGTGAGAAAAAGCCGGCACAAAAAGGTCCGAAATAAATTCTGTGCTAGGCTTGGAAATAACTCATGAACTAGAAATGCTAGAGAGACAAAATTTGTACCTGACTCTGCCCTGGATATCCCTGCTTCCGAAAATCAAACTTGTAGGGTCGCGGAGGGCAAGCTTCATACCGGAAATGACCAGCAGGTGGGGCTACTCCGAACGCTCCTCAAAAGCATCCCTAACGGGATTTTTGTGCACAGAGCTGTCAAAGAAACAAAGACAGAGTAAGGACGGTCAAATCACCCACAGAATCATACTGGATTTTCACAAGTTGTACACCATTAGAAAGCCCGTCTCAAGGGCTCTCTCTTCCGTGAGTTTCGTTGAGGTCACCATTTTGTAGGCGAGGCCAGCGTCCTGGAAGTAGGGCTGCCCGAAACTCCACTGTATCACATGCCTACGTCATCGCCAGTGAGAAAAAGCCGGCACAAAAAGGTCCGAAATAAATTCTGTGCTAGGCTTGGAAATAACTCATGAACTAGAAATGCTAGAGAGACAAAATTTGTACCTGACTCTGCCCTGGATATCCCTGCTTCCGAAAATCAAACTTGTAGGGTCGCGGAGGGCAAGCTTCATACCGGAAATGACCAGCAGGTGGGGCTACTCCGAAGGCTCCTCAAAAGCATCCCTAACGGGATTTTTGTGCACAGAGCTGTCAAAGAAACAAAGACAGAGTAAGGACGGTCAAATCACCCACAGAATAATACTGGATTTTCACAAGTTGTACACCATTAGAAAGCCCGTCTCAAGGGCTCTCTCTTCCGTGAGTTTCGTTGAGGTCACCATTTTGTAGGCGAGGCCAGCGTCCTGGAAGTAGGGCTGCCCGAAACTCCACTGTATCACATGCCTACGTCATCGCCAGTGAGAAAAAGCCGGCACAAAAAGGTCCGAAATAAATTCTGTGCTAGGCTTGGAAATAACTCATGAACTAGAAATGCTAGAGAGACAAAATTTGTACCTGACTCTGCCCTGATTTATCCCTGCTTCCGAAAATCAAACTTGTAGGGTCGCGGAGGGCAAGCTTCATACCGGAAATGACCAGCAGGTGGGGCTACTCCGAACGCTCCTCAAAAGCATCCCTAACGGGATTTTTGTGCACAGAGCTGTCAAAGAAACAAAGACAGAGTAAGGACGGTCAAATCACCCTCAGAATAATACTGGATTTTCACAAGTTGTACACCATTAGAAAGCCCGTCTCAAGGGCTCTCTCTTCCGTGAGTTTCGTTGAGGTCACCATTTTGTAGGCGAGGTCAGCGTCCTGGAAGTAGGGCTGCCCGAAACTCCACTGTATCACATGCCTACGTCATCGCCAGTGAGAAAAAGCCGGCACAAAAAGGTCCGAAATAAATTCTGTGCTAGGCTTGGAAATAACTCATGAACTAGAAATGCTAGAGAGACAAAATTTGTACCTGACTCTGCCCTGGATATCCCTGCTTCCGAAAATCAAACTTGTAGGGTCGCGGAGGGCAAGCTTCATACCGGAAATGACCAGCAGGTGGGGCTACTCCGAACGCTCCTCAAAAGCATCCCTAACGGGATTTTTGTGCACAGAGCTGTCAAAGAAACAAAGACAGAGTAAGGACGGTCAAATCACCCTCAGAATAATACTGGATTTTCACAAGTTGTACACCATTAGAAAGCCCGTCTCAAGGGCTCTCTCTTCCGTGAGTTTCGTTGAGGTCACCATTTTGTAGGCGAGGCCAGCGTCCTGGAAGTAGGGCTGCCCGAAACTCCACTGTATCACATGCCTACGTCATCGCCAGTGAGAAAAAGCCGGCACAAAAAGGTCCGAAATAAATTCTGTGCTAGGCTTGGAAATAACTCATGAACTAGAAATGCTAGAGAGACAAAATTTGTACCTGACTCTGCCCTGGATATCCCTGCTTCCGAAAATTAAACTTGTAGGGTCGCGGAGGGCAAGCTTCATACCGGAAATGACCAGCAGGTGGGGCTACTCCGAACGCTCCTCAAAAGCATCCCTAACGGGATTTTTGTGCACAGAGCTGTCAAAGAAACAAAGACAGAGTAAGGACGGTCAAATCACCCTCAGAATAATACTGGATTTTCACAAGTTGTACACCATTAGAAAGCCCGTCTCAAGGGCTCTCTCTTCCCTGAGTTTCGTTGAGGTCACCATTTTGTAGGCGAGGCCAGCGTCCTGGAAGTAGGGCTGCCCGAAACTCCACTGTATCACATGCCTACGTCATCGCAAGTGAGAAAAAGCCGGCACAAAAAGGTCCGAAATAAATTCTGTGCTAGGCTTGGAAATAACTCATGAACTAGAAATGCTAGAGAGACAAAATTTGTACCTGACTCTGCCCTGGATATCCCTGCTTCCGAAAATCAAACTTGTAGGGTCGCGGAGGGCAAGCTTCATACCGGAAATGACCAGCAGGTGGGGCTACTCCGAACGCTCCTCAAAAGCATCCCTAACGGGATTTTTGTGCACAGAGCTGTCAAAGAAACAAAGACAGAGTAAGGACGGTCAAATCACCCTCAGAATAATACTGGATTTTCACAAGTTGTACACCATTAGAAAGCCCGTCTCAAGGGCTCTCTTTTCCGTGAGTTTCGTTGAGGTCACTATTTTGTAGGCGAGGCCAGCGTCCTGGAAGTAGGGCTGCCCGAAACTCCACTGTATCACATGCCTACGTCATCGCCAGTGAGAAAAAGCCGGCACAAAAAGGTCCGAAATAAATTCTGTGCTAGGCTTGGAAATAACTCATGAACTAGAAATGCTAGAGAGACAAAATTTGTACCTGACTCTGCCCTGGATATCCCTGCTTCCGAAAATCAAACTTGTAGGGTCGCGGAGGGCAAGCTTCATACCGGAAATGACCAGCAGGTGGGGCTACTCCGAACGCTCCTCAAAAGCATCCCTAACGGGATTTTTGTGCACAGAGCTGTCAAAGAAACAAAGACAGAGTAAGGACGGTCAAATCACCCTCAGAATAATACTGGATTTTCACAAGTTGTACACCATTAGAAAGCCCGTCTCAAGGGCTCTCTCTTCCGTGAGTTTCGTTGAGGTCACCATTTTGTAGGCGAGGCCAGCGTCCTGGAAGTAGGGCTGCCCGAAACTCCACTGTATCACATGCCTACGTCATCGCCAGTGTGAAAAAGCCGGCACAAAAAGGTCCGAAATAAATTCTGTGCTAGGCTTGGAAATAACTCATGAACTAGAAATGCTAGAGAGACAAAATTTGTACCTGACTCTGCCCTGGATATCCCTGCTTCCGAAAATCAAACTTGTAGGGTCGCGGAGGGCAAGCTTCATACCGGAAATGACCAGCAGGTGGGGCTACTCCGAACGCTCCTCAAAAGCATCCCTAACGGGATTTTTGTGCACAGAGCTGTCAAAGAAACAAAGACAGAGTAAGGACGGTCAAATCACCCTCAGAATAATACTGGATTTTCACAAGTTGTACACCATTAGAAAGCCCGTCTCAAGGGCTCTCTCTTCCGTGAGTTTCGTTGAGGTCACCATTTTGTAGGCGAGGCCAGCGTCCTGGAAGTAGGGCTGCCCGAAACTCCACTGTATCACATGCCTACGTCATCGCCAGTGAGAAAAAGCCGGCACAAAAAGGTCCGAAATAAATTCTGTGCTAGGCTTGGAAATAACTCATGAACTAGAAATGCTAGAGAGACAAAATTTGTACCTGACTCTGCCCTGGATATCCCTGCTTCCGAAAATCAAACTTGTAGGGTCGCGGAGGGCAAGCTTCATACCGGAAATGACCAGCAGGTGGGGCTACTCCGAACGCTCCTCAAAAGCATCCCTAACGGTATTTTTGTGCACAGAGCTGTCAAAGAAACAAAGACAGAGTAAGGACGGTCAAATCACCCTCAGAATAATACTGGATTTTCACAAATTGTACACCATTAGAAAGCCCGTCTCAAGGGCTCTCTCTTCCGTGAGTTTCGTTGAGGTCACCATTTTGTAGGCGAGGCCAGCGTCCTGGAAGTAGGGCTGCCCGAAACTCCACTGTATCACATGCCTACGTCATCGCCAGTGAGAAAAAGCCGGCACAAAAAGGTCCGAAATAAATTCTGTGCTAGGCTTGGAAATAACTCATGAACTAGAAATGCTAGAGAGACAAAATTTGTACCTGACTCTGCCCTGGATATCCCTGCTTCCGAAAATCAAACTTGTAGGGTCGCGGAGGGCAAGCTTCATACCGGAAATGACCAGCAGGTGGGGCTACTCCGAACGCTCCTCAAAAGCATCCCTAACGGGATTTTTGTGCACAGAGCTGTCAAAGAAACAAAGACAGAGTAAGGACGGTCAAATCACCCTCAGAATAATACTGGATTTTCACAAGTTGTACACCATTAGAAAGCCCGTCTCAAGGGCTCTCTCTTCCGTGAGTTTCGTTGAGGTCACCATTTTGTAGGCGAGGCCAGCGTCCTGGAAGTAGGGCTGCCCGAAACTCCACTGTATCACATGCCTACGTCATCGCCAGTGAGAAAAAGCCGGCACAAAAAGGTCCGAAATAAATTCTGTGCTAGGCTTGGAAATAACTCATGAACTAGAAATGCTAGAGAGACAAAATTTGTACCTGACTCTGCCCTGGATATCCCTGCTTCCGAAAATCAAACTTGTAGGGTCGCGGAGGGCAAGCTTCATACCGGAAATGACCAGCAGGTGGGGCTACTCCGAACGCTCCTCAAAAGCATCCCTAACGGGATTTTTGTGCACAGAGCTGTCAAAGAAACAAAGACAGAGTAAGGACGGTCAAATCACCCTCAGAATAATACTGGATTTTCACAAATTGTACACCATTAGAAAGCCCGTCTCAAGGGCTCTCTCTTCCGTGAGTTTCGTTGAGGTCACCATTTTGTAGGCGAGGCCAGCGTCCTGGAAGTAGGGCTGCCCGAAACTCCACTGTATCACATGCCTACGTCATCGCCAGTGAGAAAAAGCCGGCACAAAAAGGTCCGAAATAAATTCTGTGCTAGGCTTGGAAATAACTCATGAACTAGAAATGCTAGAGAGACAAAATTTGTACCTGACTCTGCCCTGGATATCCCTGCTTCCGAAAGTCAAACTTGTAGGGTCGCGGAGGGCAAGCTTCATACCGGAAATGACCAGCAGGTGGGGCTACTCCGAACGCTCCTCAAAAGCATCCCTAACGGGATTTTTGTGCACAGAGCTGTCAAAGAAACAAAGACAGAGTAAGGACGGTCAAATCACCCTCAGAATAATACTGGATTTTCACAAGTTGTACACCATTAGAAAGCCCGTCTCAAGGGCTCTCTCTTCCGTGAGTTTCGTTGAGGTCACCATTTTGTAGGCGAGGCCAGCGTCCTGGAAGTAGGGCTGCCCGAAACTCCACTGTATCACATGCCTACGTCATCGCCAGTGAGAAAAAGCCGGCACAAAAAGGTCCGAAATAAATTCTGTGCTAGGCTTGGAAATAACTCATGAACTAGAAATGCTAGAGAGACAAAATTTGTACCTGACTCTGCCCTGGATATCCCTGCTTCCGAAAATCAAACTTGTAGGGTCGCGGAGGGCAAGCTTCATACCGGAAATGACCAGCAGGTGGGGCTACTCCGAACGCTCCTCAAAAGCATCCCTAACGGGATTTTTGTGCACAGAGCTGTCAAAGAAACAAAGACAGAGTAAGGACGGTCAAATCACCCTCAGAATAATACTGGATTTTCACAAGTTGTACACCATTAGAAAGCCCGTCTCAAGGGCTCTCTCTTCCGTGAGTTTCGTTGAGGTCACCATTTTGTAGGCGAGGCCAGCGTCCTGGAAGTAGGGCTGCCCGAAACTCCACTGTATCACATGCCTACGTCATCGCCAGTGAGAAAAAGCCGGCACAAAAAGGTCCGAAATAAATTCTGTGCTAGGCTTGGAAATAACTCATGAACTAGAAATGCTAGAGAGACAAAATTTGTACCTGACTCTGCCCTGGATATCCCTGCTTCCGAAAATCAAACTTGTAGGGTCGCGGAGGGCAAGCTTCATACCGGAAATGACCAGCAGGTGGGGCTACTCCGAACGCTCCTCAAAAGCATCCCTAACGGTATTTTTGTGCACAGAGCTGTCAAAGAAACAAAGACAGAGTAAGGACGGTCAAATCACCCTCAGAATAATACTGGATTTTCACAAATTGTACACCATTAGAAAGCCCGTCTCAAGGGCTCTCTCTTCCGTGAGTTTCGTTGAGGTCACCTTTTTGTAGGCGAGGCCAGCGTCCTGGAAGTAGGGCTGCCCGAAACTCCACTGTATCACATGCCTACGTCATCGCCAGTGAGAAAAAGCCGGCACAAAAAGGTCCGAAATAAATTCTGTGCTAGGCTTGGAAATAACTCATGAACTAGAAATGCTAGAGAGACAAAATTTGTACCTGACTCTGCCCTGGATATCCCTGCTTCCGAAAATCAAACTTGTAGGGTCGCGGAGGGCAAGCTTCATACCGGAAATGACCAGCAGGTGGGGCTACTCCGAACGCTCCTCAAAAGCATCCCTAACGGGATTTTTGTGCACAGAGCTGTCAAAGAAACAAAGACAGAGTAAGGACGGTCAAATCACCCTCAGAATAATACTGGATTTTCACAAGTTGTACACCATTAGAAAGCCCGTCTCAAGGGCTCTCTCTTCCGTGAGTTTCGTTGAGGTCACCATTTTGTAGGCGAGGCCAGCGTCCTGGAAGTAGGGCTGCCCGAAACTCCACTGTATCACATGCCTACGTCATCGCCAGTGAGAAAAAGCCGGCACAAAAAGGTCCGAAATAAATTCTGTGCTAGGCTTGGAAATAACTCATGAACTAGAAATGCTAGAGAGACAAAATTTGTACCTGACTCTGCCCTGGATATCCCTGCTTCCGAAAGTCAAACTTGTAGGGTCGCGGAGGGCAAGCTTCATACCGGAAATGACCAGCAGGTGGGGCTACTCCGAACGCTCCTCAAAAGCATCCCTAACGGGATTTTTGTGCACAGAGCTGTCAAAGAAACAAAGACAGAGTAAGGACGGTCAAATCACCCTCAGAATAATACTGGATTTTCACAAGTTGTACACCATTAGAAAGCCCGTCTCAAGGGCTCTCTCTTCCGTGAGTTTCGTTGAGGTCACCATTTTGTAGGCGAGGCCAGCGTCCTGGAAGTAGGGCTGCCCGAAACTCCACTGTATCACATGCCTACGTCATCGCCAGTGAGAAAAAGCCGGCACAAAAAGGTCCGAAATAAATTCTGTGCTAGGCTTGGAAATAACTCATGAACTAGAAATGCTAGAGAGACAAAATTTGTACCTGACTCTGCCCTGGATATCCCTGCTTCCGAAAATCAAACTTGTAGGGTCGCGGAGGGCAAGCTTCATACCGGAAATGACCAGCAGGTGGGGCTACTCCGAACGCTCCTCAAAAGCATCCCTAACGGGATTTTTGTGCACAGAGCTGTCAAAGAAACAAAGACAGAGTAAGGACGGTCAAATCACCCTCAGAATAATACTGGATTTTCACAAGTTGTACACCATTAGAAAGCCCGTCTCAAGGGCTCTCTCTTCCGTGAGTTTCGTTGAGGTCACCATTTTGTAGGCGAGGCCAGCGTCCTGGAAGTAGGGCTGCCCGAAACTCCACTGTATCACATGCCTACGTCATCGCCAGTGAGAAAAAGCCGGCACAAAAAGGTCCGAAATAAATTCTGTGCTAGGCTTGGAAATAACTCATGAACTAGAAATGCTAGAGAGACAAAATTTGTACCTGACTCTGCCCTGGATATCCCTGCTTCCGAAAATCAAACTTGTAGGGTCGCGGAGGGCAAGCTTCATACCGGAAATGACCAGCAGGTGGGGCTACTCCGAACGCTCCTCAAAAGCATCCCTAACGGTATTTTTGTGCACAGAGCTGTCAAAGAAACAAAGACAGAGTAAGGACGGTCAAATCACCCTCAGAATAATACTGGATTTTCACAAATTGTACACCATTAGAAAGCCCGTCTCAAGGGCTCTCTCTTCCGTGAGTTTCGTTGAGGTCACCTTTTTGTAGGCGAGGCCAGCGTCCTGGAAGTAGGGCTGCCCGAAACTCCACTGTATCACATGCCTACGTCATCGCCAGTGAGAAAAAGCCGGCACAAAAAGGTCCGAAATAAATTCTGTGCTAGGCTTGGAAATAACTCATGAACTAGAAATGCTAGAGAGACAAAATTTGTACCTGACTCTGCCCTGGATATCCCTGCTTCCGAAAATCAAACTTGTAGGGTCGCGGAGGGCAAGCTTCATACCGGAAATGACCAGCAGGTGGGGCTACTCCGAACGCTCCTCAAAAGCATCCCTAACGGGATTTTTGTGCACAGAGCTGTCAAAGAAACAAAGACAGAGTAAGGACGGTCAAATCACCCTCAGAATAATACTGGATTTTCACAAGTTGTACACCATTAGAAAGCCCGTCTCAAGGGCTCTCTCTTCCGTGAGTTTCGTTGAGGTCACCATTTTGTAGGCGAGGCCAGCGTCCTGGAAGTAGGGCTGCCCGAAACTCCACTGTATCACATGCCTACGTCATCGCCAGTGAGAAAAAGCCGGCACAAAAAGGTCCGAAATAAATTCTGTGCTAGGCTTGGAAATAACTCATGAACTAGAAATGCTAGAGAGACAAAATTTGTACCTGACTCTGCCCTGGATATCCCTGCTTCCGAAAATCAAACTTGTAGGGTCGCGGAGGGCAAGCTTCATACCGGAAATGACCAGCAGGTGGGGCTACTCCGAACGCTCCTCAAAAGCATCCCTAACGGTATTTTTGTGCACAGAGCTGTCAAAGAAACAAAGACAGAGTAAGGACGGTCAAATCACCCTCAGAATAATACTGGATTTTCACAAATTGTACACCATTAGAAAGCCCGTCTCAAGGGCTCTCTCTTCCGTGAGTTTCGTTGAGGTCACCATTTTGTAGGCGAGGCCAGCGTCCTGGAAGTAGGGCTGCCCGAAACTCCACTGTATCACATGCCTACGTCATCGCCAGTGAGAAAAAGCCGGCACAAAAAGGTCCGAAATAAATTCTGTGCTAGGCTTGGAAATAACTCATGAACTAGAAATGCTAGAGAGACAAAATTTGTACCTGACTCTGCCCTGGATATCCCTGCTTCCGAAAGTCAAACTTGTAGGGTCGCGGAGGGCAAGCTTCATACCGGAAATGACCAGCAGGTGGGGCTACTCCGAACGCTCCTCAAAAGCATCCCTAACGGGATTTTTGTGCACAGAGCTGTCAAAGAAACAAAGACAGAGTAAGGACGGTCAAATCACCCTCAGAATAATACTGGATTTTCACAAGTTGTACACCATTAGAAAGCCCGTCTCAAGGGCTCTCTCTTCCGTGAGTTTCGTTGAGGTCACCATTTTGTAGGCGAGGCCAGCGTCCTGGAAGTAGGGCTGCCCGAAACTCCACTGTATCACATGCCTACGTCATCGCCAGTGAGAAAAAGCCGGCACAAAAAGGTCCGAAATAAATTCTGTGCTAGGCTTGGAAATAACTCATGAACTAGAAATGCTAGAGAGACAAAATTTGTACCTGACTCTGCCCTGGATATCCCTGCTTCCGAAAATCAAACTTGTAGGGTCGCGGAGGGCAAGCTTCATACCGGAAATGACCAGCAGGTGGGGCTACTCCGAACGCTCCTCAAAAGCATCCCTTATGGGATTTTTGTGCACAGAGCTGTCAAAGAAACAAAGACAGAGTAAGGACGGTCAAATCACCCTCAGAATAATACTGGATTTTCACAAGTTGTACACCATTAGAAAGCCCGTCTCAAGGGCTCTCTCTTCCGTGAGTTTCGTTGAGGTCACCATTTTGTAGGCGAGGCCAGCGTCCTGGAAGTAGGGCTGCCCGAAACTCCACTGTATCACATGCCTACGTCATCGCCAGTGAGAAAAAGCCGGCACAAAAAGGTCCGAAATAAATTCTGTGCTAGGCTTGGAAATAACTCATGAACTAGAAATGCTAGAGAGACAAAATTTGTACCTGACTCTGCCCTGGATATCCCTGCTTCCGAAAATCAAACTTGTAGGGTCGCGGAGGGCAAGCTTCATACCGGAAATGACCAGCAGGTGGGGCTACTCCGAACGCTCCTCAAAAGCATCCCTTATGGGATTTTTGTGCACAGAGCTGTCAAAGAAACAAAGACAGAGTAAGGACGGTCAAATCACCCTCAGAATAATACTGGATTTTCACAAGTTGTACACCATTAGAAAGCCCGTCTCAAGGGCTCTCTCTTCCGTGAGTTTCGTTGAGGTCACCATTTTGTAGGCGAGGCCAGCGTCCTGGAAGTAGGGCTGCCCGAAACTCCACTGTATCACATGCCTACGTCATCGCCAGTGAGAAAAAGCCGGCACAAAAAGGTCCGAAATAAATTCTGTGCTAGGCTTGGAAATAACTCATGAACTAGAAATGCTAGAGAGACAAAATTTCTACCTGACTCTGCCCTGGATATCCCTGCTTCCGAAAATCAAACTTGTAGGGTCGCGGAGGGCAAGCTTCATACCGGAAATGACCAGCAGGTGGGGCTACTCCGAACGCTCCTCAAAAGCATCCCTAACGGGATTTTTGTGCACAGAGCTGTCAAAGAAACAAAGACAGAGTAAGGACGGTCAAATCACCCTCAGAATAATACTGGATTTTCACAAGTTGTACACCATTAGAAAGCCCGTCTCAAGGGCTGTCTCTTCCGTGAGTTTTGTTGAGGTCACCATTTTGTAGGCGAGGCCAGCGTCCTGGAAGTAGGGCTGCCCGAAACTCCACTGTATCACATGCCTACGTCATCGCCAGTGAGAAAAAGCCGGCACAAAAAGGTCCGAAATAAATTCTGTGCTAGGCTTGGAAATAACTCATGAACTAGAAATGCTAGAGAGACAAAATTTGTACCTGACTCTGCCCTGGATATCCCTGCTTCCGAAAATCAAACTTGTAGGGTCGCGGAGGGCAAGCTTCATACCGGAAATGACCAGCAGGTGGGGCTACTCCGAACGCTCCTCAAAAGCATCCCTAACGGGATTTTTGTGCACAGAGCTGTCAAAGAAACAAAGACAGAGTAAGGACGGTCAAATCACCCTCAGAATAATACTGGATTTTCACAAGTTGTACACCATTAGAAAGCCCGTCTCAAGGGCTCTCTCTTCCGTGAGTTTCGTTGAGGTCACCATTTTGTAGGCGAGGCCAGCGTCCTGGAAGTAGGGCTGCCCGAAACTCCACTGTATCACATGCCTACGTCATCGCCAGTGAGAAAAAGCCGGCACAAAAAGGTCCGAAATAAATTCTGTGCTAGGCTTGGAAATAACTCATGAACTAGAACTGCTTGAGAGACAAAATTTGTACCTGACTCTGCCCTGGATATCCCTGCTTCCGAAAATCAAACTTGTAGGGTCGCGGAGGGCAAGCTTCATACCGGAAATGACCAGCAGGTGGGGCTACTCCGAACGCTCCTCAAAAGCATCCCTAACGGGATTTTTGTGCACAGAGCTGTCAAAGAAACAAAGACAGAGTAAGGATGGTCAAATCACCCTCAGAATAATACTGGATTTTCACAAGTTGTACACCATTAGAAAGCCCGTCTCAAGGGCTCTCTCTTCCGTGAGTTTCGTTGAGGTCACCATTTTGTAGGCGAGGCCAGCGTCCTGGAAGTAGGGCTGCCCGAAACTCCACTGTATCACATGCCTACGTCATCGCCAGTGAGAAAAAGCCGGCACAAAAAGGTCCGAAATAAATTCTGTGCTAGGCTTGGAAATAACTCATGAACTAGAAATGCTAGAGAGACAAAATTTCTACCTGACTCTGCCCTGGATATCCCTGCTTCCGAAAATCAAACTTGTAGGGTCGCGGAGGGCAAGCTTCATACCGGAAATGACCAGCAGGTGGGGCTACTCCGAACGCTCCTCAAAAGCATCCCTAACGGGATTTTTGTGCACAGAGCTGTCAAAGAAACAAAGACAGAGTAAGGACGGTCAAATCACCCTCAGAATAATACTGGATTTTCACAAGTTGTACACCATTAGAAAGCCCGTCTCAAGGGCTCTCTCTTCCCTGAGTTTCGTTGAGGTCACCATTTTGTAGGCGAGGCCAGCGTCCTGGAAGTAGGGCTGCCCGAAACTCCACTGTATCACATGCCTACGTCATCGCCAGTGAGAAAAAGCCGGCACAAAAAGGTCCGAAATAAATTCTGTGCTAGGCTTGGAAATAACTCATGAACTAGAAATGCTAGAGAGACAAAATTTGTACCTGACTCTGCCCTGGATATCCCTGCTTCCGAAAATCAAACTTGTAGGGTCGCGGAGGGCAAGCTTCATACCGGAAATGACCAGCAGGTGGGGCTACTCCGAACGCTCCTCAAAAGCATCCCTTATGGGATTTTTGTGCACAGAGCTGTCAAAGAAACAAAGACAGAGTAAGGACGGTCAAATCACCCTCAGAATAATACTGGATTTTCACAAGTTGTACACCATTAGAAAGCCCGTCTCAAGGGCTCTCTCTTCCGTGAGTTTCGTTGAGGTCACCATTTTGAAGGCGAGGCCAGCGTCCTGGAAGTAGGGCTGCCCGAAACTCCACTGTATCACATGCCTACGTCATCGCCAGTGAGAAAAAGCCGGCACAAAAAGGTCCGAAATAAATTCTGTGCTAGGCTTGGAAATAACTCATGAACTAGAAATGCTAGAGAGACAAAATTTGTACCTGACTCTGCCCTGGATATCCCTGCTTCCGAAAATCAAACTTGTAGGGTCGCGGAGGGCAAGCTTCATACCGGAAATGACCAGCAGGTGGGGCTACTCCGAACGCTCCTCAAAAGCATCCCTAACGGGATTTTTGTGCACAGAGCTGTCAAAGAAACAAAGACAGAGTAAGGACGGTCAAATCACCCTCAGAATAATACTGGATTTTCACAAGTTGTACACCATTAGAAAGCCCGTCTCAAGGGCTCTCTCTTCCGTGAGTTTCGTTGAGGTCACCATTTTGTAGGCGAGGCCAGCGTCCTGGAAGTAGGGCTGCCCGAAACTCCACTGTATCACATGCCTACGTCATCGCCAGTGAGAAAAAGCCGGCACAAAAAGGTCCGAAATAAATTCTGTGCTAGGCTTGGAAATAACTCATGAACTAGAAATGCTAGAGAGACAAAATTTGTACCTGACTCTGCCCTGGATATCCCTGCTTCCGAAAATCAAACTTGTAGGGTCGCGGAGGGCAAGCTTCATACCGGAAATGACCAGCAGGTGGGGCTACTCCGAACGCTCCTCAAAAGCATCCCTAACGGGATTTTTGTGCACAGAGCTGCAAAGAAACAAAGACAGAGTAAGGACGGTCAAATCACCCTCAGAATAATACTGGATTTTCACAAGTTGTACACCATTAGAAAGCCCGTCTCAAGGGCTCTCTCTTCCGTGAGTTTCGTTGAGGTCACCATTTTGTAGGCGAGGCAAGCGTCCTGGAAGTAGGGCTGCCCGAAACTCCACTGTATCACATGCCTACGTCATCGCCAGTGAGAAAAAGCCGGCACAAAAAGGTCCGAAATAAATTCTGTGCTAGGCTTGGAAATAACTCATGAACTAGAAATGCTAGAGAGACAAAATTTGTACCTGACTCTGCCCTGGATATCCCTGCTTCCGAAAATCAAACTTGTAGGGTCGCGGAGGGCAAGCTTCATACCGGAAATGACCAGCAGGTGGGGCTACTCCGAACGCTCCTCAAAAGCATCCCTTACGGGATTTTTGTGCACAGAGCTGTCAAAGAAACAAAGACAGAGTAAGGACGGTCAAATCACCCTCAGAATAATACTAATTTTCACAAGTTGTACACCATTAGAAAGCCCGTCTCAAGGGCTCTCTCTTCCGTGAGTTTCGTTGAGGTCACCATTTTGTAGGCGAGGCCAGCGTCCTGGAAGTAGGGCTGCCCGAAACTCTACTGTATCACATGCCTACGTCATCGCCAGTGAGAAAAAGCCGGCACAAAAAGGTCCGAAATAAATTCTGTGCTAGGCTTGGAAATAACTCATGAACTAGAAATGCTAGAGAGACAAAATTTGTACCTGACTCTGCCCTGGATATCCCTGCTTCCGAAAATCAAACTTGTAGGGTCGCGGAGGGCAAGCTTCATACCGGAAATGACCAGCAGGTGGGGCTACTCCGAACGCTCCTCAAAAGCATCCCTAACGGGATTTTTGTGCACAGAGCAGTCAAAGAAACAAAGACAGAGTAAGGACGGTCAAATCACCCTCAGAATAATACTGGATTTTCACAAGTTGTACACCATTTGAAAGCCCGTCTCAAGGGCTCTCTCTTCCGTGAGTTTCGTTGAGGTCACCATTTTGTAGGCGAGGCCAGCGTCCTGGAAGTAGAGCTGCCCGAAACTCCACTGTATCACATGCCTACGTCATCGCCAGTGAGAAAAAGCCGGCACAAAAAGGTCCGAAATAAATTCTGTGCTAGGCTTGGAAATAACTCATGAACTAGAAATGCTAGAGAGACAAAATTTGTACCTGACTCTGCCCTGGATTATCCCTGCTTCCGAAAATCAAACTTGTAGGGTCGCGGAGGGCAAGCTTCATACCGGAAATGACCAGCAGGTGGGGCTACTCCGAACGCTCCTCAAAAGCATCCCTAACGGGATTTTTGTGCACAGAGCTGTCAAAGAAACAAAGACAGAGTAAGGACGGTCAAATCAGCCTCAGAATAATACTGGATTTTCACAAGTTGTACACCATTAGAAAGCCCGTCTCAAGGGCTCTCTCTTCCGTGAGTTTCGTTGAGGTCACCATTTTGTAGGTGAGGCCAGCGTCCTGGAAGTAGGGCTGCCCGAAACTCCACTGTATCACATGCCTACGTCATCGCCAGTGAGAAAAAGCCGGCACAAAAAGGTCCGAAATAAATTCTGTGCTAGGCTTGGAAATAACTCATGAACTAGAAATGCTAGAGAGACAAAATTTGTACCTGACTCTGCCCTGGATATCCCTGCTTCCGAAAATCAAACTTGTAGGGTCGCGGAGGGCAATCTTCATACCGGAAATGACCAGCAGGTGGGGCTACTCCGAACGCTCCTCAAAAGCATCCCTAACGGGATTTTTGAGCACAGAGCTGTCAAAGAAACAAAGACAGAGTAAGGACGGTCAAATCACCCTCAGAATAATACTGGATTTTCACAAGTTGTACACCATTAGAAAGCCCGTCTCAAGGGCTCTCTCTTCCGTGAGTTTCGTTGAGGTCACCATTTTGTAAGCGAGGCCAGCGTCCTGGAAGTAGGGCTGCCCGAAACTCCACTGTATCACATGCCTACGTCATCGCCAGTGAGAAAAAACCGGCACAAAAAGGTCCGAAATAAATTCTGTGCTAGGCTTGGAAATAACTCATGAACTAGAAATGCTAGAGAGACAAAATTTGTACCTGACTCTGCCCTGGATATCCCTGCTTCCGAAAATCAAACTTGTAGGGTCGCGGAGGGCAAGCTTCATGCCGGAAATGACCAGCAGGTGGGGCTACTCCGAACGCTCCTCAAAAGCATCCCTAACGGGATTTTTGTGCACAGAGCTGTCAAAGAAACAAAGACAGAGTAAGGACGGTCAAATCAGCCTCAGAATAATACTGGATTTTCACAAGTTGTACACCATTAGAAAGCCCGTCTCAAGGGCTCTCTCTTCCGTGAGTTTCGTTGAGGTCACCATTTTCTAGGCGAGGCCAGCGTCCTGGAAGTAGAGCTGCCCGAAACTCCACTGTATCACATGCCTACGTCATCGCCAGTGAGAAAAAGCCGGCACAAAAAGGTCCGAAATAAATTCTGTGCTAGGCTTGGAAATAACTCATGAACTAGAAATGCTAGAGAGACAAAATTTGTACCTGACTCTGCCCTGGATATCCCTGCTTCCGAAAATCAAACTTGTAGGGTCGCGGAGGGCAAGCTTCATACCGGAAATGACCAGCAGGTGGGGCTACTCCGAACGCTCCTCAAAAGCATCCCTAACGGGATTTTTGTGCACAGAGCTGTCAAAGAAACAAAGACAGAGTAAGGACGGTCAAATCACCCTCAGAATAATACTGGATTTTCACAAGTTGTACACCATTAGAAAGCCCGTCTCAAGGGCTCTCTTTTCCGTGAGTTTCGTTGAGGTCACCATTTTGTAGGCGAGGCCAGCGTCCTGGAAGTAGGGCTGCCCGAAACTCCACTGTATCACATGCCTACGTCATCGCCAGTGAGAAAAAGCCGGCACAAAAAGGTCCGAAATAAATTCTGTGCTAGGCTTGGAAATAACTCATGAACTAGAAATGCTAGAGAGACAAAATTTGTACCTGACTCTGCCCTGGATATCCCTGCTTCCGAAAATCAAACTTGTAGGGTCGCGGAGGGCAAGCTTCATACCGGAAATGACCAGCAGGTGGGGCTACTCCGAACGCTCCTCAAAAGCATCCCTAACGGGATTTTTGTGCACAGAGCTGTCAAAGAAACAAAGACAGAGTAAGGACGGTCAAATCACCCTCAGAATAATACTGGATTTTCACAAGTTGTACACCATTAGAAAGCCCGTCTCAAGGGCTCTCTCTTCCGTGAGTTTCGTTGAGGTCACCATTTTGTAGGCGAGGCCAGCGTCCTGGAAGTAGGGCTGCCCGAAACTCCACTGTATCACATGCCTACGTCATCGCCAGTGAGAAAAAGCCGGCACAAAAAGGTCCGAAATAAATTCTGTGCTAGGCTTGGAAATAACTCATGAACTAGAAATGCTAGAGAGACAAAATTTCTACCTGACTCTGCCCTGGATATCCCTGCTTCCGAAAATCAAACTTGTAGGGTCGCGGAGGGCAAGCTTCATACCGGAAATGACCAGCAGGTGGGGCTACTCCGAACGCTCCTCAAAAGCATCCCTAACGGGATTTTTGTGCACAGAGCTGTCAAAGAAACAAAGACAGAGTAAGGACGGTCAAATCACCCTCAGAATAATACTGGATTTTCACAAGTTGTACACCATTAGAAAGCCCGTCTCAAGGGCTCTCTCTTCCCTGAGTTTCGTTGAGGTCACCATTTTGTAGGCGAGGCCAGCGTCCTGGAAGTAGGGCTGCCCGAAACTCCACTGTATCACATGCCTACGTCATCGCCAGTGAGAAAAAGCCGGCACAAAAAGGTCCGAAATAAATTCTGTGCTAGGCTTGGAAATAACTCATGAACTAGAAATGCTAGAGAGACAAAATTTGTACCTGACTCTGCCCTGGATATCCCTGCTTCCGAAAATCAAACTTGTAGGGTCGCGGAGGGCAAGCTTCATACCGGAAATGACCAGCAGGTGGGGCTACTCCGAACGCTCCTCAAAAGCATCCCTAATGGGATTTTTGTGCACAGAGCTGTCAAAGAAACAAAGACAGAGTAAGGACGGTCAAATCACCCTCAGAATAATACTGGATTTTCACAGGTTGTACACCATTAGAAAGCCCGTCTCAAGGGCTCTCTCTTCCGTGAGTTTCGTTGAGGTCACCATTTTGTAGGCGAGGCCAGCGTCCTGGAAGTAGGGCTGCCCGAAACTCCACTGTATCACATGCCTACGTCATCGCCAGTGAGAAAAAGCCGGCACAAAAAGGTCCGAAATAAATTCTGTGCTAGGCTTGGAAATAACTCATGAACTAGAAATGCTAGAGAGACAAAATTTGTACCTGACTCTGCCCTGGATATCCCTGCTTCCGAAAATCAAACTTGTAGGGTCGCGGAGGGCAAGCTTCATACCGGAAATGACCAGCAGGTGGGGCTACTCCGAACGCTCCTCAAAAGCATCCCTAATGGGATTTTTGTGCACAGAGCTGTCAAAGAAACAAAGACAAAGTAAGGACGGTCAAATCACCCTCAGAATAATACTGGATTTTCACAAGTTGTACACAATTAGAAAGCCCGTCTCAAGGGCTCTCTCTTCCGTGAGTTTCGTTGAGGTCACCATTTTGTAGGCGAGGCCAGCGTCATGGAAGTAGGGCTGCCCGAAACTCCACTGTATCACATGCCTACGTCATCGCCAGTGAGAAAAAGCCGGCACAAAAAGGTCCGAAATAAATTCTGTGCTAGGCTTGGAAATAACTCATGAACTAGAAATGCTAGAGAGACAAAATTTGTACCTGACTCTGCCCTGGATATCCCTGCTTCCGAAAATCAAACTTGTAGGGTCGCGGAGGGCAAGCTTCATACCGGAAATGACCAGCAGGTGGGGCTACTCCGAACGCTCCTCAAAAGCATCCCTAATGGGATTTTTGTGCACAGAGCTGTCAAAGAAACAAAGACAGAGTAAGGACGGTCAAATCACCCTCAGAATAATACTGGATTTTCACAAGTTGTACACCATTAGAAAGCCCGTCTCAAGGGCTCTCTCTTCCGTGAGTTTCGTTGAGGTCACCATTTTGTAGGCGAGGCCAGCGTCCTGGAAGTAGGGCTGCCCGAAACTCCACTGTATCACATGCCTACGTCATCGCCAGTGAGAAAAAGCCGGCACAAAAAGGTCCGAAATAAATTCTGTGCTAGGCTTGGAAATAACTCATGAACTAGAAATGCTAGAGAGACAAAATTTGTACCTGACTCTGCCCTGGATATCCCTGCTCCTGAAAATCAAACTTGTAGGGTCGCGGAGGGCAAGCTTCATACCGGAAATGACCAGCAGGTGGGGCTACTCCGAACGCTCCTCAAAAGCATCCCTAATGGGATTTTTGTGCACAGAGCTGTCAAAGAAACAAAGACAAAGTAAGGACGGTCAAATCACCCTCAGAATAATACTGGATTTTCACAAGTTGTACACAATTAGAAAGCCCGTCTCAAGGGCTCTCTCTTCCGTGAGTTTCGTTGAGGTCACCATTTTGTAGGCGAGGCCAGCGTCCTGGAAGTAGGGCTGCCCGAAACTCCACTGTATCACATGCCTACGTCATCGCCAGTGAGAAAAAGCCGGCACAAAAAGGTCCGAAATAAATTCTGTGCTAGGCTTGGAAATAACTCATGAACTAGAAATGCTAGAGAGACAAAATTTGTACCTGACTCTGCCCTGGATATCCCTGCTTCCGAAAATCAAACTTGTAGGGTCGCGGAGGGCAAGCTTCATACCGGAAATGACCAGCAGGTGGGGCTACTCCGAACGCTCCTCAAAAGCATCCCTAATGGGATTTTTGTGCACAGAGCTGTCAAAGAAACAAAGACAGAGTAAGGACGGTCAAATCACCCTCAGAATAATACTGGATTTTCACAAGTTGTACACCATTAGAAAGCCCGTCTCAAGGGCTCTCTCTTCCGTGAGTTTCGTTGAGGTCACCATTTTGTAGGCGAGGCCAGCGTCCTGGAAGTAGGGCTGCCCGAAACTCCACTGTATCACATGCCTACGTCATCGCCACTGAGAAAAAGCCGGCACAAAAAGGTCCGAAATAAATTCTGTGCTAGGCTTGGAAATAACTCATGAACTAGAATTGCTAGAGAGACAAAATTTGTACCTGACTCTGCCCTGGATATCCCTGCTTCCGAAAATCAAACTTGTAGGGTCGCGGAGGGCAAGCTTCATACCGGAAATGACCAGCAGGTGGGGCTACTCCGAACGCTCCTCAAAAGCATCCCTCATGGGATTTTTGTGCACAGAGCTGTCAAAGAAACAAAGACAGAGTAAGGACGGTCAAATCACCCTCAGAATAATACTGGATTTTCACAAGTTGTACACCATTTGAAAGCCCGTCTCAAGGGCTCTCTCTTCCGAGAGTTTCGTTGAGGTCACCATTTTGTAGGCGAGGCCAGCGTCCTGGAAGTAGGGCTGCCCGAAACTCCACTGTATCACATGCCTACGTCATCGCCAGTGAGAAAAAGCCGGCACAAAAAGGTCCGAAATAAATTCTGTGCTAGGCTTGGAAATAACTCATGAACTAGAAATGCTAGAGAGACAAAATTTGTACCTGACTCTGCCCTGGATATCCCTGCTTCCGAAAATCAAACTTGTAGGGTCGCGGAGGGCAAGCTTCATACCGGAAATGACCAGCAGGTGGGGCTACTCCGAACGCTCCTCAAAAGCATCCCTAATGGGATTTTTGTGCACAGAGCTGTCAAAGAAACAAAGACAGAGTAAGGACGGTCAAATCACCCTCAGAATAATACTGGATTTTCACAAGTTGTACACCATTAGAAAGCCCGTCTCAAGGGCTCTCTCTTCCGTGAGTTTCGTTGAGGTCACCATTTTGTAGGCGAGGCCAGCGTCCTGGAAGTAGGGCTGCCCGAAACTCCACTGTATCACATGCCTACGTCATCGCCAGTGAGAAAAAGCCGGCACAAAAAGGTCCGAAATAAATTCTGTGCTAGGCTTGGAAATAACTCATGAACTAGAAATGCTAGAGAGACAAAATTTGTACCTGACTCTGCCCTGGATATCCCTGCTTCCGAAAATCAAACTTGTAGGGTCGCGGAGGGCAAGCTTCATACCGGAAATGACCAGCAGGTGGGGCTACTCCGAACGCTCCTCAAAAGCATCCCTAATGGGATTTTTGTGCACAGAGCTGTCAAAGAAACAAAGACAGAGTAAGGACGGTCAAATCACCCTCAGAATAATACTGGATTTTCACAAGTTGTACACCATTAGAAAGCCCGTCTCAAGGGCTCTCTCTTCCGTGAGTTTCGTTGAGGTCACCATTTTGTAGGCGAGGCCAGCGTCCTGGAAGTAGGGCTGCCCGAAACTCCACTGTATCACATGCCTACGTCATCGCCAGTGAGAAAAAGCCGGCACAAAAAGGTCCGAAATAAATTCTGTGCTAGGCTTGGAAATAACTCATGAACTAGAAATGCTAGAGAGACAAAATTTGTACCTGACTCTGCCCTGGATATCCCTGCTCCTGAAAATCAAACTTGTAGGGTCGCGGAGGGCAAGCTTCATACCGGAAATGACCAGCAGGTGGGGCTACTCCGAACGCTCCTCAAAAGCATCCCTAATGGGATTTTTGTGCACAGAGCTGTCAAAGAAACAAAGACAAAGTAAGGACGGTCAAATCACCCTCAGAATAATACTGGATTTTCACAAGTTGTACACAATTAGAAAGCCCGTCTCAAGGGCTCTCTCTTCCGTGAGTTTCGTTGAGGTCACCATTTTGTAGGCGAGGCCAGCGTCCTGGAAGTAGGGCTGCCCGAAACTCCACTGTATCACATGCCTACGTCATCGCCAGTGAGAAAAAGCCGGCACAAAAAGGTCCGAAATAAATTCTGTGCTAGGCTTGGAAATAACTCATGAACTAGAAATGCTAGAGAGACAAAATTTGTACCTGACTCTGCCCTGGATATCCCTGCTTCCGAAAATCAAACTTGTAGGGTCGCGGAGGGCAAGCTTCATACCGGAAATGACCAGCAGGTGGGGCTACTCCGAACGCTCCTCAAAAGCATCCCTAATGGGATTTTTGTGCACAGAGCTGTCAAAGAAACAAAGACAGAGTAAGGACGGTCAAATCACCCTCAGAATAATACTGGATTTTCACAAGTTGTACACCATTAGAAAGCCCGTCTCAAGGGCTCTCTCTTCCGTGAGTTTCGTTGAGGTCACCATTTTGTAGGCGAGGCCAGCGTCCTGGAAGTAGGGCTGCCCGAAACTCCACTGTATCACATGCCTACGTCATCGCCACTGAGAAAAAGCCGGCACAAAAAGGTCCGAAATAAATTCTGTGCTAGGCTTGGAAATAACTCATGAACTAGAATTGCTAGAGAGACAAAATTTGTACCTGACTCTGCCCTGGATATCCCTGCTTCCGAAAATCAAACTTGTAGGGTCGCGGAGGGCAAGCTTCATACCGGAAATGACCAGCAGGTGGGGCTACTCCGAACGCTCCTCAAAAGCATCCCTCATGGGATTTTTGTGCACAGAGCTGTCAAAGAAACAAAGACAGAGTAAGGACGGTCAAATCACCCTCAGAATAATACTGGATTTTCACAAGTTGTACACCATTTGAAAGCCCGTCTCAAGGGCTCTCTCTTCCGAGAGTTTCGTTGAGGTCACCATTTTGTAGGCGAGGCCAGCGTCCTGGAAGTAGGGCTGCCCGAAACTCCACTGTATCACATGCCTACGTCATCGCCAGTGAGAAAAAGCCGGCACAAAAAGGTCCGAAATAAATTCTGTGCTAGGCTTGGAAATAACTCATGAACTAGAAATGCTAGAGAGACAAAATTTGTACCTGACTCTGCCCTGGATATCCCTGCTTCCGAAAATCAAACTTGTAGGGTCTCGGAGGGCAAGCTTCATACCGGAAATGACCAGCAGGTGGGGCTACTCCGAACGCTCCTCAAAAGCATCCCTAATGGGATTTTTGTGCACAGAGCTGTCAAAGAAACAAAGACAGAGTAAGGACGGTCAAATCACCCTCAGAATAATACTGGATTTTCACAAGTTGTACACCATTAGAAAGCCCGTCTCAAGGGCTCTCTCTTCCATGAGTTTCGTTGAGGTCACCATTTTGTAGGCGAGGCCAGCGTCCTGGAAGTAGGGCTGCCCGAAACTCCACTGTATCACATCCCTACGTCATCGCCAGTGAGAAAAAGCCGGCACAAAAAGGTCCGAAATAAATTCTGTGCTAGGCTTGGAAATAACTCATGAACTAGAAATGCTAGAGAGACAAAATTTGTACCTGACTCTGCCCTGGATATCCCTGCTTCCGAAAATCAAACTTGTAGGGTCGCGGAGGGCAAGCTTCATACCGGAAATGACCAGCAGGTGGGGCTACTCCGAACGCTCCTCAAAAGCATCCCTAATGGGATTTTTGTGCACAGAGCTGTCAAAGAAACAAAGACAGAGTAAGGACGGTCAAATCACCCTCAGAATAATACTGGATTTTCACAAGTTGTACACCATTTGAAAGCCCGTCTCAAGGGCTCTCTCTTCCGTGAGTTTCGTTGAGGTCACCATTTTGTAGGCGAGGCCAGCGTCCTGGAAGTAGGGCTGCCCGAAACTCCACTGTATCACATGCCTACGTCATCGCCAGTGAGAAAAAGCCGGCACAAAAAGGTCCGAAATAAATTCTGTGCTAGGCTTGGAAATAACTCATGAACTAGAAATGCTAGAGAGACAAAATTTGTACCTGACTCTGCCCTGGATATCCCTGCTTCCGAAAATCAAACTTGTAGGGTCGCGGAGGGCAAGCTTCATACCGGAAATGACCAGCAGGTGGGGCTACTCCGAACGCTCCTCAAAAGCATCCCTAATGGGATTTTTGTGCACAGAGCTGACAAAGAAACAAAGACAGAGTAAGGACGGTCAAATCATCCTCAGAATAATACTGGATTTTCACAAGTTGTACACCATTAGAAAGCCCGTCTCAAGGGCTCTCTCTTCCGTGAGTTTCGTTGAGGTCACCATTTTGTAGGCGAGGCCAGCGTCCTGGAAGTAGGGCTGCCCGAAACTCCACTGTATCACATGCCTACGTCATCGCCACTGAGAAAAAGCCGGCACAAAAAGGTCCGAAATAAATTCTGTGCTAGGCTTGGAAATAACTCATGAACTAGAAATGCTAGAGAGACAAAATTTGTACCTGACTCTGCCCTGGATATCCCTGCTTCCGAAAATCAAACTTGTAGGGTCTCGGAGGGCAAGCTTCATACCGGAAATGACCAGCAGGTGGGGCTACTCCGAACGCTCCTCAAAAGCATCCCTAATGGGATTTTTGTGCACAGAGCTGTCAAAGAAACAAAGACAGAGTAAGGACGGTCAAATCACCCTCAGAATAATACTGGATTTTCACAAGTTGTACACCATTAGAAAGCCCGTCTCAAGGGCTCTCTCTTCCGTGAGTTTCGTTGAGGTCACCATTTTGTAGGCGAGGCCAGCGTCCTGGAAGTAGGGCTGCCCGAAACTCCACTGTATCACATGCCTACGTCATCGCCAGTGAGAAAAAGCCGGCACAAAAAGGTCCGAAATAAATTCTGTGCTAGGCTTGGAAATAACTCATGAACTAGAAATGCTAGAGAGACAAAATTTGTACCTGACTCTGCCCTGGATATCCCTGCTTCCGAAAATCAAACTTGTAGGGTCTCGGAGGGCAAGCTTCATACCGGAAATGACCAGCAGGTGGGGCTACTCCGAACGCTCCTCAAAAGCATCCCTAATGGGATTTTTGTGCACAGAGCTGTCAAAGAAACAAAGACAGAGTAAGGACGGTCAAATCACCCTCAGAATAATACTGGATTTTCACAAGTTGTACACCATTTGAAAGCCCGTCTCAAGGGCTCTCTCTTCCGAGAGTTTCGTTGAGGTCACTATTTTGTAGGCGAGGCCAGCGTCCTGGAAGTAGGGCTGCCCGAAACTTCACTGTATCACATGCCTACGTCATCGCCAGTGAGAAAAAGCCGGCACAAAAAGGTCCGAAATAAATTCTGTGCTAGGCTTGGAAATAACTCATGAACTAGAAATGCTAGAGAGACAAAATTTGTACCTGACTCTGCCCTGGATATCCCTGCTTCCGAAAATCAAACTTGTAGGGTCGCGGAGGGCAAGCTTCATACCGGAAATGACCAGCAGGTGGGGCTACTCCGAACGCTCCTCAAAAGCATCCCTCATGGGATTTTTGTGCACAGAGCTGTCAAAGAAACAAAGACAGAGTAAGGACGGTCAAATCACCCTCAGAATAATACTGGATTTTCACAAGTTGTACACCATTAGAAAGCCCGTCTCAAGGGCTCTCTCTTCCGTGAGTTTCGTTGAGGTCACCATTTTGTAGGCGAGGCCAGCGTCCTGGAAGTAGGGCTGCCCGAAACTCCACTGTATCACATGCCTACGTCATCGCCAGTGAGAAAAAGCCGGCACAAAAAGGTCCGAAATAAATTCTGTGCTAGGCTTGGAAATAACTCATGAACTAGAAATGCTAGAGAGACAAAATTTGTACCTGACTCTGCCCTGGATATCCCTGCTTCCGAAAATCAAACTTGTAGGGTCTCGGAGGGCAAGCTTCATACCGGAAATGACCAGCAGGTGGGGCTACTCCGAACGCTCCTCAAAAGCATCCCTAATGGGATTTTTGTGCACAGAGCTGTCAAAGAAACAAAGACAGAGTAAGGACGGTCAAATCACCCTCAGAATAATACTGGATTTTCACAAGTTGTACACCATTAGAAAGCCCGTCTCAAGGGCTCTCTCTTCCGTGAGTTTCGTTGAGGTCACCATTTTGTAGGCGAGGCCAGCGTCCTGGAAGTAGGGCTGCCCGAAACTCCACTGTATCACATCCCTACGTCATCGCCAGTGAGAAAAAGCCGGCACAAAAAGGTCCGAAATAAATTCTGTGCTAGGCTTGGAAATAACTCATGAACTAGAAATGCTAGAGAGACAAAATTTGTACCTGACTCTGCCCTGGATATCCCTGCTTCCGAAAATCAAACTTGTAGGGTCGCGGAGGGCAAGCTTCATACCGGAAATGACCAGCAGGTGGGGCTACTCCGAACGCTCCTCAAAAGCATCCCTAATGGGATTTTTGTGCACAGAGCTGTCAAAGAAACAAAGACAGAGTAAGGACGGTCAAATCACCCTCAGAATAATACTGGATTTTCACAAGTTGTACACCATTTGAAAGCCCGTCTCAAGGGCTCTCTCTTCCGAGAGTTTCGTTGAGGTCACCATTTTGTAGGCGAGGCCAGCGTCCTGGAAGTAGGGCTGCCCGAAACTCCACTGTATCACATGCCTACGTCATCGCCAGTGAGAAAAAGCCGGCACAAAAAGGTCCGAAATAAATTCTGTGCTAGGCTTGGAAATAACTCATGAACTAGAAATGCTAGAGAGACAAAATTTGTACCTGACTCTGCCCTGGATATCCCTGCTTCCGAAAATCAAACTTGTAGGGTCGCGGAGGGCAAGCTTCATACCGGAAATGACCAGCAGGTGGGGCTACTCCGAACGCTCCTCAAAAGCATCCCTAATGGGATTTTTGTGCACAGAGCTGACAAAGAAACAAAGACAGAGTAAGGACGGTCAAATAATCCTCAGAATAATACTGGATTTTCACAAGTTGTACACCATTAGAAAGCCCGTCTCAAGGGCTCTCTCTTCCGTGAGTTTCGTTGAGGTCACCATTTTGTAGGCGAGGCCAGCGTCCTGGAAGTAGGGCTGCCCGAAACTCCACTGTATCACATGCCTACGTCATCGCCACTGAGAAAAAGCCGGCACAAAAAGGTCCGAAATAAATTCTGTGCTAGGCTTGGAAATAACTCATGAACTAGAAATGCTAGAGAGACAAAATTTGTACCTGACTCTGCCCTGGATATCCCTGCTTCCGAAAATCAAACTTGTAGGGTCTCGGAGGGCAAGCTTCATACCGGAAATGACCAGCAGGTGGGGCTACTCCGAACGCTCCTCAAAAGCATCCCTAATGGGATTTTTGTGCACAGAGTTGTCAAAGAAACAAAGACAGAGTAAGGACGGTCAAATCACCCTCAGAATAATACTGGATTTTCACAAGTTGTACACCATTAGAAAGCCCGTCTCAAGGGCTCTCTCTTCCGTGAGTTTCGTTGAGGTCACCATTTTGTAGGCGAGGCCAGCGTCCTGGAAGTAGGGCTGCCCGAAACTCCACTGTATCACATGCCTACGTCATCGCCAGTGAGAAAAAGCCGGCACAAAAAGGTCCGAAATAAATTCTGTGCTAGGCTTGGAAATAACTCATGAACTAGAAATGCTAGAGAGACAAAATTTGTACCTGACTCTGCCCTGGATATCCCTGCTTCCGAAAATCAAACTTGTAGGGTCGCGGAGGGCAAGCTTCATACCGGAAATGACCAGCAGGTGGGGCTACTCCGAACGCTCCTCAAAAGCATCCCTAATGGGATTTTTGTGCACAGAGCTGACAAAGAAACAAAGACAGAGTAAGGACGGTCAAATCACCCTCAGAATAATACTGGATTTTCACAAGTTGTACACCATTAGAAAGCCCGTCTCAAGGGCTCTCTTTTCCGTGAGTTTCGTTGAGGTCACCATTTTGTAGGCGAGGCCAGCGTCCTGGAAGTAGGGCTGCCCGAAACTCCACTGTATCACATGCCTACGTCATCGCCACTGAGAAAAAGCCGGGACAAAAAGGTCCGAAATAAATTCTGTGCTAGGCTTGGAAATAACTCATGAACTAGAAATGCTAGAGAGACAAAATTTGTACCTGACTCTGCCCTGGATATCCCTGCTTCCGAAAATCAAACTTGTAGGGTCGCGGAGGGCAAGCTTCATACCGGAAATGACCAGCAGGTGGGGCTACTCCGAACGCTCCTCAAAAGCATCCCTAATGGGATTTTTGTGCACAGAGCTGTCAAAGAAACAAAGACAGAGTAAGGACGGTCAAATCACCCTCAGAATAATACTGGATTTTCACAAGTTGTACACCATTAGAAAGCCCGTCTCAAGAGCTCTCTCTTCCGTGAGTTTCGTTCAGGTCACCATTTTGTAGGCGAGGCCAGCGTCCTGGAAGTAGGGCTGCCCGAAACTCTACTGTATCACATGCCTACGTCATCGCCAGTGAGAAAAAGCCGGCACAAAAAGGTCCGAAATAAATTCTGTGCTAGGCTTGGAAATAACTCATGAACTAGAAATGCTAGAGAGACAAAATTTGTACCTGACTCTGCCCTGGATATCCCTGCTTCCGAAAATCAAACTTGTAGGGTCGCGGAGGGCAAGCTTCATACCGGAAATGACCAGCAGGTGGGGCTACTCCGAACGCTCCTCAAAAGCATCCCTAATGGGATTTTTGTGCACAGAGCTGTCAAAGAAACAAAGACAGAGTAAGGACGGTCAAATCACCCTCAGAATAATACTGGATTTTCACAAGTTGTACACCATTAGAAAGCCCGTCTCAAGGGCTCTCTCTTCCGTGAGTTTCGTTGAGGTCACCATTTTGTAGGCGAGGCCAGCGTCCTGGAAGTAGGGCTGCCCGAAACTCCACTGTATCACATGCCTACGTCATCGCCAGTGAGAAAAAGCCGGCACAAAAAGGTCCGAAATAAATTCTGTGCTAGGCTTGGAAATAACTCATGAACTAGAAATGCTAGAGAGACAAAATTTGTACCTGACTCTGCCCTGGATATCCCTGCTTCCGAAAATCAAACTTGTAGGGTCGCGGAGGGCAAGCTTCATACCGGAAATGACCAGCAGGTGGGGCTACTCCGAACGCTCCTCAAAAGCATCCCTAATGGGATTTTTGTGCACAGAGCTGTCAAAGAAACAAAGACAGAGTAAGGACGGTCAAATCACCCTCAGAATAATACTGGATTTTCACAAGTTGTACACCATTAGAAAGCCCGTCTCAAGGGCTCTCTCTTCCGTGAGTTTCGTTGAGGTCACCATTTTGTAGGCGAGGCCAGCGTCCTGGAAGTAGGGCTGCCCGAAACTCCACTGTATCACATGCCTACGTCATCGCCAGTGAGAAAAAGCCGGCACAAAAAGGTCCGAAATAAATTCTGTGCTAGGCTTGGAAATAACTCATGAACTAGAAATGCTAGAGAGACAAAATTTGTACCTGACTCTGCCCTGGATATCCCTGCTTCCGAAAATCAAACTTGTAGGGTCTCGGAGGGCAAGCTTCATACCGGAAATGACCAGCAGGTGGGGCTACTCCGAACGCTCCTCAAAAGCATCCCTAATGGGATTTTTGTGCACAGAGCTGTCAAAGAAACAAAGACAGAGTAAGGACGGTCAAATCACCCTCAGAATAATACTGGATTTTCACAAGTTGTACACCATTAGAAAGCCCGTCTCAAGAGCTCTCTCTTCCGTGAGTTTCGTTGAGGTCACCATTTTGTAGGCGAGGCCAGCGTCCTGGAAGTAGGGCTGCCCGAAACTCTACTGTATCACATGCCTACGTCATCGCCAGTGAGAAAAAGCCGGCACAAAAAGGTCCGAAATAAATTCTGTGCTAGGCTTGGAAATAACTCATGAACTAGAAATGCTAGAGAGACAAAATTTGTACCTGACTCTGCCCTGGATATCCCTGCTTCCGAAAATCAAATTTGTAGGGTCGCGGAGGGCAAGCTTCATACCGGAAATGACCAGCAGGTGGGGCTACTCCGAACGCTCCTCAAAAGCATCCCTAATGGGATTTTTGTGCACAGAGCTGTCAAAGAAACAAAGACAGAGTAAGGACGGTCAAATCACCCTCAGAATAATACTGGATTTTCACAAGTTGTACACCATTAGAAAGCCCGTCTCAAGGGCTCTCTCTTCCGTGAGTTTCGTTGAGGTCACCATTTTGTAGGCGAGGCCAGTGTCCTGGAAGTAGGGCTGCCCGAAACTCCACTGTATCACATGCCTACGTCATCGCCACTGAGAAAAAGCCGGCACAAAAAGGTCCGAAATAAATTCTGTGCTAGGCTTGGAAATAACTCATGAACTAGAAATGCTAGAGAGACAAAATTTGTACCTGACTCTGCCCTGGATATCCCTGCTTCCGAAAATCAAACTTGTAGGGTCGCGGAGGGCAAGCTTCATACCGGAAATGACCAGCAGGTGGGGCTACTCCGAACGCTCCTCAAAAGCATCCCTAATGGGATTTTTGTGCACAGAGCTGTCAAAGAAACAAAGACAGAGTAAGGACGGTCAAATCACCCTCAGAATAATACTGGATTTTCACAAGTTGTACACCATTTGAAAGCCCGTCTCAAGGGCTCTCTCTTCCGAGAGTTTCGTTGAGGTCACCATTTTGTAGGCGAGGCCAGCGTCCTGGAAGTGGGGCTGCCCGAAACTCCACTGTATCACATGCCTACGTCATCGCCAGTGAGAAAAAGCCGGCACAAAAAGGTCCGAAATAAATTCTGTGCTAGGCTTGGAAATAACTCATGAACTAGAAATGCTAGAGAGACAAAATTTGTACCTGACTCTGCCCTGGATATCCCTGCTTCCGAAAATCAAACTTGTAGGGTCTCGGAGGGCAAGCTTCATACCGGAAATGACCAGTAGGTGGGGCTACTCCGAACGCTCCTCAAAAGCATCCCTAATGGGATTTTTGTGCACAGAGCTGTCAAAGAAACAAAGACAGAGTAAGGACGGTCAAATCACCCTCAGAATAATACTGGATTTTCACAAGTTGTACACCATTAGAAAGCCCGTCTCAAGGGCTCTCTCTTCCGTGAGTTTCGTTGAGGTCACCATTTTGTAGGCGAGGCCAGTGTCCTGGAAGTAGGGCTGCCCGAAACTCCACTGTATCACATGCCTACGTCATCGCCACTGAGAAAAAGCCGGCACAAAAAGGTCCGAAATAAATTCTGTGCTAGGCTTGGAAATAACTCATGAACTAGAAATGCTAGAGAGACAAAATTTGTACCTGACTCTGCCCTGGATATCCCTGCTTCCGAAAATCAAACTTGTAGGGTCGCGGAGGGCAAGCTTCATACCGGAAATGACCAGCAGGTGGGGCTACTCCGAACGCTCCTCAAAAGCATCCCTAATGGGATTTTTGTGCACAGAGCTGTCAAAGAAACAAAGACAGAGTAAGGACGGTCAAATCACCCTCAGAATAATACTGGATTTTCACAAGTTGTACACCATTTGAAAGCCCGTCTCAAGGGCTCTCTCTTCCGAGAGTTTCGTTGAGGTCACCATTTTGTAGGCGAGGCCAGCGTCCTGGAAGTGGGGCTGCCCGAAACTCCACTGTATCACATGCCTACGTCATCGCCAGTGAGAAAAAGCCGGCACAAAAAGGTCCGAAATAAATTCTGTGCTAGGCTTGGAAATAACTCATGAACTAGAAATGCTAGAGAGACAAAATTTGTACCTGACTCTGCCCTGGATATCCCTGCTTCCGAAAATCAAACTTGTAGGGTCGCGGAGGGCAAGCTTCATACCGGAAATGACCAGCAGGTGGGGCTACTCCGAACGCTCCTCAAAAGCATCCCTAATGGGATTTTTGTGCACAGAGCTGTCAAAGAAACAAAGACAGAGTAAGGACGGTCAAATCACCCTCAGAATAATACTGGATTTTCACAAGTTGTACACCATTAGAAAGCCCGTCTCAAGGGCTCTCTCTTCCGTGAGTTTCGTTGAGGTCACCATTTTGTAGGCGAGGCCAGCGTCCTGGAAGTAGGGCTGCCCGAAACTCCACTGTATCACATGCCTACGTCATCGCCAGTGAGAAAAAGCCGGCACAAAAAGGTCCGAAATAAATTCTGTGCTAGGCTTGGAAATAACTCATGAACTAGAAATGCTAGAGAGACAAAATTTGTACCTGACTCTGCCCTGGATATCCCTGCTTCCGAAAATCAAACTTGTAGGGTCTCGGAGGGCAAGCTTCATACCGGAAATGACCAGTAGGTGGGGCTACTCCGAACGCTCCTCAAAAGCATCCCTAATGGGATTTTTGTGCACAGAGCTGTCAAAGAAACAAAGACAGAGTAAGGACGGTCAAATCACCCTCAGAATAATACTGGATTTTCACAAGTTGTACACCATTAGAAAGCCCGTCTCAAGGGCTCTCTCTTCCGTGAGTTTCGTTGAGGTCACCATTTTGTAGGCGAGGCCAGCGTCCTGGAAGTAGGGCTGCCCGAAACTCCACTGTATCACATGCCTACGTCATCGCCAGTGAGAAAAAGCCGGCACAAAAAGGTCCGAAATAAATTCTGTGCTAGGCTTGGAAATAACTCATGAACTAGAAATGCTAGAGAGACAAAATTTGTACCTGACTCTGCCCTGGATATCCCTGCTTCCGAAAATCAAACTTGTAGGGTCGCGGAGGGCAAGCTTCATACCGGAAATGACCAGCAGGTGGGGCTACTCCGAACGCTCCTCAAAAGCATCCCTAATGGGATTTTTGTGCACAGAGCTGTCAAAGAAACAAAGACAGAGTAAGGACGGTCAAATCACCCTCAGAATAATACTGGATTTTCACAAGTTGTACACCATTAGAAAGCCCGTCTCAAGGGCTCTCTCTTCCGTGAGTTTCGTTGAGGTCACCATTTTGTAGGCGAGGCCAGCGTCCTGGAAGTAGGGCTGCCCGAAACTCCACTGTATCACATGCCTACGTCATCGCCAGTGAGAAAAAGCCGGCACAAAAAGGTCCGAAATAAATTCTGTGCTAGGCTTGGAAATAACTCATGAACTAGAAATGCTAGAGAGACAAAATTTGTACCTGACTCTGCCCTGGATATCCCTGCTTCCGAAAATCAAACTTGTAGGGTCGCGGAGGGCAAGCTTCATACCGGAAATGACCAGCAGGTGGGGCTACTCCGAACGCTCCTCAAAAGCATCCCTAATGGGATTTTTGTGCACAGAGCTGTCAAAGAAACAAAGACAGAGTAAGGACAGTCAAATCACCCTCAGAATAATACTGGATTTTCACAAGTTGTACACCATTAGAAAGCCCGTCTCAAGGGCTCTGTCTTCCGTGAGTTTCGTTGAGGTCACCATTTTGTAGGCGAGGCCAGCGTCCTGGAAGTAGGGCTGCCCGAAACTCCACTGTATCACATGCCTACGTCATCGCCAGTGAGAAAAAGCCGGCACAAAAAGGTCCGAAATAAATTCTGTGCTAGGCTTGGAAATAACTCATGAACTAGAAATGCTAGAGAGACAAAATTTGTACCTGACTCTGCCCTGGATATCCCTGCTTCCGAAAATCAAACTTGTAGGGTCGCGGAGGGCAAGCTTCATACCGGAAATGACCAGCAGGTGGGGCTACTCCGAACGCTCCACAAAAGCATCCCTAATGGGATTTTTGTGCACAGAGCTGTCAAAGAAACAAAGACAGAGTAAGGACGGTCAAATAACCCTCAGAATAATACTGGATTTTGACAAGTTGTACACCATAAGAAAGCCCGTCATAAGGGCTCTCTCTTCCGTGAGTTTCGTTGAGGTCACCATTTTGTAGGCGAGGCCAGCGTCCTGGAAGTAGGGCTGCCCGAAACTCCACTGTATCACATGCCTACGTCATCGCCACTGAGAAAAAGCCGGCACAAAAAGGTCCGAAATAAATTCTGTGCTAGGCTTAGAAATGCTAGAGAGACAAAATTTGTACCTGACTCTGCCCTGGATATCCCTGCTTCCGAAAATCAAACTTGTAGGGTCGCGGAGGGCAAGCTTCATACCGGAAATGACCAGCAGGTGGGGCTACTCCGAACGCTCCTCAAAAGCATCCCTAATGGGATTTTTGTGCACAGAGCTGTCAAAGAAACAAAGACAGAGTAAGGACGGTCAAATCACCCTCAGAATAATACTGGATTTTCACAAGTTGTACACCATTAGAAAGCCCGTCTCAAGGGCTCTCTCTTCCGTGAGTTTCGTTGAGGTCACCATTTTGTAGGCGAGGCCAGCGTCCTGGAAGTAGGGCTGCCCGAAACTCCACTGTATCACATGCCTACGTCATCGCCAGTGAGAAAAAGCCGGCACAAAAAGGTCCGAAATAAATTCTGTGCTAGGCTTGGAAATAACTCATGAACTAGAAATGCTAGAGAGACAAAATTTGTACCTGACTCTGCCCTGGATATCCCTGCTTCCGAAAATCAAACTTGTAGGGTCGCGGAGGGCAAGCTTCATACCGGAAATGACCAGCAGGTGGGGCTACACCGGACGCTCCTCAAAAGCATCCCTAATGGGATTTTTGTGCACAGAGCTGTCAAAGAAACAAAGACAGAGTAAGGACGGTCAAATCACCCTCAGAATAATACTGGATTTTCACAAGTTGTACACCATTAGAAAGCCCGTCTCAAGGGCTCTCTCTTCCGTGAGTTTCGTTGAGGTCACCATTTTGTAGGCGAGGCCAGCGTCCTGGAAGTAGGGCTGCCCGAAACTCCACTGTATCACATGCCTACGTCATCGCCAGTGAGAAAAAGCCGGCACAAAAAGGTCCGAAATAAATTCTGTGCTAGGCTTGGAAATAGCTCATGAACTAGAAATGCTAGAGAGACAAAATTTGTACCTGACTCTGCCCTGGATATCCCTGCTTCCGAAAATCAAACTTGTAGGGTCGCGGAGGGCAAGCTTCATACCGGAAATGACCAGCAGGTGGGGCTACTCCGAACGCTCCTCAAAAGCATCCCTAATGGGATTTTTGTGCACACAGCTGTCAAAGAAACAAAGACAGAGTAAGGACGGTCAAATCACCCTCAGAATAATACTGGATTTTCACAAGTTGTACACCATTAGAAAGCCCGTCTCAAGGGCTCTCTCTTCCGTGAGTTTCGTTGAGGTCACAATTTTGTAGGCGAGGTTAGCGTCCGGGAAGTAGGGCTGCCCGAAACTCCACTGTATCACATGCCTACGTCATCGCCAGTGAGAAAAAGCCGGCACAAAAAGGTCCGAAATAAATTCTGTGCTAGGCTTGGAAATAACTCATGAACTAGAAATGCTAGAGAGACAAAATTTGTACCTGACTCTGCCCTGGATATCCCTGCTTCCGAAAATCAAACTTGTAGGGTCGCGGAGGGCTAGCTTCATACCGAAAATGACCAGCAGGTGGGGCTACTCCGAACGCTCCTCAAAAGCATCCCTAATGGGATTTTTGTGCACAGAGCTGTCAAAGAAACAAAGACAGAGTAAGGACGGTCAAATCACCCTCAGAATAATACTGGATTTTCACAAGTTGTACACCATTAGAAAGCCCGTCTCAAGGGCTCTCTCTTCCGTGAGTTTCGTTGAGGACACTATTTTGTAGGCGAGGCCAGCGTCCTGGAAGTAGGGCTGCCCGAAACTCCACTGTATCACATGCCTACGTCATCGCCAGTGAGAAAAAGCCGGCACAAAAAGGTCCGAAATAAATTCTGTGCTAGGCTTGGAAATAACTCATGAACTAGAAATGCTAGAGAGACAAAATTTGTACCTGACTCTGCCCTGGATATCCCTGCTTCCGAAAATCAAACTTGTAGGGTCGCGGAGGGCAAGCTTCATACCGGAAATGACCAGCAGGTGGGGCTACTCCGAACGCTCCTCAAAAGCATCCCTTATGGTATTTTTGTGCACAGAGCTGTCAAAGAAACAAAGACAGAGTAAGGACGGTCAAATCACCCTCAGAATAATACTGAATTTTCACAAGTTGTACACCATTAGAAAGCCCGTCTCAAGGGCTCTCTCTTCCGTGAGTTTCGTTGAGGTCACCATTTTGTAGGCGAGGCCAGCGTCCTGGAAGTAGGGCTGCCCGAAACTCCACTGTATCACATGCCTACGTCATCGCCAGTGAGAAAAAGCCGGCACAAAAAGGTCCGAAATAAATTCTGTGCTAGGCTTGGAAATAACTCATGAACTAGAAATGCTAGAGAGACAAAATTTGTACCTGACTCTGCCCTGGATATCCCTGCCTCCGAAAATCAAACTTGTAGGGTCGCGGAGGGCAAGCTTCATACCGGAAATGACCAGCAGGTGGGGCTACTCCGAACGCTCCTCAAAAGCATCCCTAATGGGATTTTTGTGCACAGAGCTGTCAAAGAAACAAAGACAGAGTAAGGACGGCCAAATCACCCTCAGAATAATACTGGATTTTCACAAGTTGTACACCATTAGAAAGCCCGTCTCAAGGGCTCTCTCTTCCGTGAGTTTCGTTGAGGTCACCATTTTGTAGGCGAGGCCAGCGTCCTGGAAGTAGGGCTGCCCGAAACTCCACTGTATCACATGCCTACGTCATCGCCAGTGAGAAAAAGCCGGCACAAAAAGGTCCGAAATAAATTCTGTGCTAGGCTTGGAAATAACTCATGAACTAGAAATGCTAGAGAGACAAAATTTGTACCTGACTCTGCCCTGGATATCCCTGCTTCCGAAAATCAAACTTGTAGGGTCGCGGAGGGCAAGCTTCATACCGGAAATGACCAGCAGGTGGGGCTACTCCGAACGCTCCTCAAAAGCATCCCTAATGGGATTTTTGTGCACAGAGCTGTCAAAGAAACAAAGACAGAGTAAGGACGGTCAAATCACCCTCAGAATAATACTGGATTTTCACAAGTTGTACACCATTAGAAAGCCCGTCTCAAGGGCTCTCTCTTCCGTGAGTTTCGTTGAGGTCACCATTTTGTAGGCGAGGCCAGCGTCCTGGAAGCAGGGCTGCCCGAAACTCCACTGTATCACATGCCTACGTCATCGCCAGTGAGAAAAAGCCGGCACAAAAAGGTCCGAAATAAATTCTGTGCTAGGCTTGGAAATAACTCATGAACTAGAAATGCTAGAGAGACAAAATTTGTACCTGACTCTGCCCTGGATATCCCTGCTTCCGAAAATCAAACTTGTAGGGTCGCGGAGGGCAAGCTTCATACCGGAAATGACCAGCAGGTGGGGCTACTCCGAACGCTCCTCAAAAGCATCCCTAACGGGATTTTTGTGCACAGAGCTGTCAAAGAAACAAAGACAGAGTAAGGACGGTCAAATCACCCACAGAATAATACTGGATTTTCACAAGTTGTACACCATTAGAAAGCCCGTCTCAAGGGCTCTCTCTTCCGTGAGTTTCGTTGAGGTCACCATTTTGTAGGCGAGGCCAGCGTCCTGGAAGTAGGGCTGCCCGAAACTCCACTGTATCACATGCCTACGTCATCGCCAGTGAGAAAAAGCCGGCACAAAAAGGTCCGAAATAAATTCTGTGCTAGGCTTGGAAATAACTCATGAACTAGAAATGCTAGAGAGACAAAATTTGTACCTGACTCTGCCCTGGATATCCCTGCTTCCGAAAATCAAACTTGTAGGGTCGCGGAGGGCAAGCTTCATACCGGAAATAACCAGCAGGTGGGGCTACTCCGAACGCTCCTCAAAAGCATCCCTTATGGGATTTTTGTGCACAGAGCTGTCAAAGAAACAAAGACAGAGTAAGGACGGTCAAATCACCCTCAGAATAATACTGGATTTTCACAAGTTGTACACCATTAGAATGCCCGTCTCAAGGGCTCTCTCTTCCGTGAGTTTCGTTGAGGTCACCATTTTGTAGGCGAGGCCAGCGTCCTGGAAGTAGGGCTGCCCGAAACTCCACTGTATCACATGCCTACGTCATCGCCAGTGAGAAAAAGCCGGCACAAAAAGGTCCGAAATAAATTCTGTGCTAGGCTTGGAAATAACTCATGAACTAGAAATGCTAGAGAGACAAAATTTGTACCTGACTCTGCCCTGGATATCCCTGCTTCCGAAAATCAAACTTGTAGGGTCGCGGAGGGCAAGCTTCATACCGGAAATGACCAGCAGGTGGGGCTACTCCGAACGCTCCTCAAAAGCATCCCTAATGGGATTTTTTTGCACAGAGCTGTCAAAGAAACAAAGACAGAGTAAGGACGGTCAAATCACGCTCAGAATAATACTGGATTTTCACAAGTTGTACACCATTAGAAAGCCCATCTCAAGGGCTCCCTCTTCCGTGAGTTTCGTTGAGGTCACCATTTTGTAGGCGAGGCCAGCGTCCTGGAAGTAGGGCTGCCCGAAACTCCACTGTATCACATGCCTACGTCATCGCCAGTGAGAAAAAGCCGGCACAAAAAGGTCCGAAATAAATTCTGTGCTAGGCTTGGAAATAACTCATGAACTAGAAATGCTAGAGAGACAAAATTTGTACCTGACTCTGCCCTGGATATCCCTGCTTCCGAAAATCAAACTTGTAGGGTCGCGGAGGGCAAGCTTCATACCGGAAATGACCAGCAGGTGGGGCTACTCCGAACGCTCCTCAAAAGCATCCCTAATGGGATTTTTGTGCACAGAGCTGTCAAAGAAACAAAGACAGAGTAAGGACGGTCAAATCACCCTCAGAATAATACTGGATTTTCACAAGTTTACACCATTAGAAAGCCCGTCTCAAGGGCTCTCTCTTCCGTGAGTTTCGTTGAGGTCACCATTTTGTAGGCGAGGCCAGCGTCCTGGAAGTAGGGCTGCCCGAAACTCCACTGTATCACATGCCTACGTCATCGCCAGTGAGAAAAAGCCGGCACAAAAAGGTCCGAAATAAATTCTGTGCTAGGCTTGGAAATAACTCATGAACTAGAAATGCTAGAGAGACAAAATTTGTACCTGACTCTGCCCTGGATATCCCTGCTTCCGAAAATCAAACTTGTAGGGTCGCGGAGGGCAAGCTTCATACCGGAAATGACCAGCAGGTGGGGCTACTCCGAACGCTCCTCAAAAGCATCCCTAATGGGATTTTTGTGCACAGAGCTGTCAAAGAAACAAAGACAGAGTAAGGACGGTCAAATCACCCTCAGAATAATACTGGATTTTCACAAGTTGTACACCATTAGAAAGCCCGTCTCAAGGGCTCTCTCTTCCGTGAGTTTCGTTGAGGTCACCATTTTGTAGGCGAGGCCAGCGTCCTGGAAGTAGGGCTGCCCGAAACTCCACTGTATCACATGCCTACGTCATCGCCAGTGAGAAAAAGCCGGCACAAAAAGGTCCGAAATAAATTCTGTGCTAGGCTTGGAAATAACTCATGAACTAGAAATGCTAGAGAGACAAAATTTGTACCTGACTCTGCCCTGGATATCCCTGCTTCCGAAAATCAAACTTGTAGGGTCGCGGAGGGCAAGCTTCATACCGGAAATGACCAGCAGGTGGGGCTACTCCGAACGCTCTTCAAAAGCATCCCTAATGGGATTTTTGTGCACAGAGCTGTCAAAGAAACAAAGACAGAGTAAGGACGGTCAAATCACCCTCAGAATAATACTGGATTTTCACAAGTTGTACACCATTAGAAAGCCCGTCTCAAGGGCTCTCTCTTCCGTGAGTTTCGTTGAGGTCACCATTTTGTAGGCGAGGCCAGCGTCCGGGAAGTAGGGCTGCCCGAAACTCCACTGTATCACATGCCTACGTCATCGCCAGTGAGAAAAAGCCGGCACAAAAAGGTCCGAAATAAATTCTGTGCTAGGCTTGGAAATAACTCATGAACTAGAAATGCTAGAGAGACAAAATTTGTACCTGACTCTGCCCTGGATATCCCTGCTTCCGAAAATCAAACTTGTAGGGTCGCGGAGGGCAAGCTTCATACCGGAAATGACCAGCAGGTGGGGCTACTCCGAACGCTCTTCAAAAGCATCCCTAATGGGATTTTTGTGCACAGAGCTGTCAAAGAAACAAAGACAGAGTAAGGACGGTCAAATCACCCTCAGAATAATACTGGATTTTCACAAGTTGTACACCATTAGAAAGCCCGTCTCAAGGGCTCTCTCTTCCGTGAGTTTCGTTGAGGTCACCATTTTGTAGGCGAGGCCAGCGTCCGGGAAGTAGGGCTGCCCGAAACTCCACTGTATCACATGCCTACGTCATAGCCAGTGAGAAAAAGCCGGCACAAAAAGGTCCGAAATAAATTCTGTGCTAGGCTTGGAAATAACTCATGAACTAGAAATGCTAGAGAGACAAAATTTGTACCTGACTCTGCCCTGGATATCCCTGCTTCCGAAAATCAAACTTGTAGGGTCGCGGAGGGCAAGCTTCATACCGGAAATGACCAGCAGGTGGGGCTACTCCGAACGCTCCTCAAAAGCATCCCTAATGGGATTTTTGTGCACAGAGCTGTCAAAGAAACAAAGACAGAGTAAGGACGGTCAAATCACCCTCAGAATAATACTGGATTTTCACAAGTTGTACACCATTAGAAAGCCCGTCTCAAGGGCTCTCTCTTCCGTGAGTTTCGTTGAGGTCACCATTTTGTAGGCGAGGCCAGTGTCCTGGAAGTAGGGCTGCCCGAAACTCCACTGTATCACATGCCTACGTCATCGCCAGTGAGAAAAAGCCGGCACAAAAAGGTCCGAAATAAATTCTGTGCTAGGCTTGGAAATAACTCATGAACTAGAAATGCTAGAGAGACAAAATTTGTACCTGACTCTGCCCTGGATATCCCTGCTTCCGAAAATCAAACTTGTAGGGTCGCGGAGGGCAAGCTTCATACCGGAAATGACCAGCAGGTGGGGCTACTCCGAACGCTCCTCAAAAGCATCCCTAATGGGATTTTTGTGCACAGAGCTGTCAAAGAAACAAAGACAGAGTAAGGACGGTCAAATCACCCTCAGAATAATACTGGATTTTCACAAGTTGTACACCATTAGAAAGCCCGTCTCAAGGGCTCCCTCTTCCGTGAGTTTCGTTGAGGTCACCATTTTGTAGGCGAGGCCAGCGTCCTGGAAGTAGGGCTGCCCGAAACTCCACTGTATCACATGTCTACGTCATCGCCAGTGAGAAAAAGCCGGCACAAAAAGGTCCGAAATAAATTCTGTGCTAGGCTTGGAAATAACTCATGAACTAGAAATGCTCGAGAGACAAAATTTGTACCTGACTCTGCCCTGGATATCCCTGCTTCCGAAAATCAAACTTGTAGGGTCGCGGAGGGCAAGCTTCATACCGGAAATGACCAGCAGGTGGGGCTACTCCGAACGCTCCTCAAAAGCATCCCTAATGGGATTTTTGTGCACAGAGCTGTCAAAGAAACAAAGACAGAGTAAGGACGGTCAAATCACCCTCAGAATAATACTGGATTTTCACAAGTTGTACACCATTAGAAAGCCCGTCTCAAGGGCTCTCTCTTCCGTGAGTTTCGTTGAGGTCACCATTTTGTAGGCGAGGCCAGCGTCCTGGAAGTAGGGCTGCCCGAAACTCCACTGTATCACATGCCTACGTCATCGCCAGTGAGAAAAAGCCGGCACAAAAAGGTCCGAAATAAATTCTGTGCTAGGCTTGGAAATAACTCATGAACTAGAAATGCTAGAGAGACAAAATTTGTACCTGACTCTGCCCTGGATATCCCTGCTTCCGAAAATCAAACTTGTAGGGTCGCGGAGGGCAAGCTTCATACCGGAAATGACCAGCAGGTGGGGCTACTCCGAACGCTCCTCAAAAGCATCCCTAATGGGATTTTTGTGCACAGAGCTGTCAAAGAAACAAAGACAGAGTAAGGACGGTCAAATCACCCTCAGAATAATACTGGATTTTCACAAGTTGTACACCATTAGAAAGCCCGTCTCAAGGGCTCTCTCTTCCGTGAGTTTCGTTGAGGTCACCATTTTGTAGGCGAGGCCAGTGTCCTGGAAGTAGGGCTGCCCGAAACTCCACTGTATCACATGCCTACGTCATCGCCAGTGAGAAAAAGCCGGCACAAAAAGGTCCAAAATGAATTCTGTGCTAGGCTTGGAAATAACTCATGAACTAGAAATGCTAGAGAGACTAGATTTGTACCTGACTCTGCCCTGGATATCCCTGCTTCCGAAAATCAAACTTGTAGGGTCGCGGAGGGCAAGCTTCATACCGGAAATGACCAGCAGGTGGGGCTACTCCGAACGCTCCTCAAAAGCATCCCTAATGGGATTTTTGTGCACAGAGCTGTCAAAGAAACAAAGACAGAGTAAGGACGGTCAAATCACCCTCAGAATAATACTGGATTTTCACAAGTTGTACACCATTAGAAAGCCCGTCTCAAGGGCTCTCTCTTCCGTGAGTTTCGTTGAGGTCACCATTTTGTAGGCGAGGCCAGCGTCCTGGAAGTAGGGCTGCCCGAAACTCCACTGTATCACATGCCTACGTCATCGCCAGTGAGAAAAAGCCGGCACAAAAAGGTCCGAAATAAATTCTGTGCTAGGCTTGGAAATAACTCATGAACTAGAAATGCTAGAGAGACAAAATTTGTACCTGACTCTGCCCTGGATATCCCTACTTCCGAAAATCAAACTTGTAGGGTCGCGGAGGGCAAGCTTCATACCGGAAATGACCAGCAGGTGGGGCTACTCCGAACGCTCCTCAAAAGCATCCCTAATGGGATTTTTGTGCATAGAGCTGTCAAAGAAACAAAGACAGAGTAAGGACGGTCAAATCACCCTCAGAATAATACTGGATTTTCACAAGTTTGTACCATTAGAAAGCCCGTCTCAAGGGCTCTCTCTTCCGTGAGTTTCGTTGAGGTCACCATTTTGTAGGCGAGGCCAGCGTCCTGGAAGTAGGGCTGCCCGAAACTCCACTGTATCACATGCCTACGTCATCGCCAGTGAGAAAAAGCCGGCACAAAAAGGTCCAAAATAAATTCTGTGCTAGGCTTGGAAATAACTCATGAACTAGAAATGCTAGAGAGACAAAATTTGTACCTGACTCTGCCCTGGATATCCCTGCTTCCGAAAATCAAACTTGTAGGGTCGCGGAGGGCAAGCTTCATACCGGAAATGACCAGCAGGTGGGGCTACTCCGAACGCTCCTCAAAAGCATCCCTAATGGGATTTTTGTGCACAGAGCTGTCAAAGAAAAAAAGACAGAGTAAGGACGGTCAAATCACCCTCAGAATAATACTGGATTTTCACAAGTTGTACACCATTAGAAAGCCCGTCTCAAGGGCTCTCTCTTCCGTGAGTGTCGTTGAGGTCACCATTTTGTAGGCGAGGCCAGCGTCCTGGAAGAAGGGCTGCCCGAAACTCCACTGTATCACATGCCTACGTCATCGCCAGTGAGAAAAAGCCGGCACAAAAAGGTCCGATATAAATTCTGTGCTAGGCTTGGAAATAACTCATGAACTAGAAATGCTAGAGAGACAAAATTTGTACCTGACTCTGCCCTGGATATGCCTGCTTCCGAAAATCAAACTTGTAGGGTCGCGGAGGGCAAGCTTCATACCGGAAATGACCAGCAGGTGGGGCTACTCCGAACGCTCCTCAAAAGCATCCCTAATGGGATTTTTGTGCACAGAGCTGTCAAAGAAACAAAGACAGAGTAAGGACGGTCAAATCACCCTCAGAATAATACTGGATTTTCACAAGTTGTACACCATTAGAAAGCCCGTCTCAAGGGCTCTCTCTTCCGTGAGTTTCGTTGAGGTCACCATTTTGTAGGCGAGGCCAGCGTCCTGGAAGTAGGGCTGCCCGAAACTCCACTGTATCACATGCCTACGTCATCGCCAGTGAGAAAAAGCCGGCACAAAAAGGTCCGAAATAAATTCTGTGCTAGGCTTGGAAATAACTCATGAACTAGAAATGCTAGAGAGACAAAATTTGTACCTGACTCTGCCCTGGATATCCCTGCTTCCGAAAATCAAACTTGTAGGGTCGCGGAGGGCAAGCTTCATACCGGAAATGACCAGCAGGTGGGGCTACTCCGAACGCTCCTCAAAAGCATCCCTAATGGGATTTTTGTGCACAGAGCTGTCAAAGAAACAAAGACAGAGTAAGGACGGTCAAATCACCCTCAGAATAATACTGGATTTTCACAAGTTGTACACCATTAGAAAGCCCGTCTCAAGGGCTCTCTCTTCCGTGAGTTTCGTTGAGGTCACCATTTTGTAGGCGAAGCCAGCGTCCTGGAAGTAGGGCTGCCCGAAACTCCACTGTATCACATGCCTACGTCATCGCCAGTGAGAAAAAGCCGGCACAAAAAGGTCCGAAATAAATTCTGTGCTAGGCTTGGAAATAACTCATGAACTAGAAATGCTAGAGAGACAAAATTTGTACCTGACTCTGCCCTGGATATCCCTGCTTCCGAAAATCAAACTTGTAGGGTCGCGGAGGGCAAGCTTCATACCGAAAATGACCAGCAGGTGGGGCTACTCCGAACGCTCCTCAAAAGCATCCCTAATGGGATTTTTGTGCACAGAGCTGTCAAAGAAACAAAGACAGAGTAAGGACGGTCAAATCACCCTCAGAATAATACTGGATTTTCACAAGTTGTACACCATTAGAAAGCCCGTCTCAAGGGCTCTCTCTTCCCTGAGTTTCGTTGAGGTCACCATTTTGTAGGCGAGGCCAGCGTCCTGGAAGTAGGGCTGCCCGAAACTCCACTGTATCACATGCCTACGTCATCGCCAGTGAGAAAAAGCCGGCACAAAAAGGTCCGAAATAAATTCTGTGCTAGGCTTGGAAATAACTCATGAACTAGAAATGCTAGAGAGACAAAATTTGTACCTGACTCTGCCCTGGATATCCCTGCTTCCGAAAATCAAACTTGTAGGGTCGCGGAGGGCAAGCTTCATACCGGAAATGACCAGCAGGTGGGGCTACTCCGAACGCTCCTCAAAAGCATCCCTTATGGTATTTTTGTGCACAGAGCTGTCAAAGAAACAAAGACAGAGTAAGGACGGTCAAATCACCCTCAGAATAATACTGGATTTTCACAAGTTGTACACCATTAGAAAGCCCGTCTCAAGGGCTCTCTCTTCCGTGAGTTTCGTTGAGGTCACCATTTTGTAGGCGAGGCCAGCGTCCTGGAAGTAGGGCTGCCCGAAACTCCACTGTATCACATGCCTACGTCATCGCCAGTGAGAAAAAGCCGGCACAAAAAGGTCCGAAATAAATTCTGTGCTAGGCTTGGAAATAACTCATGAACTAGAAATGCTAGAGAGACAAAATTTGTACCTGACTCTGCCCTGGATATCCCTGCCTCCGAAAATCAAACTTGTAGGGTCGCGGAGGGCAAGCTTCATACCGGAAATGACCAGCAGGTGGGGCTACTCCGAACGCTCCTCAAAAGCATCCCTAATGGGATTTTTGTGCACAGAGCTGTCAAAGAAACAAAGACAGAGTAAGGACGGTCAAATCACCCTCAGAATAATACTGGATTTTCACAAGTTGTACACCATTAGAAAGCCCGTCTCAAGGGCTCTCTCTTCCGTGAGTTTCGTTGAGGTCACCATTTTGTAGGCGAGGCCAGCGTCCTGGAAGTAGGGCTGCCCGAAACTCCACTGTATCACATGCCTACGTCATCGCCAGTGAGAAAAAGCCGGCACAAAAAGGTCCGAAATAAATTCTGTGCTAGGCTTGGAAATAACTCATGAACTAGAAATGCTAGAGAGACAAAATTTGTACCTGACTCTGCCCTGGATATGCCTGCTTCCGAAAATCAAACTTGTAGGGTCGCGGAGGGCAAGCTTCATACCGGAAATGACCAGCAGGTGGGGCTACTCCGAACGCTCCTCAAAAGCATCCCTAATGGGATTTTTGTGCACAGAGCTGTCAAAGAAACAAAGACAGAGTAAGGACTGTCAAATCACCCTCAGAATAATACTGGATTTTCACAAGTTGTACACCATTAGAAAGCCCGTCTCAAGGGCTCTCTCTTCCGTGAGTTTCGTTGAGGTCACCATTTTGTAGGCGAGGCCAGCGTCCTGGAAGTAGGGCTGCCCGAAACTCCACTGTATCACATGCCTACGTCATCGCCACTGAGAAAAAGCCGGCACAAAAAGGTCCGAAATAAATTCTGTGCTAGGCTTGGAAATAACTCATGAACTAGAATTGCTAGAGAGACAAAATTTGTACCTGACTCTGCCCTGGATATCCCTGCTTCCGAAAATCAAACTTGTAGGGTCGCGGAGGGCAAGCTTCATACCGGAAATGACCTGCAGGTGGGGCTACTCCGAACGCTCCTCAAAAGCATCCCTAATGGGATTTTTGTGCACAGAGCTGTCAAAGAAACAAAGACAGAGTAAGGACGGTCAAATCACCCTCAGAATAATACTGGATTTTCACAAGTTGTACACCATTAGAAAGCCCGTCTCAAGGGCTCTCTCTTCCGTGAGTTTCGTTGAGGTCACCATTTTGTAGGCGAGGCCAGCGTCCTGGAAGTAGGGCTGCCCGAAACTCCACTGTATCACATGCCTACGTCATCGCCAGTGAGAAAAAGCCGGCACAAAAAGGTCCGAAATAAATTCTGTGCTAGGCTTGGAAATAACTCATGAACTAGAAATGCTAGAGAGACAAAATTTGTACCTGACTCTGCCCTGGATATCCCTGCTTCCGAAAATCAAACTTGTAGGGTCGCGGAGGGCAAGCTTCATACCGGAAATGACCAGCAGGTGGGGCTACTCCGAACGCTCCTCAAAAGCATCCCTAATGGGATTTTTGTGCACAGAGCTGTCAAAGAAACAAAGACAGAGTAAGGACGGTCAAATCACCCTCAGAATAATACTGGATTTTCACAAGTTGTACACCATTAGAAAGCCCGTCTCAAGGGCTCTCTCTTCCGTGAGTTTCGTTGAGGTCACCATTTTGTAGGCGAGGCCAGCGTCCTGGAAGTAGGGCTGCCCGAAACTCCACTGTATCACATGCCTACGTCATCGCCAGTGAGAAAAAGCCGGCACAAAAAGGTCCGAAATAAATTCTGTGCTAGGCTTGGAAATAACTCATGAACTAGAAATGCTAGAGAGACAAAGTTTGTACCTGACTCTGCCCTGGATATCCCTGCTTCCGAAAATCAAACTTGTAGGGTCGCGGAGGGCAAGCTTCATACCGGAAATGACCAGCAGGTGGGGCTACTCCGAACGCTCCTCAAAAGCATCCCTAATGGGATTTTTGTGCACAGAGCTGTTAAAGAAACAAAGAGAGAGTAAGGACGGTCAAATCACCCTCAGAATAATACTGGATTTTCACAAGTTGTACACCATTAGAAAGCCCGTCTCAAGGGCTCTCTCTTCCGTGAGTTTCGTTGAGGTCACCATTTTGTAGGCGAGGCCAGCGTCCTGGAAGTAGGGCTGCCCGAAACTCCACTGTATCACATGCCTACGTCATCGCCAGTGAGAAAAAGCCGGCACAAAAAGGTCCGAAATAAATTCTGTGCTAGGCTTGGAAATAACTCATGAACTAGAAATGCTAGAGAGACAAAATTTGTACCTGACTCTGCCCTGGATATCCCTGCTTCCGAAAATCAAACTTGTAGGGTCGCGGAGGGCAAGCTTCATACCGGAAATGACCAGCAGGTGGGGCTACTCCAAACGCTCCTCAAAAGCATCTCTTATGGTATTTTTGTGCACAGAGCTGTCAAAGAAACAAAGACAGAGTAAGGACGGTCAAATCACCCTCAGAATAATACTGGATTTTCACAAGTTGTACACCATTAGAAAGCCCGTCTCAAGGGCTCTCTCTTCCGTGAGTTTCGTTGAGGTCACCATTTTGTAGGCGAGGCCAGCGTCCTGGAAGTAGGGCTGCCCGAAACTCCACTATATCACATGCCTACGTCATCGCCAGTGAGAAAAAGCCGGCACAAAAAGGTCCGAAATAAATTCTGTGCTAGGCTTGGAAATAACTCATGAACTAGAAATGCTAGAGAGACAAAATTTGTACCTGACTCTGCCCTGGATATCCCTGCCTCCGAAAATCAAACTTGTAGGGTTGCGGAGGGCAAGCTTCATACCGGAAATGACCAGCAGGTGGGGCTACTCCGAACGCTCCTCAAAAGCATCCCTAATGGGATTTTTGTGCACAGAGCTGTCAAAGAAACAAAGACAGAGTAAGGACGGTCAAATCACCCTCAGAATAATACTGGATTTTCACAAGTTGTACACCATTAGAAAGCCCGTCTCAAGGGCTCTCTCTTCCGTGAGTTTCGTTGAGGTCACCATTTTGTAGGCGAGGCCAGCGTCCTGGAAGTAGGGCTGCCCGAAACTCCACTGTATCACATGCCTACGTCATCGCCAGTGAGAAAAAGCCGGCACAAAAAGGTCCGAAATAAATTCTGTGCTAGGCTTTGAAATAACTCATGAACTAGAAATGCTAGAGAGACAAAATTTGTACCTGACTCTGCCCTGGATATCCCTGCTTCCGAAAATCAAACTTGTAGGGTCGCGGAGGGCAAGCTTCATACCGGAAATGACCAGCAGGTGGGGCTACTCCGAACGCTCCTCAAAAGCATCCCTAACGGGATGCACAGAGCTGTCAAAGAAACAAAGACAGAGTAAGGACGGTCAAATCACCCTCAGAATAATACTGGATTTTCACAAGTTGTACACCATTAGAAAGCCCGTCTCAAGGGCTCTCTCTTCCGTGAGTTTAGTTGAGGTCACCATTTTGTAGGCGAGGCCAGCGTCCTGGAAGTAGGGCTGCCCGAAACTCCACTGTATCACATGCCTACGTCATCGCCAGTGAGAAAAAGCCGGCACAAAAAGGTCCGAAATAAATTCTGTGCTAGGCTTGGAAATAACTCATGAACTAGAAATGCTAGAGAGACAAAATTTGTACCTGACTCTGCCCTGGATATCCCTGCTTCCGAAAATCAAACTTGTAGGGTCGCGGAGGGCAAGCTTCATACCGGAAATGACCAGCAGGTGGGGCTACTCCGAACGCTCCTCAAAAGCATCCCTAATGGGATTTTTGTGCACAGAGCTGTCAAAGAAACAAAGACAGAGTAAGGACGGTCAAATCACCCTCAGAATAATACTGGATTTTCACAAGTTGTACACCATTAGAAAGCCCGTCTCAAGGGCTCTCTCTTCCGTGAGTTTCGTTGAGGTCACCATTTTGTAGGCGAGGCCAGCGTCCTGGAAGTAGGGCTGCCCGAAACTCCACTGTATCACATGCCTACGTCATCGCCAGTGAGAAAAAGCCGGCACAAAAAGGTCCGAAATAAATTCTGTGCTAGGCTTGGAAATAACTCATGAACTAGAAATGCTAGAGAGACAAAATTTGTACCTGACTCTGCCCTGGATATCCCTGCTTCCGAAAATCAAACTTGTAGGGTCGCGGAGGGCAAGCTTCATACCGGAAATTACCAGCAGGTGGGGCTACTCCGAACGCTCCTCAAAAGCATCCCTTATGGTATTTTTGTGCACAGAGCTGTCAAAGAAACAAAGACAGAGTAAGGACGGTCAAATCACCTTCAGAATAATACTGGATTTTCATAAGTTGTACACTATTAGAAAGCCCGTCTCAAGGGCTCTCTCTTCCGTGAGTTTCGTTGAGGTCACCATTTTGTAGGCGAGGCCAGCGTCCTGGAAGTAGGGCTGCCCGAAACTCCACTGTATGACATGCCTACGTCATCGCCAGTGAGAAAAAGCCGGCACAAAAAGTCCGAAATAAATTCTGTGCTAGGCTTGGAAATAACTCATGAACTAGAAATGCTAGAGAGACAAAATTTGTACCTGACTCTGCCCTGGATATCCCTGCTTCCGAAAATCAAACTTGTAGGGTCGCGGAGTGCAAGCTTCATACCGGAAATGACCAGCAGGTGGGGCTACTCCGAACGCTCCTCAAAAGCATCCCTAATGGGATTTTTGTGCACAGAGCTGTCAAAGAAACAAAGACAGAGTAAGGACGGTCAAATCACCCTCAGAATAATACTGGATTTTCACAAGTTGTACACCATTAGAAAGCCCGTCTCAAGGGCTCTCACTTCCGTGAGTTTCGTTGAGGTCACCATTTTGTAGGCGAGGCCAGCGTCCTGGAAGTAGGGCTGCCCGAAACTCCACTGTATCACATGCCTACGTCATCGCCAGTGAGAAAGAGCCGGCACAAAAAGGTCCGAAATAAATTCTGTGCTAGGCTTGGAAATAACTCATGAACTAGAAATGCTAGAGAGACAAAATTTGTACCTGACTCTGCCCTGGATATCCCTGCTTCCGAAAATCAAACTTGTAGGGTCGCGGAGGGCAAGCTTCATACTGGAAATGACCAGCAGGTGGGGCTACTCCGAACGCTCCTCAAAAGCATCCCTAATGGGATTTTTGTGCACAGAGCTGTCAAAGAAACAAAGACAGAGTAAGGACGGTCAAATCACCCTCAGAATAATACTGGATTTTCACAAGTTGTACACCATTAGAAAGCCCGTCTCAAGGGCTCTCTCTTCCGTGAGTTTCGTTGAGGTCACCGTTTTGTAGGCGAGGCCAGCGTCCTGGAAGTAGGGCTGCCCGAAACTCCACTGTATCACATGCCTACGTCATCGCCAGTGAGAAAAAGCCGGCACAAAAAGGTCCGAAATAAATTCTGTGCTAGGCTTGGAAATAACTCATGAACTAGAAATGCTAGAGAGACAAAATTTGTACCTGACTCTGCCCTGGATATCCCTGCTTCTGAAAATCAAACTTGTAGGGTCGCGGAGGGCAAGCTTCATACCGGAAATGACCAGCAGGTGGGGCTACTCCGAACGCTCCTCAAAAGCATCCCTAATGGGATTTTTGTGCACAGAGCTGTCAAAGAAACAAAGACAGAGTAAGGACGGTCAAATCACCCTCAGAATAATACTGGATTTTCACAAGTTGTACACCATTAGTAAGCCCGTCTCAAGGGCTCTCTCTTCCGTGAGTTTCGTTGAGGTCACCATTTTGTAGGCGAGGCCAGCGTCCTGGAAGTAGGGCTGCCCGAAACTCCACTGTATCACATGCCTACGTCATCGCCAGTGAGAAAAAGCCGGCACAAAAAGGTCCGAAATAAATTCTGTGCTAGGCTTGGAAATAACTCATGAACTAGAAATGCTAGAGAGACTAGATTTGTACCTGACTCTGCCCTGGATATCCCTGCTTCCGAAAATCAAACTTGTAGGGTCGCGGAGGGCAAGCTTCATACCGGAAATGACCAGCAGGTGGGGCTACTCCGAACGCTCCTCAAAAGCATCCCTAATGGGATTTTTGTGCACAGAGCTGTCAAAGAAACAAAGACAGAGTAAGGACGGTCAAATCACCCTCAGAATAATACTGGATTTTCACAAGTTGTACACCATTAGAAAGCCCGTCTCAAGGGCTCTCTCTTCCGTGAGTTTCGTTGAGGTCACCATTTTGTAGGCGAGGCCAGCGTCCTGGAAGTAGGGCTGCCCGAAACTCCACTGTATCACATGCCTACGTCATCGCCAGTGAGAAAAAGCCGGCACAAAAAGGTCCAAAATAAATTCTGTGCTAGGCTTGGAAATAACTCATGAACTAGAAATGCTAGAGAGACAAGATTTGTACCTGACTCTGCCCTGGATATCCCTGCTTCCGAAAATCAAACTTGTAGGGTCGCGGAGGGCAAGCTTCATACCGGAAATGACCAGCAGGTGGGGCTACTCCGAACGCTCCTCAAAAGCATCCCTAATGGGATTTTTGTGCACAGAGCTGTCAAAGAAACAAAGACAGAGTAAGGACGGTCAAATCACCCTCAGAATAATACTGGATTTTCACAAGTTGTACACCATTAGAAAGCCCGTCTCAAGGGCTCTCTCTTCCGTGAGTTTCGTTGAGGTCACCATTTTGTAGGCGAGGCCAGCGTCCTGGGAGTAGGGCTGCCCGAAACTCCACTGTATCACATGCCTACGTCATCGCCAGTGAGAAAAAGCCGGCACAAAAAGGTCCGAAATAAATTCTGTGCTAGGCTTGGAAATAACTCATGAACTAGAAATGCTAGAGAGACAAAATTTGTACCTGACTCTGCCCTGGATATGCCTGCTTCCGAAAATCAAACTTGTAGGGTCGCGGAGGGCAAGCTTCATACCGGAAATGACCAGCAGGTGGGGCTACTCCGAACGCTCCTCAAAAGCATCCCTAATGGGATTTTTGTGCACAGAGCTGTCAAAGAAACAAAGACAGAGTAAGGACGGTCAAATCACCCTCAGAATAATACTGGATTTTCACAAGTTGTACACCATTAGAAAGCCCGTCTCAAGGGCTCTCTCTTCCGTGAGTTTCGTTGAGGTCACCATTTTGTAGGCGAGGCCAGCGTCCTGGAAGTAGGGCTGCCCGAAACTCCACTGTATCACATGCCTACGTCATCGCCAGTGAGAAAAAGCCGGCACAAAAAGGTCCGAAATAAATTCTGTGCTAGGCTTGGAAATAACTCATGAACTAGAAATGCTAGAGAGACAAAATTTGTACCTGACTCTGCCCTGGATATCCCTGCTTCTGAAAATCAAACTTGTAGGGTCGCGGAGGGCAAGCTTCATACCGGAAATGACCAGCAGGTGGGGCTACTCCGAACGCTCCTCAAAAGCATCCCTAATGGGATTTTTGTGCACAGAGCTGTCAAAGAAACAAAGACAGAGTAAGGACGGTCAAATCACCCTCAGAATAATACTGGATTTTCACAAGTTGTACACCATTAGTAAGCCCGTCTCAAGGGCTCTCTCTTCCGTGAGTTTCGTTGAGGTCACCATTTTGTAGGCGAGGCCAGCGTCCTGGAAGTAGGGCTGCCCGAAACTCCACTGTATCACATGCCTACGTCATCGCCAGTGAGAAAAAGCCGGCACAAAAAGGTCCGAAATAAATTCTGTGCTAGGCTTGGAAATAACTCATGAACTAGAAATGCTAGAGAGACTAGATTTGTACCTGACTCTGCCCTGGATATCCCTGCTTCCGAAAATCAAACTTGTAGGGTCGCGGAGGGCAAGCTTCATACCGGAAATGACCAGCAGGTGGGGCTACTCCGAACGCTCCTCAAAAGCATCCCTAATGGGATTTTTGTGCACAGAGCTGTCAAAGAAACAAAGACAGAGTAAGGACGGTCAAATCACCCTCAGAATAATACTGGATTTTCACAAGTTGTACACCATTAGAAAGCCCGTCTCAAGGGCTCTCTTTTCCGTGAGTTTCGTTGAGGTCACCATTTTGTAGGCGAGGCCAGCGTCCTGGAAGTAGGGCTGCCCGAAACTCCACTGTATCACATGCCTACGTCATCGCCAGTGAGAAAAAGCCGGCACAAAAAGGTCCAAAATAAATTCTGTGCTAGGCTTGGAAATAACTCATGAACTAGAAATGCTAGAGAGACAAGATTTGTACCTGACTCTGCCCTGGATATCCCTGCTTCCGAAAATCAAACTTGTAGGGTCGCGGAGGGCAAGCTTCATACCGGAAATGACCAGCAGGTGGGGCTACTCCGAACGCTCCTCAAAAGCATCCCTAATGGGATTTTTGTGCACAGAGCTGTCAAAGAAACAAAGACAGAGTAAGGACGGTCAAATCACCCTCAGAATAATACTGGATTTTCACAAGTTGTACACCATTAGAAAGCCCGTCTCAAGGGCTCTCTCTTCCGTGAGTTTCGTTGAGGTCACCATTTTGTAGGCGAGGCCAGCGTCCTGGAAGTAGGGCTGCCCGAAACTCCACTGTATCACATGCCTACGTCATCGCCAGTGAGAAAAAGCCGGCACAAAAAGGTCCGAAATAAATTCTGTGCTAGGCTTGGAAATAACTCATGAACTAGAAATGCTAGAGAGACAAAATTTGTACCTGACTCTGCCCTGGATATGCCTGCTTCCGAAAATCAAACTTGTAGGGTCGCGGAGGGCAAGCTTCATACCGGAAATGACCAGCAGGTGGGGCTACTCCGAACGCTCCTCAAAAGCATCCCTAATGGGATTTTTGTGCACAGAGCTGTCAAAGAAACAAAGACAGAGTAAGGACGGTCAAATCACCCTCAGAATAATACTGGATTTTCACAAGTTGTACACCATTAGAAAGCCCGTCTCAAGGGCTCTCTCTTCCGTGAGTTTCGTTGAGGTCACCATTTTGTAGGCGAGGCCAGCGTCCTGGAAGTAGGGCTGCCCGAAACTCCACTGTATCACATGCCTACGTCATCGCCAGTGAGAAAAAGCCGGCACAAAAAGGTCCGAAATAAATTCTGTGCTAGGCTTGGAAATAACTCATGAACTAGAAATGCTAGAGAGACAAAATTTGTACCTGACTCTGCCCTGGATATCCCTGCTTCCGAAAATCAAACTTGTAGGGTCGCGGAGGGCAAGCTTCATACCGGAAATGACCAGCAGGTGGGGCTACTCCGAACGCTCCTCAAAAGCATCCCTAATGGGATTTTTGTGCACAGAGCTGTCAAAGAAACAAAGACAGAGTAAGGACGGTCAAATCACCCTCAGAATAATACTGGATTTTCACAAGTTGTACACCATTAGAAAGCCCGTCTCAAGGGCTCTCTCTTCCGTGAGTTTCGTTGAGGTCACCATTTTGTAGGCGAGGCCAGCGTCCTGGAAGTAGGGCTGCCCGAAACTCCACTGTATCACATGCCTACGTCATCGCCAGTGAGAAAAAGCCGGCACAAAAAGGTCCGAAATAAATTCTGTGCCAGGCTTGGAAATAACTCATGAACTAGAAATGCTAGAGAGACAAAATTTGTACCTGACTCTGCCCTGGATATCCCTGCTTCCGAAAATCAAACTTGTAGGGTCGCGGAGGGCAAGCTTCATACCGGAAATGACCAGCAGGTGGGGCTACTCCGAACGCTCCTCAAAAGCATCCCTAATGGGATTTTTGTGCACAGAGCTGTCAAAGAAACAAAGACAGAGTAAGGACGGTCAAATCACCCTCAGAATAATACTGGATTTTCACAAGTTGTACACCATTAGAAAGCCCGTCTCAAGGGCTCTCTCTTCCGTGAGTTTCGTTGAGGTCACCATTTTGTAGGCGAGGCCAGCGTCCTGGAAGTAGGGCTGCCCGAAACTCCACTGTATCACATGCCTACGTCATCGCCAGTGAGAAAAAGCCGGCACAAAAAGGTCCAAAATAAATTCTGTGCTAGGCTTGGAAATAACTCATGAACTAGAAATGCTAGAGAGACTAGATTTGTACCTGACTCTGCCCTGGATATCCCTGCTTCCGAAAATCAAACTTGTAGGGTCGCGGAGGGCAAGCTTCATACCGGAAATGACCAGCAGGTGGGGCTACTCCGAACGCTCCTCAAAAGCATCCCTAATGGGATTTTTGTGCACAGAGCTGTCAAAGAAACAAAGACAGAGTAAGGACGGTCAAATCACCCTCAGAATAATACTGGATTTTCACAAGTTGTACACCATTAGAAAGCCCGTCTCAAGGGCTCTCTCTTCCGTGAGTTTCGTTGAGGTCACCATTTTGTAGGCGAGGCCAGCGTCCTGGAAGTAGGGCTGCCCGAAACTCCACTGTATCACATGCCTACGTCATCGCCAGTGAGAAAAAGCCGGCACAAAAAGGTCCGAAATAAATTCTGTGCTAGGCTTGGAAATAACTCATGAACTAGAAATGCTAGAGAGACAAAATTTGTACCTGACTCTGCCCTGGATATCCCTGCTTCCGAAAATCAAACTTGTAGGGTCGCGGAGGGCAAGCTTCATACCGGAAATGACCAGCAGGTGGGGCTACTCCGAACGCTCCTCAAAAGCATCCCTAATGGGATTTTTGTGCACAGAGCTGTCAAAGAAACAAAGACAGAGTAAGGACGGTCAAATCACCCTCAGAATAATACTGGATTTTCACAAGTTGTACACCATTAGAAAGCCCGTCTCAAGGGCTCTCTCTTCCGTGAGTTTCGTTGAGGTCACCATTTTGTAGGCGAGGCCAGCGTCCTGGAAGTAGGGCTGCCAGAAACTCCACTGTATCACATGCCTACGTCATCGCCAGTGAGAAAAAGCCGGCACAAAAAGGTCCGAAATAAATTCTGTGCTAGGCTTGGAAATAACTCATGAACTAGAAATGCTAGAGAGACAAAATTTGTACCTGACTCTGCCCTGGATATCCCTGCTTCCGAAAATCAAACTTGTAGGGTCGCGGAGGGCAAGCTTCATACCGGAAATGACCAGCAGGTGGGGCTACTCCGAACGCTCCTCAAAAGCATCCCTTATGGTATTTTTGTGCACAGAGCTGTCAAAGAAACAAAGACAGAGTAAGGACGGTCAAATCACCCTCAGAATAATACTGGATTTTCACAAGTTGTACACCATTAGAAAGCCCGTCTCAAGGGCTCTCTCTTCCGTGAGTTTCGTTGAGGTCACCATTTTGTAGGCGAGGCCAGCGTCCTGGAAGTAGGGCTGCCCGAAACTCCACTGTATCACATGCCTACGTCATCGCCAGTGAGAAAAAGCCGGCACAAAAAAGTCCGAAATAAATTCTGTGCTAGGCTTGGAAATAACTCATGAACTAGAAATGCTAGAGAGACAAAATTTGTACCTGACTCTGCCCTGGATATGCCTGCTTCCGAAAATCAAACTTGTAGGGTCGCGGAGGGCAAGCTTCATACCGGAAATGACCAGCAGGTGGGGCTACTCCGAACGCTCCTCAAAAGCATCCCTAATGGGATTTTTGTGCACAGAGCTGTCAAAGAAACAAAGACAGAGTAAGGACGGTCAAATCACCCTCAGAATAATACTGGATTTTCACAAGTTGTACACCATTAGAAAGCCCGTCTCAAGGGCTCTCTCTTCCGTGAGTTTCGTTGAGGTCACCATTTTGTAGGCGAGGCCAGCGTCCTGGAAGTAGGGCTGCCCGAAACTCCACTGTATCACATGCCTACGTCATCGCCAGTGAGAAAAAGCCGGCACAAAAAGGTCCGAAATAAATTCTGTGCTAGGCTTGGAAATAACTCATGAACTAGAAATGCTAGAGAGACAAAATTTGTACCTGACTCTGCCCTGGATATCCCTGCTTCCGAAAATCAAACTTGTAGGGTCGCGGAGGGCAAGCTTCATACCGGAAATGACCAGCAGGTGGGGCTACTCCGAACGCTCCTCAAAAGCATCCCTAATGGGATTTTTGTGCACAGAGCTGTCAAAGAAACAAAGACAGAGTAAGGACGGTCAAATCACCCTCAGAATAATACTGGATTTTCACAAGTTGTACACCATTAGAAAGCCCGTCTTAAGGGCTCTCTCTTCCGTGAGTTTCGTTGAGGTCACCATTTTGTAGGCGAGGCCAGCGTCCTGGAAGTAGGGCTGCCCGAAACTCCACTGTATCACATGCCTACGTCATCGCCAGTGAGAAAAAGCCGGCACAAAAAGGTCCAAAATAAATTCTGTGCTAGGCTTGGAAATAACTCATGAACTAGAAATGCTAGAGAGACTAGATTTGTACCTGACTCTGCCCTGGATATCCCTGCTTCCGAAAATCAAACTTGTAGGGTCGCGGAGGGCAAGCTTCATACCGGAAATGACCAGCAGGTGGGGCTACTCCGAACGCTCCTCAAAAGCATCCCTAATGGGATTTTTGTGCACAGAGCTGTCAAAGAAACAAAGACAGAGTAAGGACGGTCAAATCACCCTCAGAATAATACCGGATTTTCACAAGTTGTACACCATTAGAAAGCCCGTCTCAAGGGCTCTCTCTTCCGTGAGTTTCGTTGAGGTCACCATTTTGTAGGCGAGGCCAGCGTCCTGGAAGTAGGGCTGCCCGAAACTCCACTGTATCACATGCCTACGTCATCGCCAGTGAGAAAAAGCCGGCACAAAAAGGTCCGAAATAAATTCTGTGCTAGGCTTGGAAATAACTCATGAACTAGAAATGCTACAGAGACAAAATTTGTACCTGACTCTGCCCTGGATATCCCTGCTTCCGAAAATCAAACTTGTAGGGTCGCGGAGGGCAAGCTTCATACCGGAAATGACCAGCAGGTGGGGCTACTCCGAACGCTCCTCAAAAGCATCCCTTATGGTATTTTTGTGCACAGAGCTGTCAAAGAAACAAAGACAGAGTAAGGACGGTCAAATCACCCTCAGAATAATACTGGATTTTCACAAGTTGTACACCATTAGAAAGCCCGTCTCAAGGGCTCTCTCTTCCGTGAGTTTCGTTGAGGTCACCATTTTGTAGGCGAGGCCAGCGTCCTGGAAGTAGGGCTGCCCGAAACTCCACTGTATCACATGCCTACGTCATCGCCAGTGAGAAAAAGCCGGCACAAAAAAGTCCGAAATAAATTCTGTGCTAGGCTTGGAAATAACTCATGAACTAGAAATGCTAGAGAGACAAAATTTGTACCTGACTCTGCCCTGGATATGCCTGCTTCCGAAAATCAAACTTGTAGGGTCGCGGAGGGCAAGCTTCATACCGGAAATGACCAGCAGGTGGGGCTACTCCGAACGCTCCTCAAAAGCATCCCTAATGGGATTTTTGTGCACAGAGCTGTCAAAGAAACAAAGACAGAGTAAGGACGGTCAAATCACCCTCAGAATAATACTGGATTTTCACAAGTTGTACACCATTAGAAAGCCCGTCTCAAGGGCTCTCTCTTCCGTGAGTTTCGTTGAGGTCACCATTTTGTAGGCGAGGCCAGCGTCCTGGAAGTAGGGCTGCCCGAAACTCCACTGTATCACATGCCTACGTCATCGCCAGTGAGAAAAAGCCGGCACAAAAAGGTCCGAAATAAATTCTGTGCTAGGCTTGGAAATAACTCATGAACTAGAAATGCTAGAGAGACAAAATTTGTACCTGACTCTGCCCTGGATATCCCTGCTTCCGAAAATCAAACTTGTAGGGTCGCGGAGGGCAAGCTTCATACCGGAAATGACCAGCAGGTGGGGCTACTCCGAACGCTCCTCAAAAGCATCCCTAATGGGATTTTTGTGCACAGAGCTGTCAAAGAAACAAAGACAGAGTAAGGACGGTCAAATCACCCTCAGAATAATACTGGATTTTCACAAGTTGTACACCATTAGAAAGCCCGTCTCAAGGGCTCTCTCTTCCGTGAGTTTCGTTGAGGTCACCATTTTGTAGGCGAGGCCAGCGTCCTGGAAGTAGGGCTGCCCGAAACTCCACTGTATCACATGCCTACGTCATCGCCAGTGAGAAAAAGCCGGCACAAAAAGGTCCAAAATAAATTCTGTGCTAGGCTTGGAAATAACTCATGAACTAGAAATGCTAGAGAGACTAGATTTGTACCTGACTCTGCCCTGGATATCCCTGCTTCCGAAAATCAAACTTGTAGGGTCGCGGAGGGCAAGCTTCATACCGGAAATGACCAGCAGGTGGGGCTACTCCGAACGCTCCTCAAAAGCATCCCTAATGGGATTTTTGTGCACAGAGCTGTCAAAGAAACAAAGACAGAGTAAGGACGGTCAAATCACCCTCAGAATAATACCGGATTTTCACAAGTTGTACACCATTAGAAAGCCCGTCTCAAGGGCTCTCTCTTCCGTGAGTTTCGTTGAGGTCACCATTTTGTAGGCGAGGCCAGCGTCCTGGAAGTAGGGCTGCCCGAAACTCCACTGTATCACATGCCTACGTCATCGCCAGTGAGAAAAAGCCGGCACAAAAAGGTCCGAAATAAATTCTGTGCTAGGCTTGGAAATAACTCATGAACTAGAAATGCTACAGAGACAAAATTTGTACCTGACTCTGCCCTGGATATCCCTGCTTCCGAAAATCAAACTTGTAGGGGCGCGGAGGGCAAGCTTCATACCGGAAATGACCAGCAGGTGGGGCTACTCCGAACGCTCCTCAAAAGCATCCCTAATGGGATTTTTGTGCACAGAGCTGTCAAAGAAACAAAGACAGAGTAAGGACGGTCTAATCACCCTCAGAATAATACTGGATTTTCACAAGTTGTACACCATTAGAAAGCCCGTCTCAAGGGCTCTCTCTTCCGTGAGTTTCGTTGAGGTCACCATTTTGTAGGCGAGGCCAGCGTCCTGGAAGTAGGGCTGCCCGAAACTCCACTGTATCACATGCCTACGTCATCGCCAGTGAGAAAAAGCCGGCACAAAAAGGTCCGAAATAAATTCTGTGCTAGGCTTGGAAATAACTCATGAACTAGAAATGCTAGAGAGACAAAATTTGTACCTGACTCTGCCCTGGATATCCCTGCTTCCGAAAATCAAACTTGTAGGGGCGCGGAGGGCAAGCTTCATACTGGAAATGACCAGCAGGTGGGGCTACTCCGAACGCTCCTCAAAAGCATCCCTAATGGGATTTTTGTGCACAGAGCTGTCAAAGAAACAAAGACAGAGTAAGGACGGTCTAATCACCCTCAGAATAATACTGGATTTTCACAAGTTGTACACCATTAGAAAGCCCGTCTCAAGGGCTCTCTCTTCCGTGAGTTTCGTTGAGGTCACCATTTTGTAGGCGAGGCCAGCGTCCTGGAAGTAGGGCTGCCCGAAACTCCACTGTATCACATGCCTACGTCATCGCCAGTGAGAAAAAGCCGGCACAAAAAGGTCCGAAATAAATTCTGTGCTAGGCTTGGAAATAACTCATGAACTAGAAATGCTAGAGAGACAAAATTTGTACCTGACTCTGCCCTGGATATCCCTGCTTCCGAAAATCAAACTTGTAGGGTCGCGGAGGGCAAGCTTCATACCGGAAATGACCAGCAGGTGGGGCTACTCCGAACGCTCCTCAAAAGCATCCCTAATGGGATTTTTGTGCACAGAGCTGTCAAAGAAACAAAGACAGAGTAAGGACGGTCAAATCACCCTCAGAATAATACTGGATTTTCACAAGTTGTACACCATTAGAAAGCCCGTCTCAAGGGCTCTCTCTTCCGTGAGTTTCGTTGAGGTCACCATTTTGTAGGCGAGGCCAGCGTCCTGGAAGTAGGGCTGCCCGAAACACCACTGTATCACATGCCTACGTCATCGCCAGTGAGAAAAAGCCGGCACAAAAAGGTCCGAAATAAATTCTGTGCTAGGCTTGGAAATAACTCATGAACTAGAAATGCTACAGAGACAAAATTTGTACCTGACTCTGCCCTGGATATCCCTGCTTCCGAAAATCAAACTTGTAGGGTCGCGGAGGGCAAGCTTCATACCGGAAATGACCAGCAGGTGGGGCTACTCCGAACGCTCCTCAAAAGCATCCCTTATGGTATTTTTGTGCACAGAGCTGTCAAAGAAACAAAGACAGAATAAGGACGGTCAAATCACCCTCAGAATAATACTGGATTTTCACAAGTTGTACACCATTAGAAAGCCCGTCTCAAGGGCTCTCTCTTCCGTGAGTTTCGTTGAGGTCACCATTTTGTAGGCGAGGCCAGCGTCCTGGAAGTAGGGCTGCCCGAAACTCCACTGTATCACATGCCTACGTCATCGCCAGTGAGAAAAAGCCGGCACAAAAAGGTCCGAAATAAATTCTGTGCTAGGCTTGGAAATAACTCATGAACTAGAAATGCTAGAGAGACAAAATTTGTACCTGACTCTGCCCTGGATATCCCTGCTTCCGAAAATCAAACTTGTAGGGTCGCGGAGGGCAAGCTTCATACCGGAAATGACCAGCAGGTGGGGCTTCTCCGAACGCTCCTCAAAAGCATCCCTTATGGTATTTTTGTGCACAGAGCTGTCAAAGAAACAAAGACAGAGTAAGGACGGTCAAATCACCCTCAGAATAATACTGGATTTTCACAAGTTGTACACCATTAGAAAGCCCGTCTCAAGGGCTCTCTCTTCCGTGAGTTTCGTTGAGGTCACCATTTTGTAGGCGAGGCCAGCGTCCTGGAAGTAGGGCTGCCCGAAACTCCACTGTATCACATGCCTACGTCATCGCCAGTGAGAAAAAGCCGGCACAAAAAGGTCCGAAATAAATTCTGTGCTAGGCTTGGAAATAACTCATGAACTAGAAATGCTAGAGAGACAAAATTTGTACCTGACTCTGCCCTGGATATCCCTGCTTCCGAAAATCAAACTTGTAGGGTCGCGGAGGGCAAGCTTCATACCGGAAATGACCAGCAGGTGGGGCTACTCCGAACGCTCCTCAAAAGCATCCCTAATGGGATTTTTGTGCACAGAGCTGTCAAAGAAACAAAGACAGAGTAAGGACGGTCAAATCACCCTCAGAATAATACTGGATTTTCACAAGTTGTACACCATTAGAAAGCCCGTCTCAAGGGCTCTCTCTTCCGTGAGTTTCGTTGAGGTCACCATTTTGTAGGCGAGGCCAGCGTCCTGGAAGTAGGGCTGCCCGAAACTCCACTGTATCACATGCCTACGTCATCGCCAGTGAGAAAAAGCCGGCACAAAAAGGTCCGAAATAAATTCTGTGCTAGGCTTGGAAATAACTCATGAACTAGAAATGCTAGAGAGACAAAATTTGTACCTGACTCTGCCCTGGATATCCTTGCTTCCGAAAATCAAACTTGTAGGGTCGCGGAGGGCAAGCTTCATACCGGAAATGACCAGCAGGTGGGGCTACTCCGAACGCTCCTCAAAAGCATCCCTAATGGGATTTTTGTGCACAGAGCTGTCAAAGAAACAAAGACAGAGTAAGGACGGTCAAATCACCCTCAGAATAATACTGGATTTTCACAAGTTGTACACCATTAGAAAGCCCGTCTCAAGGGCTCTCTCTTCCGTGAGTTTCGTTGAGGTCACCATTTTGTAGGCGAGGCCAGCGTCCTGGAAGTAGGGCTGCCCGAAACTCCACTGTATCACATGCCTACGTCATCGCCAGTGAGAAAAAGCCGGCACAAAAAGGTCCGAAATAAATTCTGTGCTAGGCTTGGAAATAACTCATGAACTAGAAATGCTAGAGAGACAAAATTTGTACCTGACTCTGCCCTGGATATCCCTGCTTCCGAAAATCAAACTTGTAGGGTCGCGGAGGGCAAGCTTCATACCGGAAATGACCAGCAGGTGGGGCTACTCCGAACGCTCCTCAAAAGCATCCCTAATGGGATTTTTGTGCACAGAGCTGTCAAAGAAACAAAGACAGAGTAAGGACGGTCAAATCACCCTCAGAATAATACTGGATTTTCACAAGTTGTACACCATTAGAAAGCCCGTCTCAAGGGCTCTCTCTTCCGTGAGTTTCGTTGAGGTCACCATTTTGTAGGCGAGGCCAGCGTCCTGGAAGTAGGGCTGCCCGAAACTCCACTGTATCACATGCCTACGTCATCGCCAGTGAGAAAAAGCCGGCACAAAAAGGTCCGAAATAAATTCTGTGCTAGGCTTGGAAATAACTCATGAACTAGAAATGCTAGAGAGACAAAATTTGTACCTGACTCTGCCCTGGATATCCCTGCTTCCGAAAATCAAACTTGTAGGGTCGCGGAGGGCAAGCTTCATACCGAAAATGACCAGCAGGTGGGGCTACTCCGAACGCTCCTCAAAAGCATCCCTTATGGTATTTTTGTGCACAGAGCTGTCAAAGAAACAAAGACAGAGTAAGGACGGTCAAATCACCCTCAGAATAATACTGGATTTTCACAAGTTGTACACCAGTAGAAAGCCCGTCTCAAGGGCTCTCTCTTCCGTGAGTTTCGTTGAGGTCACCATTTTGTAGGCGAGGCCAGCGTCCTGGAAGTAGGGCTGCCCGAAACTCCACTGTATCACATGCCTACGTCATCGCCAGTGAGAAAAAGCCGGCACAAAAAAGTCCGAAATAAATTCTGTGCTAGGCTTGGAAATAACTCATGAACTAGAAATGCTAGAGAGACAAAATTTGTACCTGACTCTGCCCTGGATATCCCTGCTTCCGAAAATCAAACTTGTAGGGTCGCGGAGGGCAAGCTTCATACCGAAAATGACCAGCAGGTGGGGCTACTCCGAACGCTCCTCAAAAGCATCCCTTATGGTATTTTTGTGCACAGAGCTGTCAAAGAAACAAAGACAGAGTAAGGACGGTCAAATCACCCTCAGAATAATACTGGATTTTCACAAGTTGTACACCATTAGAAAGCCCGTCTCAAGGGCTCTCTCTTCCGTGAGTTTCGTTGAGGTCACCATTTTGTAGGCGAGGCCAGCGTCCTGGAAGTAGGGCTGCCCGAAACTCCACTGTATCACATGCCTACGTCATCGCCAGTGAGAAAAAGCCGGCACAAAAAAGTCCGAAATAAATTCTGTGCTAGGCTTGGAAATAACTCATGAACTAGAAATGCTAGAGAGACAAAATTTGTACCTGACTCTGCCCTGGATATCCCTGCTTCCGAAAATCAAACTTGTAGGGTCGCGGAGGGCAAGCTTCATACCGGAAATGACCAGCAGGTGGGGCTACTCCGAACGCTCCTCAAAAGCATCCCTAATGGGATTTTTGTGCACAGAGCTGTCAAAGAAACAAAGACAGAGTAAGGACGGTCAAATCACCCTCAGAATAATACTGGATTTTCACAAGTTGTACACCATTAGAAAGCCCGTCTCAAGGGCTCTCTCTTCCGTGAGTTTCGTTGAGGTCACCATTTTGTAGGCGAGGCCAGCGTCCTGGAAGTAGGGCTGCCCGAAACTCCACTGTATCACATGCCTACGTCATCGCCAGTGAGAAAAAGCCGGCACAAAAAGGTCCGAAATAAATTCTGTGCTAGGCTTGGAAATAACTCATGAACTAGAAATGCTAGAGAGACAAAATTTGTACCTGACTCTGCCCTGGATATCCCTGCTTCCGAAAATCAAACTTGTAGGGTCGCGGAGGGCAAGCTTCATACCGGAAATGACCAGCAGGTGGGGCTACTCCGAACGCTCCTCAAAAGCATCCCTAATAGGATTTTTGTGCACAGAGCTGTCAAAGAAACAAAGACAGAGTAAGGACGGTCAAATCACCCTCAGAATAATACTGGATTTTCACAAGTTGTACACCATTAGAAAGCCCGTCTCAAGGGCTCTCTCTTCCGTGAGTTTCGTTGAGGTCACCATTTTGTAGGCGAGGCCAGCGTCCTGGAAGTAGGGCTGCCCGAAACTCCACTGTATCACATGCCTACGTCATCGCCAGTGAGAAAAAGCCGGCACAAAAAGGTCCGAAATAAATTCTGTGCTAGGCTTGGAAATAACTCATGAACTAGAAATGCTAGAGAGACAAAATTTGTACCTGACTCTGCCCTGGATATCCCTGCTTCCGAAAATCAAACTTGTAGGGTCGCGGAGGGCAAGCTTCATACCGGAAATGACCAGCAGGTGGGGCTACTCCGAACGCTCCTCAAAAGCATCCCTAATGGGATTTTTGTGCACAGAGCTGTCAAAGAAACAAAGACAGAGTAAGGACGGTCAAATCACCCTCAGAATAATACTGGATTTTCACAAGTTGTACACCATTAGAAAGCCCGTCTCAAGGGCTCTCTCTTCCGTGAGTTTCGTTGAGGTCACCATTTTGTAGGCGAGGCCAGCGTCCTGGAAGTAGGGCTGCCCGAAACTCCACTGTATCACATGCCTACGTCATCGCCAGTGAGAAAAAGCCGGCACAAAAAGGTCCGAAATAAATTCTGTGCTAGGCTTGGAAATAACTCATGAACTAGAAATGCTAGAGAGACAAAATTTGTACCTGACTCTGCCCTGGATATCCCTGCTTCCGAAAATCAAACTTGTAGGGTCGCGGAGGGCAAGCTTCATACCGGAAATGACCAGCAGGTGGGGCTACTCCGAACGCTCCTCAAAAGCATCCCTAATGGGATTTTTTTGCACAGAGCTGTCAAAGAAACAAAGACAGAGTAAGGACGGTCAAATCACCCTCAGAATAATACTGGATTTTCACAAGTTGTACACCATTAGAAAGCCCGTCTCAAGGGCGCTCTCTTCCGTGAGTTTCGTTGAGGTCACCATTTTGTAGGCGAGGCCAGCGTCCTGGAAGTAGGGCTGCCCGAAACTCCACTGTATCACATGCCTACGTCATCGCCAGTGAGAAAAAGCCGGCACAAAAAGGTCCGAAATAAATTCTGTGCTAGGCTTGGAAATAACTCATGAACTAGAAATGCTAGAGAGACAAAATTTGTACCTGACTCTGCCCTGGATATCCCTGCTTCCGAAAATCAAACTTGTAGGGTCGCGGAGGGCAAGCTTCATACCGGAAATGACCAGCAGGTGGGGCTACTCCGAACGCTCCTCAAAAGCATCCCTAATGGGATTTTTGTGCACAGAGCTGTCAAAGAAACAAAGACAGAGTAAGGACGGTCAAATCACCCTCAGAATAATACTGGATTTTCACAAGTTGTACACCATTAGAAAGCCCGTCTCAAGGGCTCTCTCTTCCGTGAGTTTCGTTGAGGTCACCATTTTGTAGGCGAGGCCAGCGTCCTGGAAGTAGGGCTGCCCGAAACTCCACTGTATCACATGCCTACGTCATCGCCAGTGAGAAAAAGCCGGCACAAAAAGGTCCGAAATAAATTCTGTGCTAGGCTTGGAAATAACTCATGAACTAGAAATGCTAGAGAGACAAAATTTGTACCTGACTCTGCCCTGGATATCCCTGCTTCCGAAAATCAAACTTGTAGGGTCGCGGAGGGCAAGCTTCATACCGGAAATGACCAGCAGGTGGGGCTACTCCGAACGCTCCTCAAAAGCATCCCTAATGGGATTTTTGTGCACAGAGCTGTCAAAGAAACAAAGACAGAGTAAGGACGGTCAAATCACCCTCAGAATAATACTGGATTTTCACAAGTTGTACACCATTAGAAAGCCCGTCTCAAGGGCTCTCTCTTCCGTGAGTTTCGTTGAGGTCACCATTTTGTAGGCGAGGCCAGCGTCCTGGAAGTAGGGCTGCCCGAAACTCCACTGTATCACATGCCTACGTCATCGCCAGTGAGAAAAAGCCGGCACAAAAAGGTCCGAAATAAATTCTGTGCTAGGCTTGGAAATAACTCATGAACTAGAAATGCTAGAGAGACAAAATTTGTACCTGACTCTGCCCTGGATATCCCTGCTTCCGAAAATCAAACTTGTAGGGTCGCGGAGGGCAAGCTTCATACCGGAAATGACCAGCAGGTGGGGCTACTCCGAACGCTCCTCAAAAGCATCCCTAATGGGATTTTTGTGCACAGAGCTGTCAAAGAAACAAAGACAGAGTAAGGACGGTCAAATCACCCTCAGAATAATACTGGATTTTCACAAGTTGTACACCATTAGAAAGCCCGTCTCAAGGGCTCTCTCTTCCGTGAGTTTCGTTGAGGTCACCATTTTGTAGGCGAGGCCAGCGTCCTGGAAGTAGGGCTGCCCGAAACTCCACTGTATCACATGCCTACGTCATCGCCAGTGAGAAAAAGCCGGCACAAAAAGGTCCGAAATAAATTCTGTGCTAGGCTTGGAAATAACTCATGAACTAGAAATGCTAGAGAGACAAAATTTGTACCTGACTCTGCCCTGGATATCCCTGCTTCCGAAAATCAAACTTGTAGGGTCGCGGAGGGCAAGCTTCATACCGGAAATGACCAGCAGGTGGGGCTACTCCGAACGCTCCTCAAATGCATCCCTAATGGGATTTTTGTGCACAGAGCTGTCAAAGAAACAAAGACAGAGTAAGGACGGTCAAATCACCCTCAGAATAATACTGGATTTTCACAAGTTGTACACCATTAGAAAGCCCGTCTCAAGGGCTCTCTCTTCCGTGAGTTTCGTTGAGGTCACCATTTTGTAGGCGAGGCCAGCGTCCTGGAAGTAGGGCTGCCCGAAACTCCACTGTATCACATGCCTACGTCATCGCCAGTGAGAAAAAGCCGGCACAAAAAGGTCCGAAATAAATTCTGTGCTAGGCTTGGAAATAACTCATGAACTAGAAATGCTAGAGAGACAAAATTTGTACCTGACTCTGCCCTGGATATCCCTGCTTCCGAAAATCAAACTTGTAGGGTCGCGGAGGGCAAGCTTCATACCGGAAATGACCAGCAGGTGGGGCTACTCCGAACGCTCCTCAAAAGCATCCCTAATGGGATTTTTGTGCACAGAGCTGTCAAAGAAACAAAGACAGAGTAAGGACGGTCAAATCACCCTCAGAATAATACTGGATTTTCACAAGTTGTACACCATTAGAAAGCCCGTCTCAAGGGCTCTCTCTTCCGTGAGTTTCGTTGAGGTCACCATTTTGTAGGCGAGGCCAGCGTCCTGGAAGTAGGGCTGCCCGAAACTCCACTGTATCACATGCCTACGTCATCGCCAGTGAGAAAAAGCCGGCAAAAAAAGGTCCGAAATAAATTCTGTGCTAGGCTTGGAAATAACTCATGAACTAGAAATGCTAGAGAGACAAAATTTGTACCTGACTCTGCCCTGGATATCCCTGCTTCCGAAAATCAAACTTGTAGGGTCGCGGAGGGCAAGCTTCATACCGGAAATGACCAGCAGGTGGGGCTACTCCGAACGCTCCTCAAAAGCATCCCTAATGGGATTTTTGTGCACAGAGCTGTCAAAGAAACAAAGACAGAGTAAGGACGGTCAAATCACCCTCAGAATAATACTGGATTTTCACAAGTTGTACACCATTAGAAAGCCCGTCTCAAGGGCTCTCTCTTCCGTGAGTTTCGTTGAGGTCACCATTTTGTAGGCGAGGCCAGCGTCCTGGAAGTAGGGCTGCCCGAAACTCCACTGTATCACATGCCTACGTCATCGCCAGTGAGAAAAAGCCGGCACAAAAAGGTCCGAAATAAATTCTGTGCTAGGCTTGGAAATAACTCATGAACTAGAAATGCTAGAGAGACAAAATTTGTACCTGACTCTGCCCTGGATATCCCTGCTTCCGAAAATCAAACTTGTAGGGTCGCGGAGGGCAAGCTTCATACCGGAAATGACCAGCAGGTGGGGCTACTCCGAACGCTCCTCAAAAGCATCCCTAATGGGATTTTTGTGCACAGAGCTGTCAAAGAAACAAAGACAGAGTAAGGACGGTCAAATCACCCTCAGAATAATACTGGATTTTCACAAGTTGTACACCATTAGATAGCCCGTCTCAAGGGCTCTCTCTTCCGTGAGTTTCGTTGAGGTCACCATTTTGTAGGCGAGGCCAGCGTCCTGGAAGTAGGGCTCAAAAGCATCCCTAATGGGATTTTTGTGCACAGAGCTGTCAAAGAAACAAAGACAGAGTAAGGACGGTCAAATCACCCTCAGAATAATACTGGATTTTCACAAGTTATACACCATTAGAAAGCCCGTCTCAAGGGCTCTCTCTTCCGTGAGTTTCGTTGAGGTCACCATTTTGTAGGCGAGGCCAGCGTCCTGGAAGTAGGGCTGCCCGAAACTCCACTGTATCACATGCCTACGTCGTCGCCAGTGAGAAAAAGCCGGCACAAAAAAGTCCGAAATAAATTCTGTGCTAGGCTTGGAAATAACTCATGAACTAGAAAGTCTAGAGAGACAAAATTTGTACCTGACTCTGCCCTGGATATCCCTGCTTCCGAAAATCAAACTTGTAGGGTCGCGGAGGGCAAGCTTCATACCGGAAATGACCAGCAGGTGGGGCTACTCCGAACGCTCCTCAAAAGCATCCCTAATGGGATTTTTGTGCACAGAGCTGTCAAAGAAACAAAGACAGAGTAAGGACGGTCAAATCACCCTCAGAATAATACTGGATTTTCACAAGTTGTACACCATTAGAAAGCCCGTCTCAAGGGCTCTCTCTTCCGTGAGTTTCGTTGAGGTCACCATTTTGTAGGCGAGGCCAGCGTCCTGGAAGTAGGGCTGCCCGAAACTCCACTGTATCACATGCCTACGTCATCGCCAGTGAGAAAAAGCCGGCACAAAAAGGTCCGAAATAAATTCTGTGCTAGGCTTTGAAATAACTCATGAACTAGAAATGCTAGAGAGACAAAATTTGTACCTGACTCTGCCCTGGATATCCCTGCTTCCGAAAATCAAACTTGTAGTGTCGCGGAGGGCAAGCTTCATACCGGAAATGACCAGCAGGTGGGGCTACTCCGAACGCTCCTCAAAAGCATCCCTAATGGGATTTTTGTGCACAGAGCTGTCAAAGAAACAAAGACAGAGTAAGGACGGTCAAATCACCCTCAGAATAATACTGGATTTTCACAAGTTGTACACCATTAGAAAGCCTGTCTCAAGGGCTCTCTCTTCCGTGAGTTTCGTTGAGGTCACCATTTTGTAGGCGAGGCCAGCGTCCTGGAAGTAGGGCTGCCCGAAACTCCACTGTATCACATGCCTACGTCATCGCCAGTGAGAAAAAGCCGGCACAAAAAGGTCCGAAATAAATTCTGTGCTAGGCTTGGAAATAACTCATGAACTAGAAATGCTAGAGAGACAAAATTTGTACCTGACTCTGCCCTGGATATCCCTGCTTCCGAAAATCAAACTTGTAGGGTCGCGGAGGGCAAGCTTCATACCGGAAATGACCAGCAGGTGGGGCTACTCCGAACGCTCCTCAAAAGCATCCCTAATGGGATTTTTGTGCACAGAGCTGTCAAAGAAACAAAGACAGAGTAAGGACGGTCAAATCACCCTCAGAATAATACTGGATTTTCACAAGTTGTACACCATTAGAAAGCCCGTCTCAAGGGCTCTCTCTTCCGTGAGTTTCGTTGAGGTCACCATTTTGTAGGAGAGGCCAGCGTCCTGGAAGTAGGGCTGCCCGAAACTCCACTGTATCACATGCCTACGTCATCGCCAGTGAGAAAAAGCCGGCACAAAAAGGTCCGAAATAAATTCTGTGCTAGGCTTGGAAATAACTCATGAACTAGAAATGCTAGAGAGACAAAATTTGTACCTGACTCTGCCCTGGATATCCCTGCTTCCGAAAATCAAACTTGTAGGGTCGCGGAGGGCAAGCTTCATACCGGAAATGACCAGCAGGTGGGGCTACTCCGAACGCTCCTCAAAAGCATCCCTAATGGGATTTTTGTGCACAGAGCTGTCAAAGAAACAAAGACAGAGTAAGGACGGTCAAATCACCCTCAGAATAATACTGGATTTTCACAAGTTGTACACCATTAGATAGCCCGTCTCAAGGGCTCTCTCTTCCGTGAGTTTCGTTGAGGTCACCATTTTGTAGGCGAGGCCAGCGTCCTGGAAGTAGGGCTCAAAAGCATCCCTAATGGGATTTTTGTGCACAGAGCTGTCAAAGAAACAAAGACAGAGTAAGGACGGTCAAATCACCCTCAGAATAATACTGGATTTTCACAAGTTATACACCATTAAAAAGCCCGTCTCAAGGGCTCTCTCTTCCGTGAGTTTCGTTGAGGTCACCATTTTGTAGGCGAGGCCAGCGTCCTGGAAGTAGGGCTGCCCGAAACTCCACTGTATCACATGCCTACGTCATCGCCAGTGAGACTGGATTTTCACAAGTTGTACACCATTAGATAGCCCGTCTCAAGGGCTCTCTCTTCCGTGAGTTTCGTTGAGGTCACCATTTTGTAGGCGAGGCCAGCGTCCTGGAAGTAGGGCTCAAAAGCATCCCTAATGGGATTTTTGTGCACAGAGCTGTCAAAGAAACAAAGACAGAGTAAGGACGGTCAAATCACCCTCAGAATAATACTGGATTTTCACAAGTTATACACCATTAAAAAGCCCGTCTCAAGGGCTCTCTCTTCCGTGAGTTTCGTTGAGGTCACCATTTTGTAGGCGAGGCCAGCGTCCTGGAAGTAGGGCTGCCCGAAACTCCACTGTATCACATGCCTACGTCATCGCCAGTGAGAAAAAGCCGGCACAAAAAGGTCCGAAATAAATTCTGTGCTAGGCTTGGAAATAACTCATGAACTAGAAATGCTAGAGAGACAAAATTTGTACCTGACTCTGCCCTGGATATCCCTGCTTCCGAAAATCAAACTTGTAGGGTCGCGGAGGGCAAGCTTCATACCGGAAATGACCAGCAGGTGGGGCTACTCCGAACGCTCCTCAAAAGCATCCCTAATGGGATTTTTGTGCACAGAGCTGTCAAAGAAACAAAGACAGAGTAAGGACGGTCAAATCACCCTCAGAATAATACTGGATTTTCACAAGTTGTACACCATTAGAAAGCCCGTCTCAAGGGCTCTCTCTTCCGTGAGTTTCGTTGAGGTCACCATTTTGTAGGCGAGGCCAGCGTCCTGGAAGTAGGGCTGCCCGAAACTCCACTGTATCACATGCCTACGTCATCGCCAGTGAGAAAAAGCCGGCACAAAAAGGTCCGAAATAAATTCTGTGCTAGGCTTGGAAATAACTCATGAACTAGAAATGCTAGAGAGACAAAATTTGTACCTGACTCTGCCCTGGATATCCCTGCTTCCGAAAATCAAACTTGTAGGGTCGCGGAGGGCAAGCTTCATACCGGAAATGACCAGCAGGTGGGGCTACTCCGAACGCTCCTCAAATGCATCCCTAATGGGATTTTTGTGCACAGAGCTGTCAAAGAAACAAAGACAGAGTAAGGACGGTCAAATCACCCTCAGAATAATACTGGATTTTCACAAGTTGTACACCATTAGAAAGCCCGTCTCAAGGGCTCTCTCTTCCGTGAGTTTCGTTGAGGTCACCATTTTGTAGGCGAGGCCAGCGTCCTGGAAGTAGGGCTGCCCGAAACTCCACTGTATCACATGCCTACGTCATCGCCAGTGAGAAAAAGCCGGCACAAAAAGGTCCGAAATAAATTCTGTGCTAGGCTTGGAAATAACTCATGAACTAGAAATGCTAGAGAGACAAAATTTGTACCTGATCTGCCCTGGATATCCCTGCTTCCGAAAATCAAACTTGTAGGGTCGCGGAGGGCAAGCTTCATACCGGAAATGACCAGCAGGTGGGGCTACTCCGAACGCTCCTCAAAAGCATCCCTAATGGGATTTTTGTGCACAGAGCTGTCAAAGAAACAAAGACAGAGTAAGGACGGTCAAATCACCCTCAGAATAATACTGGATTTTCACAAGTTGTACACCATTAGAAAGCCCGTCTCAAGGGCTCTCTCTTCCGTGAGTTTCGTTGAGGTCACCATTTTGTAGGAGAGGCCAGCGTCCTGGAAGTAGGGCTGCCCGAAACTCCACTGTATCACATGCCTACGTCATCGCCAGTGAGAAAAAGCCGGCACAAAAAGGTCCGAAATAAATTCTGTGCTAGGCTTGGAAATAACTCATGAACTAGAAATGCTAGAGAGACAAAATTTGTACTTGACTCTGCCCTGGATATCCCTGCTTCCGAAAATCAAACTTGTAGGGTCGCGGAGGGCAAGCTTCATACCGGAAATGACCAGCAGGTGGGGCTACTCCGAACGCTCCTCAAAAGCATCCCTAATGGGATTTTTGTGCACAGAGCTGTCAAAGAAACAAAGACAGAGTAAGGACGGTCAAATCACCCTCAGAATAATACTGGATTTTCACAAGTTGTACACCATTAGATAGCCCGTCTCAAGGGCTCTCTCTTCCGTGAGTTTCGTTGAGGTCACCATTTTGTAGGCGAGGCCAGCGTCCTGGAAGTAGGGCTCAAAAGCATCCCTAATGGGATTTTTGTGCACAGAGCTGTCAAAGAAACAAAGACAGAGTAAGGACGGTCAAATCACCCTCAGAATAATACTGGATTTTCACAAGTTATACACCATTAAAAAGCCCGTCTCAAGGGCTCTCTCTTCCGTGAGTTTCGTTGAGGTCACCATTTTGTAGGCGAGGCCAGCGTCCTGGAAGTAGGGCTGCCCGAAACTCCACTGTATCACATGCCTACGTCATCGCCAGTGAGAAAAAGCCGGCACAAAAAGGTCCGAAATAAATTCTGTGCTAGGCTTGGAAATAACTCATGAACTAGAAATGCTAGAGAGACAAAATTTGTACCTGACTCTGCCCTGGATATCTCTGCTTCCGAAAATCAAACTTGTAGGGTCGCGGAGGGCAAGCTTCATACCGGAAATAACCAGCAGGTGGGGCTACTCCGAACGCTCCTCAAATGCATCCCAAATGGGATTTTTGTGCACAGAGCTGTCAAAGAAACAAAGACAGAGTAAGGACGGTCAAATCACCCTCAGAATAATACTGGATTTTCACAAGTTGTACACCATTAGAAAGCCCGTCTCAAGGGCTCTCTCTTCCGTGAGTTTCGTTGAGGTCACCATTTTGTAGGCGAGGCCAGCGTCCTGGAAGTAGGGCTCAAAAGCATCCCTAATGGGATTTTTGTGCACAGAGCTGTCAAAGAAACAAAGACAGAGTAAGGACGGTCAAATCACCCTCAGAATAATACTGGATTTTCACAAGTTATACACCATTAGAAAGCCCGTCTCAAGGGCTCTCTCTTCCGTGAGTTTCGTTGAGGTCACCATTTTGTAGGCGAGGCCAGCGTCCTGGAAGTAGGGCTGCCCGAAACTCCACTGTATCACATGCCTACGTCATCGCCAGTGAGAAAAAGCCGGCACAAAAAGGTCCGAAATAAATTCTGTGCTAGGCTTGGAAATAACTCATGAACTAGAAATGCTAGAGAGACAAAATTTGTACCTGACTCTGCCCTGGATATCCCTGCTTCCGAAAATCAAACTTGTAGGGTCGCGGAGGGCAAGCTTCATACCGGAAATGACCAGCAGGTGGGGCTACTCCGAACGCTCCTCAAATGCATCCCTAATGGGATTTTTGTGCACAGAGCTGTCAAAGAAACAAAGACAGAGTAAGGACGGTCAAATCACCCTCAGAATAATACTGGATTTTCACAAGTTGTACACCATTAGAAAGCCCGTCTCAAGGGCTCTCTCTTCCGTGAGTTTCGTTGAGGTCACCATTTTGTAGGAGAGGCCAGCGTCCTGGAAGTAGGGCTGCCCGAAACTCCACTGTATCACATGCCTACGTCATCGCCAGTGAGAAAAAGCCGGCACAAAAAGGTCCGAAATAAATTCTGTGCTAGGCTTGGAAATAACTCATGAACTAGAAATGCTAGAGAGACAAAATTTGTACCTGATCTGCCCTGGATATCCCTGCTTCCGAAAATCAAACTTGTAGGGTCGCGGAGGGCAAGCTTCATACCGGAAATGACCAGCAGGTGCGGCTACTCCGAACGCTCCTCAAAAGCATCCCTAATGGGATTTTTGTGCACAGAGCTGTCAAAGAAACAAAGACAGAGTAAGGACGGTCAAATCACCCTCAGAATAATACTGGATTTTCACAAGTTGTACACCATTAGAAAGCCCGTCTCAAGGGCTCTCTCTTCCGTGAGTTTCGTTGAGGTCACCATTTTGTAGGAGAGGCCAGCGTCCTGGAAGTAGGGCTGCCCGAAACTCCACTGTATCACATGCCTACGTCATCGCCAGTGAGAAAAAGCCGGCACAAAAAGGTCCGAAATAAATTCTGTGCTAGGCTTGGAAATAACTCATGAACTAGAAATGCTAGAGAGACAAAATTTGTACCTGACTCTGCCCTGGATATCCCTGCTTCCGAAAATCAAACTTGTAGGGTCGCGGAGGGCAAGCTTCATACCGGAAATGACCAGCAGGTGGGGCTACTCCGAACGCTCCTCAAAAGCATCCCTAATGGGATTTTTGTGCACAGAGCTGTCAAAGAAACAAAGACAGAGTAAGGACGGTCAAATCACCCTCAGAATAATACTGGATTTTCACAAGTTGTACACCATTAGATAGCCCGTCTCAAGGGCTCTCTCTTCCGTGAGTTTCGTTGAGGTCACCATTTTGTAGGCGAGGCCAGCGTCCTGGAAGTAGGGCTCAAAAGCATCCCTAATGGGATTTTTGTGCACAGAGCTGTCAAAGAAACAAAGACAGAGTAAGGACGGTCAAATCACCCTCAGAATAATACTGGATTTTCACAAGTTATACACCATTAAAAAGCCCGTCTCAAGGGCTCTCTCTTCCGTGAGTTTCGTTGAGGTCACCATTTTGTAGGCGAGGCCAGCGTCCTGGAAGTAGGGCTGCCCGAAACTCCACTGTATCACATGCCTACGTCATCGCCAGTGAGAAAAAGCCGGCACAAAAAGGTCCGAAATAAATTCTGTGCTAGGCTTGGAAATAACTCATGAACTAGAAATGCTAGAGAGACAAAATTTGTACCTGACTCTGCCCTGGATATCTCTGCTTCCGAAAATCAAACTTGTAGGGTCGCGGAGGGCAAGCTTCATACCGGAAATAACCAGCAGGTGGGGCTACTCCGAACGCTCCTCAAATGCATCCCAAATGGGATTTTTGTGCACAGAGCTGTCAAAGAAACAAAGACAGAGTAAGGACGGTCAAATCACCCTCAGAATAATACTGGATTTTCACAAGTTGTACACCATTAGAAAGCCCGTCTCAAGGGCTCTCTCTTCCGTGAGTTTCGTTGAGGTCACCATTTTGTAGGCGAGGCCAGCGTCCTGGAAGTAGGGCTCAAAAGCATCCCTAATGGGATTTTTGTGCACAGAGCTGTCAAAGAAACAAAGACAGAGTAAGGACGGTCAAATCACCCTCAGAATAATACTGGATTTTCACAAGTTATACACCATTAGAAAGCCCGTCTCAAGGGCTCTCTCTTCCGTGAGTTTCGTTGAGGTCACCATTTTGTAGGCGAGGCCAGCGTCCTGGAAGTAGGGCTGCCCGAAACTCCACTGTATCACATGCCTACGTCATCGCCAGTGAGAAAAAGCCGGCACAAAAAGGTCCGAAATAAATTCTGTGCTAGGCTTGGAAATAACTCATGAACTAGAAATGCTAGAGAGACAAAATTTGTACCTGACTCTGCCCTGGATATCTCTGCTTCCGAAAATCAAACTTGTAGGGTCGCGGAGGGCAAGCTTCATACCGGAAATGACCAGCAGGTGGGGCTACTCCGAACGCTCCTCAAAAGCATCCCTAATGGGATTTTTGTGCACAGAGCTGTCAAAGAAACAAAGACAGAGTAAGGACGGTCAAATCACCCTCAGAATAATACTGGATTTTCACAAGTTGTACACCATTAGAAAGCCCGTCTCAAGGGCTCTCTCTTCCGTGAGTTTCGTTGAGGTCACCATTTTGTAGGCGAGGCCAGCGTCCTGGAAGTAGGGCTGCCCGAAACTCCACTGTATCACATGCCTACGTCATCGCCAGTGAGAAAAAGCCGCCACAAAAAGGTCCGAAATAAATTCTGTGCTAGGCTTGGAAATAACTCATGAACTAGAAATGCTAGAGAGACAAAATTTGTACCTGACTCTGCCCTGGATATCCCTGCTTCCGAAAATCAAACTTGTAGGGTCGCGGAGGGCAAGCTTCATACCGGAAATGACCAGCAGGTGGGGCTACTCCGAACGCTCCTCAAATGCATCCCTAATGGGATTTTTGTGCACAGAGCTGTCAAAGAAACAAAGACAGAGTAAGGACGGTCAAATCACCCTCAGAATAATACTGGATTTTCACAAGTTGTACACCATTAGAAAGCCCGTCTCAAGGGCTGTCTCTTCCGTGAGTTTCGTTGAGGTCACCATTTTGTAGGCGAGGCCAGCGTCCTGGAAGTAGGGCTGCCCGAAACTCCACTGTATCACATGCCTACGTCATCGCCAGTGAGAAAAAGCCGGCACAAAAAGGTCCGAAATAAATTCTGTGCTAGGCTTGGAAATAACTCATGAACTAGAAATGCTAGAGAGACAAAATTCGTACCTGACTCTGCCCTGGATATCCCTGCTTCCGAAAATCAAACTTGTAGGGTCGCGGAGGGCAAGCTTCATACCGGAAATGACCAGCAGGTGGGGCTACTCCGAACGCTCCTCAAAAGCATCCCTAATGGGATTTTTGTGCACAGAGCTGTCAAAGAAACAAAGACAGAGTAAGGACGGTCAAATCACCCTCAGAATAATACTGGATTCTCACAAGTTGTACACCATTAGAAAGCCCGTCTCAAGGGCTCTCTCTTCCGTGAGTTTCGTTGAGGTCACCATTTTGTAGGCGAGGCCAGCGTCCTGGAAGTAGGGCTGCCCGAAACTCCACTGTATCACATGCCTACGTCATCGCCAGTGAGAAAAAGCCGGCACAAAAAGGTCCGAAATAAATTCTGTGCTAGGCTTGGAAATAACTCATGAACTAGAAATGCTAGAGAGACAAAATTTGTACCTGACTCTGCCCTGGATATCCCTGCTTCCGAAAATCAAACTTGTAGGGTCGCGGAGGGCAAGCTTCATACCGGAAATGACCAGCAGGTGGGGCTACTCCGAACGCTCCTCAAAAGCATCCCTAATGGGATTTTTGTGCACAGAGCTGTCAAAGAAACAAAGACAGAGTAAGGACGGTCAAATCACCCTCAGAATAATACTGGATTTTCACAAGTTGTACACCATTAGAAAGCCCGTCTCAAGGGCTGTCTCTTCCGTGAGTTTCGTTGAGGTCACCATTTTGTAGGCGAGGCCAGCGTCCTGGAAGTAGGGCTGCCCGAAACTCCACTGTATCACATGCCTACGTCATCGCCAGTGAGAAAAAGCCGGCACAAAAAGGTCCGAAATAAATTCTGTGCTAGGCTTGGAAATAACTCATGAACTAGAAATGCTAGAGAGACAAAATTTGTACCTGACTCTGCCCTGGATATCCCTGCTTCCGAAAATCAAACTTGTCGGGTCGCGGAGGGCAAGCTTCATACCGGAAATGACCAGCAGGTGGGGCTACTCCGAACGCTCCTCAAAAGCATCCCTAATGGGATTTTTGTGCACAGAGCTGTCAAAGAAACAAAGACAGAGTAAGGACGGTCAAATCACCCTCAGAATAATACTGGATTTTCACAAGTTGTACACCATTAGAAAGCCCGTCTCAAGGGCTCTCTCTTCCGTGAGTTTCGTTGAGGTCACCATTTTGTAGGCGAGGCCAGCGTCCTGGAAGTAGGGCTGCCCGAAACTCCACTGTATCACATGCCTACGTCATCGCCAGTGAGAAAAAGCCGGCACAAAAAGGTCCGAAATAAATTCTGTGCTAGGCTTGGAAATAACTCATGAACTAGAAATGCTAGAGAGACAAAATTTGTACCTGACTCTGCCCTGGATATCCCTGCTTCCGAAAATCAAACTTGTAGGGTCGCGGAGGGCAAGCTTCATACCGGAAATGACCAGCAGGTGGGGCTACTCCGAACGCTCCTCAAAAGCATCCCTAATGGGATTTTTGTGCACAGAGCTGTCAAAGAAACAAAGACAGAGTAAGGACGGTCAAATCACCCTCAGAATAATACTGGATTTTCACAAGTTGTACACCATTAGAAAGCCCGTCTCAAGGGCTCTCTCTTCCGTGAGTTTCGTTGAGGTCACCATTTTGTAGGCGAGGCCAGCGTCCTGGAAGTAGGGCTGCCCGAAACTCCACTGTATCACATGCCTACGTCATCGCCAGTGAGAAAAAGCCGGCACAAAAAGGTCCGAAATAAATTCTGTGCTAGGCTTGGAAATAACTCATGAACTAGAAATGCTAGAGAGACAAAATTTGTACCTGACTCTGCCCTGGATATCCCTGCTTCCGAAAATCAAACTTGTCGGGTCGCGGAGGGCAAGCTTCATACCGGAAATGACCAGCAGGTGGGGCTACTCCGAACGCTCCTCAAAAGCATCCCTAATGGGATTTTTGTGCACAGAGCTGTCAAAGAAACAAAGACAGAGTAAGGACGGTCAAATCACCCTCAGATTAATACTGGATTTTCACAAGTTGTACACCATTAGATAGCCCGTCTCAAGGGCTCTCTCTTCCGTGAGTTTCGTTGAGGTCACCATTTTGTAGGCGAGGCCAGCGTCCTGGAAGTAGGGCTCAAAAGCATCCCTAATGGGATTTTTGTGCACAGAGCTGTCAAAGAAACAAAGACAGAGTAAGGACGGTCAAATCACCCTCAGAATAATACTGGATTTTCACAAGTTATACACCATTAAAAAGCCCGTCTCAAGGGCTCTCTCTTCCGTGAGTTTCGTTGAGGTCACCATTTTGTAGGCGAGGCCAGCGTCCTGGAAGTAGGGCTGCCCGAAACTCCACTGTATCACATGCCTACGTCATCGCCAGTGAGAAAAAGCCGGCACAAAAAGGTCCGAAATAAATTCTGTGCTAGGCTTGGAAATAACTCATGAACTAGAAATGCTAGAGAGACAAAATTTGTACCTGACTCTGCCCTGGATATCTCTGCTTCCGAAAATCAAACTTGTAGGGTCGCGGAGGGCAAGCTTCATACCGGAAATAACCAGCAGGTGGGGCTACTCCGAACGCTCCTCAAATGCATCCCAAATGGGATTTTTGTGCACAGAGCTGTCAAAGAAACAAAGACAGAGTAAGGACGGTCAAATCACCCTCAGAATAATACTGGATTTTCACAAGTTGTACACCATTAGAAAGCCCGTCTCAAGGGCTCTCTCTTCCGTGAGTTTCGTTGAGGTCACCATTTTGTAGGCGAGGCCAGCGTCCTGGAAGTAGGGCTCAAAAGCATCCCTAATGGGATTTTTGTGCACAGAGCTGTCAAAGAAACAAAGACAGAGTAAGGACGGTCAAATCACCCTCAGAATAATACTGGATTTTCACAAGTTATACACCATTAGAAAGCCCGTCTCAAGGGCTCTCTCTTCCGTGAGTTTCGTTGAGGTCACCATTTTGTAGGCGAGGCCAGCGTCCTGGAAGTAGGGCTGCCCGAAACTCCACTGTATCACATGCCTACGTCATCGCCAGTGAGAAAAAGCCGGCACAAAAAGGTCCGAAATAAATTCTGTGCTAGGCTTGGAAATAACTCATGAACTAGAAATGCTAGAGAGACAAAATTTGTACCTGACTCTGCCCTGGATATCTCTGCTTCCGAAAATCAAACTTGTAGGGTCGCGGAGGGCAAGCTTCATACCGGAAATGACCAGCAGGTGGGGCTACTCCGAACGCTCCTCAAAAGCATCCCTAATGGGATTTTTGTGCACAGAGCTGTCAAAGAAACAAAGACAGAGTAAGGACGGTCAAATCACCCTCAGAATAATACTGGATTTTCACAAGTTGTACACCATTAGAAAGCCCGTCTCAAGGGCTCTCTCTTCCGTGAGTTTCGTTGAGGTCACCATTTTGTAGGCGAGGCCAGCGTCCTGGAAGTAGGGCTGCCCGAAACTCCACTGTATCACATGCCTACGTCATCGCCAGTGAGAAAAAGCCGCCACAAAAAGGTCCGAAATAAATTCTGTGCTAGGCTTGGAAATAACTCATGAACTAGAAATGCTAGAGAGACAAAATTTGTACCTGACTCTGCCCTGGATATCCCTGCTTCCGAAAATCAAACTTGTAGGGTCGCGGAGGGCAAGCTTCATACCGGAAATGACCAGCAGGTGGGGCTACTCCGAACGCTCCTCAAATGCATCCCTAATGGGATTTTTGTGCACAGAGCTGTCAAAGAAACAAAGACAGAGTAAGGACGGTCAAATCACCCTCAGAATAATACTGGATTTTCACAAGTTGTACACCATTAGAAAGCCCGTCTCAAGGGCTGTCTCTTCCGTGAGTTTCGTTGAGGTCACCATTTTGTAGGCGAGGCCAGCGTCCTGGAAGTAGGGCTGCCCGAAACTCCACTGTATCACATGCCTACGTCATCGCCAGTGAGAAAAAGCCGGCACAAAAAGGTCCGAAATAAATTCTGTGCTAGGCTTGGAAATAACTCATGAACTAGAAATGCTAGAGAGACAAAATTCGTACCTGACTCTGCCCTGGATATCCCTGCTTCCGAAAATCAAACTTGTAGGGTCGCGGAGGGCAAGCTTCATACCGGAAATGACCAGCAGGTGGGGCTACTCCGAACGCTCCTCAAAAGCATCCCTAATGGGATTTTTGTGCACAGAGCTGTCAAAGAAACAAAGACAGAGTAAGGACGGTCAAATCACCCTCAGAATAATACTGGATTCTCACAAGTTGTACACCATTAGAAAGCCCGTCTCAAGGGCTCTCTCTTCCGTGAGTTTCGTTGAGGTCACCATTTTGTAGGCGAGGCCAGCGTCCTGGAAGTAGGGCTGCCCGAAACTCCACTGTATCACATGCCTACGTCATCGCCAGTGAGAAAAAGCCGGCACAAAAAGGTCCGAAATAAATTCTGTGCTAGGCTTGGAAATAACTCATGAACTAGAAATGCTAGAGAGACAAAATTTGTACCTGACTCTGCCCTGGATATCCCTGCTTCCGAAAATCAAACTTGTAGGGTCGCGGAGGGCAAGCTTCATACCGGAAATGACCAGCAGGTGGGGCTACTCCGAACGCTCCTCAAAAGCATCCCTAATGGGATTTTTGTGCACAGAGCTGTCAAAGAAACAAAGACAGAGTAAGGACGGTCAAATCACCCTCAGAATAATACTGGATTTTCACAAGTTGTACACCATTAGAAAGCCCGTCTCAAGGGCTGTCTCTTCCGTGAGTTTCGTTGAGGTCACCATTTTGTAGGCGAGGCCAGCGTCCTGGAAGTAGGGCTGCCCGAAACTCCACTGTATCACATGCCTACGTCATCGCCAGTGAGAAAAAGCCGGCACAAAAAGGTCCGAAATAAATTCTGTGCTAGGCTTGGAAATAACTCATGAACTAGAAATGCTAGAGAGACAAAATTTGTACCTGACTCTGCCCTGGATATCCCTGCTTCCGAAAATCAAACTTGTCGGGTCGCGGAGGGCAAGCTTCATACCGGAAATGACCAGCAGGTGGGGCTACTCCGAACGCTCCTCAAAAGCATCCCTAATGGGATTTTTGTGCACAGAGCTGTCAAAGAAACAAAGACAGAGTAAGGACGGTCAAATCACCCTCAGAATAATACTGGATTTTCACAAGTTGTACACCATTAGAAAGCCCGTCTCAAGGGCTCTCTCTTCCGTGAGTTTCGTTGAGGTCACCATTTTGTAGGCGAGGCCAGCGTCCTGGAAGTAGGGCTGCCCGAAACTCCACTGTATCACATGCCTACGTCATCGCCAGTGAGAAAAAGCCGGCACAAAAAGGTCCGAAATAAATTCTGTGCTAGGCTTGGAAATAACTCATGAACTAGAAATGCTAGAGAGACAAAATTTGTACCTGACTCTGCCCTGGATATCCCTGCTTCCGAAAATCAAACTTGTAGGGTCGCGGAGGGCAAGCTTCATACCGGAAATGACCAGCAGGTGGGGCTACTCCGAACGCTCCTCAAAAGCATCCCTAATGGGATTTTTGTGCACAGAGCTGTCAAAGAAACAAAGACAGAGTAAGGACGGTCAAATCACCCTCAGAATAATACTGGATTTTCACAAGTTGTACACCATTAGAAAGCCCGTCTCAAGGGCTCTCTCTTCCGTGAGTTTCGTTGAGGTCACCATTTTGTAGGCGAGGCCAGCGTCCTGGAAGTAGGGCTGCCCGAAACTCCACTGTATCACATGCCTACGTCATCGCCAGTGAGAAAAAGCCGGCACAAAAAGGTCCGAAATAAATTCTGTGCTAGGCTTGGAAATAACTCATGAACTAGAAATGCTAGAGAGACAAAATTTGTACCTGACTCTGCCCTGGATATCCCTGCTTCCGAAAATCAAACTTGTCGGGTCGCGGAGGGCAAGCTTCATACCGGAAATGACCAGCAGGTGGGGCTACTCCGAACGCTCCTCAAAAGCATCCCTAATGGGATTTTTGTGCACAGAGCTGTCAAAGAAACAAAGACAGAGTAAGGACGGTCAAATCACCCTCAGAATAATACTGGATTTTCACAAGTTGTACACCATTAGAAAGCCCGTCTCAAGGGCTCTCTCTTCCGTGAGTTTCGTTGAGGTCACCATTTTGTAGGCGAGGCCAGCGTCCTGGAAGTAGGGCTGCCCGAAACTCCACTGTATCACATGCCTACGTCATCGCCAGTGAGAAAAAGCCGGCACAAAAAGGTCCGAAATAAATTCTGTGCTAGGCTTGGAAATAACTCATGAACTAGAAATGCTAGAGAGACAAAATTTGTACCTGACTCTGCCCTGGATATCCCTGCTTCCGAAAATCAAACTTGTAGGGTCGCGGAGGGCAAGCTTCATACCGGAAATGACCAGCAGGTGGGGCTACTCCGAACGCTCCTCAAATGCATCCCTAATGGGATTTTTGTGCACAGAGCTGTCAAAGAAACAAAGACAGAGTAAGGACGGTCAAATCACCCTCAGAATAATACTGGATTTTCACAAGTTGTACACCATTAGAAAGCCCGTCTCAAGGGCTCTTTCTTCCGTGAGTTTCGTTGAGGTCACCATTTTGTAGGCGAGGCCAGCGTCCTGGAAGTAGGGCTGCCCGAAACTCCACTGTATCACATGCCTACGTCATCGCCAGTGAGAAAAAGCCGGCACAAAAAGGTCCGAAATAAATTCTGTGCTAGGCTTGGAAATAACTCATGAACTAGAAATGCTAGAGAGACAAAATTCGTACCTGACTCTGCCCTGGATATCCCTGCTTCCGAAAATCAAACTTGTAGGGTCGCGGAGGGCAAGCTTCATACCGGAAATGACCAGCAGGTGGGGCTACTCCGAACGCTCCTCAAAAGCATCCATAATGGGATTTTTGTGCACAGAGCTGTCAAAGAAACAAAGACAGAGTAAGGACGGTCAAATCACCCTCAGAATAATACTGGATTCTCACAAGTTGTACACCATTAGAAAGCCCGTCTCAAGGGCTCTCTCTTCCGTGAGTTTCGTTGAGGTCACCATTTTGTAGGCGAGGCCAGCGTCCTGGAAGTAGGGCTGCCCGAAACTCCACTGTATCACATGCCTACGTCATCGCCAGTGAGAAAAAGCCGGCACAAAAAGGTCCGAAATAAATTCTGTGCTAGGCTTGGAAATAACTCATGAACTAGAAATGCTAGAGAGACAAAATTTGTACCTGACTCTGCCCTGGATATCCCTGCTTCCGAAAATCAAACTTGTAGGGTCGCGGAGGGCAAGCTTCATACCGGAAATGACCAGCAGGTGGGGCTACTCCGAACGCTCCTCAAAAGCATCCCTAATGGGATTTTTGTGCACAGAGCTGTCAAAGAAACAAAGACAGAGTAAGGACGGTCAAATCACCCTCAGAATAATACTGGATTTTCACAAGTTGTACACCATTAGAAAGCCCGTCTCAAGGGCTCTCTCTTCCGTGAGTTTCGTTGAGGTCACCATTTTGTAGGCGAGGCCAGCGTCCTGGAAGTAGGGCTGCCCGAAACTCCACTGAATCACATGCCTACGTCATCGCCAGTGAGAAAAAGCCGGCACAAAAAGGTCCGAAATAAATTCTGTGCTAGGCTTGGAAATAACTCATGAACTAGAAATGCTAGAGAGACAAAATTTGTACCTGACTCTGCCCTGGATATCCCTGCTTCCGAAAATCAAACTTGTAGGGTCGCGGAGGGCAAGCTTCATACCGGAAATGACCAGCAGGTGGGGCTACTCCGAACGCTCCTCAAAAGCATCCCTAATGGGATTTTTGTGCACAGAGCTGTCAAAGAAACAAAGACAGAGTAAGGACGGTCAAATCACCCTCAGAATAATACTGGATTTTCACAAGTTGTACACCATTAGAAAGCCCGTCTCAAGGGCTCTCTCTTCCGTGAGTTTCGTTGAGGTCACCATTTTGTAGGCGAGGCCAGCGTCCTGGAAGTAGGGCTGCCCGAAACTCCACTGAATCACATGCCTACGTCATCGCCAGTGAGAAAAAGCCGGCACAAAAAGGTCCGAAATAAATTCTGTGCTAGGCTTGGAAATAACTCATGAACTAGAAATGCTAGAGAGACAAAATTTGTACCTGACTCTGCCCTGGATATCCCTGCTTCCGAAAATCAAACTTGTAGGGTCGCGGAGGGCAAGCTTCATACCGGAAATGACCAGCAGGTGGGGCTACTCCGAACGCTCCTCAAAAGCATCCCTAATGGGATTTTTGTGCACAGAGCTGTCAAAGAAACAAAGACAGAGTAAGGACGGTCAAATCACCCTCAGAATAATACTGGATTTTCACAAGTTGTACACCATTAGAAAGCCCGTCTCAAGGGCTCTCTCTTCCGTGAGTTTCGTTGAGGTCACCATTTTGTAGGCGAGGCCAGCGTCCTGGAAGTAGGGCTGCCCGAAACTCCACTGTATCACATGCCTACGTCATCGCCAGTAAGAAAAAGCCGGCACAAAAAGGTCCGAAATAAATTCTGTGCTAGGCTTGGAAATAACTCATGAACTAGAAATGCTAGAGAGACTAAATTTGTACCTGACTCTGCCCTGGATATGCCTGCTTCCGAAAATCAAACTTGTAGGGTCGCGGAGGGCAAGCTTCATACCGGAAATGACCAGCAGGTGGGGCTACTCCGAACGCTCCTCAAAAGCATCCCTAATGGGATTTTTGTGCACAGAGCTGTCAAAGAAACAAAGACAGAGTAAGGACGGTCAAATCACCCTCAGAATAATACTGGATTTTCACAAGTTGTACACCATTAGAAAGCCCGTCTCAAGGGTTCTCTCTTCCGTGAGTTTCGTTGAGGTCACCATTTTGTAGGCGAGGCCAGCGTCCTGGAAGTAGGGCTGCCCGAAACTCCACTGTATCACATGCCTACGTCATCGCCAGTGAGAAAAAGCCGGCACAAAAAGGTCCGAAATAAATTCTGTGCTAGGCTTGGAAATAACTCATGAACTAGAAATGCTAGAGAGACAAAATTTGTACCTGACTCTGCCCTGGATATCCCTGCTTCCGAAAATCAAACTTGTAGGGTCGCGGAGGGCAAGCTTCATACCGGAAATGACCAGCAGGTGGGGCTACTCCGAACGCTCCTCAAAAGCATCCCTAATTGGATTTTTGTGCACAGAGCTGTCAAAGAAACAAAGACAGAGTAAGGACGGTCAAATCACCCTCAGAATAATACTGGATTCTCACAAGTTGTACACCATTAGAAAGCCCGTCTCAAGGGCTCTCTCTTCCGTGAGTTTCGTTGAGGTCACCATTTTGTAGGCGAGGCCAGCGTCCTGGAAGTAGGGCTGCCCGAAACTCCACTGTATCACATGCCTACGTCATCGCCAGTGAGAAAAAGCCGGCACAAAAAGGTCCGAAATAAATTCTGTGCTAGGCTTGGAAATAACTCATGAACTAGAAATGCTAGAGAGACAAAATTTGTACCTGACTCTGCCCTGGATATCCCTGCTTCCGAAAATCAAACTTGTAGGGTCGCGGAGGGCAAGCTTCATACCGGAAATGACCAGCAGGTGGGGCTACTCCGAACGCTCCTCAAAAGCATCCCTAATGGGATTTTTGTGCACAGAGCTGTCAAAGAAACAAAGACAGAGTAAGGACGGTCAAATCACCCTCAGAATAATACTGGATTTTCACAAGTTGTACACCATTAGAAAGCCCGTCTCAAGGGCTCTCTCTTCCGTGAGTTTCGTTGAGGTCACCATTTTGTAGGCGAGGCCAGCGTCCTGGAAGTAGGGCTGCCCGAAACTCCACTGAATCACATGCCTACGTCATCGCCAGTGAGAAAAAGCCGGCACAAAAAGGTCCGAAATAAATTCTGTGCTAGGCTTGGAAATAACTCATGAACTAGAAATGCTAGAGAGACAAAATTTGTACCTGACTCTGCCCTGGATATCCCTGCTTCCGAAAATCAAACTTGTAGGGTCGCGGAGGGCAAGCTTCATACCGGAAATGACCAGCAGGTGGGGCTACTCCGAACGCTCCTCAAAAGCATCCCTAATGGGATTTTTGTGCACAGAGCTGTCAAAGAAACAAAGACAGAGTAAGGACGGTCAAATCACCCTCAGAATAATACTGGATTTTCACAAGTTGTACACCATTAGAAAGCCCGTCTCAAGGGTTCTCTCTTCCGTGAGTTTCGTTGAGGTCACCATTTTGTAGGCGAGGCCAGCGTCCTGGAAGTAGGGCTGCCCGAAACTCCACTGTATCACATGCCTACGTCATCGCCAGTGAGAAAAAGCCGGCACAAAAAGGTCCGAAATAAATTCTGTGCTAGGCTTGGAAATAACTCATGAACTAGAAATGCTAGAGAGACAAAATTTGTACCTGACTCTGCCCTGGATATCCCTGCTTCCGAAAATCAAACTTGTAGGGTCGCGGAGGGCAAGCTTCATACCGGAAATGACCAGCAGGTGGGGCTACTCCGAACGCTCCTCAAAAGCATCCCTAATTGGATTTTTGTGCACAGAGCTGTCAAAGAAACAAAGACAGAGTAAGGACGGTCAAATCACCCTCAGAATAATACTGGATTCTCACAAGTTGTACACCATTAGAAAGCCCGTCTCAAGGGCTCTCTCTTCCGTGAGTTTCGTTGAGGTCACCATTTTGTAGGCGAGGCCAGCGTCCTGGAAGTAGGGCTGCCCGAAACTCCACTGTATCACATGCCTACGTCATCGCCAGTGAGAAAAAGCCGGCACAAAAAGGTCCGAAATAAATTCTGTGCTAGGCTTGGAAATAACTCATGAACTAGAAATGCTAGAGAGACAAAATTTGTACCTGACTCTGCCCTGGATATCCCTGCTTCCGAAAATCAAACTTGTAGGGTCGCGGAGGGCAAGCTTCATACCGGAAATGACCAGCAGGTGGGGCTACTCCGAACGCTCCTCAAAAGCATCCCTAATGGGATTTTTGTGCACAGAGCTGTCAAAGAAACAAAGACAGAGTAAGGACGGTCAAATCACCCTCAGAATAATACTGGATTTTCACAAGTTGTACACCATTAGAAAGCCCGTCTCAAGGGCTCTCTCTTCCGTGAGTTTCGTTGAGGTCACCATTTTGTAGGCGAGGCCAGCGTCCTGGAAGTAGGGCTGCCCGAAACTCCACTGAATCACATGCCTACGTCATCGCCAGTGAGAAAAAGCCGGCACAAAAAGGTCCGAAATAAATTCTGTGCTAGGCTTGGAAATAACTCATGAACTAGAAATGCTAGAGAGACAAAATTTGTACCTGACTCTGCCCTGGATATCCCTGCTTCCGAAAATCAAACTTGTAGGGTCGCGGAGGGCAAGCTTCATACCGGAAATGACCAGCAGGTGGGGCTACTCCGAACGCTCCTCAAAAGCATCCCTAATGGGATTTTTGTGCACAGAGCTGTCAAAGAAACAAAGACAGAGTAAGGACGGTCAAATCACCCTCAGAATAATACTGGATTTTCACAAGTTGTACACCATTAGAAAGCCCGTCTCAAGGGCTCTCTCTTCCGTGAGTTTCGTTGAGGTCACCATTTTGTAGGCGAGGCCAGCGTCCTGGAAGTAGGGCTGCCCGAAACTCCACTGTATCACATGCCTACGTCATCGCCAGTAAGAAAAAGCCGGCACAAAAAGGTCCGAAATAAATTCTGTGCTAGGCTTGGAAATAACTCATGAACTAGAAATGCTAGAGAGACTAAATTTGTACCTGACTCTGCCCTGGATATGCCTGCTTCCGAAAATCAAACTTGTAGGGTCGCGGAGGGCAAGCTTCATACCGGAAATGACCAGCAGGTGGGGCTACTCCGAACGCTCCTCAAAAGCATCCCTAATGGGATTTTTGTGCACAGAGCTGTCAAAGAAACAAAGACAGAGTAAGGACGGTCAAATCACCCTCAGAATAATACTGGATTTTCACAAGTTGTACACCATTAGAAAGCCCGTCTCAAGGGTTCTCTCTTCCGTGAGTTTCGTTGAGGTCACCATTTTGTAGGCGAGGCCAGCGTCCTGGAAGTAGGGCTGCCCGAAACTCCACTGTATCACATGCCTACGTCATCGCCAGTGAGAAAAAGCCGGCACAAAAAGGTCCGAAATAAATTCTGTGCTAGGCTTGGAAATAACTCATGAACTAGAAATGCTAGAGAGACAAAATTTGTACCTGACTCTGCCCTGGATATCCCTGCTTCCGAAAATCAAACTTGTAGGGTCGCGGAGGGCAAGCTTCATACCGGAAATGACCAGCAGGTGGGGCTACTCCGAACGCTCCTCAAAAGCATCCCTAATTGGATTTTTGTGCACAGAGCTGTCAAAGAAACAAAGACAGAGTAAGGACGGTCAAATCACCCTCAGAATAATACTGGATTTTCACAAGTTGTACACCATTAGAAAGCCCGTCTCAAGGGCTCTCTCTTCCGTGAGTTTCGTTGAGGTCACCATTTTGTAGGCGAGGCCAGCGTCCTGGAAGTAGGGCTGCCCGAAACTCCACTGTATCACATGCCTACGTCATCGCCAGTGAGAAAAAGCTGGCACAAAAAGGTCCGAAATAAATTCTGTGCTAGGCTTGGAAATAACTCATGAACTAGAAATGCTAGAGAGACAAAATTTGTACCTGACTCTGCCCTGGATATCCCTGCTTCCGAAAATCAAACTTGTAGGGTCGCGGAGGGCAAGCTTCATACCGGAAATGACCAGCAGGTGGGGCTACTCCGAACGCTCCTCAAAAGCATCCCTAGTGGGATTTTTGTGCACAGAGCTGTCAAATAAACAAAGACAGAGTAAGGACGGTCAAATCACCCTCAGAATAATACTGGATTTTCACAAGTTGTACACCATTAGAAAGCCTGTCTCAAGGGCTCTCTCTTCCGTGAGTTTCGTTGAGGTCACCATTTTGTAGGCGAGGCCAGCGTCCTGGAAGTAGGGCTGCCCGAAACTCCACTGTATCACATGCCTACGTCATCGCCAGTGAGAAAAAGCCGGCACAAAAAGGTCCGAAATAAATTCTGTGCTAGGCTTGGAAATAACTCATGAACTAGAAATGCTAGAGAGACAAAATTTTTACCTGACTCTGCCCTGGATATCCCTGCTTCCGAAAATCAAACTTGTAGGGTCGCGGAGGGCAAGCTTCATACCGGAAATGACCAGCAGGTGGGGCTACTCCGAACGCTCCTCAAAAGCATCCCTAATGGGATTTTTGTGCACAGAGCTGTCAAAGAAACAAAGACAGAGTAAGGACGGTCAAATCACCCTCAGAATAATACTGGATTTTCACAAGTTGTACACCATTAGAAAGCCCGTCTGAAGGGCTCTCTCTTCCGTGAGTTTCGTTGAGGTCACCATTTTGTAGGCGAGGCCAGCGTCCTGGAAGTAGGGCTGCCCGAAACTCCACTGTATCACATGCCTACGTCATCGCCAGTGAGAAAAAGCCGGCACAAAAAGGTCCGAAATAAATTCTGTGCTAGGCTTGGAAATAACTCATGAACTAGAAATGCTAGAGAGACGAAATTTGTACCTGACTCTGCCCTGGATATCCCTGCTTCCGAAAATCAAACTTGTAGGGTCGCGGAGGGCAAGCTTCATACCGGAAATGACCAGCAGGTGGGGCTACTCCGAACGCTCCTCAAAAGCATCCCTAATGGGATTTTTGTGCACAGAGCTGTCAAAGAAACAAAGACAGAGTAAGGACGGTCAAATCACCCTCAGAATAATACTGGATTTTCACAAGTTGTACACCATTAGAAAGCCCGTCTGAAGGGCTCTCTCTTCCGTGAGTTTCGTTGAGGTCACCATTTTGTAGGCGAGGCCAGCGTCCTGGAAGTAGGGCTGCCCGAAACTCCACTGTATCACATGCCTACGTCATCGCCAGTGAGAAAAAGCCGGCACAAAAAGGTCCGAAATAAATTCTGTGCTAGGCTTGGAAATAACTCATGAACTAGAAATGCTAGAGAGACAAAATTTGTACCTGACTCTGCCCTGGATATCCCTGCTTCCGAAAATCAAACTTGTAGGGTCGCGGAGGGTAAGCTTCATACCGGAAATGACCAGCAGGTGGGGCTACTCCGAACGCTCCTCAAAAGCATCCCTAATGGGATTGTTGTGCACAGAGCTGTCAAAGAAACAAAGACAGAGTAAGGACGGCCAAATCACCCTCAGAATAATACTGGATTTTCACAAGTTGTACACCATTAGAAAGCCCGTCTCAAGGGCTCTCTCTTCCGTGAGTTTCGTTGAGGTCACCATTTTGTAGGCGAGGCCAGCGTCCTGGAAGTAGGGCTGCCCGAAACTCCACTGTATCACATGCCTACGTCATCGCCAGTGAGAAAAAGCCGGCACAAAAAGGTCCGAAATAAATTCTGTGCTAGGCTTGGAAATAACTCATGAACTAGAAATGCTAGAGAGACAAAATTTGTACCTGACTCTGCCCTGGATATCCCTGCTTCCGAAAATCAAACTTGTAGGGTCGCGGAGGGCAAGCTTCATACCGGAAATGACCAGCAGGTGGGGCTACTCCGAACGCTCCTCAAAAGCATCCCTAGTGGGATTTTTGTGCACAGAGCTGTCAAAGAAACAAAGACAGAGTAAGGACGGTCAAATCACCCTCAGAATAATACTGGATTTTCACAAGTTGTACACCATTAGAAAGCCTGTCTCAAGGGCTCTCTCTTCCGTGAGTTTCGTTGAGGTCACCATTTTGTAGGCGAGGCCAGCGTCCTGGAAGTAGGGCTGCCCGAAACTCCACTGTATCACATGCCTACGTCATCGCCAGTGAGAAAAAGCCGGCACAAAAAGGTCCGAAATAAATTCTGTGCTAGGCTTGGAAATAACTCATGAACTAGAAATGCTAGAGAGACAAAATTTGTACCTGACTCTGCCCTGGATATCCCTGCTTCCGAAAATCAAACTTGTAGGGTCGCGGAGGGCAAGCTTCATACCGGAAATGACCAGCAGGTGGGGCTACTCCGAACGCTCCTCAAAAGCATCCCTAATGGGATTTTTGTGCACAGAGCTGTCAAAGAAACAAAGACAGAGTAAGGACGGTCAAATCACCCTCAGAATAATACTGGATTTTCACAAGTTGTACACCATTAGAAAGCCCGTCTGAAGGGCTCTCTCTTCCGTGAGTTTCGTTGAGGTCACCATTTTGTAGGCGAGGCCAGCTTCCTGGAAGTAGGGCTTCCCGAAACTCCACTGTATCACATGCCTACGTCATCGCCAGTGAGAAAAAGCCGGCACAAAAAGGTCCGAAATAAATTCTGTGCTAGGCTTGGAAATAACTCATGAACTAGAAATGCTAGAGAGACAAAATTTGTACCTGACTCTGCCCTGGATATCCCTGCTTCCGAAAATCAAACTTGTAGGGTCGCGGAGGGTAAGCTTCATACCGGAAATGACCAGCAGGTGGGGCTACTCCGAACGCTCCTCAAAAGCATCCCTAATGGGATTTTTGTGCACAGAGCTGTCAAAGAAACAAAGACAGAGTAAGGACGGTCAAATCACCCTCAGAATAATACTGGATTTTCACAAGTTGTACACCATTAGAAAGCCCGTCTCAAGGGCTCTCTCTTCCGTGAGTTTCGTTGAGGTCACCATTTTGTAGGCGAGGCCAGCGTCCTGGAAGTAGGGCTGCCCGAAACTCCACTGTATCACATGCCTACGTCATCGCCAGTGAGAAAAAGCCGGCACAAAAAGGTCCGAAATAAATTCTGTGCTAGGCTTGGAAATAACTCATGAACTAGAAATGCTAGAGAGACAAAATTTGTACCTGACTCTGCCCTGGATATCCCTGCTTCCGAAAATCAAACTTGTAGGGTCGCGGAGGGCAAGCTTCATACCGGAAATGACCAGCAGGTGGGGCTACTCCGAACGCTCCTCAAAAGCATCCCTAATGGGATTTTTGTGCACAGAGCTGTCAAAGAAACAAAGACAGAGTAAGTACGGTCAAATCACCCTCAGAATAATACTGGATTTTCACAAGTTGTACACCATTAGAAAGCCCGTCTCAAGGGCTCTCTCTTCCGTGAGTTTCGTTGAGGTCACCATTTTGTAGGCGAGGCCAGCGTCCTGGAAGTAGGGCTGCCCGAAACTCCACTGTATCACATGCCTACGTCATCGCCAGTGAGAAAAAGCCGGCACAAAAAGGTCCGAAATAAATTCTGTGCTAGGCTTGGAAATAACTCATGAACTAGAAATGCTAGAGAGACAAAATTTGTACCTGACTCTGCCCTGGATATCCCTGCTTCCGAAAATCAAACTTGTAGGGTCGCGGAGGGTAAGCTTCATACCGGAAATGACCAGCAGGTGGGGCTACTCCGAACGCTCCTCAAAAGCATCCCTAATGGGATTTTTGTGCACAGAGCTGTCAAAGAAACAAAGACAGAGTAAGGACGGTCAAATCACCCTCAGAATAATACTGGATTTTCACAAGTTGTACACCATTAGAAAGCCCGTCTCAAGGGCTCTCTCTTCCGTGAGTTTCGTTGAGGTCACCATTTTGTAGGCGAGGCCAGCGTCCTGGAAGTAGGGCTGCCCGAAACTCCACTGTATCACATGCCTACGTCATCGCCAGTGAGAAAAAGCCGGCACAAAAAGGTCCGAAATAAATTCTGTGCTAGGCTTGGAAATAACTCATGAACTAGAAATGCTAGAGAGACAAAATTTGTACCTGACTCTGCCCTGGATATCCCTGCTTCCGAAAATCAAACTTGTAGGGTCGCGGAGGGCAAGCTTCATACCGGAAATGACCAGCAGGTGGGGCTACTCCGAACGCTCCTCAAAAGCATCCCTAATGGGATTTTTGTGCACAGAGCTGTCAAAGAAACAAAGACAGACTAAGGACGGTCAAATCACTCTCAGAATAATACTGGATTTTCACAAGTTGTACACCATTAGAAAGCCCGTCTCAAGGGCTCTCTCTTCCGTGAGTTTCGTTGAGGTCACCATTTTGTAGGCGAGGCCAGCGTCCTGGAAGTAGGGCTGCCCGAAACTCCACTGTATCACATGCCTACGTCATCGCTAGTGAGAAAAAGCCGGCACAAAAAGGTCCGAAATAAATTCTGTGCTAGGCTTGGAAATAACTCATGAACTAGAAATGCTAGAGAGACAAAATTTGTACCTGACTCTGCCCTGGATATCCCTGCTTCCGAAAATCAAACTTGTCGGGTCGCGGAGGGCAAGCTTCATACCGGAAATGACCAGCAGGTGGGGCTACTCCGAACGCTCCTCAAAAGCATCCCTAATTGGATTTTTGTGCACAGAGCTGTCAAAGAAACAAAGACAGAGTAAGGACGGTCAAATCACCCTCAGAATAATACTGGATTTTCACAAGTTGTACACCATTAGAAAGCCCGTCTCAAGGGCTCTCTCTTCCGTGAGTTTCGTTGAGGTCACCATTTTGTAGGCGAGGCCAGCGTCCTGGAAGTAGGGCTGCCCGAAACTCCACTGTATCACATGCCTACGTCATCGCCAGTGAGAAAAAGCCGGCACAAAAAGGTCCGAAATAAATTCTGTGCAAGGCTTGGAAATAACTCATGAACTAGAAATGCTAGAGAGACAAAATTTGTACCTGACTCTGCCCTGGATATCCCTGCTTCCGAAAATCAAACTTGTAGGGTCGCGGAGGGCAAGCTTCATACCGGAAATGACCAGCAGGTGGGGCTACTCCGAACGCTCCTCAAAAGCATCCCTAGTGGGATTTTTGTGCACAGAGCTGTCAAAGAAACAAAGACAGAGTAAGGACGGTCAAATCACCCTCAGAATAATACTGGATTTTCACAAGTTGTACACCATTAGAAAGCCTGTCTCAAGGGCTCTCTCTTCCGTGAGTTTCGTTGAGGTCACCATTTTGTAGGCGAGGCCAGCGTCCTGGAAGTAGGGCTGCCCGAAACTCCACTGTATCACATGCCTACGTCATCGCCAGTGAGAAAAAGCCGGCACAAAAAGGTCCGAAATAAATTCTGTGCTAGGCTTGGAAATAACTCATGAACTAGAAATGCTAGAGAGACAAAATTTGTACCTGACTCTGCCCTGGATATCCCTGCTTCCGAAAATCAAACTTGTAGGGTCGCGGAGGGCAAGCTTCATACCGGAAATGACCAGCAGGTGGGGCTACTCCGAACGCTCCTCAAAAGCATCCCTAATGGAATTTTTGTGCACAGAGCTGTCAAAGAAACAAAGACAGAGTAAGGACGGTCAAATCACCCTCAGAATAATACTGGATTTTCACAAGTTGTACACCATTAGAAAGCCCGTCTGAAGGGCTCTCTCTTCCGTGAGTTTCGTTGAGGTCACCATTTTGTAGGCGAGGCCAGCGTCCTGGAAGTAGGGCTGCCCGAAACTCCACTGTATCACATGCCTACGTCATCGACAGTGAGAAAAAGCCGGCACAAAAAGGTCCGAAATAAATTCTGTGCTAGGCTTGGAAATAACTCATGAACTAGAAATGCTAGAGAGACAAAATTTGTACCTGACTCTGCCCTGGATATCCCTGCTTCCGAAAATCAAACTTGTAGGGTCGCGGAGGGCAAGCTTCATACCGGAAATGACCAGCAGGTGGGGCTACTCCGAACGCTCCTCAAAAGCATCCCTAATGGGATTTTTTTGCACAGAGCTGTCAAAGAAACAAAGACAGAGTAAGGACGGTCAAATCACCCTCAGAATAATACTGGATTTTCACAAGTTGTACACCATTAGAAAGCCCGTCTCAAGGGCTCTCTCTTCCGTGAGTTTCGTTGAGGTCACCATTTTGTAGGCGAGGCCAGCGTCCTGGAAGTAGGGCTGCCCGAAACTCCACTGTATCACATGCCTACGTCATCGCCAGTGAGAAAAAGCCGGCACAAAAAGGTCCGAAATAAATTCTGTGCTAGGCTTGGAAATAACTCATGAACTAGAAATGCTAGAGAGACAAAATTTGTACCTGACTCTGCCCTGGATATCCCTGCTTCCGAAAATCAAACTTGTAGGGTCGCGGAGGGCAAGCTTCATACCGGAAATGACCAGCAGGTGGGGCTACTCCGAACGCTCCTCAAAAGCATCCCTAATGGGATTTTTGTGCACAGAGCTGTCAAAGAAACAAAGACAGAGTAAGGACGGTCAAATCACCCTCAGAATAATACTGGATTTTTACAAGTTGTACACCATTAGAAAGCCCGTCTCAAGGGCTCTCTCTTCCGCGAGTTTCGTTGAGGTCACCATTTTGTAGGCGAGGCCAGCGTCCTGGAAGTAGGGCTGCCCGAAACTCCACTGTATCACATGCCTACGTCATCGCCAGTGAGAAAAAGCCGGCACAAAAAGGTCCGAAATAAATTCTGTGCTAGGCTTGGAAATAACTCATGAACTAGAAATGCTAGAGAGACAAAATTTGTACCTGACTCTGCCCTGGATATCCCTGCTTCCGAAAATCAAACTTGTAGGGTCGCGGAGGGCAAGCTTCATACCGGAAATGACCAGCAGGTGGGGCTACTCCGAACGCTCCTCAAAAGCATCCCTAATGGGATTTTTGTGCACAGAGCTGTCAAAGAAACAAAGACAGAGTAAGGACGGTCAAATCACCCTCAGAACAATACTGGATTTTCACAAGTTGTACACCATTAGAAAGCCCGTCTCAAGGGCTCTCTCTTCCGTGAGTTTCGTTGAGGTCACCATTTTGTAGGCGAGGCCAGCGTCCTGGAAGTAGGGCTGCCCGAAACTCCACTGTATCACATGCCTACGTCATCGCCAGTGAGAAAAAGCCGGCACAAAAAGGTCCGAAATAAATTCTGTGCTAGGCTTGGAAATAACTCATGAACTAGAAATGCTAGAGAGACAAAATTTGTACCTGACTCTGCCCTGGATATCCCTGCTTCCGAAAATCAAACTTGTAGGGTCGCGGAGGGCAAGCTTCATACCGGAAATGACCAGCAGGTGGGGCTACTCCGAACGCTCCTCAAAAGCATCCCTAATGGGATTTTTGTGCACAGAGCTGTCAAAGAAACAAAGACAGAGTAAGGACGGTCAAATCACCATCAGAATAATACTGGATTTTCACAAGTTGTACACCATTGGAAAGCCCGTCTCAAGGGCTCTCTCTTCCGTGAGTTTCGTTGAGGTCACCATTTTGTAGGCGAGGCCAGAGTCCTGGAAGTAGGGCTGCCCGAAACTCCACTGTATCACATGCCTACGTCATCGCCAGTGAGAAAAAGCCGGCACAAAAAGGTCCGAAATAAATTCTGTGCTAGGCTTGGAAATAACTCATGAACTAGAAATGCTAGAGAGACAAAATTTGTACCTGACTCTGCCCTGGATATCCCTGCTTCCGAAAATCAAACTTGTAGGGTCGCGGAGGGCAAGCTTCATACCGGAAATGACCAGCAGGTGGGGCTACTCCGAACGCTCCTCAAAAGCATCCCTAATGGGATTTTTGTGCACAGAGCTGTCAAAGAAACAAAGACAGAGTAAGGACGGTCAAATCACCCTCAGAATAATACTGGATTTTCACAAGTTGTACACCATTAGAAAGCCCGTCTCAAGGGCTCTCTCTTCCGTGAGTTTCGTTGAGGTCACCATTTTGTAAGCGAGGCCAGCGTCCTGGAAGTAGGGCTGCCCAAAACTCCACTGTATCACATGCCAACGTCATCGCCAGTGAGAAAAAGCCGGCACAAAAAGGTCCGAAATAAATTCTGTGCTAGGCTTGGAAATAACTCATGAACTAGAAATGCTAGAGAGACAAAATTTGTACCTGACTCTGCCCTGGATATCCCTGCTTCCGAAAATCAAACTTGTAGGGTCGCGGAGTGCAAGCTTCATACCGGAAATGACCAGCAGGTTGGGCTACTCCGAACGCTCCTCAAAAGCATCCCTAATGGGATTTTTGTGCACAGAGCTGTCAAAGAAACAAAGACAGAGTAAGGACGGTCAAATCACCCTCAGAATAATACTGGATTTTTACAAGTTGTACACCATTAGAAAGCCCGTCTCAAGGGCTCTCTCTTCCGTGAGTTTCGTTGAGGTCACCTTTTTATTAGACGAGGCCAGCGTCCTGTAAGTAGGGCTGCCCGAAACTCCACTGTATCACATGCCTACGTCATCGCCAGTGAGAAAAAGCCGGCACAAAAAGGTCCGAAATAAATTCTGTGCTAGGCTTGGAAATAACTCATGAACTAGAAATGCTAGAGAGACAAAATTTGTACCTGACTCTGCCCTGGATATCCCTGCTTCCGAAAATCACACGTGTAGGGTCGCGGAGGGCAAGCTTCATACCGGAAATGACCAGCAGGTGGGGCTACTCCGAACGCTCCTCAAAAGCATCCCTAATGGGATTTTTGTGCACAGAGCTGTCAAAGAAACAAAGACAGAGTAAGGACGGTCAAATCACCCTCAGAATAATACTGGATTTTCACAAGTTGTACACCATTAGAAAGCCCGTCTCAAGGGCTCTCTCTCTTCCGTGAGTTTCGTTGAGGTCACCATTTTGTAGGCGAGGCCAGCGTCCTGGAAGTAGGGCTGCCCGAAACTCCACTGTATCACATGCCTACGTCATCGCCAGTGAGAAAAAGCCGGCACAAAAAGGTCCGAAATAAATTCTGTGCTAGGCTTGGAAATAACTCATGAACTAGAAATGCTAGAGAGACAAAATGTGTACCTGACTCTGCCCTGGATATCCCTGCTTCCGAAAATCAAACTTGTAGGGTCGCGGAGGGCAAGCTTCATACCGGAAATGACCAGCAGGTGGGGCTACTCCGAACGCTCCTCAAAAGCATCCCTAATGGGATTTTTGTGCACAGAGCTGTCAAAGAAACAAAGACAGAGTAAGGACGGTCAAATCACCCTCAGAATAATACTGGATTTTCACAAGTTGTACACCATTAGAAAGCCCGTCTCAAGGGCTCTCTCTTCCGTGAGTTTCGTTGAGGTCACCATTTTGTAAGTGAGGCCAGCGTCCTGGAAGTAGGGCTGCCCGAAACTCCACTGTATCACATGCCTACGTCATCGCCAGTGAGAAAAAGCCGGCACAAAAAAGTCCGAAATAAATTCTGTGCTAGGCTTGGAAATACCTCATGAACTAGAAATGCTAGAGAGACAAAATTTGTACCTGACTCTGCCCTGGATATCCCTGCTTCCGAAAATCAAACTTGTAGGGTCGCGGAGGGCAAGCTTCATACCGGAAATGACCAGCAGGTGGGGCTACTCCGAACGCTCCTCAAAAGCATCCCTAATGGGATTTTTGTGCACAGAGCTGTCAAAGAAACAAAGACAGAGTAAGGACGGTCAAATCACCCTCAGAATAATACTGGATTTTCACAAGTTGTACACCATTAGAAAGCCCGTCTCAAGGGCTCTCTCTTCCGTGAGTTTCGTTGAGGTCACCATTTTGTAAGCGAGGCCAGCGTCCTGGAAGTAGGGCTGCCCAAAACTCCACTGTATCACATGCCTACGTCATCGCCAGTGAGAAAAAGCCGGCACAAAAAGGTCCGAAATAAATTCTGTGCTAGGCTTGGAAATAACTCATGAACTAGAAATGCTAGAGAGACAAAATTTGTACCTGACTCTGCCCTGGATATCCCTGCTTCCGAAAATCAAACTTGTAGGGTCGCGGAGTGCAAGCTTCATACCGGAAATGACCAGCAGGTTGGGCTACTCCGAACGCTCCTCAAAAGCATCCCTAATGGGATTTTTGTGCACAGAGCTGTCAAAGAAACAAAGACAGAGTAAGGACGGTCAAATCACCCTCAGAATAATACTGGATTTTCACAAGTTGAACACCATTAGAAAGCCCGTCTCAAGGGCTCTCTCTTCCGTGAGTTTCGTTGAGGTCACCTTTTTATTAGACGAGGCCAGCGTCCTGTAAGTAGGGCTGCCCGAAACTCCACTGTATCACATGCCTACGTCATCGCCAGTGAGAAAAAGCCGGCACAAAAAGGTCCGAAATAAATTCTGTGCTAGGCTTGGAAATAACTCATGAACTAGAAATGCTAGAGAGACAAAATTTGTACCTGACTCTGCCCTGGATATCCCTGCTTCCGAAAATCACACGTGTAGGGTCGCGGAGGGCAAGCTTCATACCGGAAATGACCAGCAGGTGGGGCTACTCCGAACGCTCCTCAAAAGCATCCCTAATGGGATTTTTGTGCACAGAGCTGTCAAAGAAACAAAGACAGAGTAAGGACGGTCAAATCACCCTCAGAATAATACTGGATTTTCACAAGTTGTACACCATTAGAAAGCCCGTCTCAAGGGTTCTCTCTTCCGTGAGTTTCGTTGAGTTCACCATTTTGTAGGCGAGGCCAGCGTCCTGGAAGTAGGGCTGCCCGAAACTCCACTGTATCACATGCACTACGTCATCGCCAGTGAGAAAAAGCCGGCACAAAAAGGTCCGAAATAAATTCTGTGCTAGGCTTGGAAATAACTCATGAACTAGAAATGCTAGAGAGACAAAATTTGTACCTGACTCTGCCCTGGATATCCCTGCTTCCGAAAATCAAACTTGTAGGGTCGCGGAGGGCAAGCTTCATACCGGAAATGACCAGCAGGTGGGGCTACTCCGAACGCTCCTCAAAAGCATCCCTAATGGGATTTTTGTGCACAGAGCTGTCAAAGAAACAAAGACAGAGTAAGGACGGTCAAATCACCCTCAGAATAATACTGGATTTTCACAAGTTGTACACCATTAGAAAGCCCGTCTCAAGGGCTCTCTCTTCCGTGAGTTTCGTTGAGGTCACCATTTTGTAAGCGAGGCCAGCGTCCTGGAAGTAGGGCTGCCCAAAACTCCACTGTATCACATGCCTACGTCATCGCCAGTGAGAAAAAGCCGGCACAAAAAGGTCCGAAATAAATTCTGTGCTAGGCTTGGAAATAACTCATGAACTAGAAATGCTAGAGAGACAAAATTTGTACCTGACTCTGCCCTGGATATCCCTGCTTCCGAAAATCAAACTTGTAGGGTCGCGGAGTGCAAGCTTCATACCGGAAATGACCAGCAGGTTGGGCTACTCCGAACGCTCCTCAAAAGCATCCCTAATGGGATTTTTGTGCACAGAGCTGTCAAAGAAACAAAGACAGAGTAAGGACGGTCAAATCACCCTCAGAATAATACTGGATTTTCACAAGTTGTACACCATTAGAAAGCCCGTCTCAAGGGCTCTCTCTTCCGTGAGTTTCGTTGAGGTCACCTTTTTATTAGACGAGGCCAGCGTCCTGTAAGTAGGGCTGCCCGAAACTCCACTGTATCACATGCCTACGTCATCGCCAGTGAGAAAAAGCCGGCACAAAAAGGTCCGAAATAAATTCTGTGCTAGGCTTGGAAATAACTCATGAACTAGAAATGCTAGAGAGACAAAATTTGTACCTGACTCTGCCCTGGATATCCCTGCTTCCGAAAATCACACGTGTAGGGTCGCGGAGGGCAAGCTTCATACCGGAAATGACCAGCAGGTGGGGCTACTCCGAACGCTCCTCAAAAGCATCCCTAATGGGATTTTTGTGCACAGAGCTGTCAAAGAAACAAAGACAGAGTAAGGACGGTCAAATCACCCTCAGAATAATACTGGATTTTCACAAGTTGTACACCATTAGAAAGCCCGTCTCAAGGGCTCTCTCTCTTCCGTGAGTTTCGTTGAGGTCACCATTTTGTAGGCGAGGCCAGCGTCCTGGAAGTAGGGCTGCCCGAAACTCCACTGTATCACATGCCTACGTCATCGCCAGTGAGAAAAAGCCGGCACAAAAAGGTCCGAAATAAATTCTGTGCTAGGCTTGGAAATAACTCATGAACTAGAAATGCTAGAGAGACAAAATTTGTACCTGACTCTGCCCTGGATATCCCTGCTTCCGAAAATCAAACTTGTAGGGTCGCGGAGGGCAAGCTTCATACCGGAAATGACCAGCAGGTGGGGCTACTCCGAACGCTCCTCAAAAGCATCCCTAATGGGATTTTTGTGCACAGAGCTGTCAAAGAAACAAAGACAGAGTAAGGACGGTCAAATCACCCTCAGAATAATACTGGATTTTCACAAGTTGTACACCATTAGAAAGCCCGTCTCAAGGGCTCTCTCTTTCGTGAGTTTCGTTGAGGTCACCATTTTGTAGGCGAGGCCAGCGTCCTGGAAGTAGGGCTGCCCGAAACTCCACTGTATCACATGCCTACGTCATCGCCAGTGAGAAAAAGCCGGCACAAAAAGGTCCGAAATAAATTCTGTGCTAGGCTTGGAAATAACTCATGAACTAGAAATGCTAGAGAGACAAAATTTGTACCTGACTCTGCCCTGGATATCCCTGCTTCCGAAAATCAAACTTGTAGGGTCGCGGAGGGCAAGCTTCATACCGGAAATGACCAGCAGGTGGGGCTACTCCGAACGCTCCTCAAAAGCATCCCTAATGGGATTTTTGTGCACAGAGCTGTCAAAGAAACAAAGACAGAGTAAGGACGGTCAAATCACCCTCAGAATAATACTGGATTTTCACAAGTTGTACACCATTAGAAAGCCCGTCTCAAGGGCTCTCTCTTCCGTGAGTTTCGTTGAGGTCACCATTTTGTAAGTGAGGCCAGCGTCCTGGAAGTAGGGCTGCCCGAAACTCCACTGTATCACATGCCTACGTCATCGCCAGTGAGAAAAAGCCGGCACAAAAAAGTCCGAAATAAATTCTGTGCTAGGCTTGGAAATAACTCATGAACTAGAAATGCTAGAGAGACAAAATTTGTACCTGACTCTGCCCTGGATATCCCTGCTTCCGAAAATCAAACTTGTAGGGTCGCGGAGGGCAAGCTTCATACCGGAAATGACCAGCAGGTGGGGCTACTCCGAACGCTCCTCAAAAGCATCCCTAATGGGATTTTTGTGCACAGAGCTGTCAAAGAAACAAAGACAGAGTAAGGACGGTCAAATCACCCTCAGAATAATACTGGATTTTCACAAGTTGTACACCATTAGAAAGCCCGTCTCAAGGGCTCTCTCTTCCGTGAGTTTCGTTGAGGTCACCATTTTGTAAGCGAGGCCAGCGTCCTGGAAGTAGGGCTGCCCAAAACTCCACTGTATCACATGCCTACGTCATCGCCAGTGAGAAAAAGCCGGCACAAAAAGGTCCGAAATAAATTCTGTGCTAGGCTTGGAAATAACTCATGAACTAGAAATGCTAGAGAGACAAAATTTGTACCTGACTCTGCCCTGGATATCCCTGCTTCCGAAAATCAAACTTGTAGGGTCGCGGAGTGCAAGCTTCATACCGGAAATGACCAGCAGGTTGGGCTACTCCGAACGCTCCTCAAAAGCATCCCTAATGGGATTTTTGTGCACAGAGCTGTCAAAGAAACAAAGACAGAGTAAGGACGGTCAAATCACCCTCAGAATAATACTGGATTTTCACAAGTTGAACACCATTAGAAAGCCCGTCTCAAGGGCTCTCTCTTCCGTGAGTTTCGTTGAGGTCACCTTTTTATTAGACGAGGCCAGCGTCCTGTAAGTAGGGCTGCCCGAAACTCCACTGTATCACATGCCTACGTCATCGCCAGTGAGAAAAAGCCGGCACAAAAAGGTCCGAAATAAATTCTGTGCTAGGCTTGGAAATAACTCATGAACTAGAAATGCTAGAGAGACAAAATTTGTACCTGACTCTGCCCTGGATATCCCTGCTTCCGAAAATCAAACGTGTAGGGTCGCGGAGGGCAAGCTTCATACCGGAAATGACCAGCAGGTGGGGCTACTCCGAACGCTCCTCAAAAGCATCCCTAATGGGATTTTTGTGCACAGAGCTGTCAAAGAAACAAAGACAGAGTAAGGACGGTCAAATCACCCTCAGAATAATACTGGATTTTCACAAGTTGTACACCATTAGAAAGCCCGTCTCAAGGGCTCTCTCTCTTCCGTGAGTTTCGTTGAGGTCACCATTTTGTAGGCGAGGCCAGCGTCCTGGAAGTAGGGCTGCCCGAAACTCCACTGTATCACATGCCTACGTCATCGCCAGTGAGAAAAAGCCGGCACAAAAAGGTCCGAAATAAATTCTGTGCTAGGCTTGGAAATGACTCATGAACTAGAAATGCTAGAGAGACAAAATTTGTACCTGACTCTGCCCTGGATATCCCTGCTTCCGAAAATCAAACTTGTAGGGTCGCGGAGGGCAAGCTTCATACCGGAAATGACCAGCAGGTGGGGCTACTCCGAACGCTCCTCAAAAGCATCCCTAATGGGATTTTTGTGCAAAGAGCTGTCAAAGAAACAAAGACAGAGTAAGGACGGTCAAATCACCCTCAGAATAATAATGGATTTTCACAAGTTGTACACCATTAGAAAGCCCGTCTCAAGGGCTCTCTCTTCCGTGAGTTTCGTTGAGGTCACCATTTTGTAAGCGAGGCCAGCGTCCTGGAAGTAGGGCTGCCCGAAACTCCACTGTATCACATGCCTACGTCATCGCCAGTGAGAAAAAGCCGGCACAAAAAGGTCCGAAATAAATTCTGTGCTAGGCTTGGAAATAACTCATGAACTAGAAATGCTAGAGAGACAAAATTTGTACCTGACTCTGCCCTGGATATCCCTGCTTCCGAAAATCAAACTTGTAGGGTCGCGGAGGGCAAGCTTCATACCGGAAATGACCAGCAGGTGGGGCTACTCCGAACGCTCCTCAAAAGCATCCCTAATGGGATTTTTGTGCACAGAGCTGTCAAAGAAACAAAGACAGAGTAAGGACGGTCAAATCACCCTCAGAATAATACTGGATTTTCACAAGTTGTACACCATTAGAAAGCCCGTCTCAAGGGCTCTCTCGTCCGTGAGTTTCGTTGAGGTCACCATTTTGTAGGCGAGGCCAGCGTCCTGGAAGTAGGGCTGCCCGAAACTCCACTGTATCACATGCCTACGTCATCGCCAGTGAGAAAAAGCCGGCACAAAAAGGTCCGAAATAAATTCTGTGCTAGGCTTGGAAATAACTCATGAACTAGAAATGCTAGAGAGACAAAATTTGTACCTGACTCTGCCCTGGATATCCCTGCTTCCGAAAATCAAACTTGTAGGGTCGCGGAGGGCAAGCTTCATACCGGAAATGACCAGCAGGTGGGGCTACTCCGAACGCTCCTCAAAAGCATCCCTAATGGGATTTTTGTGCACAGAGCTGTCAAAGAAACAAAGACAGAGTAAGGACGGTCAAATCACCCTCAGAATAATACTGGATTTTCACAAGTTGTACACCATTAGAAAGCCCGTCTCAAGGGCTCTCTCTTCCGTGAGTTTCGTTGAGGTCACCATTTTGTAAGTGAGGCCAGCGTCCTGGAAGTAGGGCTGCCCGAAACTCCACTGTATCACATGCCTACGTCATCGCCAGTGAGAAAAAGCCGGCACAAAAAAGTCCGAAATAAATTCTGTGCTAGGCTTGGAAATAACTCATGAACTAGAAATGCTAGAGAGACAAAATTTGTACCTGACTCTGCCCTGGATATCCCTGCTTCCGAAAATCAAACTTGTAGGGTCGCGGAGGGCAAGCTTCATACCGGAAATGACCAGCAGGTTGGGCTACTCCGAACGCTCCTCAAAAGCATCCCTAATGGGATTTTTGTGCACAGAGCTGTCAAAGAAACAAAGACAGAGTAAGGACGGTCAAATCACCCTCAGAATAATACTGGATTTTCACAAGTTGTACACCATTAGAAAGCCCGTCTCAAGGGCTCTCTCTTCCGTGAGTTTCGTTGAGGTCACCTTTTTATTAGACGAGGCCAGCGTCCTGTAAGTAGGGCTGCCCGAAACTCCACTGTATCACATGCCTACGTCATCGCCAGTGAGAAAAAGCCGGCACAAAAAGGTCCGAAATAAATTCTGTGCTAGGCTTGGAAATAACTCATGAACTAGAAATGCTAGAGAGACAAAATTTGTACCTGACTCTGCCCTGGATATCCCTGCTTCCGAAAATCAAACGTGTAGGGTCGCGGAGGGCAAGCTTCATACCGGAAATGACCAGCAGGTGGGGCTACTCCGAACGCTCCTCAAAAGCATCCCTAATGGGATTTTTGTGCACAGAGCTGTCAAAGAAACAAAGACAGAGTAAGGACGGTCAAATCACCCTCAGAATAATACTGGATTTTCACAAGTTGTACACCATTAGAAAGCCCGTCTCAAGGGCTCTCTCTCTTCCGTGAGTTTCGTTGAGGTCACCATTTTGTAGGCGAGGCCAGCGTCCTGGAATTAGGGTTGCCCGAAACTCCACTGTATCACATGCCTACGTCATCGCCAGTGAGAAAAAGCCGGCACAAAAAGGTCCGAAATAAATTCTGTGCTAGGCTTGGAAATAACTCATGAACTAGAAATGCTAGAGAGACAAAATTTGTACCTGACTCTGCCCTGGATATCCCTGCTTCCGAAAATCAAACTTGTAGTGTCGCGGAGGGCAAGCTTCATACCGGAAATGACCAGCAGGTGGGGCTACTCCGAACGCTCCTCAAAAGCATCCCTAATGGGATTTTTGTGCACAGAGCTGTCAAAGAAACAAAGACAGAGTAAGGACGGTCAAATCACCCTCAGAATAATACTGGATTTTCACAAGTTGTACACCATTAGAAAGCCCGTCTCAAGGGCTCTCTCTTCCGTGAGTTTCGTTGAGGTCACCATTTTGTAAGCAAGGCCAGCGTCCTGGAAGTAGGGCTGCCCGAAACTCCACTGTATCACATGCCTACGTCATCGCCAGTGAGAAAAAGCCGGCACAAAAAGGTCCGAAATAAATTCTGTGCTAGGCTTGGAAATAACTCATGAACTAGAAATGCTAGAGAGACAAAATTTGTACCTGACTCTGCCCTGGATATCCCTGCTTCCGAAAATCAAACTTGTAGGGTCGCGGAGGGCAAGCTTCATACCGGAAATGACCAGCAGGTGGGGCTACTCCGAACGCTCCTCAAAAGCATCCCTTATGAGATTTTGTGCACAGAGCTGTCAAAGAAACAAAGACAAAGTAAGGACGGTCAAATCACCCTCAGAATAATACTGGATTTTCACAAGTTGTACACCATTAGAAAGCCCGTCTCAAGGGCTCTCTCTTCCGTGAGTTTCGTTAAGGTCACCATTTTGTAGACGAGGCCAGCGTCCTGGAAGTAGGGCTGCCCGAAACTCAACTGTATGACATGCCTACGTCATCGCCAGTGAGAAAAAGCCGACACAAAAAGGCCCGAAATACATTCTGTGCTAAGCTTGGAAATAACTCATGAACTAGAAATGCTAGAGAGACATAATTTGTACCTGTTTCTGCCTTGGATATCCCTGCTTCCAAAATCAAACTTGTAGGGTCGCGGAGGGCACGCTTCATATCGGAAATAACCAGTAGATGGAGCTACTCCGAAAACGCTTCAAAGGCTTCTTCAGTGGGATTTTTACACAGAGCTGCAAAAAAAGGAGGGTCAAATCAAACCCATTACAACGTCGGATTTGCACAGTTTTTCCACCACTTGAAAGCCAAGATTCATGGCTCTCAACTCGTTGAGGATCCGTGTCTCTGACGATTTTCCAGGCGGGGCGAGCGGCCCCGGAATAGGGCTACAACCCTCGCAAATTAGCCCACGCGACGGGGCAGACCAACAACAAAGGCAAGAAATGTCCATCCGACGAATGTTTTGAAACAACACCCGAGCTAAGTTTGAGAATAACTCATGAACTAAAATTGCTAGAGAGGCGAAATTTGTACCTGAGTGTGCCTTGAATATCACTGCACTCGAAATTTAGACTTTTTGGCCGAAGTGCACCATCTTCGTACCGGAAACGGCCTGCATGCGGGGACACTCCGAAAGCGCTTCAAAAGCATCTTCATTTGGATTTTGTACACAGATCTTCAAAAGAGAGAAATAAAATACAAGGAGGGTCAAATCACTCCAAGAATAACTTTAGAATTGAACAACTTTTGTACGACTCGAAAGCTATTTTTAAGGGCTATCTCCTCGTCGTGGTTCCTTGTGTCCGACGATGTTGTCGGCGGGGCGAGCGGCCACGGAGTAGGGCTACAACCACTGGCACATTAGCTCACCCACCGGGGCAGCGTATCAACATCAGCAAGAATTTTCTATCCGAAGAAAGATTTGAAACAACATCTGAGCTAAGTTTGGGCAGAAGTCCTAAACTAGGAATGCTACAGAGACAAATATTGTACCTGCTTGGGTATTCCCGCATCCAAAAACATATTTTTTGGCCACCTTGTGCCTTCTTCAGATCGGAAATACCCAGCAAGTGGGAATACTCTGAAAGTTCCACAAAATTATGTATAACGGGACTGTTGTTTTTACACAAAACTAGCAAAGAGACAAACACAAAGTACGGACAGAGGGGCGGATCGCCACCCCCTTTTTCTTCAGGAAAAATAATAAAATAAAATGGAGAGGGGGAAAAGCGGGAAAAATAATTACATACCTTTGGGGTTTTTTTTTTTAAAGCTACTTATCACCCGTACCTCATACATTTTGTTTCATTTGTGGACCACTTTTTTTTAACTGACAGTCTTTGTCTCGAAATACTCGTGAATCTGTGTGTGTGACAGCGTGTTTTTCACGCTGAACATAAACGCGAAACACCTGCACCTGCCGTGGCACTCTTTCATTCTAAATAAAAATGCTAATCAGATTGTGATCGCTGACACAAACATCCACTTTGCGGTCAGCCAATTTTGGAACATTGTCCTTAGCGTTGCATTTTGGGAAATCTGCGTGCGCAGAACCCCAACCAGTAGTTCTGCTGAAAGAAGTTGAAAACAATGTTTTTAGTCTTCAAATGTTTTGCTTTGTAGTTTGGATTTGGCTACGGTTGACCACATCATCACTTTACATGTTTCAAAAGAAAAACCCACTCCCTTCCAAATGCACAATTTGTTGACCCCAAAAATCCATTAAAGTTGTATACATATGTCAGTTTTAACAAAAGTCACGGGCATTTTTTGAGAGGAACTAATTTTTAAAGGAAAATTAATTTCATGACTTTTTGCTGAAATACTATTCTATGTTCTCTTGATGGCGAAATATCGCTTAACTTTCCATACTATCCGCTTGGTATCGAAATATTGATCGACAGGGTCCAATCCGGGGGTGAATTTCATTCACTTGCAGCGTGAGTCGACCATGCCACCTGTGTTAGTGCATTGAGTGTGCAAAGAAGTTTCTGGCTGGAAGGTCAGCATGCGGGCGCGCTAAATACAATGTGACTTTTACAGTATGAACATCGGAAACTATTGAAAGATTAGTGAAGACTTAGCACCGTATAATCATCGAAATCAGCGAATTGTTCGTATTAAAAAAGAGGGTAAATATCAGTTGTGTTTTTTTCAAACTAGTAATTATCAGTTGTGCAGTTAGTACACATATACATGGCTGGGGGAGGGGTCTAGGCCTCTAGGCCTACCCTCAACTTGTCGTACACTAATCTTAGTGTTGCTCGATCGCGCAGTCTCTGAAGACAAGCACAGTTTGATCCTGAGAAAGATTAAGCCTATGTTTTTACTTGTTAGTTTTAATAACAACGAGTTCTCCTGGTTCTTTGTAGTAGTCTATCTAAACTTCACAATAGGCACCTTAGTTTAGGCTGAGACCTATAAGTATTCCTGCGGCCTAATTTTATGATTGATAGAATTGAACTTGTATAAACGTTTATTATTTGATTGAGTTGCTAAATCAGTTCATAAACATGTTATCCTGTTTTTTGAAGGGCTCACCACCCGTAGGGTAACCCTGGTCATTGTTGTTGTTGTTTTTTAACTAATGAAATTTGAGCACTCATTTAATAGCCTATTAAGCGAATTGTTCTTATCAGTAGAAGCATGTTTTGTGTTACATTCTATTCCTCAAGTATATGAAAACTAATTGAAAAGGAGACCATATCGTTTTCATATCGTTTGTCTCACCCAATACTTTTTTGTCCCTGAATAAATATTAATTGTAGCCTGCATTTTGATTTTTGAACTCATGATGGCTGACTCAATGACTCACAACTCGAAAATGATGTTTAAATAATGATCTTGCTAAAGTAAAATTGGTTAAAGTGATCAGATATTGCATGAGATCGCACCACACAGCATCTACAATCCACTGTTTCGGAGCAGCATTTAAGCGGGCCCGGAACCCATGCCGTTAGGGCTTCGCGTTACGCGCTCGCAGACGCCACATGCATTTACCATTTGCTGATGGTACATTTTCATGCCCACGCGCCCCCCCCCCCCCAGTTTGGAAAATCCTGGATCCGCCCCATGGACAGGCAAATCACCTTCAAAATACTGCTGGATTTTCAGAAAGTTTGATATCTTTAGAAAGCCCGTCTAAAGAGCTCTCTGTACTTTTTAGTTTTGTGGCTGTAATGAATTGTAAGGCAACGCAATCAGAAGGGCTACCCACCCAAGCAATTTAGCCAATAGAAGTTGCGTATTATTCAGCAGAAAATTTCTTGACTCCAAATAAAGTACTCCAGGAATGGAGAAGAACGGTTTCTAAAAGAACCCAACAAATTGTGTCGTTTTTTAGCGTTACATAAAAAGTCACGTGGTTTATCCAAACCAAAAGTGGTTCGGATAAACCACAGATGATCGGAGTTAGTTTTACTTCCAGCCATATAAATTAAATTACTGAACCAAATTTAAATCCTTTTTTCACAATTATTCATGCGTATTTGACCAAAAAGGACTATCTATTCAGATTATGGATACAACTTGTAATTAATGGTGAAAAATCGAACGTGAAATTCGCATTCTGAAAGTCCGTGCAACGGAAGCGTGTTTTACGGCGCATCAGCGTAGGAGCTAGCGGAGTGTAAACCTTGGGGCATATCCCGTACAGTCGGTGCCGTGTCTCGTGGGGCGAGAGAGACAAACCCCAGGGGCATCAACTCCCCAGCTTGTCGGTCTAGCCGTGAGCTCGGGAGCTTGTGGAAGGGGCGGGGAGCCAGACCATTAATTACGTTTTGTTTTACGGGGGTTTTAGTCTGTACCCCCTAGTTATTATCCACTAGCTATTGTCACGTTACGTGTTGCCTGCGCTACACACGCGGGACGACGGACCGTTAATCATTGTTTTCCCATACAGCTGGTCTGCGTCTTTTTTATTGCTGGGTCATTCCGTGCCAACTCACCTGATGGGTTGGCAGGCTCCGTCTCAGATTTTGCATAATTTTTTTTTTAAATCTCCTATGGGTGCGAGAACAACCGCATAATTTTAGAATCCTAGTCCTCAACCTTTTTTTAGATATGACCCCCTTAAAAAAGTAAGCCCCGCCTCTTCGAATTGACTTTGTGTGTTTTCGGCATTATTAGAGATCTGTATCTACAAATGGAGATAAGATAAATAGCTACAAGTTAATTTGAAGAGTATCTGGTATCCCATCAACTAAATTATACTGCCAAAGGTAGCACAGGTCATTTGTATATCAAGGTATAGGTCTTTAAAAACGGACAATTGAGCCTGCGTAATAACTTTTCGTCATTTTTGAGACCCCCTAGTGCCTACTTGAAATGTCCGATTGCTTTTTTATTACATTTGATTATAAACTAGATGCATATGTGTGACCTGATATAAGGATAAACCAATCACGCCTTTGATGGGTACTTGGTAGGGGTCTGAATATGGGTCCACATGTAAAAATGCCAAAAAATGCCTTTTTCAAGTGATTATTTAACAACGTGTGACATTAGTGACAGATTTACAATTTTTTCCCAATAATACTTTGTATCCAATCTACGTTTTTTTAACTACTTCACGTAAAAAAGAAATTTGAATATGCCTAGATTAAGGTTTTTGCTGTGTATGCAATTTAGTGACAGCACTTGTTTACAAAAGAGCCACAGAGCCTGGACTTCTGTAGGCATGGTTTGTACACTACGGAAGCGTAGTGCCACCAGCGTATTTTTTTCCCAGGACGAACGTGGGCTATTAACATAAAATGGGCGTGTTTGACCGTAAAATACCCTCGCGCATGCGTACTCTTCTCAATAAGTTTTACTTTCGGACACATGTCGACGACAACGGAGGCATGATGGCGAATTGTACAGCTGGGAGCCCTTGCTCTGATCTAAAGCTTGAACCATGTCCACGATTACAGGTAAATATATTCTCGTCGTGTCTAATGTATTGATGTTTCTCTTGGAAGATCATGCAAGTACGCATGTGCAAAGGGAAATGTAAAGTTTACTACGCCCATTTATGTTAATTGCCCACGTTCGTCCTGGGAAAAAAATACGCGTGCCGCCACATGCAAACAAAAACCACGCTCTTATCATGTACGTACAAAATAAATATCAAGTACGAACATGATACATGATACAATATACATGTACGTACATTATATCTATCATTGTATGTACACAATAACTCCAGACTTAATATCATGTACATAGACGTTAACTGTCAGGATCGTACATAATAATTACCATGTACTTACATGATAATTATCGTGTATGTGTACGTACACAGTAATTATTCTGTATGTGTATGTACATGATATTTATGATGTACGTACACGATCCTCTTCAGACTTGTCATGTCTTACACGATATTGTGCAGCTTCTCCATGCGAAAAATACTCCCAAACAACCCCCAGATATACGCTTATATAATTATACAGAGATGATATATTAATAATTTACAATGGCAACAGAAACACAGCTTTGTTTGGATTTTATTAGAATGTTAAACAGTTACCACCCAACATGTTTGTGAGTATTCTTTCGCATGGAAATGCTGCACAATATTGTGTCAAACATGATAAGTCTGAAAGAGACCATGTACATTCACAATAATTCTCGCGTACATACACTGATAATTATCATGTACATACATGGTAATTACTACGTCAAAAGTCAATTTGAAGGGGTGGGGCTTAACTTTTAGGGGGTCGTATCTCGTTGAGGAGTAGGATTCTAAAATGTTGCGTGTGTTCATGGCACCCATGGTGGATTGTTTAAAAAAATACTAGCAAAATCTGAGACGAAGCATGCCAAACTTTTCAGAATTTTACGTGCTTTGGCACGGATTGACCCAGCTGCACAGTGTCCACCCCCCCCCCCAATCGCCACAAAAAAACCCCGAAATATTCTTTCAGTAAGTATTTTTTTTTTCGAAAGTGGGAGTGGGGATAATATCCCAAGTAAATTAGCCAACAGGGGCTGCGTATCAACACCAGCAAGACACTTCCTGACCTGACCTGACCTTTCCTATACTGCATCTGACCTGAACTGTGACCCCAGCTGACCTGACCTGACCTGCCCTGCCCTAAAGGGCAAATATTCAAACTTATAAAATGTCATCAAAAAATATGTAGACCGTAGACCTAATGAAAGAGTTTTGACAGATGATATTGTTCAATACGAAAGGAATAAACAAACTTTTGCATATGCCACGGACAATGCACACAGTTTATTTGATGAGAGAAGACTGTACATGGCTGATTTACGTGATGTATCAGGATATTTCACTTTTATTTTCCATTTATCACTAGGCTGAATACAATGACAGATTGTATGTGTGCATTACCTTAAGCTGAAAGCTTGCAACTTTTTTTAGTCTATAAAGTGTTTATAACTCAAATAAAACTTTTCTGGTCAAATCAGCCATATAATCGGACATCCATCTTTAATTTCATAGCTTGAGTGAATTTACATGTAGGATTGCATGCGCAATGATGCAACTAAAAAGGGGATACATTATGTGTAGTCCTACCTCGAAAAAGCCAACGACCAGGAAGATGCGATGTAGAGTCAGACGCATACTGAGAAGCTCGTCTCTTGGGTTTTCGGCTATCTAGGTTATTCAATGCCTCTTCCTCTTTGATGCTGATGGTATTTTGCTGCTCTGCAGGTTCTGCTACCAACTCCTGGGCCTCTTGAAGCGCTTTAATCGCCGAGTCAGGATCAGATTTGTTGCTCAGAGCCAATTTTGCCTTACCCAGAACAATGTAGCTTTCTTTATGCTTGTTTCTAGTTTATTTTATGGGAATGGACTTTTGTTTTTGGCGTTGAAATGTCATCAAACCTCTCGTCCAAATAGTCTTTAGAACTGTTCAAAAGCTAAAAAGCTGTATCCCAATGCACTGGGTCTCTCTTCAGTCGGAAAATATGAAGACGCGGGCGGGTAGGCTTATAATGGCGGTCGACATTACAGTACGTGCATACTATGGGTGTGGTCAGTAAAGGTTCTATTGCACAACAGGCGCAAGATGGAGAGCTCGTGCTGAAGAATGTGAAGTATGCACTGGATGCCTTTTCATTCGACAACTCCCTGGATGCAACAATAGATCAGTGCAGACATTGACTATTGCTATCAATAACAAACTGTTTGCTTACCGGCGTGACACCCAAGCGTAACACACGTTCAACCAATAGGGGGAGCTCCAGTTCCCTATCTTGCACCTCGCACGGAGCTGATTTGATCTTTTGTCAGTAGGTACGGTGAAATACCGAATTAGGGCTGAGACTAGCATAATCATTTGGGATACAAGGGGATTGCAACTGTAGTTTACGTAACAGAAGAATGGGGGTATTTTTAGTCAAACAAAACTACATTTATATGGTGATACAGCTCTGTGCCTATCTGGTGGTATAATGCAAAGGGTAAAGCAGTTTCCTGTAATTTCCGTATCTTTCCCGACAATGCTATAGGCTTAGGATTTTGAAAATTTATAATTTGTTTTGTTGTCCACTTAAATAACGCCGGCTTTTGGGACCCTTGGTGCAATGATGAGGCCTTGATGAAGATTCTATAATAATTATTGGCCCGAAACAAATATTTGAAATTAGGGTGCTATGCAATATTTCATTGATACAAAAAGTTGATAAAATTTGACATTTTAATTCCCATAATGCATTCAATCTTATCACGTGACACATCAATACAATTTTTTGGTGGAATATTGAAAATGCTGTTTGTTGCTAGTTTATTCCAGATTAGTGACCGAGCCACGGTCAATGTAGTGTCACGTGACCTTTATACATTTCTAGTCACGCTTATAGAGTCGTCACTACCAGCCCGAAATCGCTTAACGAGGCCATAAATATCCCTTTGATAAAGCGGCACTTTGAATTGTGTATACTAAAACTGTCAATTATTGAAAACTTCTAACAACACAAAATTACCTTCAATCATCAAACCAAAATTTTGCTGTAGCCAAAACCAAAAAAAATGTTTGTTTAACATTATTGTTTTTTGCTCCAATAGCAAAATGGTCACTGCTACCAGACCTTTAAAAATATCATTTAAGTAAGAACCAGTACTGGGCAAATGAATAACAGAGATGCTCAAACTGGATGTTTTGCTTAACAATTTTCCGCTCTGCAAAAATTGAGCACTAAGCAAGTCATAGACGGTACATATGACATTGGCAAGTGACCTTCATCTGGTAAGCAAATGTCTTACTTTTTGTGCACCTATTTGAAAATGGAACTTGCAGGTCTTAGAATGTTTTCATAATGTAGGACTGAGAAGTTTTCTGAACGTAGGATGGCAAATGGCACTGGCTCGTTATCAATCTGGAATTGTTTGTCAAATTGATTAAACTTGTTACTGAATTATGGTGTCTTCAAGACGACCCGAGAATAGTCCATAGCGGTTTATTGAGAGTTACGATTAGAAACCAATTTCGGACTAAAATAATCAGACCAGACTACACATTGGTTTGCGTTGCATTTGGGCCGAACACGGCGAACAGCAACCATGTGACCAACGTGTCCAAAGAAAACTGGTCCCTCGTGTCGCAACTCTCTCAATACACAACGCCAAGTGTTGAGAACTATAAATCATTGTGGACCCTTAAAAATGGATCAATATTAAAAGTACAGTTAAACACATCTATTCCTTTCATACCCAAACACTCATGAAAACTAAACGCTTAAATACATGTTTTTCAATAAAAAAAACTGAATATTTAAAAATCAATATAATTATTCCCACTAATGCTATTAATGTTAAAACATTAAGAGTCAGACGTTTTAATAGCTCCGTTTGTTTCAAAGCTTAACTGAAATAGTTATGATTTGGGGTTGAACAAAGACAATTAATTGACAAGAGCGGGATTTCAACCAACGACCTCCAGACGTGCCGGTGTAATCGGGAAATCTGCCCCAGGAGATTCTGTCCCCCATATGGGAAACTAACATGGGCTGGAGGAGGTTGATTCAAAAGAGGGCGAACAGATTCTCCTGCCACATCGGCGCTCTACCAACTGAGCTATCTAGCCCTAGGTTGGCCGTCTCCCTGGTTGTTTTTCTTCGATATCTTTGTTCGGGAGTGCCAGTCGGGAGGCATACATTTTTCTTTGTTAAACCCCAAATCATTTAAAATTTACCAGTCAGCTCCCCTTGTGGTTTATTATTTGACTGTAGTATTGCCCACTCCCTGGCAGGTTAAATAGTTATAAGAACTTTTATAAATGCATAATTATGACTTGTAAATCGACAAAAAAGACTTGATTGCTTGCCAGTAACAATGACCTCAATCAAACAATTATTGGGGTGCGCTTTTTGGAAGATCAGGTTAAAACAAAAAGAGCAAGAAAAACCATCATCTAATAATAAGACTGCCTTCATCCTATTTCATCAATATTTACAAGTGCCCGAGCGGCGGAACGCCTATACAAGAGTGTGCATTTACACAATCCAACTTAATGGGTACTCTATACAATGGCACTATGCTACCACACTAAAATTATCTTTCTTCCATTCTTTCTTTTTTTTTCCTCACAGTGGTTTTTGAGTTTTTGTTCTTTCTTTTTTTTTTCTTTCTTTCTTCTCAAAGGTGGTGTTTTGGTTTTTTTTTTTTTTTTTTTAAGAAAAGGGAATAATATAATAACATTGGAAGTACCCTGTAAGTGCCATATGTACAGGTGTGTGTTGGAGGGGGGGGGGGGCACATCACATCACTTCCAATACCCCTAAATTCCCTTCTCCAATCATTTCCTACAAAAAGTGTTTAAAGCTCATTTGGAGGTAAAATTACCACCTTTTTAGATGCACCCTATTGTCCCTTATCTTGTTATCTTGTATAACACTAACTTAAGCTCTGAATTATAGTTTAAAACCCTCTCAGCAACAACGTCAAAATCAAATTACTCCTTTGTCTATCAATCTCACAGTTCAAACCTGTTTTAGAAACAACATACAAATTACAATTACTCCCTTTTTCAACCATTGAGCAGTCAAGTCCTCCTCTGTACCATTTCTTTAGAAATCTGACCACACCTTGAGTTTTCCCTCAAGCCTTGGCATAAACATTACTAAACAGTACCACCAGAGATATCACATACACAAATACTGCAGAATTAAAACACTGTGGGAAGTCGCAATCGGTGGTTAAGTTGTACCCGGTATGAAAGATGACCGCAAAGAACTGTGCCTAAATTGACATCAAAGAAAAGCAAAACAAGAAATGAACGAAAAAAATGTTAGCTTTTTGGTATGAAGGAGTTGACCACGACAAAGACAAAAATGTTGCAGACAAGACCAAATAGGAGAGGGGATTATTTATTTACTTTTTGTTGTTGAGACTACGAGGTTCATGGGACTGGATTTATATGCAAGTAGTAGAAGAAGGAATTCTGGAGTGTCAATCAAAACAGGAATGACAGTCAATTTGCTGACAAATAGTTTTTGAAAATAGGATGAAAATTAGTAGGAGGTATGTTGAAATGATGGCATTTCCACCTCTTGGTAACTTCTGGAGTCCTAGATTTCAAGGAGCTTCTGGGAAAAGTATTCTCAGTGCTAGAGAAGTTGATCAAGGAGAACCCAACCCTAGTAGTATGCAAGTGGAATGTTTTTCACAAGACTGGAAAGTACTGAGTACACAGTGCTTAACACACATCGGCGTACTGGTGTATGGGTAAAACACAAACAATAGATCAAACAGAATGATTTGTTTTCTGTGTCTGAAGAAGTACTAGGCAGATTTTAAAAGGTTTAAATTTGCTGATCAAACGGAAAGGGAAAACAAACTGTGTGGGGTTGCAATTAAAGGTTGCACATGGGGCTTTCAGGGAACAGTAAACGATATTTCATTTTTGATCCAAAGATGTGCATATCTTGTGAGTAGCTTGATTCCAGAACAACAGCTTGTTAGCCTTACATTACATGAAGGCCGCAGTCTCTGTTCCTCCCCCACACACTCTTTGCCTTGAACTCTTCCTGTAAAACCTCCTACGCCATGAGGTACATGTGTACCTTGGTACGCCTCTTCTTTAGTCTCTCCTGTAACCCTGTACAACAATGTCATGAGGTGTGCAAATAAACATCTTCTCACAAAACTCTGATTACATCAAACACTCCATGCCATGAGGTACATATGAGTGTATATGGGGTACCCCATCTCCTTCCTACATCCCTTACATCAAACCTTCAATGTCTGAGGTATATCTTTGTGTATATTTCCTTGGAGTACCTCATCTCTCTTCTACATCCTTTTTTGTTTACATCAAAACATTAATACCATGAGATGAAGCTCTTTGCATATCTTCTGTAGCTGATGGAAGAAATAGGGGCTTGCGTGATTGTCACTTCCTTCAGCCTATATAGGCTCGATGATCACGGCAGCTACATCCAGGCCAGTGGCTTGTCCCCTCTCCATCTGCTCTACCACCTGAAAACAAGGCAACAAAAGATGAACACAATTTTAGATAGGATCATGACAACGAATGATGCAATGTGTTCTGATTCAGTCTCAATTGAGAACCATGTTGGTTGCTCTCAATGAATAAAATGGAAAGTCTACGAAAATGTTTAATGTTGCCAAAGATTACTGAAAGTTTGAAAGAAATTATTTTCAAGTCAGTTGAAATTTGTCTTCCTTTTATTCATGTACCTTTAACCAAGGCTTGGAAATCAAATGCCTGGCTCGATTTATCTTCGTGACAATCAGTTTTTAGATGCTTTTAGGGACCGTCACAACATTGTGTAGGCGCATATCAAACACTGCTTAAACTTAGCATTAGATCTGTTCCAAGTCATCTGAATCCGTAATGGTTACCTTACATCTACAATTCTATAAATGAGCATTATATAATACTACACTGGTTGGTTTCAGTTGTCCTGGTTATGCATACCTCAATCTTTATAATTCCGAAGTCGTAAAGCAACAAGTAATTATAAGAGCTTGACTTAGCCCTGGTAGGACGTCCAACCCGGGCTAGGGCTAGACTATAAACTGGTAGTGGTCTGCCTTGAAGCATTGTGAATAACATTAAATAGATAAGTACATGTATTACATTTTGACAAGTATTGCTTGCCGATTGTAAAAATAAATTTCTCCAAGTGTTCCTTTATGCTCTTCATTGCTTCACATAGCTTTGTAAACCATTGCAAGTACAGAAAGGGCACTTTGGCAGGCTTTGGTATTTTGACTTTCACCCCGACCCAAACGAATGAACAAAAACCGCTAAATTTCACCATGACATGGCAAAGAAAAAGTAAGGAAATCGTAAAAAATTATAAAACCTTTAAAAATTAATTACATACTAAGCAATCATTGATTAAACATGCCTCTTTAAGAAAAAAAGAAAAAAGAAAAACAATCTTAAATGGATAGACATTTTGAAAGCTTGGTATACTAATTTGTAATTTGTATAGGTTTTTCTCGCTTGAAATGAGTTTATCCAAACCGATATTGGAAGGAAATTTGCGTGGCGCTTATTTCGTTCAACTTTCGATTGCTGTTAGGGACCGTGTCTGGCACATGGGGACAGCAACCAACTTTTGACGCATGGGTTGCTGCAACTTAAGTTTTTCACTGGTCTTTCCCTAACCATCGGAATCCTACAATGAATAGTTACCTTAATCTACATTTCATTACCATGAGGTTTATGTAATACTACAATACATGGTTTAGGTTACTCAATCTATAGAATTCCAAACCAGTATCCCAACGAGCAAACCTTTACGGGTTAGCCTATGAACTGGTAGGCCTTGGTTCATTGTAAATAACGCCAAACGTAAGGTAACCATTCAAGTTTCTGTGACCTTTAACCCAATGCGTCCACAAAGTTGGTTACGGTCCCTATATGTGAACATGATCCCCAACGACAGTTCAAAGTGTCAGTTAATGAACAGTAGTGTCTGGCAATTTTCCTATAGCCCCAGTTTGGATACGTTTATTTCAAGAAAAAAAACATAGGTCCTATAGAAACATTTTAAATACATATATTTCAAGCTTCCATACACGCTTGCAATGTTGATCTTTTTCATGAAGTTTCAAAGCACGCTTTGTAGCAACGATTATTTAATATGCAATTCATTTTAAAAAGTGTTTTCAGTAAAAATTGTCTACATATAATAACATATGATTTTCTTACTTTTTCCGTTTACGAAAAGAACCCAACACCATTAGGTACAATTTTTAGTTGTTCTTTTGGTGGGTTGGGTGAGGATCGAACTACCCCAGCCTGCCAATGTGCCCTTTCTGTACTGGTAGTGGTTTACACAGCTATGGGAAGCAATGACTAACTGGCCAATCCACTTGATTTGTTTGTACAATTCGCAAGCAGGCCATTGTTTACTTTGTCATTTGATGTTACTCACAACAAATCAAGGCATACCAGATCAAAAGCTAACCTATAGGCTTACTTGTTGCTGTACAAATTCGGAAAACTATAGATTGAGTAACATTACCGTGACAACTGAAACACCCATTGTAGTGTTATATAACTCTCGATTCAAACAATAGAACAATAGAAGTAAGTTAACCATTCATTGTAAGATTTCGATAGCTTGGGAAGGATCAGTGATATGCAAGTTTCAGCAGTGTTTGATATGCACCTATACACTGTCACAATCTCAAAAACGTGCATGAAAAGGGATTAATACCGAGGAAAAAACTGGTCAGGCAGTCGTTTTCTGAACCCTTCAGTTGACTAAATAATTATTCCTTTGGAGCTTTTAAAAATCGTTAAATAAACATTAATCTTGTTTAACTTACCATTATATTTCTTGGGTATCAACAGCAACCAACATGTGATTCTTCCACTTTATTGGGCCACCTTTCACCTTTCTTCGTCGTGTTCCTATCTGCAATAAAAATAGAAAAACATATAAACATACGGACTGTCAGATACATTATAACTAAGAGGCCAGACTAGATTTCCATACAGCCTCGGTTTGGTTACGTTGGGTTTTAGGTTAGAGAAACAAAAAAATTGTGATAGGCCCTACAACTAGTTTTCAATTATTCGTTTTTTATTTTAATTCTTTATTTTTTGCAGTAATAATAACGGTTAACACGCCAAATGTATCTTGAGTTTTGACTTAATTTGTATTCTCTGTTATGACTGATTTAATTTAGTTTACCAGTTGTATTTTTTTTTCTTTTCATTTTGCAGGAGGTGTGTATGTTTAAATCAATAAAAGTTGTTTTCACCCTGAAACATTACACTGCAAAGAACAATAAACTGGTAACAAATTAATTCACTTCTTGGTGACACAAGTTAGGATTCAAAGGGTTGCCCTGGATTAGTTTGTTAACAAGAAAAGTTGTTTACTTTAATAAATTAAGTTAAAAAAGCACAATCGACAATTTTGTTGGAAACATTTGTCAAATCCTTCAATAAAACACACGCATACAGTCGGCGTACATTCCATTTCACATTGTATACAAAATGCCCCAGATTACAGTCGAATACCTTCTATACAAAATGCTACATGCATTATGAGTTCTGCAAAATGCGACAAACTACAGTGATTGAGTATCTTTAACTCAAAATCACATCGGCCCTTGTAAAATTCCGTCCAATTCGCGTTAACAGTGAACTGAAAAGAACAATAGCTCAAGCCAGAGAAAGCAGAGTGAGTGAAGGCGGTATGTCAAACCTAGTTTTCTAAGAACAAATCTACATAGCTAGTAGATATACACAATACGCAAACCGAATATACATAAGGGAAATCACAAGGATCAGGTCTTCAATTTCGTTATAATGTCAACGGCACAGTTTGGTTTTTGCTAGCTTGAGATTAGGATGCTATTTTCCTAGGGTATCGAGATCGGTTAGTTGAGAATAATGTCTGGGATAGCGTTCAACTTTTTTTCTCATCTTTTAAAAATTAATCAATAACTTTGTTTAATACCTATCAAATCTTTCAGTAAAACACATACGCATACAGTCGGCGTATCTTCCATTTCACATAGTATACAAAATGACCCGATTCTTCGTTTACTTTCATTACTGATAAACATGACTCTTACACACTCGCAAGTACACATCGACGCTGAGAGGAAAAAGATTGTCCCGACCAAGCTAGAGATCTTCCTTTGGATGAGATTTACAGATGAACATACAAGTATACAACCGTCGCAACATGTATCATTCATCAACTGGAAAACGTTCGAAGAAAAGAAAATCACATTGGACCTCATGGGACTCCATCAACTTCTTGTACATAACGCACTGGAAAGACAACGGCTACCGCCAGCAAAAACTACGAAAAAAATAAGAATTTCTTGCAAGAGAAATCAACAATAGTTATTAGATTTTCTGCTTGAGAATCAGACCTAAAGAATTCCGGACACTGACAGAGGGTGAAGGTATGCGTCGAGTTTACCCAGCCGACCCGACTTTTCATTATAATTGAATGAGTTGAGATCAATAAAATAACAGGTATTTGTAAGTCAGCAAAGTTCTCTGAAAATAGAATTGAAGTTAAATATTAGTAATGACACTCGAAAATTGTTATTTTGAATACTGGCAGAAATTTGAATAATATTTCATTGGGTTATTTTTATGTCAGGTATTTGGCTGGTCTCAGCCTCAAGTAAAATTTGATTTAGTTTCCAACACCCACATTTTAACACTTTCATTCGGTTACTTGACTACGGGTGTTCTTCTCAAATAGCCTATTAATTTGGGGCTTTCCAGTCACAAATACGAGCAATTTTTTCTTGTCTATGAGTAAGGCCTGGAATGTTGGTATGTCTGAAGGGAAACTAAGGACTTCAAGATGGTATCGGTCCCCAACTCGAAATCCGGACTTTGTAATGGAAACTTGAAATGACAAACTTTGAAAACGTTTTTAAGCCAGATTTTTAGTTCGAGGAGCATGGCTCGTGATGTCCATGAAAAGCAGGGTCCATGATTTTCACGATTCCGCGGAGTTCTGCAATTACATCCCTCGTAAAACATTTAATTTTATGGACTTCCGCGCTAAGCGCAGACTTCCGCGGTAAGCACAGATGTGTTTTCTTCTTTAATTATTTGCACTAAAAATGTTGGTATTGTGAACTTCAACGGCAAAATGTCTCACAGTATGGGCATGCATCATGAGTTCTACAAAACCTTAAATGTAAATCACATTGATCCATGCGGAAAACCGTCAATTGCATATACACAGCGCACTGAAAAGAACAATGGCAAAAGTCAAGTAAACAGAGTCGTTCGAGGGCGCTATGCCAATTTAACGATCACAAGTTTACTACGGTATCTAGCACTGGAAAAAAAATATTCGGCCTAAATTGTTGTAATGTTGTCAACGCCACAATTAGAATGTTGCCAGCTACAGTCTAGGAAGCTAGTATCACCTGCTCTTATGGAAATACAAAAATAACCATGATGTTTTGAGTAGGCTTTGTTGAAAAAATGGGGCATCGTTAGTCTGATGAACAGCGCGATACTAAAAATGCGTGCGCGCAAACAAATACGTGTAAGTGTTTACCCGTTATTTATATTTATTTAGCGGTTTGACCGTTCGTCAACTAGCTTGTTTACTATCGTCTAGTAAAGGTCTTAATCATTAGAAAAGTTACCAGTGATATAATAATCACATTGCTGGGGAGTGGGGTGGGGGTGGGGGTTCTGTCACGATGAAGGCTCTAGAGGAGAGCAACTTTAAAACATTTTGACAACAGTTTTAGAAATTAATTCTTACGGGTCTAAACTACTTGTTGGTTATATCGCTTGACGTAGTGTGCGTCTAAGTTTTGATTTTCCAATGGATACAATCACATTTATTTTAAGTTTGCTGCCATTATTAAAAATGTTCAATTGTTATCATAATTAATACTTTCCCCGTAACTTAATTAATTTGGGAGTGCGCCTCTCTTTGTTCTCGATGCTATTGTTTAAATTAAATATACAACTTGAAATTATAGTAATAATAATTTTTTTTTTTTAAAGTTACTCGGTGATAGTCAGGCATTCAGGAGCCGCGATTTGGGGTTATTCCCCTACCGGAGTTTACGGTCGAAACGCGTAAACCACGAATAGAGGCCCCTTACCGGCTTCCATATAGGACCCTTCTGGTATGACAACCGACTCACCGCATATCCTCCCCTATCTCCGACCCCTGGCACCGCGGGCCCTCCCCCCTCAGGGTAAACAAGGCGGCTCCCAAACCATACTGGTGCCAGTCCCAGTAAAGTTGCCTTGTTTCGTACTATTGGGGGGAGCCGGTGATCGAACCCAGAACCGGTGGCCACCCGGTTAAGAATTCTGAGATAGTACCAGCGCCTTATCGAACCGAGCTACTGCATTGGTGCTCATGAGGCCGATCTAAATTGTTATAAGGCGAAGATCCACGTGCATTGTGGGACGGTCACTGGGATGTGAACAACAGACCATGTCACGTGTTAAATAATTCTGTATTATGGCGCTCCTACCATAGGTTGGGGGATAGGCTAGATGCCGGTGGGCAAGTGAACTCTCCGGCCACAGATCGTTATTTACAAAGATGGCAAATGTTCTTGGTAATATGTTAAAATTAGAACAATGGATGGAACTTGACGCAACTGTCTAACAGGAAACAGTACAAGAAGAAAGTATCGGCGTGCACGGTACACCGATGTTCCTTTGCCTACGTTGATTGCAAGTTTAACAATGCCTGGTATCAATTTTCAATACTTTAAACAATAATGGATTAGCTGGGAATGTCACACTTCAGCCACCGAGTCCGAGTTCAAATTCCGGCCTGGCCCTAAAATAGAATTTAGGCATTTTGTAGGTTATAAATTCCAGTATATTCTTAACTTAAAATATAAAATCGATTACAACAATCCATAGGCACACTGGAAACAAAATAATTACTTGTAAAAAGATGTATATAAAAGGCCCTATACACAGTTTAGTAAGGCGCGCGGTCCATCTAGGGCCGGTTTGGCAACCGTCAAACGGTTGACAAACGGTTGAAGTTAGAAACGGTTCAGCAGCATTTGTGAAACGGTTGGGGGATAGTTTATTCAATGCTTCAGTGCGCTGAGTTTATCTGGTCCTCCAGAGTCCGAACAAAAGGGATGTGATCGGATTACTCTTCATTGTGTTGGGATTATAGCTGCGGTTGTTGAAGCTCTGATGGTAGATATGAATATCAAAACTAAAATGCCTAACGCTTCATAACTTCGCTTTGTTTTTGCTATTTCTAAAATGCTAGCCAAAAGTTACCACACATGTTACTTTCAATCATAAAAAACAATAAAGTAAAACCTGAGATCGTAGCTACCTGTTTACTTCATGTATTTGCTGGTTGGCTTTGCAAAGCGTTGGCAATGCGAAGTGCCCGTCGCGTGTGTACATGTATTTGAACGTTCGTGACCAAGACGATCTCAGTTTTCGGTTGATTGTGAACAACTTAGAATGTTTTCCAACTGATGTGTATGTTATCATGGAATATATGAATAGGTTGGACGAATTTGGGTGTGATTTGCAAATGGGGTTTCAATCAGTACATCCTCGTCGAAAGGTTTAATTTATAATTATTTTTAAGACACACTATTGGAATTGTAAAGCAAATGAAATTGCATTTATTAAAAGCTGCAACAAAATTGATTTATATGCAAGATTTTTTCTTTAATTATATAACTGAAATAGATCATCTCAATTTATTAACAGAACATTTATATATACTCTTCCCGTTATTACGTTTTAGTGGACATCGTTAAAGATGAAGTCCCCTATATTTTTTAAGGTTATGAACGGACAACCGCGTTTTAATTTGGAAAGCACCCGTTTTAGTTTTCTACGACAAAAAGTCCGTTCCAATAGGGCAAAACCGAGATTCAATGTATATTATTGTTTCACCAATAATTCAAATAATGACGTGGCATTGATATCGAATCCCGAACTTTAAATTGCACAGCAATATATTCAAAGCCGTTTTGGCCAAAAAACGCCATTCATTCGTGAATGGAAAGAAATACCTACAACCTGGTCGTACATGTACATGCACCTACCCAAAGCACAACAATTGTTACCAGCTGCATTCCAAGCCGTGTCAGTGATAGCCTGGCATGAGACAACTCCTTTGTTAGGTGTAAACCCCACCAGAGGTTAAGCCTCAAAAGACTGTCTTTAATCCTAGGGAAACGGTTGCTTGCCGAAACTAAAACGGTTGGCACTCTGTAAATGAATCGTTTTGGGCAACCGTTTGACGGTTGCCGAACCGGCCCTAAATGGACCGCTTGGTTTCTGAAGTGTGTTCGAAAATTGTATTCTTGGCTACGTTTTTATTTGCTATATAATAATTTCGTCAGCATGTACAGCTAATCGGCCTGTCCATGCACTGATGTCGTCGATAAACAATATTAACCACAAACAAGCCTTTCAAATGGGAGTTGATGTTTGAGTTTTTGTTTCTCAAATCATGATTTTTGTACTAACATTCAAACTTGTGAAAATGCCCTAAATGAATGGTTCAACACATCAAAGAGCCCCCCCCCAAATGTGTTAATGTGCGCATGATACCAGATGGGATGGGTTTAAACTGGAGCCCAAGCCATGGTTTCCCAACGGACCTATGGGTGGTCTTGATATCGATTGGCGTTCATATCGCAATATGAATTACTGGAGAAGAGATTATCTGTATTACACGAACATCTGTTTCGATCCAGATTTTTAGACTTGCCCAGTCCCTTCGAATCAGCCTCCCAAACAGTTGATGTTGCACCCTCTACCGGTGACTAATACAAAAAACAGCGACACGAATACTATAGGGTGCACCCAACTATTTAACTCCCATAGCATACAGTGCAAGATGCTAAATATTCAACAACAAAAAATAATAGATGTCTCACAGCTTTTTACTGTAGATGGGAAATTGTCCATTGACTCTTGAACTTTTATCTTCTCTTCAATGTAATATGGGGAGTCCCTGGGCCCATCAAGTTATTCCCCCTCTGAAAAAAACCACCCCTACACCGGTGTAATTTTCAAAACGTCCGAGCATCAATCTTGAAAAATTTCCCTACACCTCTCAGCAAATAGGACCTTTTATTTCAGGGCCTGTGTCATCCAAAATACCTCCAGTTGGAAGTCAACAACCCCCAGGTCACAACTGGGCATTTTTTTAAAACACTGTTTCCCTTTTATTGGGCTCTCAAATCTGTCTAAGCCTCTGTCAATAATTTAAAAACTTATAGAGCCAAACTAACATAAACTTGTCGAACAACTTTGTAATTTTGTTACTATATATATCACTAATTCTTTATTTTTAAAAATACAATAAAATAATTCATTCTATGTCACCACAGGTCATCACTGAACTAGTTAAAAACTTGAATGATACTTAATAATGATCTTAACTTGAACAAGGACTGTTGTATACTTGTTTCAAGTTCTTCTTCTCTTTCGTCTGACTGGGTCGAGGGAAAAGACAAATGCATTCCAGCAGAAGCTCACCAGTCTATCCAAGTGGTCTTGGATGAGACCGGTGTGGCTGAGCTTGAAGAAGCTCACCAGTCCATCCCAGTGGTCTTGGATGAGACCTGTGTGGCCGAGCTTGCAGAAGCTCAAGAGTCTATCCCAGTGGTCTTGGATGAGACCGGTGTGGCCTAGCTTGCAGAAGCTAACCAGTCTAGCCCATCAGTCTTGGATGAGACCGGTGGGGCCGAGCTTGCAGAAGCTCACCAGTCTAACCCAGTGGTCTTGGATGAGACCGGTGTGGCCGAGCTTGCAGAAGCTCACCAGTCTATCCCAGTGGTCTTGGATGAGACCGGTGTGGCCGAGCTTGCAGAAGCTCACCAGTCTATCCAAGTGGTCTTGGATGAGACCGGTGGGGCCGAGCTTGCAGAAGCTCAAGAGTCTATCCCAGTGGTCTTTGATGAGACCGGTGTGGCCTAGCTTGCAGAAGCTAACCAGTCTAACCCAGTGGTCTTGGATGAGACCGGTGGGGCCGAGCTTGCAGAAGCTAACCAGTCTAACCCAGTGGTCTTGGATGAGACCGGTGGGGCCGAGCTTGCAGAAGCTAACCAGTCTATCCAAGTGGTCTTGGATGAGACCGGTGTGGCTGAGCTTGAAGAAGCTCACCAGTCCATCCCAGTGGTCTTGGATGAGACCTGTGTGGCCGAGCTTGCAGAAGCTCAAGAGTCTATCCCAGTGGTCTTGGATGAGACCGGTGTGGCCTAGCTTGCAGAAGCTAACCAGTCTAGCCCAGCGGTCTTGGATGAGACCGGTGGGGCCGAGCTTGCAGAAGCTCACCAGTCTAACCCAGTGGTCTTGGATGAGACCGGTGTGGCCGAGCTTGCAGAAGCTCACCAGTCTATCCCAGTGGTCTTGGATGAGACCGGTGTGGCCGAGCTTGCAGAAGCTCAAGAGTCTATCCCAGTGGTCTTGGATGAGACCGGTGGGGCCGAGCTTGCAGAAGCTAACCAGTCTAACCCAGTGGTCTTGGATGAGACCGGTGGGGCCGAGCTTGCAGAAGCTAACCAGTCTAACCCAGTGGTCTTGGATGAGACCGGTGTGGCCGAGCTTGCAGAAGCTCACCAGTCTATCCCAGTGGTCTTGGATGAGACCGGTGGGGCCGAGCTTGCAGAAGCTCACCAGTCTATCCAAGTGGTCTTGGATGAAACCGGTGGGGCCGAGCTTGCAGAAGCTCAAGAGTCTATCCCAGTGGTCTTGGATGAGACCGGTGTGGCCTAGCTTGCAGAAGCTAACCAGTCTAACCCAGTGGTCTTGGATGAGACCGGTGGGGCCGAGCTTGCAGAAGCTAACCAGTCTAACCCAGTGGTCTTGGATGAGACCGGTGGGGCCGAGCTTGCAGAAGCTAACCAGTCTATCCAAGTGGTCTTGGATGAGACCGGTGTGGCTGAGCTTGAAGAAGCTCACCAGTCCATCCCAGTGGTCTTGGATGAGACCTGTGTGGCCGAGCTTGCAGAAGCTCAAGAGTCTATCCCAGTGGTCTTGGATGAGACCGGTGTGGCCTAGCTTGCAGAAGCTAACCAGTCTAGCCCAGCGGTCTTGGATGAGACCGGTGGGGCCGAGCTTGCAGAAGCTCACCAGTCTAACCCAGTGGTCTTGGATGAGACCAGTGTGGCCGAGCTTGCAGAAGCTCACCAGTCTATCCCAGTGGTCTTGGATGAGACCGGTGTGGCCGAGCTTGCAGAAGCTCAAGAGTCTATCCCAGTGGTCTTGGATGAGACCGGTGGGGCCGAGCTTGCAGAAGCTAACCAGTCTAACCCAGTGGTCTTGGATGAGACCGGTGGGGCCGAGCTTGCAGAAGCTAACCAGTCTAACCCAGTGGTCTTGGATGAGACCGGTGGGGCCGAGCTTGCAGAAGCTAACCAGTCTAACCCAGCGGTCTTGGATGAGACCGGTGGGGCCGAGCTTGCAGAAGCTAACCAGTCTAACCCAGTGGTCTTGGATGAGACCGGTGGGGCCGAGCTTGCAGAAGCTAACCAGTCTAACCCAGCGGTCTTGGATGAGACCGGTGGGGCCGAGCTTGCAGAAGCTAACCAGTCTAGCCCAGCGGTCTTGGATGAGACCGGTGGGGCCGAGCTTGCAGAAGCTCACCAGTCTAACCCAGTGGTCTTGGATGAGACCGGTGGGGCCGAGCTTGCAGAAGCTAACCAGTCTAACCCAGTGGTCTTGGATGAGACCGGTGGGGCCGAGCTTGCAGAAGCTCACCAGTCTATCCAAGCGGTCTTGGATGAGACCGGTGTGGCCGAGCTTGCAGAAGCTAACCAGTCTAGCCCAGCGGTCTTGGATGAGACCGGTGATGGTCGAGAAAAATCATCATGGAACTGCAATTTAGTATTAAGCCGTATCCGAGATGACGGCTTCGGTTACAGCTACGACTGGTGCTAAGGGTGATCCAGGTGTATCCCTAGCCGTAACTGTAGCCGCCAATTCAGACACGGCTTCATCTTTTTGTCTTTTTGTTTGTATGGAAGTTTTGTTTGCTTGATTAAAAACTGTTTTGTACAAGTTCTAGTTTAATATTGGTTTACAAAGATTCCACACTGTGTTGTTTCATTAATGCAGTATAGGCCTACTTACTTCGCTTGGTTGTTTCCAAAACTAACATAACTAGATGTGTCCATGTTTGCATTTTGTTTAGGCAAATTCTGATAATGATAGTTGAATTCCGAACTACACGGCCAATTATCCTGGATTGGTTCTTGTTCTGGACGCAAGTGGAAACTATTGTTTGGTTCCGTATCTGTTGGATTGAACTGATTGGATTGAAGTGTGTGTATTTGATCGGGATATTCATCATTTTCCTCTGGAATTCTATTTTGAGGATGTTTACTCGGTCGTGCATCATTTTGTCCATGAAGACAGTTTCTTACAACAGATGTTGGGCGGTGTAGCTTTGCTTCATCACTTTGGCTGTGAAGATCATCCGTACATTGTGTTGGGTAAACAATAGTTTCTTCAATGTCTTTGACTGGATATCTCTCCAACTCACGTATGTCATCGTGAACTATTCGAGCTGCTCTGACCAACTTGCACTCATTGAGCACTGATCTTAATCTGACTAAGGTCATCATCGACGACTCTCTAATCGAACCTTGCGAAAGAATGATCCCAAGCACGACGACAGAAGGGTGGACATATTTATCAAAGTCCTGCTCGGCTTCCGGCCCGATGAAACATGGCTTGACGAGTAACTTCCACCGACGCTCAGAGTCAAGTTCTTCTGACAGTTTCCGGTATCTTCCAAGTGACATTGGGTCAAAGTCATTCAGTCTAATGCCAAAACTCATGCTACTGTGGCCCTGAGGAGATGAGACAAAGAATTTTAACTTTCAACATTTCTCCCGGCTTGTAAATTACATTGATTCCAAGCCCCGAGAGGGCCTAACCAGTTTCAGGGTTTTATGGGCCGGAATCTGTGTCAACCCGAGAAGGTGTCAAACTGACCCAAAACAGTGTCAAACTGACACAGAATCTGAGTGAAAATCATATTTATTAATACCAGTTTCCAGGTTATAAGACTGGCCCGGAAATGGGTCAGGCCCCTTGGAACCCAGACTCTGGAGCAGACTGGCTTGAAAATGGGTCAGGCCCCCTTGGAACCCAGACTCTGGAACAGACTGACTTGAAAATGAGTCAGGCCCCTGAAACCCAGACTCTGGAACAGACTGGCTTGGAATTGGGTCAGGCCCCTTTGTACCCAGACTCTGGAACAGACTGGCTTGGAAATGGGTCAGGCCCCTTGGAACCAAGACTCTGGAACAGACTGGCTTGGAAATGGGTCAGGCCCCTTGGAACCAAGACTCTGGAACAGACTGGCTTGGAAATGGGTCAGGCCCCTTGGAACCAAGACTCTGGAACAGACTGGCTAGGAAATGGGTCAGGCCCCTGGGAACCCGGACTCTGGAACAGATTGGCTTGAAAAGGGTCAGGCCCCTGAAACCCAGACTCTGGAACAGACTGGCTTGGAAATGGGTCAGGCCCCTTTGTACCCAGACTCTGGAACAGACTGGCTTGGAAATGGGTCAGGCCCCTTGGAACCAAGACTCTGGAACAGACTGGCTTGGAAATGGGTCAGGCCCCTTGGAACCCAGACTCTTGAACAGACTGGCTTTGAAATGGGTCAGGCCCCTTTGTACCCAGACTCTAGGACAGACTGGCTTGGAAATGGGTCAGGCCCCTGGGAACCCGGACTCTGGAACAGATTGGCTTGAAAAGGGTCAGGCCCCTGAAACCCAGACTCTGGAACAGACTGGCTTGGAAATGGGTAAAGCCCCTGGGAACCCAGACTCTGGAACAGACTGGCTTGGAAGAGGGTCAGGTCCCTTGGAACACAGACTCTGGAACAGACTGGCTTGGAAATGGGTCAGGCACATGAAACCCAGACTCTGAAACAGACTGGCTTAGAAATGGGTCAGGCCCCTGGGAACCCAGACTCTGGGATAGATAGGTTTAGAAATAGGTCAGGCCCTTTGGAACCCAGACTCTGGAACAGACTGGCTTGCAAATGGGTCAAGCCCTTGGGAACCCAGACTCTGGAACAGATTGGCTAGAAAATATGTCAGCTCTTGGAACCTGGACTCTGGAACAGCCTGGCTTGGAAATGGGTCAAGCCCCTTGAAACCCGGACTCTGGAACAGACTGGCTTGGAAATGGGTAAAGCCCCTGGGAACCCAGACTCTAGAACAGACTGGCTTGGAAGAGGGTCAGGTCCCTTGGAACACAGACTTTGGAACAGACTGGCTTGAAAATGGGTCAGGCACATGAAACCCAGACTCTGAAACAGACTGGCTTAGAAATGGGTCAGGCCCCTGGGAACCCAGACTCTGGGATAGCTTGGCTTAGAAATAGGTCAGGCCCTTTGGAACCCAGACTCTGGAACAGACTGGCTTGCAAATGGGTCAAGCCCTTGGGAACCCAGACTCTGGAACAGATTGGCTAGAAAATATGTCAGCTCTTGGAACCTGGACTCTGGAACAGCCTGGCTTGGTAATGGGTCAAGCCCCTTGAAACCCGGACTCTGGAACAGACTGGCTTGGAAATGGGTCAGGCCCCTTGGAACCTAGACTCTGGAACAGACTGGCCTGGAAATGGGTCAGGCCCCTTGGAACCCAGACTCTGGAACAGATTGGCTAGGAATCAGGTGAGGCCCTTTGGAACCCAGACTCTGGAACAGACTGGCTAGGAAATGGGTCAGGCCCCTTTGAACCCGGACTCTGGAACAGACTGGCGTGGAAATGGGTCAGGCCCCTCGGAACCCAGACTCTGGAACAGATTGGCTAGGAATCAGGTGAGGCCCTTTGGAACCCAGACTCTGGAACAGACTGGCTAGGAAATGGGTCAGGCCCCTTTGAACCCGGACTCTGGAACAGACTGGCGTGGAAATGGGTCAGACCCCTCGGAACCCAGACTCTCGAACAGATTGGCAAAGGAAATAGGTCAGGCCCCTTGGAACCCAAACTCTGGAACAGACTGGCTTGGAAATAGATCAGGCCCCTTGGAACCCAGACTCTGGAGCAGACTGGCTTGGAAATGGGTCAGACCCTTGGAACCCAGACTCTGGAACAGTTCTGACCAATAAGTTGTTAGGGTGAATACTACATTTCAAAGTATAGTGACACTGACATTCAAGGTGTTTACCATTTGGATGTTCTAAAATTGTGAGTAATGAAAAAGGAAAAAAAAAACTATTATTATAGTACATGCAATAATCGTTTCCACTAGCTTACCGTGCTCTCTGCTCCTCTCCTAACACCAATCGTATCATCTACACAGACAGTCACTCCAAAGTCCTCATAGGAAGTCTGACAAATGCCGATTTTACATTCAAGCAGTCGATGCTCGGAGCCCGCTGCAACGTCTTGAGGTCGGAGTTTGACGTTGCAGGATTCCACTACTTGGCGGTCCACTTCACATCTTTCTAGCGAAAATATCTGTTATGTATAAAAAAAATTAAATACTTGCGTTATTCTTAGATCTTTTTGATCTAAATTGACCCGTATTCAGAGTTGGGGGTCTGATTTATGTCTCAGGCTGACCCAGAGAGTGGTATAAAATGGCATTTTTTATTCGGATTCTGCATGCTTCAGATTGACCCATTTCTGGGTCAATTTTGACATAAATTCCGGATCATAGTATCAACACAGAAACGAGTCAGGAAGGAAACCGGAATGTTTGTTTGATAGTGTAGGATAACTAATATTTCTATGAGGATACAACACTGATTGCATGATCCTCTTTAATGTACATACCTGCGTTTTGAAGGACGTTTTCCAGAGTTTATTGAGACATTCAAGCTGAAAGGTCACATCAAGATCAGCGTTGTTGGTATCCCTTTCGTTGATGTGCAAGAAGAATCCACGCGGCTTATCCAGCAACAACTTGCTGTTCTTCTCTCTTTTCTTGATTTCCTGTATGAGGGCAGTTTAAAAGATGTTTAAATTGATTTTTTGTTTGTTAGTGTGATTGGTTAAGATTAAATAGTATACTTATAGAGTACCGAAGGCGCAGGAGAGAACTAAAGCTCTTTCTAATTCTTGGGGCCGTGCCTTGCTCATGGGCGCCGTTTCAGTAAGCATTGTTTGTTATAATCGTTGCTAGCAATGCTCATTCAAAAACAGATTACTAAAATGGCGTCCAGTAGCCATTTCACATTTCAGCCCCAAGTTCCTCATCTTTCGCTATTTGGTCAGGCTTAAACGAGGGTAGAATGTCAACGCTGGCCATGCAGTAATGTCGGGCCCGAGTCTGTCTTTTTGTCAAATGGTTTTGTTCTGTCCGTACAATCAACCAGTCGGTTGATATATTGATTAAGAGTCCGTTGGTCGGTTGAGCTGATTGTCATCATTTTCGACAGTCATTTTAACGAGTACGTTTGTGAAGATACAACGTTGTGATAGTGCTTGAACACTTGATAATATTTCCAAACTTACCCTACATGTCTCTGGCGATTCATCACAGATATAAACTCGTAACTCTGCACAACCATCCACCGGATCTACGGCATTCTGCTGCGAGTTATAAACCTTGATTCTTAGCGGTAGTAAACAAGAAGCTGGTGATTTACTGGGACGACCTACTGCACCATATCCTGTGAAATGATCAACAACTACCGTGTATAGATTGTCATTAACCAGAACGGTGGTATCCCTCGAGCAGTCGGAAATGTCTGCCCAGGGTTCGGTTGAAGAATCTTGACGGACCCCCGTCAAGTCCCATCGGGAAGAATCTTTGACGTGGACAGGGAAGGTCAGAATGACAGGAAGGTTGAACTTGAGCCCGGAGGTTCCGCAGTGAACAATGGGTGAAACAAACCCATCCTCCAGAGTGTGATGACATGTATTCAAGTTCTGTTGAACATAGATGAATATCTCCTGAGGCTCATCCCCGAGAGCACCGGGTGGTATGTAAAGGTTTACGCCGTGTGATTTCAGCTTGAGATGGCCACCTCTGCTGTCCACCATGCGCCCCGTGAAGTTGACATTACCGATTACTATCTTGGTAATATCAACACCTTTCTGTTGCTTTAGAAGTGCCCTGAACGATTTCAATTCCTCCTCGATTTCTGGTAGTTCCTTGTTATGAGTCACTGCAGGAGACTCTTGCTTCTCGAGCTGGCTTGTTGACTCATTTAACTTGCGCCACTGCTGATGAATGCTCTGGGATGAACTCCTCTTTATACTCACTGAATTTGGAAGGGCTGTTTTCGGAAGGGCAAGTGGTTTCTTCCTGGTGCCACTTGAGGCTGCATCATGCTGCAATTATTCAAAACAAAACATTGAGAGACCAAATTAAAAAGAGAAAAATCTATTATGATCGCCTCTTCCATTCATCGTCTACGTTTAGTCATACAACATTGCAAAGCCATACAGCTTACTGAGTGAAACACAAACAAAAACACAATGACTGTCGACGTTTCTCATTTTATGACAAGTGAATGTATCACACTCCTGTACCAGCCAACCATTCTTTATCTTTTATACCAAGAAAAATAGAAATAGAAACATCGTAACTTGCGCCACTCTTGATGAATGCTCTGGGATGAACTCCTCTTTATACTCACTGCATTTGGAAGGGCCGTTTTCGGAAGGGCGAGTGGTTTCTTCCTTCTGCCACTTGAGGCTGCATCATGCTGCAATTATTCAAAACAAAACATTGAGAGACCAAATTACTGAGAGAAAAATCTATTATGATCGCCTCTTCCATTCATCGTCTACGTTTAGTCATACAACATTGCAAAGCCATACAGCTTACTGAGTGAAACACAAACAAAAACACAATGGCTGTCGACGTTTCTCATTTATGAAAGTGAATGTATCACATTCCTGTACCAGCCAACCAGTCTTTATCTTTTATACCAAGAAAAATAGAAATAGAAACATCGTAACTTGCGCCACTCTTGATGAATGCTCTGGGATGAACTCCTCTTTATACTCACTGCATTTGGAAGGGCCGTTTTCGGAAGGGCGAGTGGTTTCTTCCTGCTGCCACTTGAGGCTGCATCATGCTGCAATTATTCAAAACAAAACATTGAGAGAACAAATTACTGAGAGAAAAATCTATTATGATCGCCTCTTCCATTCATCGTCTACGTTTAGTCATACAACATTGCAAAGCCATACGGCTTACTGAGTGAAACACAAACAAGAGCCCCAATGGCTGTCGACGTTTCTCATTTATGAAAGTGAATGTATCACACTCCTGTACCAGCCAACCGGTCTTTATCTTTTATACCAAGAAAAATAGAAATAGAAACATCGTCACCTACACTTGTATTCCCTTTGTAACAAAAAATACTCAGTTATTTGTATGTAAGAAAAAAAAACAGGGGTGAACATTTAGTTAAAACAGACGTATTATTAGCCCAAAGTGTGATTTTTCTTTCGGTAATTTTGATGCTTGCGTAGAGTAGAGCTCTGCATCCAGCATGCTTCGCAAGGGGTGCTTGAACTAATGTGATGGATATCTTTAAATACTGAAATAATCATGGAGTCTGTGGACAACCACTGGCTTTAAAACGGAAGGGAATTTAATATTTATTTTAATCTACTTGTAATACTAATGGTATGAATACTTTATAGATACTCAGATAAAAATAAGATGTTTATTTGACTGACCAATGGTTTTCTGACCTCTCGCACATTGGGTTTTAGGGGTAGGCCTACACGTTCAGGCTTGCATCGTGAAGATTTAATTGAATTGAGGTTGTAGTTAGTCCCTGAATGTTCATCACGATGACTAATGCTTTCACAAGATCCGGTAACATCTAATTCAAACTCAGACGAAGCCTCGCTATCATCTGGCAAGTTGTATACAGTGACGGGTGGTTGACTGTTTTCACGAGCTCGTGGGCTTGGGAGAGGGCCCACTGTCATGTTTTGGTAGCCGCTCACTGCGTGATGGGCTTCTTCCTTCTCTATTGGCAAAGTTTTATCCAATGATTGACTAAATGAGACTGGATCGGAAACTTCTTCATAGATGTCTGCTTCTTCGTCAACATATCTGCACACACCACTTGAAGTACTTCCCTTGTCATCCCCAACGACAGGTACATAGCAATATAAGTTGTAAGGTTCGCTGTGGTGTTCTTTGGACAGTGGAACTTCGGCACAATGTGTATTTGTTTTATGCCTCAACACTGTTTTAGTTTCTTTTTTAAAGAAATTCCTCAAGCTCGGCTTTAAACGTGGCATGTTTGTCGGTGTCAAACTGTTACTGCACTGTTTGCTTTCATTAGAATTTGCTTCATATTCTCGAGAATCCTGTATCTTTGAGTGTTCGTCTTGCTTGCTGTTAAAGCGATGCTTGAGTGTTTCATTCATTTCACGGAAAATCATATTTGAGTTACATACTTTTAACTGATCCTGCATTTTTGACATAATCATTAAAGTCTTAGCTTGATGTTCACTGTTTATACCAGCATGGCCTGAATTAGGATCACGTGCTCTAGTTTTCATCCAATGATCTCCTTGTACAATCACCAGACTCTGCATAGATGTTTTTCTTGAGTTGCTCTCCCAAACCCTACACACAAAAATAAGGGATTAAAAACATTACAGGAAAATATCAAAGTCCTATATTATTGATGCCTCATTTCACTTAGACTTGTGGACAAGTTGTTGAATGTTCATCACGGTGAGAGCGTAATAACACCCAGCTCTCCGTGATTGAAGACTGCTCTCCCGAGGCAATGTCTCTAGAGAGAGGCTGCTTGCTTGCCCCCACTACTCCCCGTTTAAACGGGAGTCGCGAGAGCTTAGTCTTGCGGGAGCCAGCAGTCTCGCGAAGGACATCACCCGTGTCGCCAGATTTGCGGAGAGAGTCGGTACGCTATCACCGCGACAAACAGTGAACTTGTTCACAAGTCTATTATTTCATCCATAATAGGCCTAACGCATAATAACACAATGCTCGGCAAGTGACAGTTCAAATTGTAAGAGTAACTTTACTTCATTCCCATCCTGGGAGCCTAATTTCATAGAGCTGCTTTAAAAGCAGACAATATTGCTGAGACAAAATGCTGCTACCAGTCACAGATGCTACACGGTCGTTTAACTGGTAACCGTTTTCTGGTAAGCATAATTTTGTTGTGCTCAGGCATGCTGTTGTGCTTAAGCAGCAACACTCTTCCCATTGTTCAAGAAATCAAAGACATTTCTTGTAAAAGAAAACGATATTTCTGATACAGGCAGACCTTGAGTCCTTGCAAAACATTATTTTTATGTACAAGGCAAGTCAGTCCCAAATCAAACTGTTCTTACATAAAAATAAATAAGATAAGTGCTTCGAATCAACGGGACTAGTTCGCAAAAGGTGGGCGTGGCTTACATTGTGGAATGACATCACACAGTAACAGGTTACATACACCATAACCTACTCGTGAACGCAACACAATGGTAAGTGGTTTTGTGGGGGGGGGGGGCAATTTCTTTGTCAGGGGTTATTATCAAGTGTTTTTCAATGTGGCACCCGAAATAAGCCACTGTGCTTTTGAGGTCTTCAAGTGCCATTAGTGTTGTACCCTATGTAACATGATTTCAACTACTTTTTCGTCTAGACATTATCGGTGTGAAGTTTGGGAGGGACCACCCCTGGTAAAACCTTTTATCAATCAGTCAAGTATTCAGGTATCCAGGTCAATAGGGCAACCTTACAACAAAGGTGTAAATAAATAAATTTAAGAAAGATTTCATGCATTTTCCATTAGTGGCCTTCTTCCAGATTTAAATTGAGTGTCGAAGGTTCGTCATACTTTGTTTTGTACTTGTTATTACATGTATTTTAAGAAACAAAAGACAGGACCAATATAATTACACCCAACAACAGCTAAAGAAGTAACATTTACACAACAGAACACTCGAAACTTTAAAGTAAAAGATACATAATAATAATGTAGATTTATATTGCGCACAGCTCCACCTGCAGGTGCTCGAGGCGCGATACAAAAGAAAACAACAACAATACATTAAATAATCAATTAATTGATAAACGAAATTAACAGCAAAAAATAAGGAGAACAACAATTATGAGAACGCTTGAAGACAAAAAGGACAAGGAAAAAACATCAACAACAACTGCAACAACATAGTGACTAAATATAAGCCAATCATACGCACACACCTGAACTAATGTGAAACTTGTCAATTTACACTTAGTTAAATATACAAGCTACACAAGTATCAGAAACTATTCGTAACTAATTGACAATAAATAAAAATGAGTTGAGTATACAAGCAATAGAAGTATCATGAACTGTTTGTGGTTGACAGTCAATAAATCTAGAGTTACTTACCTTCATAGAAACACGTCAGCCTTCACACGGTGACCAACTAGGAATGAACTGACAATGCCGAGGAACGTCATTCATCGATAGCTACTTTTTCGTCTGATTCCCGCAGTAGGCCCGGTATTTCCCACTTTGTATTGCGTCATGCCTTATCTGACTATTGTTAAGCACACATGCGACTCATAAACTATTAATAACTTCTCAAACTTTACTTTGAGTCCCGCAACCTGACCGTGTTTTAAAGATCGTCCCACTTATGAATGGTGAATGTAAACCATTCTGAAGACATTAAGCATAGGCTAAATGTCGATAGTTTACAATAATTGATCAACTTTAATTGCGAGATTGCGGGGGGTTGTACCAAAGTTCTTATACTTATTTTTAAAAAATCCTCACGTTTGTTTTTGGATTGTTGTTGTTGTTGCTGCTGCTGCTGCTGCTGCTGCTGCTGCTGCTGCAGTTGCTGCTGCTGTTTGTTGGGGTGTTGGGGTGCTTGTTTGTTGTTTACACCCCGTTTCCAAGGTCAGGTAGGCGGATCTCCCACGTCTCCATGAGTTTCACAAAGCCAATATTTAAAAGAATGGCACCTAAGTTAACTTAGAAAGCGTACGAGCTTTCGCGAGAATCTGCACTTCCGGGTACCTCGACCAGCAGCAAGGCTACATTGTGCATTGTGGCAATTTTGAAAAGAACCTGTATCGTGATGTTTTAATAAATTTCGCCAATTGATCATTGTTTGAAAAAAACAAAAAACTTAAATTTTAAAATCATAAACTGCGAAATTTCGCAAATCTTGGAAAAATACAACTTGTTTTTAAAGCTGGCCTTATTTTCCGCTTCACGTTTGACAATTTTCACCATTTTGGGAGTCAATTCTTTAATGTACATTTTTACTAACCAACTTGGGGGGACAGGATAGGCGCGTGTTAGTTCAACAGACCCCTTGCTTGACGTCACAAGCCCCACACAGTCCCCTTAAAACCCTCCACTAAGTAAGCACGAATGCAGTCTTAAGTAGGTTTTTGCAATTCTTCTCAATTCCGCCCATGAAAAAAATAATAATAGTCCAGTCTTTTGGGCAGTCCACCGTCCTACCATGCAGAAACATGGCAGTTGTTATTTGCATAGGGTTACATCATTCGCCCGTGATAATCTCATAACAAATCCTGTGGTCGGGAGGGCTGCCATTGGTTTGTACACATGAAGCTTTGCAACTCCTCAGGGGGTGGATTGCTATACACCCTGGTTTAATAACAATCACTCTAATTACAAAAAAAAATAACTAGCTAATTAGACAATTAAAATGGAAATCTAAATTATTAATTGATAAGGGGTCTTTGGCTTGACAACAATGGGTTGATAGCGGTATACCCCGGATGTAGTATGATTTCCCAAAACATACTATACATTATAATTAGTGTCACGCAATAAAGTATGCATTTGGCCTGGGACTGGCAAAAATAAAAAAATAAAAAAATAATTAGGATTGATTTTTTTAAAATGTATTATTACTACTGAAGCCATCTTCAAACCTTCTGAAAGGTCTTGGGATTGATAGTAATGGGTTCATAATATACCCCCAGTGTAGTAAGATTTCCCCAAACCATTCGGTGCTCGATATGGGGCATGGTGGCACCCCCCTATATTGTGTCTTCATTCTGCCTGGAAGCTCAGGAATTCTTTAGAGGATTTCAGAGGGGGGGGGGGGGGTAGTACAAGAAGAAAATAGTGTGTGTGTGTGGGGGGGGGGGTACCCTCTGCCCCATATCAGGCATGGTATACCCCAAACCTACTGTCAGTTGTATACGTAATTGGCCCTGTATAGTTAAGGTAAATAAAGGGCTATAACAATGGCTGCGAGTCGTGCGCAGCGCGTACACGCATGTACTTTCCACAGTACAATTGCCGTCACAAATAACTAGACCTATTCGTCACTAGCACTCTTGTATTTCCGGGTGTAAGGCAGTTTCCATGACATAAGTTTTGTTGCCTACAAACAAAAAACCATTATGACTGATTTCGAAACACATTCTGTTATGATGAAACTCTTTCGGGGGACTTGCCGTTGTAACAATGGCAGTTTTAACATACATGCCTGCACATAAAGTTTACAAAAGTCGTGCAACAACAAAGTTTTACAACTTTATGTTTTCACACAAACCTCGCCTTGCCGTCAGTTATCTTTTGTCCTACTGTTTACACAAAAAGTATTTTGGAAAGTTGACTTGTATGCCTACCTCCTGATCTCCATGCTAACATTGTATATGTACCTAATCTACTTTGTGACGGGTATCAAATTGTATATTATGACCCAGATCAGTGAGCTTAAAGGCTATGAAACCAACCACAGACTGTTAATCTTCACACAACTCCATTTCAAGTTCAGTTTAAATCTTAGTCATGACTTTCCACTGACTCTAAAAACTCGTCTTTTCTTCCCCTCAAAGATTCTCAATGTTGGAAACCAATAGTATGGACTATTTTATTCCAACCTTTTAGTTTCGGCAAGTTCCTCACGGCAGTTACTGTTTTGTCCGAAGGTAAACACCACCCCCCCCCCCCATAAAAAGGAAAACGAAGCATTAAACCACCTTCATTGTTGAAATACATCTGAAAAGAGCGACCCAACGTTTTGTTATCTATATTCGGCGTGGTCCCCCTACTGTACTTGTCTTCATTGTATGCTGTAAATCCGAGGAATTCTTTTAAAGCAATTTAGGTGAATGGGGGTACTTCTGTACAAAGGGTAATAGTGTGTGAGAGTATGAGAACATTAAGGGTTATCCTCTGCCCCATATCGGGCATATGGTATAATCGTTAAATTTAAGGATACTTTTTTTGTAATACATCATTACATCATTTGCTAGATTTGAATGTCTGGTACTTTGGTACTTCATGATCACAAGTGAGCACTCACATTTGAGTGTTTACTTGCAACAAATGAAGTCGGGCTACCATATAGTAGTCCTATCACTGTTTCGCCAGAGCTGATTAGAATATCAAACAGATTCAGATATGCTCAGTCAAAGAGCTGTGAAAATGAAAAGTTAGGTATATTAAAACAAACAACATGTAGTACAATACACGAATTCATGTTTTCAGACCCCTTTATAAATTGTAGTATAACCCTGTAGTCCGACGACCGTCATTTCTTCATTTCAAGAGATTTCACAGGCTTTGACATCCACAAGACCCCCCCCCCCACAAAAAAATGAAATACAAATAAAATAAATAAACAATAATAATAATAAATAAAAAATAAAAAATAAATAAATAAAATATGAAAAAAATAACAATAACAAAACTAATAATAAGAAATAATAAAAAAATAAAAATACAAATAAATAAATAAATAAATAAAATAAATAAACAAACAAATAAATAAATAAGTAAAGAAATAACTGGTTTCACCTTCTACATTGAGATTCATTTGTTTATTATTTGCCTTTTCACGTATAAACGGGAACTAGGGCAATATATAGTTTTTTCATTTCTGAATCTTTTTTTCTTGTAGTTTGGGTAATTTTTGTGAAATATAAATTATTTTCCTTGGGTTTTTCGTATCACGTGATTATGTCACGCTAAATTGTGTATACTTGTATCTGTATTTATTTTATTTTTGTTTCTCATCGATTTCGGTATAAAAGCTATACCTGCGGGTTTTGATTATGTTGAATTGATGTATTATGTTGCTGTTGATGTTGTTGCTGTTGATGTTGTTGTTATTGTTATTGTTGTTGCTGCTGCTGCTGCTGCTGCTGCTGCTGCTGCTGCTGCTGCTGTATAGCTTCAAAGCAAGAGGAACAAAAATGTAACACGTTCGTGTGTGTGACAAATATAAAAAAAATAAAAAAATAACAACAGCAAGAACTTGATTTTAAAGTCCAAAGTTAGTTTCGTGATGATTACTGAAAACTAACGGATATAAACAACATGCATTCGTTAAGCTATGAATGTGTAATCGAATTTGTCCACTTCAAAAACAGGCCCCATCAGTCCTACTCGGCTGGTTGTTAGTCTAGTGTAGTAACCACAATGGGGGTTAGTTGGCGTACAGAGGAAGGCGAGGTTCAACACGCAATCTACAGGGAACAATTTGGGATTCCCCTGACTTACCTCTTGGCCCTCATGAATACAAAACACGCCCACAACATAAAGAAATACAATTTACCCACCAATCATATCAATAATTGATGATATCATTTCAATAAATGATGACTCAATAAGGGAATTCCTGATATAAAGTTACGAAATATCACAGCAGCCTCATCATACAACGAAATTCCCGGAATTCTTGTTGCTATGAGTGTAAACATCAGATCACAGTCAAAGCAACAAGACCTGGGCGACAAGGCAACAAGGCAAACCCCCAGACATTTATAATTATGCTGAGCATTAACACTTAACTATTTCTGTCTATGTAACTGTACTTCCGGTATGCATACCTTTACCTGACCGTGATCAGTACTGACGATCATGCCAAACTTACCTCAAAAATACAAGCCTTGTAATATTCCAAAGTCCTAATCACCTCCAAATACATTTTTTTTCAATTATTCTGTCCTTGAAAAAACATCGATTCAGGTGGTTCTGTGGATAAAAGTTTCCAAACTAAGGGACTGCATTAAGAATTCCAAAACGTTTCCACTGTCACAGTGCCAAGCCCATCCGTTATGTAAGCACTTCTTCTATTGGTAGATTGATTGTCTTATCATTCTATTGACCAATCATACGTAGCGTTTAAACAAATGCACCTCCAGGGTAGCGTCGAAGAAAATTTCTTAAATGTAAGAATTCGCCAATTTAAAATTCTAATATAAGTTAACTTTGATACAATACCTTACTTTAATAAAAACATGTTAAAATAACCCTGTTTTGAGTGCTTCAGAATGTGTGTGGTTTTCGCCGAATTTTGAATAACGCACCGCTCATTGGGGTCAACTGTTTAAAATAAGCCTAGTGTTCAACTGGCAACAATAATAACAACTAAATACCAAAACAAGTAGCATTAATTACAAAACTATCATTCTGATTATAGATTGATAATAAGCAAAACTTTTGACTGCATTTTTAATTAAATAATTTAAATTGACTGCATTTAATTCCCGACGCATTTTGCATGACGCAGCAAAGAGTCTGCAATTTTAAAAAGCACATTTTGTAATAAACCTGTTTTTTATTAGTGATTAAACCATTGGACAATATTGTTTACAAGAACATCTTCGTTATAAAATGTATATAATTTTAATAGTGTTAAATAGTTATAGATCGATTATGATCATGACGTCATGTTTCACCCCTGACCATAAGCTCTGATTGGACGACGTATAACCAATCAAATATCACGCGAGAAATACAATTTTCACGGAATTGAGTCTATTTTATGACAATTGAACTTCAGCAGATCGTGTTTGGTGGTTAGAGTTATACTTTTGGTGCTTTCTTGGTAAGTTACTGTTATTAAGTAGGACAACATCCCAATGTCCTAGTTGAGGTGTTTACTGAGTGAACACGAAACAAAAATCCGAAGAAAACTGCCGATACGGCACATCGTGTTTTAAAACATTTAAATGTCTGAGAAAAATACTCAACGAGTTCAAAATTCAATGATCTCATAACAGATAGACTCGAACTCTTTTGAAAGCAACAAAAATAGTAGCTGTTTTGTTTTTCTGTCCAGTATTTTGGGGGTAGATTAGTTGAATGCCGTTGCATGTTTAAAAAAAAACAATGATTAGTTTAAAATTGTTTTAGAACAGTCCATTTTTTTAAAATTTAGTTTGGTGTTTTAGTTTCAATAGTTTACCAAAAGGCAAGGTGTACTTCATTTACTGTTTGCTTTCCAAACAATATTATTATGTATAAAGGATAAATTAAGGATATTAGTCTTTGGTGTGGGAAATGAGTTTGAGCATTTAGCTTCAAATATAAAGAAATCGTGGTGGGTTTCTGATAAATTTAAACCTCGATGTATTTTCCCAATGAAATGAAAGTGTGATAGATGTGTTTAAATTGCACAACAATAGCAACGACCACACCACCACCACCAACGACAATAACAACAAAATCAACAACAATAACAACAACAACGACGACGATTTTGGAAGTATAGGGTCATTTTCTGTCGAATTCTTGTTGTGTAGGAAAAGTTTTATCTTTGTTTGCCTTTCGTTTTTACACAGTGAACTATCAACCATTGTTTTTGGAAAAACGACCTTTCCAATTCCACGGCGATAAAAATAATACAAAAACCTGACATTGTTTAACACTGATCAGAAGCTCAGAAAGATGCATTATCTATTACACAAACATGTTTTACTTGGTTCTGTATTTGCATTATTTGGAGAGAAAAAAAACCCCTACAAAATTAACTTAGTTTAAAAATATGTGCCAATGTTTCTTACACTTCCAAAAAAGCAATTAACTCATCTAAAATGATTGAGGTTTACAAAGAATGTTATTTCTCCGAACTGGCTCATCTGAACGAAACAAAAAAGGTAGTTTGCGATCAGGTTGTAAATAATATCTTGGCTTTCCTTTCCTTCAGTTGCTCATTTTCATTTTCGTTTTGCAGAATTTTTGAGGACTATGTACACGAGTCATTTCGAGGCGCTTCCAAACTCCGAAAACGCAAGTTCGGGGCAGGCCTGTCTATAATCGCACTGCAAAAATAACAGTGAGTTGGAATCTGAATTTGAGTTTTTACACTATTCGAAATGTACTATACACACAAACTATGGCTCAAAAAATTGGAATAAATTACAGTGTTGATTATACCCTTTGTATTATCTGATATTTTTTTGTGAACACCCCCCCCCCCCAAGAAAAACAAAAAACAAAAAAACAACAACAACAACAAAACCCTGGCTCATGGGACGCATTGGTCACGGTTCATAAACAAAAGATGAATATACCTCAAAACTGAACTTCATGGCAAAAACAATTGTTTCAGAGGTTGTATTAAAATTCGAAAGCAGGTAAATGTCACTATACAAGTTCACACTATTCGCGAAAATAAATCAAATTATACCCGTCATTGACAGAGTCCGTGGATCAGTTTGTTACGGTTCTGAAATTACTGAGCAAAAAACTTTACTCCAATAAATGTAAAAACTAATTTGATGTCAGAATAGCAAACGCCTCGCAGTTTGAAAAAAAAAGACTTCAGAATAATGTAAAACAAAATATTGATCAGATACATCGATAGGTGAACAAATTTAGCCATATATTTATCAATTTGATTGTTAATTGAAAACGATATAATAAGTGGACAAAGTCGTACCTTGACGAGCGGGTCAAGCTACTAAAACATTTTCATTCAGAAAACCCCCCAAATCGGATACATTTTACTTGGAATTGTTCCTCTGGAGGAAATCTTTCTGTGTTATTTCGATTTCATTCCGAACTTAAAAAGAAAAAGAAAAAAGTTCATGTTACAATGACTCTTGCTGTATGTGTCGTTTCAAATTAGTATTGGTAATTAATTACGGCTGTGTTAAATCAAGTCACATCACACAAAGTGATGTTACATCAAGTTGAATACAAATTACCAAAACAATTGGTTTGTCAATGAAGCAAAAATCAAACAACAACCCCAAAACATTGAGCCCAAAACATAAGAGAACATTTACACACACAAACATATATCTTATGAAATCCAGAGAAAGGTTCAAGAAATCAGAAAAAATAGAACTAAATAACGATCAAACTATAGTGAAATGGGTCGCTCCGCCCGCAGCAATTCGGGAAAATACACCCACCGATCAGAGACGGTTGTTGATGTCAAAATCCTCAAATTAGCATTTATAGATGGGTGTAACTTGACTCAGAAGAGTTTACTTGTGTTGTATTCTATATAGCCTAAATGTCCGATAGCCTATGTGGAAAAGGGTGCCCCCAACCAATTGATGCCATACTTTAACACACTCTTTTGCTCTTAAAGTACCTCTCTAAAGGCTTCTAAAGAATTCCTGAGATTCCCAGAGTACAATGAAGACACAATAGGAGGTGATCGAGGATACACCATGCTACACATCGAGCACCAAAAAGTGTGTTCCTCGAAAAGTAAAGAACATGATGTGAATAGTGAATGGCGGTACCATTGGTTAGATTTATGGAGAGACCTTCTTGTACTCACTGGGAAAATGTGGCTTCAAGTGTTTCCTCATTCGCAATGGACGGTTTTCCTTCACGAGGAAATTTAAACTCGGGCGACGAGACATGCTCCTTGTCGGCAACATTTGACCGTACTAAGCATCTGTGGTTGCTTCCCTCAGCCCATCCTTCCTTCCCCGGTAGTTTCTCGTCAGTCCTTCTTTGCTTTTGAGGAGTGTTTTGAGAATCATTTGAATTCCATCATAATTGACTGTTACATCAAGCCTTGTTTCAAGGTTAGGTACGGTGGTAGTCAGTAATATCCACGTTGTCAGCAGGGGTGGGTTGCTGCCTTGCTCTCCTACATAGGCCTACAACACGAGAATACTCCATTCGTGTACAGTACGAGCACACGAGGACACACGGTTACAAACAATGGCGTCTTGCTCATCATTTAAAAGAAATAAGATTAACCCCTAATATAAACCATTATGATATTAAGATGGATTAAACAACGTTAACAACATGACTAGATTTTGCATTAGTCTTAGAGTAATGCATTGATACACACACGTCAATGTTAAACAAACGAAGCTCAATGCGGTTAGCAAAGACAAGAAAGTATTTCTTAAATCCGGTTTTCTCAGTCGTCAACCAGGATCTAACAATGTTGACGTCCGCATTGCTTTGATCAGATTTCCTAGCGGTCAAACCGATGCGAATAAAATAATGGATGCGCTTGAATGGGGGTGTTGTGGTACTTTACCGTATAAAATCAAATTATAACTCTCTAGTTTAAGTGACTTCCACGCACATCACATTTCAAACGTTGACTGAAAAATGCAGTCAACCGAAGAAACAACGAAAAAACATTTTAGATAATTCGGGATTTCAATTAATTTAAAAATAATCATTAGATCTTGAGAGACGGAGAAGATTCCAGGGTTCGGAAAGTTTACGATTTTAGAAGGTTTTACGACAATGTATACTTTAAGATGTCTGACGTCATTGGTGGACTCATGGGGGGTCCCCCGCCAGTTCCCTGCCCTCTTATCAACAATCCTTGGTTCTCATTACCCGCCCATCCGTTACGTCAAACCAATATCAATGTACTGTCAACCAATCACGAGTTGCAAAGCAATTAGTATATCCGGTTGACACTCGTTCTAGTGAACAATATCTGCTTATGGTCTACAGTCTGGGGATGTTGAAGTTTTTATCTGTGCTAGGTATTCGTATACGCCTACCCCCAAGAATGTATTCTATACAATTATAATGTATGTCGTCTATGACGGCAACCTCACCATCCTGGCCAAATCTCAACGGGCCTCCACCCCCCCCCCTTCCCGGTCAATGTTGGCTCTCTTTTGAGATCTGCGATGATATAAAACGATTGGAGGGAGGGGGGTATACCACCATTCCAACCACTTTGCCCAGATTTGCGGTCACCCATCCATCAACCACAAGCAGAAAGTGTAAAGTTCATGTTGATTATTCTTTGGCATGTATTTAGATTTGAACGGAATTGCTTTTCTGTTCTGACTAATCATCCATGCTATTTCAGTACATTGTTATACGTGGTTATACTGAAGGACATTGGATGGGGAGTGTTTCGGGACTTTCCCTAACAGGCCCAGTAAACATAGACTAGCCTGACAATCTATTAAACGTTCTAATTTATGCGTACCTTGTAATGATGAGAAAATGTAGTTTTATCTCGTCAATAAGAAACAGCTGATACTAAAAACAAAAAAACACAAATTTTACAAGATAGATAGAATTGAAATCCTAAAAATCGTTGATCACCGATCCTGATTGTTTTTTCATACAAACAAATGGTATCGAACAGTTGATAAAAGTTTAATCTTTATGGCGTAACTGAATCAAAGAGGGCGTGCTACAAAATGGCTGCGCCCGTTGCCAATGCATCGCACACGCTTGTCGGAGTTTGTGATGAAGCTCTAGTAGAAGTTTCCCACGTTACTCATACTAGTTGGCAATGTAATAAATTAGGGGGATATCCTGTAAGTTGACTGTCATCATTTGGTATTCATGTGTTTTTACTTGACCATGTATGATAGTAAAGTCATACGATTACGTTTTCCCACAGGCATGACAGGGACTCCTACTCCTACTCTAGTACTCCTCTACTCTAGTCCTAGACTAGCTTAGTTAGCTAGACCATTCTCATCAACTACCATTACCAAGCATCTACAAAATCAAGCCCTCCCATCCTATCCACACGTTGGGTGCAAGCTGGTGTCATGTGCCTTCACTCCCTTCAGACATAATTTGTTTTGCTGACGTACATGTAACATTAACAAGACAGATACAGATACAGAGTCCGCCCTGGTGTTCCTCATTCCTGGTTTGATCGACAGCATATTGCGCCACAGCACCTTGTAAACCATTACATGGTGCTAAACTGCTATGTAAAGGAGTAGGTCTATACTTCAAACGTAGCCCCCCAATACCTTGCAGGAAAATACTTAATGTTGAAGCGCCTTGAAGCGCCTTGTCTAGATGCTGAATAGGCTTTGACAAGTAGCTGGATAGATGTAGATGTAGATGTAGATGTAGATACGGATATATCATATAGATACGTACAAAATAGTCACACTTCTGGACTAAAGACTCTTTTTGTAACATTGGACGTTATCTGACATTAGACCCAGTGTTAAGTAAATGGGGCGCTGTACTCTTTTCATTTTTTGACATAGAGTCATGGTAAAAAAAGAAAGAAAAAAAGATAAGAAGAAAAAAAGAATGCAGCGCCCAGTTACTGGGTCTAATCTGGCATATGATGGGGTCCGAGTAAACACTTTTTTTTTGGGGGGGGGTAAATCATATGGTAGGCTGTAGTAGTCTGGGTTACTAGACCCAACAATGCTTATTACAGTAACATTTGGACATTATCTGGGGTCAATTTTCACAAAGCACTGTAAAGATTCATTTAAAAGATGAGTTGACAATATTCCAAAATCATGCATATAGATAGGCCTAGTGATTGCTTTTGATGTCAAACTGTGCTTTTAAAACAATTAAGATTGATTCGCAGTAAAGATCAGTCTTAGCTCTTTGTGAAATCGGCTCCTGGTGTTTGTATTGTCTGAGTGAACACTTATGTGATGGTACCTCTGTACACAATTCACAATAAAAAAACAACAGGAAGTGACAAAAAACTGCTCAAAGTGAACACTTATGTGATGGTACCTCTGTACACAATTCACAATAAAAAACAACAGGAAGTGACAAAAACTGCTCAAAGTGAACACTTATGTGATGGTACCTCTGTACACAATTCACAATAAAAAACAACAGGAAGTGACAAAAAACTGCTCAAAAATCCATCCAAGGCCTCTAAACGTTAAACTCATCTTAAGTACATGTATGCAAGAGATATTGCTGGTTAATGTGGTAATACAATTGTGTCAGAAAATTGTTTTGAATCACAAATTTCTGCTGTTAAATGTCCAAAATGAAGCATTCATGACTATTGTACATCAATGATTGTTGAGCACATTCTACAGATTTGCACAGTCTGCAGTTTGCGCTCGGCACTTTTGGCACCTTATGGCGTGTCGTGGCCGAGTGGATAAGATCACTGGACTCAAGCTCTGGTGTTTCTGATCAGCAGAGTGTGGGTTCGAGCCCCGGTCGTGACACCTGTGTCCTTAAGCAAGACACATAACCATGATTGCTTCGTCCTTCGGATGGGACGTAAAGCCGTTGGTCCCGTGTGTTGTGAACGCACGAAAAAGAACCCAGTGCACTTATCGAAAAGAGAAGGGGTCCGCCCCGGTGTTCCTGGTTTGATCGGCTGCATATTACGCCACAGCACCTTGTAAACCATTACAAGGTGCTATGTAAAGGAGTAGGTCTCATACTTCAAACGTAGCCCCAAATACCTTGCAGGAAATACTGAATGTTAAGCGCTTAGAGGCTGGCCTGCAGTAGGCGCTATACAAATACAATATATTATTATTATTATTAAAATGTTTAGGACAAAATCGTGCGTAATCTGCATACTGTGCAAATCCGTAGAATGCACTATACGAGCATCGATGCGCAACAAAAGACACGAGCTGTCCATTTTGGATATTGGTACATTTTTTTGCGACAGCGAATTTAATGCAAAATTATTTGGTTAAATTTTACAGGACTGGATGTGTCTAAACAGCCTGGAACCAACATGTGTTGAGTGTAGGAATACTCTCAGTCTAGTCACGCAGTTATACTGCCCTCTGGAGGGATCTCAATATCACCGAACTCTCTATATCTTCACCTGCATTGCAGTGGAGTGTTTGAACAAGCAAAAAAGGTACAGCTCAGGCTAAATAATTGAATTTAAACGGCAAAGTATAACGTTGAATGGGTATAGGTCTGTTCATACTTCCTGCGAATGCGAATGACGCCACAAACTCGCAATGAACAATTCGGAAGAGTTCAGATGTGCTAAACTCCTGCGAAACATTCACAGCGAAAACAGCTGTGACGCCAAAAAATTCGCTTGACAATTGCGTTCGCAGGAAGTATGACCCAGGGTTAAGCCTCAACACTACACCAGCCTGATGGTCGGTGCACACCTTTAATACAGGCCTTGCAGACAATGTATAGAAGAAACTTAGGAGCTGGTATACCACTTCTCAATTTGCCCTGTGGGTGACTAAAAACCATGCAACCTACACTGTACTTGTATCAAATGTTCCTTTTTTTTCCTTTTTGGATGTGAATAATAGTTTTTAAACTATTTGTTTTAGAGTGTTTGTTCAAATGTAACTTCATTCGGCCATTAAACTGGTCGTGATCGCTACCATAGATACATCAGAAAGACACATTGGTGACAATACAAGTTAAAAATTTGGGCTACTAAAACTTTTGGTGGCAAGTAAAATGTTAAACATACAGTTTACTAATACTAGCCCCGTGGACTAACTTTACAAAAGGCTTAAGTGCAAGGTCTTTTACCTGAAGCCGTGCAATATTATTTCTAATTTGGGTTTGAACAAAGAAAAATTGACTGGAGAGAGACTTGAACCAACGTCCTCCGGATTAACGTACCGGCTCTCTACCAACTGAGCTATCCAGCCCTATGTTGGCGGTCTCCCCATTAGTCAATATCTTTGATGGGGGTGCCAGTCAGAAGCCATTCAACCGTTAGCTGCCATGTAGCCAGGGATCACACCCAAGTTTACGATACAACCTGGGAAGCGGCAGCCATGGGATCACCTTAAGGGGATGCGACTTTTGAATAATAAATATCAAGTAATAAACCACAAGGGAAAGTGACTGGGTAAATTTTTATTATTTTTTCTGAAGATTTTTTCAAATAAAAGCCCTTCTCCAAAACAAAACAAAATTCAAATAAATAAATAAAAAATTAAATAAAAGAAATAAAAGAAAAATAGTATTAGCTGTTGCAAACTGCTTACCAACCAAAAGGACCTATGGTATAAATGCAAAAAAATAGTTAGTAGCCTGACGTTTCGACCCTAGCAGAGTCTTTCTCGAAGCCTAAATGATAAGACTACAAACATAAACAGGTACATGTATACTGATGTAACAAACTTGACTGCTTTTGTTACATCAGTAACGTATACATGTACATATACCCGTTTATGTTTGTAGTCTTGTCATTAAGCCTTCGAGAAAGACTCTGCTAGGTTCAAAAACATCAGGCCGCTAACTATTTTTTTGCAAAATAAATAAAAACCACACAAACTAAATGATCTTTCATCTATTTCCATTTTAGTTGGAGAGTAATCCGCTGCCAGCTTCCTGTCAGCAAACCTCCCCATGAAAATGCAGAAAAAGGACAGGAAGAAGCTCCCCCTAAGGTTGCCATCGCAACAGAGGATTGGTGTGATGATGCAGATGATTGGGGGAGCGAATCAGATGGAGAATCAGGTCAAATCAGTTCCCTAGCAACACCTCTACATGAGAACCAAGTCACGGGTTGCTCATCAGAAACAAGTTTTATCTCTGACCAAAGACAGGCAACTGCTCCATATGACAATGATAGTGAAAGTTGTTCCGTCGCTATGACAACACATCCATCCAATTTATCTTCAAAGAATACAAGAATAGAGAAACCAATCAACGATCTGAAGTTACCAACTCATGACAATGTTGTAGATTCGCTTTCTATTGGACAGTCAACCAATGATAAAACTATTGATGACATGAATGCAAGATGGACTACAAATGATGATGTCATTAACGATGCCATGAAAAGCTTGTCAATTAAAACAGAAACTGCAGCAAAAAGCTCTCCAACAAAACAAGACTGTTTACTGTCCTTTAAATCTTTCTATGTGAGTGTATTTGATGAGCCATCTACATCCTTACTGGCTACTGAACTGACCAATCATGCCAGAGAATTGATGTTGAATTATCAGCAAAGGGAGGGAGTTAACGTCTTGGAATGGCAGGAACAGAGCTTACATATGAGCAGGTATAAAAACACCTACAGAAATAGACACGTTAGAACTTTGTGTGTATGAAACTTTATTGTTATTCCTGTCTACAATCAGCGAGACAGTAATTTGATTTAATTTACGCAGAAACCTACACATGTATATACGATACTATTATTTGATAGTACTTTTATTTTACTTCCACTGGACCATTATGTTCCTTTTCCATGTTGAAAATAAGTACATACATTTTGTTGTTGACACCGGTGTGTATTATGCACTGTATACATGTACTCGGTGCTCTCCCAAGCTCTGTGAACAAAATCCATCCATGCAAACACTCGGGTGGGATTCGAACCCATGACCTTTGCATTGCTAGAGCAGATGTCTTACCACTAGACCACCAAGCTAGCCCGATGGCTAGAGGCGGGTTCGAATCCTTAGCAGCGGGTACTGCAACGATATAATAGAGCTTAATATTTGCATCGGGGATAAAGAATTTTATTTGGTTTTTCCCTTACACCGGTGTGTAAGCACTGTATACTCTAGCTATGCAAAGGTCGTGGGTTTGAATCCCACCGAGTAATTGGCTGTGGATTTTTTTTCAAAGAGCTCGGGAAAGCACTGAGTATACAGTGCTTAATACACATAGGTGTAAGGGTAAAACCAAATGAAATTCTTTATCCCTGATGCAAATATTAACATCTATTTAGGCCAGTTCTTCTTAGGATGACACCCCCATTCATACTGTTATTATAAAAACAATTTTTCTGTGTATTGTGTTTCATAACCATGTATTAATTAGTATGGAGTCACCAATCAGTGCATGAGTGGAAATAAAACAAACAAACACACAAACAAACACCCCAACACCCCAACAAACAAGCTATAAAATGACAGTTCACACTTTTCATTCAGCTACATCTTGATGATCTTAATTTTCAGTGTTTCATCTGGATCAGATGAAGGCTATGAGAAAGCAATAGCAAAACATGGAGATAGAATCTACCAGAAATTCTCAAAGAAACTACAACTATGTCCTGAGCAGTGTATAAGGTAGGTCAAAGGGCAAGTGTTAGAGGCCAAATGGTGTCTACTTCAATGATTTCCCATTTCCAATCAATATATGGAAAGGATTTAAACCATAAAAAATATTAACACTTTCTTAGGACTTTTGGATGTTCAGTAACCATATGTGCTAAGTCATCGGCACTCATGAATCAAACTTTGCTTAGCATACTTGCCCTGGAAATAATGAGGTCTTTGAGATGCCCAGTTGGGAGTGACAACGTGTTGAATAAGATTTGTGTATTATAGGCCTAATAATAGTGGCTTCATATTTAGTGCTCAAATCGGTCACATAGTGACGCTCATGGCACTCCAACATTCCGGACCACTGGTCAGCAGTGGCGTAACTAGACATTTTCATTTGGGGGGGCAAGTGGGGGCAAAGATTAAATTTGGGGTGCCAAAGAAGTGCAAGGCTATCATTAAATATGTTAACTGATTTATATATTATAAGAATATACTTTTCTGTGATTTCATATGGGGGGGGGCAAGAGGGGGGGCAAGGGTTCTGTGTGGGGGGGCGCAGGCCCCCCCTGCCCCCCCTCTGGTGACGCCACTGCTGGTCAGTTAGCCATTTGTTTCATTCCTTAAACCACCTCAGCTTCCTTATACATTTCCTTTGTCTGTTTTATAGATATAGTTGGAATGGTAGCCCCCTGTACATAACATCACCAAGCGAGGGCAGTATAATCCCAGCATGTCCGTACTGTTGTGGAGTGAGAGTCTTTGAGGTTCAATTAATGCCACCACTCATCAGTGTTTTAAAGACTACAGCCCCATCAGGTAAAACCCAGCATCCAACGCTTCTCCCCAGTGAAGCATGGATCTCAGTGCACATAAAGAAATGCACACAAACAATTTGTTCATCCCCAGTTGAAAGAAAATAAAACTTACCTGGTCTTTGTGTAATTTTCCTAGTTATCCATAAATCTATACCTGCTGGTAAATCTATACCTGCTGGTAATTTTTACCTGCTGGTAAATCCATGCCTGCTGGTAGACATGCCTAGCTGTCATACCAGTCCCTGCCTACTACAATGCATATTTATAGTCCCAAAACATTATCCCAACTATAGTTCCCAACAATCCATGCCTGCCAGTCCCAACAATCCATGCCTGCTAGTTCCAACACTCTATGCCTGCCAGTCCCAACAATCCATGCTAGTCCCAACACTCCGTGCTTACATGTCAAGCTCTGAAGCAGAAAATTCTGCTGAGCAAATTTCTTTACTTAGCAAGAAATGAGCGGGGTACCAGTGGCAACAATGTAAACTTTACAGAATGTTGGTTGGTAACCTGTTTCTCCTAAGCAAAATTTTCCTGTGCTTAGCAAGTTTTTGTGCTTATAGGCTTTATGAAATTGGGCCCAGACAACAATCCTTAATGAGAAGCAGTCACACCAAGATGCAAAGAAATGTTAATTGACATGCTGTATACAGACTATACAACCACATTCCATTCAGACTCGTGTAAAGTACCAATGATGTGCACCTCTGGCATTTTCCTATATCTCTTTTTCTGTGATTATTTTTCAGATATCTCCCTTGATTTCGGAGTTGTGATGATTTATACATGCGAGAAGAGCTGTTGGAATGATCCAAGCCAGCCTGGCCAATTCCTTTACAGAGAAGAACATATAATACTCCAAGCTGATCCTGATAGTTCACTCATAAGCCAGGCTACCTCACATCATTTGTACGACCCTACATTGTAGACAGGTTCTTCAATCAAATGGCATCTTTCTCAATAAATAGTGGGTAACCATTCTACAGTAATGTGTTTTGTGAAATTTTGATTTATCATACATAGATTCTTCTCAATATTATCTAGAAACAAGATACTTCAAAAATCAAAGTATACAGGGGATTCAAAAATTTGACTCAACAAAATGGCGGATCATGAAGTATAAGGAAAACCACACAATTTTAAGGCATACTTGTGTGGATCATTATATTCTACTTTTAGAACATCTTTCCAACCATATTCGTTTCAATTCATTTCGTAACAAACACTTTTTAGAGCCCAAATCGCCCAATCATAGGCAATGTGTACCTTTAAGCTATACTACATGATTTAATTGAATGTACTGTTTCCCAAATCAAATGATGTAATACCCTTCCTAACATTCAACAACAAAGAAAAAGAAATCAATTCCATCCCAAGTTTTTGTATTTACTTTATTCATTTGTTTCCCAAACATGATGTTGAGAAAAGAAATCCTCTTTGTATTAAGTGTTTTAAATGAGTGAAACATTAACTCTTGTAGTTTGAGATGTCCCTCTCTTTAGACATAGACTTTGAAACATAAGTAAAGTTAAACTAGCATTAATATCCCCAGCAATCAATTCAAGCCAAACACTGGACTTAAATTGCTAAGTTGAGAGACAGATCAGAAGTCCATCCTCTCCTACCATAACTTTGGATTGTCAGCTTAACAGTTTGTGGCAGTAAAGGTATCCTACTGAACCAATGCAAATGCATACTTACTAATCGTTTTGCGGAGAAACAAAACCAAATGTGCAGTATGCCTTTGTGATGTTAGGCTGAATCTGATCTGGCCGCTACAGCTACAGCTATGACTATTGCTCAGGGTGTTGCAAAGGACATCCCAACATGTATATTTTAACGCATGATGACTAGAAAATGTAGTCATAGCTGTCGATTCAGACACAGCCTTCATTGATTCAATGTATGCTTTATGTAACTGACACTTTGATTCTAGTCATTTAAATATTTTTCTCACAATAAACACAAAACAGACGCGGAAAGTCGTCCACTCCACACACTCTGAAAATTGCCTCTTTTGGACAAACAGGCAGGGATAAGTATATTGGGAACAACGCTGCAAAGCGTTCAACAATTATCAATATTGGACTCCAATATTAAAATTTGGAGCGTCCCATCAGTATACATGGCAAATAATGGATGACACATGATGCGTGTTCACCAACTTCTTTTATTATTTTTTTTAATACAGTAATTTGTGTGTTTTTCTGAAATGTCTTCAATACGTTGTTTCTGTAAATGATATTAAATTGAAGATTATTCTCTTGAACCACACAAGGCAGTATGCATAGGAACATGACCTCGAATACCCAACTAAAGATGCTAGGTCCATCTTGGACAGATTTGACCCCTAGATTTAAATTTTAACAAGCTATTTTTACAGACTCAAGGAAGTTTTCATTTAAGGTATTGCACAAAAATCTTCCCATGATTAGTCATCGTTCTAAGAAATAAATAAACAATTATTGTTGGGATTCCGACTTTAAACTATGCCCATTTGCCTTGTACATGTACAAACAATTGTGTGCATTTGCGAAAGTATGTGATTGGTAATTCTATTAAAAGAGCAACAACATTTGTTCAGAGAAAAACTATTTTTATAAGATGTTTACTTTTTGTACTGCTCTTCTTATCTTCCCTGGTACCCTTCTGCCCTTCCTTGGTACCCTTCTTCCCTTCCTTGGTACCCTTCTTCCCTTCCCTGATACCCTTTTTCTCTTCCCTGGTACCTGTCTACCCTTCTTCCTTGATACTTCATACCCGAACCAACTATTCCCGGGGCTTCTGTCATGAAAAAAACATTACAAAGTGCTATGTAAATGAGTCTCAGTGAAGTCAAACATACATGTAGCTCTGCTAAATATCAGAATATTGAGTGCTTTGAGATGCCCCTCGAGTAGAGCACTATGAGTACAAGAAGTGTTTAGTATTCACTCTGCATGAATGCTAAAATTAGAAGCTGAGTACCCTAAACAGTTCGAGTCTCAGACAAGCGAGTCAAATTCACTAACATACACCGTGTATATGTCCAAGTTTTATGTTCACTCAATCGTGATCGCTTGAGTTTTGGAATGTTGGTTTGGTATTTTGAGCTACAGTGATTTCATTTGTGGGGAGTGCTATGGGGTATGAGGCTATGTACATATACATGTTAATACAAGTTCAGGTTTTGGCGATGCTCATACCAAACTGTATGTTGTTAGATTGGGATAAATTGAAAATAAAAAGGTTAATGCAATCATATTCAGCACCCACTGCTGTCTGTGCTGAGAATAATGTGTTTTGCGGACAAAGAATTACAGAGAAAGGGTTGGTTTTGCAAACCGATACTGGTCATGCACTGACCCTATTCACCAAACATCATCATCACAATAGTCTCGGTTGCGCCATTTTAGGAGTCAATGTCCCTGTGCGTTACTAGGTAGTGGGATTTTTTAGGCGAGGCGGCATTTAAACGCATACTTGTTGACTCCCAAAAGGGTGAGCGTGTGCCTCACATGTGACCTGCAAGTGACCCGCAAGTGACCCACAAGTGACCCGCGTGTGACCCGCAAGCAAAGATCAACACAGACACGCAACTTTTAATTTGCAAACAAGAAGGGAAACAGTCAACCACATTTTGTACAGTGTCTTTTAGTTTTGTATGGCACTGCTAATAAAGAAAAAAGAAGAAAACAGCAAGTTGTATGCCAGAGTATACTACTAAGCCATAACATTTAGTTTAACCTTTCAATAGACATTTAAAACTCATTACCAGAAAGTGATACTTCACATAGCAGGGTCACATATATAACTTGTAACTACCAAAATAGAGAGGACACTGTCTTGGACACAAATTTGTGAAGTGTTTTTACTATGGAACAAAAACCCATGAAAAAGACGAAGAAAAGAAGAAGTTTCATATCATGCATGTAATGTAAATCTAATCGCTTGAATTCTTCATACATGTAAGTGCTTTACAATTATTCGTATGCATAAAAATGTAACTGGAATTGAACAATTTTGGATGGAACAAAGACATATTCACTAGAGCTGGACTTAAGCCTGTGAACTCCGGATTAACATGCTGGCACTCTACCAGCTCAGCTATTTGCCCTATGTTGGCGGTCTCCCTATTAGTCACTATCTTTATTCTGGGGTGCCAGTCAGAAGCCATTCAACCGTATGCTGCCGTGTAGCCAGGGATCACACCCAAGCTTATGATACAACCTGGGAAGCGGCAGGACAGGGTTCACCTTAAGGGGATGACACTTTTTATTAAACAACACATAAAAATGTATTTCTTTGGAATGGTTATCATAGTGGGTCAAACACAAAACATTTACAATGGAAGCTTTTTAAATAGATGTTTATGTCAACTTTGTAAAAACTGATGTAACATTATATTGTAGTAAACTATTTTCAGTTACAATTCCCTTTGATGCACTTTTTCAATTTCAGTTAAACTTTTCAGTTATGTATGATGAGCATGTGATTAACAACTACAATGTAAAAACAACCAAAGGGATTCTAATAAACATTTGCAAAGTAGTGGGATTGAACTACAATGGTTTCCCGTGATGTGAGTTATCACAATCGTTCTCAAAATACTGCCTTGTCTGATTCTTGAGAGGCAACTGAAGGACTCCCCTCAATGCCCTGGTTATTACCTCGGTGCCCCCTGAACTGTTCCAGTATAGTTCCAGTGATCAGGGATGTGATTTCTCTGTTTTTTTTCAGGAAATCCGTTTTTTTTACCCCCCCCCAAAAAAACCCAACAACAACAACCATGGAGAATTGCCCCAGAGTGCAGATTAGTGCTTTTAAAACAAAAGATAAATGCATGTAAGTAGGCTTCGAGCTCGCAAGTTTTCGCCCTCGCAAGGTTTGACGCTTTGCGCTCACAGTTCAGGTTTTTTTCAACAGCCTATCACATCCCTGAGTGATACTTCACAGAGGCAATAGAAGCAGCTGCCACCATGCCCCAGTCTTTGCCTCGGTGCCCCTTGAAATGTTCCGGTAATGTTCCGGTGACACTTCACGGAGGCTACAGAAGCAATTGTCTCCATGCTCCATAATACGCGCAAAGAAAATAGTTTTCGCACAACAAGTACCGTGCAAACATAAATTTTACACAACAATGTGCTTGTTTGGGGGCCATTTATTCACTAGTTTACAGAGCCGGTCTTTTTATCACATATGTTAATACACCCCCACGTGACCACTTTTCGACCAATCAGAATGCATAAACTCTCTGAGGTATTTATTAGTGTGTGTTAAGCACTGCCACCTGGTTCGAATCCCACCTGATTAATATACCTGTAGGTTCTTTTTACAGGAATGAGTATTCAGTGGTCAACACACATTGGTGAACTCCAACAACAACACCAGAGTCCAATTTCATACAGCTGCTTAAGCACAAAAATTAGCCAACCACTAACAAAACTGAGCTTACTAAAATAGGGATACCAGCCAAAGTAGCATGTCACATGTACAATCCTGTGACTGGTATCCTGCTTATTTTTGCTTAGCAGTTCTAAGGTTTTGAAGCACTATTTTCTGCATAAGCAGCTCTATGAATCTTGGCTTAGTGTCTCTTGATATAAGTGTAAACAAAATGCACACTTCCATTAAAGTGGTACTTTTGCATCATGGAAACAGCGCCTTAAACTATCAGGCTGGGTACAAACACAATAGTGATATGCAATGCCACTTTTGTCTATTACATGTTATACAAGATCAATATCTTGTAATATTTCACAAGTTTGTTTGTGCATGAATTGATTCAAAGAGAGTAGTCACACAAGTTGCAGTAGATTCACTCAAACAACTGCCAAACACAGTCCATTTCTATAACAAATGTTTAAATGTTAGCACACCATTTCACAATAATACTAAGCATTGCAAAATCATACTCCAATATCTACAAACGTATTTCTGCAATATTTATACTTGGAACAATCCAATGCAAAAATTCTCAATCTTTGTACAATAAATTCTCTCCATAAAAAAGGTATTCATCGTTTCCAAACTTCAATATGAGAACGCTTAAAAAACAAAACATTTCAAACTATTTACAAACCCTTTCTGCCAAAAATTGATGTACCAGTAACATCCACTGGATTACAAAATAACACTTTTACTTTTGGCACACAATAAACTTGAAATAATGGAATTATAGTACGAAGAATAACACACATAGCACATTGTATGAGAATAAAAAATATATATATATTTCATCAAATTGAAATCTTAGACATCGTCTTAAAGTTTTGGTCTAAAGTACTTGTTTTATCAAAATACAAATTATTCTTTGGAACACCTCCCAAATAAATAAACTCCAAAGTGTTTCACACATGTAATAAAATATTAGGGATGAAATTTGACCAGCCTGAAAGTTGACTTTTGGCATGGCAAACATTTTCACATTGATCACACAGAAAATTGTATTTATAAATTACATTTGTTTTGAAAACATCACAACACGAATACCAACTGTACGTATATCTGAATACATTCAATATCATGTAGAAATCCACAGCGTACAGTTCTAATTTTAAGACTGTTGGTAAACAAAAGAACTATTGTTATGAACAGCTTTTGGTATTTTTAAGACTGTTGGTAAACAAAACAAATGATGATATAACATTTTTATTATGAGCCCAAATCACACATAAATTTTGTATCTCTCTAAGTAGTGGAAATGCAATGTCGTCAAGTCTGGTGAAGTGTCAATGAAATTTGTCTTGTGGTTTATATTTGTTCTTAACAGAACGACTCCCACCAGACTAACATCCCAAACACCTGTTGTTTAATTGATTAGATAACACAGTGGTTGGTATTTAACACAACAATGTTTACAGCTCAGTTCATGTTTCTGAGTTTATCAGTTTCTGTTACTTCAATCACTTTGGCTCCTTTAAACTGTGGGTGAAAGAAAATCTGAGCAACATAAAGGAATGTAAACCTGGCCTAAAAATACATGTGACTAAATCAAACCAATTAGTTACAAATTAAGCAGATTTGACCAGTTAGCTAACCAACAAGCTGGTTAGCAATACAGTTTGGTTCACATTTAACCAAGCAAGTGACCATTTTGCTAACTTAAAGGTCAGTTAACCAATCATTTAACTGTTACTTAACCGGGTGAACTGACCAATCGGCCGGGTAACCTACAGGTTAGTTTTGAGTTTTCAGACTCATGTTGTAGGATTTGAAACTTTGGAGGATGGAGATACAATGCAGAGAGGTTTATGGTGATACCATGGAAATATCTCCCATGACATGCATGAGTAGGATTTGTAACTTTGTATGGTGGGAATATAATCTAGCAAGGTTTGCAACAACACCATGTACATAAGAAGGATTTGAAACTATGCATAATAATAATAATAATAATAATAATGAAAACTTATAAAGCGCACAAATCCATCAAAGTGCTCATGGCGCTAAATACAAACAATAACGTACATAAATATGTACAATAACCAAAATTAAAACGTAAGCCTAAGCTAAGAAGAAATCCAGAACATGTGCTATAGAAATACAATACAATTACAAATGCCATATCTAAGAAACATCGAGGTGTAAAAAAACAAATCCAACCATTTACTCAAATACCTGATTGAAAAGATGTGTTTTAAGGTTTTTTTTAAATTGGGTTAAAGAAACAGATGATTTTACTAGTGTAGGCAATTTGTTCCATAGGCGTGGGGCAGCATGTGAGAAAGATCGGTCTCCCCATGAATGATTGGATATGGGCTCAATAAGGAGGCTAGAATTGTAAGACCGGAGTTTGCGAGGAGGATTGTATGGGTGGAGAAGATCATCAATATATGCAGGGGCATTGTTAGTGAGTGATTTATACACAAAAAGCAGATGTTTATACTTAATCCTACTGCTTACCGGTAACCAGTGTAATTCTTTTAAAATCGGTGTAATATGGCAGGACTTTTTAGTTAAGGTAATTATACGAGCAGCATAGTTCTGAATACGCTGAAGACGCTCAATTTGAGTACAAGGTAGACCATATAGAAGTGAATTACACATGTCAAGTCTGGAAACTACGACAGAGTGGACTATCTGCTCAGTTGCATTTTGTGTTAAAAATTTCCTTACTTTGCCTATATTACGAATGTGAAATGTGGTAGAACGTGCAATACTAGAAATATGTGAACTAAGTGTCATGGAAGAATCGAATATCACACCAAGATTACGAACTTTGGTATGAGCGGTAACTTTGGAATCACCAATATTAATATGGGGAATAGTAACTTTAGAGAGTTGTTTCCGTGAACCGAGTATCAAAAATTCTGTTTTGTGATCATTCAGCTTAAGGAAATTTTCCTGCATCCAAACACGAATTTCACAAACACATGTTTCAATACGACTGATGCTCTCATCAGCAAAATTTTGGGATGGTTTAAAAGAGAAATATAACTGAGTGTCATCAGCATATACATGATAGTTCAGTTTGTGTTTCATGATAATGTTATGAACTGGGTAGGTGTACACTGTGAACCACAGAGGTCCAAGAACCGACCCCTGAGGGACCGAAAAATCATGAACAACCGGATCCGATGTAGAATTGCCAATGCGAACATGTTGTGGTCTGTTTTGCAAATAGGATTGGCACCATTTAAGGGCATTACCTTGTAAACCAATAATATCACGAAGTCTCTTGAGCAAAATAGTGTGATCCACAGTGTCAAAAGCTGCACTTAAATCAAGCAGAATCAGGGCAGTCACATGGCCGTCATCCATAGCACATAAAATGTCATTTTGCACCCGCAAAAGTGCCGATTCAGTGCTATGCTTGGACCTGTATGCTGATTGAAATTTATCAGCAAGGCCAGAATCAGAGATAGCAGTATTCAATCTGGAGGCAACAATGCGCTCAATGGTCTTGCCAATAAACTTCAAATTAGCCACCGGTCGGTAGTTAGACAAAGTCTCAACATCTAAACCTGGCTTCTTGATTAGGGGACGAATGTAAGCTGTCTTAAGACTGTCTGGAAAACTACCTTGCTCAAAAGACTTGTTCACAATAGTAGTAATAAGAGGTGCTACAACATCAATACACTTTTTTAAAAGATCAGTAGGTATGGGGTCCAGTTCACATGATTTAGAAGGAGAACTTCTTATTAATGTGTTGATCTCAAACACAGTAGTGGATTCAAACTGGGAAATATTTGGTACATTAGCACACACAGGTAAATGGTAAGTTGACGATATAGTAGAACTAGTTGATACAGGGAAAGCACTACGAATATTAAGAATTTTTTTGCTGAAATAGTGAGAAAAACTATCTGCCAGAACCGCATCTGATATACTACTGGGTAATACAGGTTTTTCCTTCACTTGATGTAGTAACCCATTTACAACTTTAAATAACTTCTTCTGATTGCCTGAACAATCTTTAATTTGAGAGGAGTAATATTCAATCTTAGCTACATTAATCAATTCATTAACCTTCTGTCTTTGAGTACAATATAACTGCATGGTGGACACAAATGGTGAAGATAAATCTAGAGAGGTCTGTGGTAACACCACGGACATGAGAATAATTTGAAACTCTGCATGGTGGAGATACAATCTAGACAGGTCTGTGGTAACACCATGTACATGGGTTGTATTTAAAACTTTGCATGGTGGAGATACAATCTAGATAGGTCTGTGGTAACACCATGTACATGGGTTGGATTTAAAACTTTGCATGGTGGAGATACAATCTAGATAGGTCTGTGGTAACACCATGTACATCAGTACATGGGTTGGATTTAAAACTTTGCATGGTGGAGATACAATCTAGACAGGTCTGTGGAAACACCATGTACATGGGTTGGATTTGAAACTTTGCATGGTGGACATACAATCTAGACAGGTCTGTGGTAACACCATGTACATGAGTAGGATTTGAAACTCTGCATGGTGGACATACAATCTAAACAGGTCTGTGGTAACACCATGTACATAAAATACCTCTACGAGCTGTGGTGGTTCTGAAAAGAACCAGTGGTGAAGAAACAATGTATGTAATAAAACATAAGAATTTGATTGATTATGTTGAACGCTGAACTAGTAGCTACATACATGCTCTAAATGTACATGTGTGTTGATTGCTTCAAGCCCTTCGACAAATAAATTAAGATTGAAATATTTGTTTTGCCCAACCTCTCTAGGTCAGACTAACTGAAGGAGTATTAAAAGTTCTTGTACAGTGTACAGAGCAAGGATGGTGCTGTGATTGACCCATAATGCATCACACAATGGGCAGAGTCAAGACGTCTGCTTTCATACAGAGATGCTCTTTGGTTTATACATTCAGTCAACACTGATGATTCCATAATGAGGCTGTGCAGAATGAAGAATCAGATCTGCACATATGCAAACATGTCTGGTCATGCTTCAAGAAAGATCGTATGAGCAAAAAGAAAGAGACTAATTAAGACAAATAACTGCTCTAATCAGCAGTGACTTTGATGGTGCATCGTGAGCCCATTGACAAGTTCAAATAATGTGCTTGCTGTCTGCTATTTCAATCACCATCTGCCGTTATTTCCAAACATTTCAACAGCTCACTACTCAGCATCAGATCTTCTTGCTCTTGCTCTTCTTGTTCCAGAGGGACATCACTGCCACCAAAGCTGTGAGAAGTGTCGCTTTTATAGCCTAATAGGAGAAACATATTCAGATATAGTCATATTATGAGTAATGTAATTGTGAAGTATAGTTATGAGAAGAAAAAATCATGCTAAGACATGAACAATGAAGTTGAGTAAATGCTGTTCACAGAAGAAGGCCATTATGACTATGAGTGCTAGGGGTTTTTCTGTAACACATTCTGACAGCAAATACCTATGCAAAATGGAACACTAATGTGATTAGGAACTTGAATTTATAAAAAGGATCACACAACAAGGACAAGAGAGTTTGAAAATAGAACACATTCCTGCAAATGGAAAAAATGTGTACATTAAATTGTGAGCAAAAGGGAAGATGGTAACATGTAGGTACAAGAGAGGTACATGGTTTGAATTGAGAAGTGGGTAACATGTACAAGTAGGTACAAGAGAGGTACATGGTTTGAATTGAGAAGTGGGTAACATGTATGTACCAGAGAGGTACATGGTTTGAATTGAGAAGTGGGTATTATGTAGGTAACGACAAGGGTCTATGTTTGAGTTATATAACTGAAGTTATTACACAAGTAGGAGTAAAGCATGGAAGAATATTGCACATGACCGTCCCATATATCTATATTCCATGCGTTTCTGCAGCGACAACTAGCCTAACACACAAGGTGCATTGAATGGTTAAACATTCTGTATTTACATGTGCACAACTATCCAATAGGAATGAGCAAACGATGTTCAATTTGCACTATGACATATAATATATTGGTAAATATTAATAATAATAATAATAATATGCCGTTCTTTTACATCACTTTATCACTCCTGAGGACATCTCACAGCACTCATTATTATTTCTACAGGGTATGTTGATCTATGTACCAAATATACGATTCAGTAATTTACATAGCACCATGTAATGTTCACATGGTGCTGTGGCCTGTGGTGCAACGTGCAGCCAAACAGACCAAACATCGAGGTGAAGCCCTTCTCTTAGTGATTAGTGTAACTGGGTTCTTTTACATGCGTGGACACAGCACCTACAGTTTACATAGCTCTCAACCAATCAGAATCAAGCATTCATGGAAGCTAGAAAGTCAAACAGTTCAGGCTTGCTGTGCAGCTTAGCTGCTCAACAAACCTGGACAGTAGACAGCAAGATCAAGTTTCAATGTCAGTGAGTTGGGGTGGGGTGGTGTTTAAGTATTAGTGTTGATAAACAAATGGGTGCAGAAAGTGCAGCCATGGGATACAGAAGGGATGCGTACTTTGCTTGGGTCCAAGTTTGGGTGCAGGAGCACCCTGAAATTAGCTCATACATCCACATCTGGGCATATGAAACTATAAATGGGTTGGATCATCTAAGACAGACAAGTGTACACATGTAACTGAATATTGGTTGTGTCAAGATTTGGAAAACAGTATTGTGAATTTAAAACAATCTTATGTAACTACAGCTAGGCCAGTAAATCCTAGATGGGTAGGATAGACCCAAGCATACTTGGCTGGCCAGCTAGGTGAGTTCTACAGCTGGGCCAGTGATTCCTAGATGGGTAGGATAGACCCAAGCATACATCAAAATGGGCTGGCCAGCTAGGTGAGCTCTACAGCTGGGCCAGTGAATCCTAGATGGGTAGGATAGAGCCAAGCATACACCAAAATGAGCTGGCCAGCTAGGTGAGCTCTACAGCTGGGCCAGTGAATCCTAGATGGGTAGGATAGACCCAAGCATAGACCAAAATGGGCTGGCCAGCTAGATGAGCTCTACAGCTGGGCCAGTGAATCCTAGATGGGAAGGATAGACCCAAGCACAGACCAAAATGGGCTGGCCAGCTAGGTGAGCTCTACAGCTGGGCCAGTGAATCCTACATGTAGATGGGTAGGATAGACCCAAGCATAGACCAAAATGGGCTGGCCAGCTAGGTGAGCTCTACAGCTGGGCCAGTGAATCCTAGATGGGTAGGATAGACCCAAGCGTACACCAAAATGGGCTGGCCAGCTAGGTGAGCTAGTCCTGCGTGTTTAGAGATCGTTAGTGCATACCAGCTTTGACAATAGTTCATCACACTGCCATTTTAGCTGTATAGCAAATTTCAGCTTTCCCATTTGTCAAGCTGTAATATTTTGCACTTTCTAATTGCTACTGATAATTTATGTCCATAGCTGACATAGAGAGTATGTACAGCAGACACAGACAACAACTGGGCTTAGCATTATCTATGGTCTATAACTCCTAGACACAAGTAGAGCTGCTACACTTTAGATGAGCTCATGCAAACAAACCCAGCCAGCCTAGGATAATTGAACTGGAAAATAGTCATAGAGGAAGAGATCTGAACATGGGAAAATGAGAAAGTGACTGTTACATGTATGAGAACAGATTGCAAAAAGGAATCATAAAATTATGTGCAAAGATGTAGCGGAAACACTACCCAAGCAAAATGTGTCAAAATATGGTACTCGAATTGAAACTGCCAGTGTAAAGTGGAGAAATGAAAAGTTAAACAGGAAAGTTTGAGATTTGAACACAAGTGGAAAGTCACAGACTGTTAGTAGATCCTGTGCAATGAATCATTGCAAATGGAAGTGAAAAGAAAAAATCCTTCCATGAGATCTTTATCACACAGCAGCCATCTTGAATTCATAACGAGGCTCGGTTCCAAACTACTTTTTATCCTTTATTTGTTGTATGTATGCTTGGTGATAATGATCTCTAGGTCAGTTTAAAAGCTCTACCTACGCCGTACATGTCTAACAAGGTATTGGATCACACTGAGAGAGAAAGTTGTCTCTCGTATTCATCTCGTAGCCGGGATAAAACCTCAGATTCATCGTCGGGGTCACTGCACTCCCGATCAGATGGTGGGGGAGACGAGTCATATATCTCACGGGATTCCCCTTTTTATATAAAAGGGTTTTATGCAATGATAAGCAGCGTGAGGGATTAAAGAGAAGGAGAGAAAAGGCGCTAAATGTTAAATCAGATAATGGTTATCGGCTTAATGCTATGATGGTAATCTCTTCAGTGACAGGTCATAAAAAAAAATCCATAGTATTATGGGAACATGTAGGTCCAACTACCAGACTACCCCCAACACCTCCCCTCCAAAAAAACAACACACAAACAAGTAAACAAACACCCCAATAACCCCCAAAACAAACGAATACACAAACAAAACAAAACCAACCACACTTATTTCAAGGCATGACAATCTATCCAGTCGTGTGGTCTGGTAGCAGTCTCTATACTGCTGTGAACAAGTACAAATCTACACAGCCCTGTACATGCCAGTGAGAGTCTTGGTTTCTGGTGTACAGATTTGAATGACAAATATTAGCAAGGATCATATCTGTCTGATCAAAATATTACTTCTTAACCTCGACCTGTCACGTCGTGCTATTGTTCCATCGCTCATTATTTCGCATGAATGGCGCAATGGCTACATACTAAACAATATCGCGCCATTCGTGCGAAATAATGGAGCGAAGAACAATAGCATGACGTCACAGGTGGAGGTGCGCGTCATTGGTGGGATACAAATGGCTCTCAGGCGTCGCCCTCGGGGCATTCGTACCCACGAATGACAAGCACCTTGGGCATTATCCATACCATATACTCAGAGATTACTTGTTGATTAGTTCTGATTGTGAAGCCAAGGACTCTGAATAGAAAAGTGAACTTAATCACTACACTAGCCAAGAACCCACGGAGAGAAGACAAAAAAGGACAATCCCCAGAGAATTATTTCAGAGACTATCAATGCAATAAGGCAGGGACTGAAAACCCAATCCACATAGCACTCCCAACGGGATTCAAACCAGGATCCCAGAGGTGGAAGGCGACACCACTTACACCAAACCAACCCGACCCTCGTACTTTAGGTACAAGGCTAACAGCGAAGCCCCCAAATTGGAGGCTGATTTATCTGTTTTGCTTCTATACATACATGACATACCTTCAGGTGGCAGGACAGACTCCCATGAGTATTTAGTAATATCAACAGTCTGTGTAATCCAAGCATGATTCTGCATATCACGTAATGTACATCGCCATTCAGGCTCTGGGTGTAGCAACCAGGCAATCAATTGCATCAAATCTAAAAGTAACAACCACATTGTTAATATTAATCAATAAATACCTCCGAGAGTTGATTGAATGATTTCACACAACAGCTGTTTGCTGATCATATCATTTGATACATAGAAAAGTTAAGAACTGATTGAATGATTTCAGACACAGCTGTTTGCTGATCATATCATTTGGTACATAGAAACATTAAGAACTGATTGAATGATTTCACACAACAGCTGTTTGCTGATTACATCATTTGATACATAGAAAAGTTAAAAATTGATTGAATGATTTCACACAACAGCTGTTTGCTGATTATATCATTTGATACATAGAAAAATTAAGAACTGATTGATTGATTTCACACAACAGCTGTTTGCTGATCATATCATTTGATACATAGAAAATTTAAGAATTGATTGAATGATTTCACACAACAGCTGTTTGCTGATTATATCATTTGATACATAGACAAATTAAGAACTGATTGAATGATTTCACACAACAGCTGTTTGCTGATTATATCATTTGATACATAGAACAGTTAAGAATTAATTGAATGAGTTCACGCAGCACTATTTGATGATCTTACCGTTTGTTACAGGAAACGGCGGTTTAAGAATGGCTTGGATGATTTCTTCAGCATCATAGAATGGGTTTTCTTGGAAGATGAGTGTGTAGAGAGTCACTCCTATTGCCCATAACTCTAACTCAGGTCCTTTGTAACTGAAGAAAACCATTGATTGGCAAATGTTAAACTATAAAGAAAGTGGAGTGTTGAGTCAAACAATAATGCAATTGACATATTGCACTGGGTATTCATCTTTCATGCTTAGCAGTTAGGGTTGAACACTCTGAAGAGAGTTCAGTAAGCCTGAGGAATGGTTGATGCACCAATTAATATAATGCTAGTTACATAATAATAATAATGATAGTAACTAATATTTATGTAGCATCAACAATACGCCTAAAAGATGTTCAAGGTACACAATTCTATGTAAAACGTTTGCAAATAAAACTAATGTAAAATTAAATAACTGTAATAAATACTATAACAAATGCAGACAATCAAATAAGCTGAACATTGCAAACAAGGACCTATGGTAACAGTGCGAAAAATAGTTTAGGCCTAACGTTTCGAATCTAGCAGAGTCTTTCTCAAAGACTCAAATACAAATAAAGGAAAGACAGAGAGTAGAAAGATAACAATTTCCCAATCCCCTCAAACCAGAAAGCCACTAATAACTGAAAGGAGTCCTAAAGGAAAGAGTATAAAAAGAACCGTTAAACCAAACAGCAATAATATACAAGGTGTGCATAAATACACATGAATGTAAATGTACCATTACAACAGCATACCAACAAATACACATAATGATAAATACACATAAAAACAACAACCAAAAATAGTCTGGTCTCGTGAAGCAGGTGTTACTTTATCAGCCATGATGCTTCGCTCTTGAAAGGAAAAGGTTTGTTTTCATTTGTAAAGAGCATTTCAATTGGAACATTTCAAGGGGCACCAAGCCAATGCCCAGGGGCAACTTTTACCCCTGGTCATTGCCTTGGTGCCCCTTGAAACAAAGAAGACAATTGCCTCCTAAAAGCATCAGGCCTGCCTTATATAGTAAATAAATGAATGCATCTTTGCCTGGTTTTTAGTTTCTGCTCAGTAGAATATGCTTTGTTCGTACAAGTTTGACACTAAAAATATAAATAATCAATCAAAATCAATAATGAAAAATTTCCTTCATATGGATCTAGGAGTGTAATAACAAGCTTATTGACCATGTGACCAGTGACATCACACATTTACAACAAGGCTACAAAGCCTGGGCTTCCTGCAGGCACAATCTGTATACAGCTCAATGGAAGAAAACACAAATCTTTCATGTTATGGATAATATTTCATGACAGTTTTATCAACTTTTGATAAGAAGAAAGAACATCTTAAAACTTATCAAGCTGTTATTTTTTGCAGTTCTTGCTTTCATGTTGTAATTATGATACAAAATGTAACATTTCTCTCAGAGTATGTCAGATCTACCCAGACATGCCCTGGACTGCACAAGGGCACTATTTTTGTAACAAATGTGATAGGGCCATGTCAAATAAGCAGGATACCAGTCACAGCTGATACATGCGACATGTTATTTTTGGTTGGTAACATTATTCTTGTAAGCATAATATTTGTTGTGCTTAGCAGCATTTTGGGCTTGAGCAGCTATATGAAACTGAGCCCGGGTCTATGAAGTAACTTCAGTAGGCCACATCCGAATTGGCAGCTACGATTACGGCTACGACTGTTGCTAAGGATATATTTCAATGCACAACGCATAATCTAGCCGTAGCCATAGCTGTAGCCGCCAATGCCACACAAACTTACTTGTTCCCAAGAAGTACTTCTGGTGAGCAGTATTCTAGAGTTCCACAGAATGTAGAGAAGAGTTTGCCTGGTTCCATACGGGCAGCTGAACCAAAGTCGATCAACTTGACATGAAATCTTTCATCTAAGATCAAGTTCTCGTCTTTGATGTCTCGATGGAGGATGTTTTTGTCATGGATATAAGACACAGCAGCAACAACCTGCCGGTAAACAATGGTAAAGTGTTTCAATCAATTTAAGGTGGCTGGTACAAGCGAGAAACCAACATAATGCAAAGCATAAAGCCGAACACCAACCAAAGTATTTCTGTTTATGGTGATGTTAATTTTCAAAGCTCTTAGTCTGGTTCATAGTCTGCAAAAATGCATTAATAGTTAAATCTATGTAAGTAGATTAGGTCCCATGCAAAAATTGCTCATGAACATGAATAGAACAATTTTACAAACAATGGTGATGACCTTGGTTAGTGGCTTCAGCTCGGTCCATTAACAGCAACCAGCCACCTATCTGGTCATTTTTACGCAGTGAAGACCAGCTCTTCATGCTAATATTGCCCAGCTCAAACTATCATAATAAAAAAAAAGTGACCCTAGTGTTATGACAGAGCGAGGACGTCCTCACTTCACCTTCTTGTACAAAATCAATTAGCCATTTTGAGATATGGTGGACGTATTACTATGTCACTACTTGATTTGGGTAAATAAATTTGTCTGAACATGTACACACCCAAACCAAACAGTGTACTCCTATAGTGTCAACCATACCTCGAAAGGCTAATGAGGACGTTGCCCCAAAATACTGAAATTTAAACAATGGAAGACCAAAGAGAAGCCCTTGATTTCCCGGTTTGACAAATGTGTGTGTGTTGGCATATGCATGGGTCCTTGTGGGGTCCAAAACACAACGGAACGATGGACCCCAGAAGGGAATTCTTTGTTCAACTTGGACCCCACAGGGGAATTCTTCAGAAAATAGCAGGACCCACAAGCCACAATCCGTGAGGTGTGTGTGTGGGGGGGGGGGGAGGGGAGGGTAGGAGCAGAGTTGTCAGAATGGAACAAGACTTATCAAAGATAAGATACAGTAAACTGTAGATGAAGAACCAACTTACCTGTCTGAACATGTAACTAGCCAAAGCTTCATCTAGAATTGGCTGTCTATCTATAAACTCAAACAGATCAATACCAGAACCATGTTTCTCCATAATCATCTGGAAAAACTCCTCATTCTCAGTAAATTCATATACCTACAAAAATAAACAAATAGATTCAAGTATTATGAACAGCAATATGCAAATGATTGCACATCTTTGGTTATGAAGAAGAGAATAACAGAGAAAAAAAAATATATATCACCATGTTTACAGTGCCTTAGACAAGGCTTCAAGCCCTAAAAGAAAATACATCAATCAATCAATAATTAGCACAGAAGCATAAGCAAATATCAGCATATTTGTAAATACATCAATCCATCAATAATTAGCACAGAAACATACAAGGAAAATATCAGCATATTTGTAAATACATCAATCAATCAATAATTAGCACAGAAATATACAAGGAAAAATAAGCATATTTGTAAAAAAAGTACATCAATCAATCAATAATTTGCACAGAAACATACAATTAAAATATGAGCATATTTGTAAATACATCAGTCAATCAATAATTAGCACAAAAATATACAAGCAAAATATCTGCATATTTGTAGTGCCTTAATTACAAGGCCTCAAAACAATTTAAAATATGAAATGCACAAAATAAACAAAATATTCGCATAGAAATATACGAAATATATCAGCATATAAATAGTGCCTTATGCAAGGTTTCAAGCCCTAAAAGAAAATACATCAATCAATCAATATTAGCACAGAAATATACAAGCAAAATATCAGCATATTTGTAGTGCCTTAAATACAAGGCCTCAAAACAAAAAATTTGCATCGAAATATACAAGAAAAATATCAGTAGTATGCAGATGAAATATCCAATTGAAATACATCAAAAATAAAGTAACAGAAGTATTTATGATAACTGTGGAAATATCTCCCCATGAGAGCTGCTACCCCACGAGTTCAATTCACAGCCACTACATCTCTTACATGGGGCTGTGTCGTCATGAGCAATGCAGACCAGTGGCTGGTCATGAAATTATGAACTTTCATCCAGGTACTGCACCCGCACTCCATCCGTATCACATCTATAGAAAGAGAAGGCGTGCATGCTGAAACAGGGTGAGAGTTCATAAATCCATGTACAGCCACAGGCCTGCTTTGATCATGACGACACAGCCCCTTTGCAGAGATATCCACCAGGCCCTCTCTTGATGTTGTGGTCATGCAATGGAGTGGTATGTGATGATAAAATGCCCAAATAATGGTTACAACAAAATCCCATGATATTCAAATTATACGACTGAATCACCATGTTGTATACCAACTGCATTGAGATGCTCAAATAGTAAAAGCAATGAGTATGTAAAGTCAATGATGGGACAGTTTATACAGAACTGCATCTTACCTTGACAATGTTAGGATGTGAGAATCTTAACAGCATCACAATCTCTGAAGGAACTCTACCAAACTCCTCATCATTTAACCAATTCTCCTTCAATATCTTCTGCTTGCGAATAAACTTTACAATAACCTGTGAAGGCAGAGCCAAATAAGATGCCAATTAATTTCAACTCGATCATTGTCAGGCAAATCACAGCTTCATAGCATTTTCCTGCTACAATTCAAGAGGTGATATTTCACATGAAGTGATCTTGCATACATGTACCTACATGTATAAATAGTGGAACAATAGATTGTAGCGTCTTAACTTAGCTTTGGCTAATCTTCAACTCTCTCCCCCAAGAAAGTAAGACTATTTAGAATTTAAAAAAAAAAAATTTCATGAGATATCGCCAAACATCACAAGGCCACGGATGGCCACTTCAAGGTGAGGGCTACACTAAGCTGATGGGGCTATCAACTCAAATTAACTGCCACCAGGGGCAAGTTGCCACATACTCTTGGGGCTGAAACAGGTTACCCCCTTCACAGTCCGTGAAGATGTAGGCAAGGGTGTCACCCACCAGGAGCCTGGCTGGTACAGCAGAATGCACTACCATCCCAACTTTTTACAAAGCAATTACGGTCAAGTGCTCTGCTCAAGGGCACAAGTGTCATGACCAGAATTCCAACCCACACTCTGCTGCTGACAACACCAGAGCTCAGAACTAGACCACTCAGCCATGCCACGCCACAAAATGTCCAAATTGGCAGCTCTAGCTATGGCTACGGCTGCATCGCCACATCATCATGCGCTGACGTACAGAACATTCTTAGCATCACCCTAGCAACAGTCGTAGCCGTAGCTGTAGCCGCCAATTCAGATACGGCATTAACTTGTATAACTTACCAGAGTACTGTCTTGTTTCCTGGTCGCCATTTTGACAAAGCCAAAAGCTCCTTTGCCAATAGACTGAAGTGTTGTGTATTTCTCTTCGTAGGCTCCACGGCTTAGACTCACGTCTTCTTCCTCTGGACATGATGATGTACTAAGATTGTTAGCTTTAGCCGCTATAGCCTGGTAATAAGAAGAAACACTCAGTTCATGATCAAGAACACTATTTCTGTCAGATGCATACACAGAGGAAGTCTGGGTGCTAGCCTCTAGTCCATTTGCGATTTAAAGCTAAGATCGTAGAGTGGTTTTTGTCAATGTAATTGATTTACAGGCAAAATAAATCTCCTTATTGACAAAAAACATCTTTCATGAAATTCTAGCTTGGCATATTTCAGTTTGATAATTCATAATTCACATTTATGCGGCTCTTTCAAACAATGTATCAAAGCACCATACACTTTTACTACGCCTGTTCATTGGGCCATAGACATTTTAAAAACCATCTCAACTCCTTTGGAGTATGCAGCACTGGCAGCCAAATTGGCGCACCGGTTGCTAATCATTTATATCAACAATCCCTAGCCTCACGGGTACTCACTGGTTAATGAGAATCAATTAAAGCTAAGTGTCATGCCCCAAAACACAAGTATCACAATATTGATCTTCTTGACCTTTGACCCTGTGTAAACCTACCTCTCCCAGACTAATGCCAGTAACAGATGCATTGAAGGTACTACTAAAGCTAGAAGCTAAGGTGAGATTTGAAGTACACCGACCACCCTCCCCAGGGTCAGATGGGTCACGTGACATCCACATACAATACAATACGGCATCACCTTCTAGCTGAACACACTTGATTTGGAATATAATACCTGGACAGGAAAAGATTTCAAAAGCATTACAAAAGCAAAACAACAACAAAAAACAACAAAACATCATCTTGGCTGGAAAGCTTGTTTGAAAAGTAGTTGAGGGCATTTACTGCTTTAATGATAACAAACAAAAAGATGTGTTGATACAGTGCCCAACTTCACAGAACTGCAAAGCACACAAAGCAGCTCAGCACAACAAAAATATGCTTGTCAGAATAAAGTTACCAGCCAACATATCATGTCACATGGGCCATCTGCGACTGGTATCCTGCTCATTTATTGCTTAGCAGAAAATTTCTAAGCAATAATTTCTTCTTCAGCTGTGCTATGAAATTGGGCCCTGTTCAGGTTTGTGTAAGGCAGAGAATTATAAACTTTGTGAAGCTCACTGAACATTTCCTGATTTATCCTCTGTTAAAATTAAGTAGTCATGCTTTCTGAAATTATGTTATTGTTCATGTTATTATTGTTATTATGATTCTGGTAATGAAACCAAGGATGCCTCATAGGTGAACTTAATCACTGCAGCTCCCGAGCTTGAGAAAACCTGTAAACAAGGGTGCTTGCTATGTGAACCAGAAACACCAGGGTTAACCCCTACTCTTCGCGATAAGTGTTCTGGGTTCTTTACCATGCACTACCAATCCTTAGTACAGGGGACCAGTGGCTTAATGTCCCATCCAAAGGACAAAGTAATTATGGTAAAAGTATCTTGCTGAAGGACACAAGTGCTACGACCGGGACTTGAGCCCACACTCTGATCAGAAACACCTGAGCTTGAGTCCGGTGCTCTTAATCACGACATGCCTAATGAAGTTATTCATATTGTTAATATTAGACCTTGCCTTCGGCTCGATTCATTAAAAGCTGTCAGCCACCAGCCAGGGCCCAATTTCATATAGCTGCTTAAGCACAAAAAGAACTGTGCTTACCAGAATAAGGTTACCAGCCAAACTAGCACACCACTTGTACAATTTATGAATGGTATCCTGCTCATTTCTGCTGAGCAGAAATGTTTTAAGCAATATTTTCTGCTTAAGCAGCTCCATGAATTTGGACCCTGGTTCCAATTTCATGGGGCTGCTTACAACGGTGCCCAGCAATGTCGAATGTGTGTGTTTCTGTGGGCTGCAGCGCAGTGTACATTGTAAGTGTAGAGCTCCACATAAGCAGTGCCATGAAATTAGACCCTAGTTATTGCCACGCAGTGATGACTGGGGCCCAATTTCATGATGTTGCTGAAGCACAAAAAGCACTTAAGCATAACAACATTATGCTCACCAGAATAAGTTTACCAGCCAAAATACAATGTCACATGTACAATCTATGACTGGTATCCTGCTTACAGAAACTTTGTAAGCGATATTTCCTGCTTAAGCAGCTCTATGAAATTGGACCCTGTTCATTGCCAATGAGTGAGGACTTGGTCATTTATTTATTTATTTATTTATTTCTTTCTTGTTTACCCTGTTACCCTGTAAACTGTACACTGTTAGTCCCAAAATAACTTACCTAGGTATGAGCCATCCCTGTGCTTGCATTGACCCATAAAACTACCCTCTGGAATAGGAGGCAATGACATCCCAGACACCTGTCTCATCACCTTACTGGCAGGTGTAGACGTTGCCAAGTTCAGAAACTCTCCTTCAATACCATCATCCTGTGTCTTTAGCACATCTCCCAATAAGTTACTATTGTTAATATTAACATTGTTATTGACAGCTTTCCCATTGTCTCCCTCACTAAAAGCCCATGCTTCTCTCGGAGCACTTGGAGGTGTGGAATCCAATCTGCTACCCGTCCGTTTCTCTGAGCGGATCTCAAAATGACCTTCTTCAAAGCTAACACTTTTCTCGAGGAATTTAGCAGCAGGCTTGGGTTGGGTTGAACCGCCTGGTGATCCTGAGCTGACCCTACGTGCTGTTATGACATCCTCTTCATCATCACTATGTACAGAGTTATCATCTAGTAGCTGTAATGGACTCACAGGCTCAGAGTCTGACACCGAGTCTACACTTCTCTTGGCTAAACTCTGTAAAGAAGGAACGCACGGAGCATCAGGTGACCTAGGAGACTCACTCAGCTCAGTACTTGATTTATGTTTCGATTCATTAGTTGATGAGTTATCATCAATGATTTGTCTGTCAGTCTCATCAGCTGGTGTTGGTAACTCTCCTGATGATGCTTGACCTTCAGAAGCTACTCCTGATTCTCCACCTTCGTCTTTTGCATCTTTCTCCTTCTCCCAGTCCATCACTCGAAGTTTCTCTCCAAGACGTACATGCTCCTGTAGCTTCTGAGCAGTCAGATTGCAACCTTTCTGCGTTGTCAAGTCAGCGTTGGAATGCCTCTTACGTAGGAAGTCCTCCCCTAGAGGGCCTTCTCCTGGGAGAATCTCTTCACTCACACTGCCTCTCTCTGATGACTCAAATCCTAAGGAGGATATATCACTCAGACCATCTGGAGTACCACTACAGTTGACTTCCATACTTGCATGGCTGCTACCAGGGGGCGACACTCCAAGAAATCTACGTGGACTAAGAACATAAGAGTTTATTCAGACTCTGAGTTTACAAATGGTTACTTAACAAATCTATTAACACTAATAATAAACGTCAACTGAGCTATCAAGCACTAATGGTCTCCCTATTTTGTCCATATTCTTTATTCGGAAGACCACAAAAGTTAAGGCTACATTGAAAAGTTGGTACATGAAGAGTGTCTGCACGTTAATCCAGAGATTGCAGGTTTAAATCCTGCTCTAGTCAAATTTTCTTTGTCAACCCAAAATTGAATATAAAAAGTACCAAGTAAGTTTCCTTTTGGTTTCTGACTTGATATTTGAAGTAAGTTGCATGCCCTTAAGGTAATTCCTGAGCTAACGCTTCCCAGGTTGTATCATAAACTTGGGTGTGATCCCTGGCTATATGGCAGTTACAAGTTGCATGGCTTCTGGCTAGCACCCCTGAAGAAAGATATTGACAAAATAGTGAAACCGCAAACATTAGCGCTAGTTGGTAGAGCACCAGCACATTAATCTGGAAGTTGCAGGTTCAAATCCGGCTCTAGCCAATTTGTATTTTGTTCAACCCAAAATTGAATTCAGCATTTCTTTGAGAGAGATCTCACCTTTCAATGCCATCTTCTGATTTACAATCGTCAACAAATGACGGCGCAGACTCCAGTAGCTCATTGGTGCTAGCACTAAAGGTCCGTTGACTGCCACGATTAGCTTTGTCAACATTCTCAAATATTCTCTCTGCCTCATTCAAAAGATCTGCCGTGGATGGCCTAGTATCAGAGAATAAGGTCATAGTTTTTTAATAAATCTTCAAATAAAAGTTCTGAAATACTTGTATCAATAAGACAATATAAATGACTTGAGTAACAAGTTGTTGTGAAAGTGTAAATCACTGGTATCTTGTTTTAACAAAAACAACCGAAACTACCTGTATAACAACCTTGTTTCTTGCCAAAGATGGAGACACAAACCCCAATGGCAATGAGATTCAAACCCAATGGTAGATGCTTAGGGAACCTAGGGCGCAGCAGACTTAGGCCTTGTCAAAATTGGCAGCTACGGCTACGGCTAACTTTCAGCACCATCATGCGTTGCAGTATAGTATGTCCTTAGCAACACCCTTAGCAATAGTCGTAGCTGAAGCTGTAGCCACCAATTCGGATACAGCCTCACCAGGTAAATCCAGTGTTCTCAGACATATGCACAGGCTAAGAAATATGTAAATAATGAAAGATTACCTGATATGTCTGCTGCCACCTAGTGTCCAAAAGGCTCCATTGCACAGAACCAAAAGACCATGCGAGTGTCGCGTGCATTCCAGCATTTTTGCAACCCCTTTTGGTTCCACATACATTGCTTTACAGCAAGAGGATAACAAACTCACACACTTTAACAGGTCCTAATGTTGGAATGTGCGCGAGACTTGCACAGACTTGCTTAGTGTGAGATTGCTCCTTACTATTGTAACAAAATCGACTGACAAAGATTTTGCAATGAATTAACAAATTTAAGATCAAAATGCGAGAAGCAATCAGCCATTTGCGAGTTAGATTTTGAATAAAGTCTGATACAATGACTTGATTGTCACAAGTGAACACTCAAATTAGAATTTTACTGGAAGCACAGCCGGTATTGTGTGACTATAGGTTTGAAGTTAACTTCAAACATGAAATAAAAGAACCAAGCAATGCATTCTGACTTAACCACTTCGGGTCGATATTCTGAACAATTTTCTAAGAAACACACAACTCAATGAATCATGTCAGATGAGAAAATCTTGTACCTATCTAAGACAAGATCTGGAAGGACCAGGCCTCTGATATCAGCTCTACCCTCAGAGGACCCTTTCTCAGGATCAGATACGCCTGATGATAATGAACTGGTTTGTTTATGAAGGTTGCCTGCCTTTGTTTGTTGCTGGTCAGCAAGTTGTGCAGCAATGGGGTTGTATGCAGAGGAAGTAAAGGCACTGGGATCTGCAATAGTAATATATAACACATACAAGTACAAATAAGAAAATCTTGCATTGGGATTCAAACAATCGATAGTTCCTGATGGACACTTTCAAGCGCTCTAATTTCTCTATGCAGCCAAGTGGTTCACCGACCTATCATGCAAGGAATTTGCGGAACTCCCGCATGCCACACCCGGTATTAACACAAACCAACCAAGCAAGGAAGGAATTTGCAGACATGCCACATCCGCATGCCGCATCCGGTATTACCACAAACCTACCATGCAAGGAATTTGCAGAACTCCCACATGCCACACCTGGTATTAACACCAAACACATGCACTCAAAAATGCTATATCATTGCCAGTAAAGATGGCTGACTTTAACACTGTGTGGCGTCAAGTGGAAACTAAATCACTATGACTAAAAATATGTTGTGATTACAGAAGAGTTCAGAGGGACTCTCAAGTTGACTTACAATCAAATTGTATCAAGATGTTTGACAGAGGAATGTAAAGCTGGCATTACCAAAAGTCAATGTTACGATTGATCTTTATGGATTTCGACAAGAACTGGGTGAGTTTAAGGGAGTTGTTTTTAACAAACTTGCTCCATCTTGTCTTACCCTCCCCCTGCAACCCCCACCCCTACCAATCTCTTTCTTGGTTATCTCACCTAACGACACCTGATGCATGACGTTATCTTGTCTTACCCTCACCCAGTACCCCCCCCCACCCCTACCAATCTCTTTCTTGGTTTTAGACTTACCTAATGACACCTGACGCATGACGTTATCTTGTCTTACCCTCACCCAGTACCCCCCCCCCCCCACCCCTACCAATCTCTTTCTTGGTTTTAGACTTACCTAATGACACCTGACGCATGACGTTATCTTGTTTAGACTGCCAGCTATCTGGTCTCATCAATGGTTCAGATGACGGTCTACTTGGGTAGGGTATAAACTCATCATCCTCATCATCAAATGGTGGAAGTGGCATTGATCCATCATCAATCAAATCTAAATGCTCATAGAACTCTGGCACTAAGAATGTTATATGCTGCGTGTAACAAAATAACAAAAAAACAAGAAATTCAATAAGTTCAGACTACTTATTGAAATTAAAATTGCCAGACATTTTGCATCGGTTCATTAACAGAGTATGACAAGTCGTATATCTGAAGAATCATTCTTGCTTGTCAATTATTTTAATGGATAGATCAGTTACATTCATTTCCTTCATATCAACTGATTTGTGATACTGTTAGAAGATTTGGTTCATTGCTTTTGATCAAAATAGTCAAATAATGCTGTTTCAATGTTTCAATAACAAGAAATATTGGTGTTTACAATTTACAGGAAAATATGATTAGCAATCATATAATGCGATTGACCTACTATGTAGTAACTAATATCTGTGATGACACATGTTAATAAAACCAATTTGAGGTATTAGATTAGCAAATGCCCTTTACTAAGCACATGAACTGAATATAGAATAAAAGACCAAGAAAAAGAAATTGAAATTAAACTAGAACCCAACTTACAGCTCATTTTTTGAGATGCTAGATGCGAGACAAATATTGGATCTTCAGAATTATTTTTGGATTGAGCCAAGAAAAGTTGACTTGAGCGTGATTTAAACCAACGGAACGTGCCAGCGCTTTTCCAACTGAGCTATCTAGCCCTATATTGGCATTCACCCTACTCTGTTATCTTTGTTCGGGGCTTCCACTCAGAAGCCATACATCCTGTAACTGCTGTATGGCCAGGGACTGCACCCAAGTTTACGATACAACCTGGGAAGCTGTAGCAGAAGGATCACCCTAAAGGGGCAGAATGCTTTGGGCTATAAAAAGTGTTTACAATGAAATGAAAATGGTTGGAAAGATGTATCAAAAATAGAAAGTAATGGTTCAAATCCTTGAAACTGTGTGGTTTTACTTTTACTTCATGAACACGGTCCAAATTTGTTGACTCCACAAAGTTACGTTCTTTTGAGCCCCGACTCTTGAGATGTTCCTAACTAATAATCATAGGAAAAACATGCTAAGCAACATTTTCTGCTAAACAGTGTTAAAGTATTGAATCTGAAAATATACTTCTGTACCTGAGGTGAAACCTCAAGTAGTCCAATTAGCAATCCTGAATACACCCTGAACATCCAATAAACTTGAGCATATCTTACCTGTCCAATCAGTTCTTGGTGTGAGTACCCAGACATCATGAGAGAGAAGTTATTATTAACGCTGTGTATTGTACCATCTTGATTGAAGGAGACCATACCGCTGATATTAGTAAAGACCCACATGCTAGCCTGGTAGACCACACCAGCAGATTGGTACTGATCTGAAAATAAAACAAGAGTCAAGAATGATTTAACCCTTAAGAGACCAAAGCAGCGGCATGCCACTTGTACAGAAATAGTGGCCACAAGCGGCTTGTACCAAAATGTCCAGTGGCCACAAGTGGCTTGTACACAAATGTCCAGTGGCCACAAGCGGCTTGTACCCAAATGTCCAGTGGCCACAAGCAGCTTGTATCCAAATATCCAGTGGCCACAAGCGGCTTGTACCCAAATGTTCATAGTAGCCACAAGCGGCTTGTACCCAAATGTCCAGTGGCCACAAGCGGCTTGTACCCAAATGTCCAGTGGCCACAATCAGCTTGTACCCAAATGCCTTTAGTGGCCACAAACGGCTTGTACCAAAATGCAAATAGTGGCCACAAGTGGCCTTTACCAAAATGCAAATAGTGGCCACAAGCGGCTTGTACCGCTTGTACCATAATGGCCACAATTGGCTTGTACCAAAATGCCTATAGTGACCACAAGCAGCTGAGGGAATCCACCTCGATACCCCAATACCTGGATCTTCTTGTAACCTGTTACTATCTCTCTGTCCCTCCTCTTTAAGTATGGGTAGAGAGCCCCGCCCCCTTAGAGGGAACACCATCTTCCATACCCCAATACCTGGGTCTTCTTGTAACCTTTTACTATCTCTCTGTCCCTCCTCTTTAAGTATGGGTAGAGAGCCCCACCCCCTCAGAGGGAACACCACCTCCCATACCCCCCTTACCTTGGTCTTCTTGTAGCCTGTTACTATCTTTCTGTTCCTCCTCTTTTAAGTATGGGTAGAGAGCCCCGCCCCCTCAGAGGGAACACCACCTCCCATACCCCCCTTACCTTGGTCTTCTTGTAACCTGTTACTATCTTTCTGTTCCTCCTCTTCAGGAATCGATGGAGAAGTCTGGCTCTTGATGAGCAGACTAATTGGGAAACTGATGCCATCTTTAGTACGTCCTGTTATTCGCTGCTTCTTCACTTCCTAAAACAAGAACCAGAGATGCACTCAGTGAGTACAATGGTGCAGTTTGATTCTATGTTTTCATGAAGAGAAAGAAAGCTAACAACTCTGCTGGAAAATCACATACCTTTGAGTTACCTTAAAGGTGCATGTGTGATCATAGATTAGTTGTCAACGTTATGCTGATGTATAGGCAAAACTGTAAAGAAAAATACTATAAAAGTCCCCTATGAAGTTCCAGCTGAATACAGTGTCTATTTGCTTTGAAAACAGCAACAAAAGTCTCTGTACTTTCACAAGAATGTCAAATCCATTCGTGATTAGCGGGGTGACAGCAGGTACCAACTGCATTTCTGGCCGCAGCATTCTCGAACGGACACCAACCCTCTGAAATATGAGAAACAATTCATCCATGAATCGTTTCTCATATTCAAAGGTTTTTGGGTGAAAAAGGGAATCCTTTCTCAAAATAGTTTACACTACCAACAGCTGCAGTGCTTCTCACCAAGTGAGTTTTTATGGTCAATAATTTGGAGAATGTACCAATCTATGACCCTACCTTTAATACTGTAATATGAAGTACTCAAATCAACACAGCATGGAAGGCATATTTTTTACGACATTTCTTGATCATGTTCCAGGAAAGAAGGAGCATGTGAGATTGAAGAGAACTCATGTGGTACTTTGCTCATACAAATCAATGGACTTAAAATGCTTAGAGGCAATACTTTTAACTTGAGAAGACACATGTATATGTACCTCTAGGCAACGTTGGCTAACATGCAAACACAGAGTGTCACCTGGGCCCAACGTCGAAGCCCGCTTACAGCAGTACTCTGTACTTACAGTCATCCTTTTCTGCCTACAGGTTTAGCGCTTGGTTTATACCCTAGCTGTGTAAAGCGAAGAATGCTTAGTAATACAAACATGCACAACTGGGGTAAGAGTTGCCGCCAACAACAAGATCCAAAACTAGGAACACAATTTGAGGAGGTACATGTAAGTGGAAATGATGGCATTTCAACCTTTTAATAACCCATCCAGCTATGGATCCCAAGGAGCTTTTTGAAACAGTATCCTCAGCACTAGAGAAGTAAGAGTATAATCACATCATATCTAGAGAAAATAACGTCTGATTTTCTTCACCTTGAAGACATAAAAAGCCTGAATTCAGATTAGAGTCTCAGATTAGATTTCTCATCCCTGGCACAAGTAACATTTCCTTAATTTTGGTTGTTTACCCTACACCGATGTGTGTTAGCACTGTATACTCAGTACTTTCCCGAACTCGGGAAAGTACTGAGTATACAGTGCTAACACACATCGGTGTAGGGTAAAAAAACCAAAATTAATATTATTTATCCCCGATGCAAAATTAACATCTATTAAAATTTCCTTGCTAACCTCTGGAAACAAAGTTCAGCGAAGAATGCTCAGCACTGCAAATGCTGATCTGTTTTTGTTAATGGTAAGCAAAGGTACATGTACGCAAATAAGCCAAGTTCCCAACTTGCTTACTTGAAATTAACTCAATGAAAATGAGCTTAATATTAAAAAAAGATAAACTGTAATAGAGAAAAGAAATTTTACCTTGGGAAGTTTTGCTCCTGGGGGAGGAAGTAGAATAGATGGAATCAACTGCTTGATTGGCATACCAATCACTTCTGTATTTGATGTGAAACCATGGAGATATGCAAATTGTTGATCGGAATCAACAATGTGGCCCTGTATTAACATGACAACAAAAACTATGCATTTAAGACTGTGTGATGTGTTTCAGGGTTCGAAATTATGAGTGTAAAAAGCTTTGGGCTAGTCAAAACCCTCCCATTAATACTGGTCCACTGGGTGAGTCCAAAAAATGTTCCATTCAAAAATATATAAGGGGTACAGTGCTAAAATCCCAAAGAGAGATAATTTTCAACTTCCTGAAATAGTTTGACAAGTCTTAATATTTGCTAGACTTAATGTGGCCGTGATTATTCACAACATATCATTATGCAAATATGCATGCATGTAAGCACATGGCGCTGCATTAATACTGTGACTGTGACTGTGATGTGAAAAAAGTTGTTGATGAGAATACTATTATTAAGGACAGCATTTAGGCGATAAGATCGTCCAAAAACACAATTTTGTGAACTTCTTCATTCCATTTTCGGGGGTCTTCGTCTTTTGAGGGTTCTTTACGCTTCATAAATTGTGTGCATACACATGTACACACATGCTGGCTAAGGAAATAGACTAAGGAAATTTTGGTTGACTCGTCCGAGCAGCAAATAAAAACAAAAAGTTAAGGGAAACTCCTGTATTGGATACAAGGAAGATGGGAAGATGACCAGACTAGTGGCAGCACGATAAAGGCCTATTTGGAGCCCTGTGGAGTGACTGAATCCACCAGGCTATGTTACTAACCCATACACGTAAGGGTATTACCTTGCTGTCAAATGATAACCTAGCTGTGCTCCTTTCTACTGGTTCCATGACAACCAAGCATCTTGGGTTCTCATCTGAGGTTAGTTTCTTCATCCATAGAGAGATTGGTATGACCAGACCATTGGCATCTACTGCATCAAACTGTATCAAAACACAAACAAATACAATAAAGAGATTGGTAGGACCAGATCATTGGCATCTACTGCATCAAACTGTATCAAAACACACACAAATACAATAGCAGGCCTGTGAATGGACCCTTAAAAAAAGAGCTGAAACACTATACATGATGTAAGAATGATCGTGGAACGTCAAGTGAGCGCGCGTCATGCATTTACGCTGGTCGAATTTGGGCACCTCATTGATCCAGTCACTAGGCTTGTTTCACATTATTAAAGTTGTACATTGTTGTTGCCAAGCATATATTAGGCTTTAAAAAAAATTCGTAATTTTTTTTTCTTTTTTTTTTTACGAAAAAAAAAAGCGGAAATGAAAAAACGTCACGGTCAAGGAAAAAGCGGAAATCCGCTTTAAAGCGGAGATTTCACAGGCCTGCAATAGAGAGATTGGTAGGACCAGACCATTGGCATCTACTGCATCAAACTGTATCAAAACACACACAAATACAATAAAGAGATTGGTAGGACCAGACCATTGGCATCTACTGCATCAAACTGTATCAAAACACACACAAATACAATAAAGAGATTGGTAGGACCAGACCATTGGCATCTACTGCATCAAACTGTATCAAAACACAGACAAATACAATAAAGAGATTGGTAGGACCAGACCATTGGCATCTACTGCATCAAACTGTATCAAAACACAGACAAATACAATAAAGAGATTGGTATGACCAGACCATTGGCATCTACTGCATCAAACTGTATCAAAACACACACAAATACAATAGAGAGATTGGTAGGACCAGACCATTGGCATCTACTGCATCAAACTGTATCAAAACACACACAAATACAATAAAGAGATTGGTAGGACCAGACCATTGGCATCTACTGCATCAAACTGTATCAAAACACACACAAATACAATAGAGAGATTGGTAGGACCAGACCATTGGCATCTACTGCATCAAACTGTATCAAAACACACACAAATACAATAGAGAGATTGGTAGGACCAGACCATTGGCATCTACTGCATCAAACTGTATCAAAACACAGACAAATACAATAAAGAGATTGGTAGGACCAGACCATTGGCATCTACTGCATCAAACTGTATCAAAACACACACAAATACAATAGAGAGATTGGTAGGACCAGACCATTGGCATCTACTGCATCAAACTGTATCAAAACACACACAAATACAATAGAGAGATTGGTAGGACCAGACCATTGGCATCTACTGCATCAAACTGTATCAAAACACACACAAATACAATAGAGAGATTGGTAGGACCAGACCATTGGCATCTACTGCATCAAACTGTATAAAAACACAGACAAATACAATAAAGAGATTGGTAGGACCAGACCATTGGCATCTACTGCATCAAACTGTATCAAAACACAGACAAATAAATACAAATATCTTGATAGTATCACACAATAATTTACAACCAATTTCTTGGTTACTGAAAATCACAAACGCTGGACAAAATACAATGATTAAACAGCATTAGGAATGAATTTTGGAAGAGAATGAGATTGAGAATGATGAAAAATGGAAACAATCATATCAATCCAGTTGAAATAATCAACAGTCAGAGTATAGCTCCTGCGTATCTTGAATCAAAAAGTGAGAGTATAGAGGATTTACTTTGGGGAAGAACAAAGAAAAATTGGCTAAAGCTGGACTTGAAGCGACCTCCAGGTTCAGGTTCAAGTTCCCCACTAGTCAATTTTTCTTTGTTCAAACCCAAATTGTTAAAAATTTACCCGAGAGTTTCCCAAGTGGTTTTATAACTGAGTAAAATACCAAAATACACCTTTAAAAAAAAACAGGGTTAAAAAAAAAAAACGAGGGGAAAAAAAAACAATGGAGGAGCACGTGAATGAGTTTGTAGAGTTGTAAACCGATGACAATACATGTACATGTACTTACCACTTTACCCGACACCATGACGACTTCACCGTTATCTTCAACATGTTGCTCACATAATGCTTCAGGTTGCTTGCGATCATTGACTGATAATAAACTTGACATCTTCATTCCAACTAGTTCATTAGTGCTATAACAGAATAACTCACATGCCATCTCATTAGCAACCAAAATCTGTCAAGAAAACCATGCAAATAATCAAATTAATGCATGGTATGTGTTTAGTATTTATTTATTTATTTGGTTCTAAAATTCAGGGTAGCCCCATCAGTTTCCAATGAACTGTCGTCCCAGGGGGCCCTACACAGGGATAAAATACAAAAGCTAAAAACGACCTTAGAACACTTAGAGTTCTAAGAAACTACACGAGGCCCACATGTACAAAAACAAAAGCGACAAACACAATCAAAAAGAGAGGCATTTGGAAAGAAGTCAAACAAAATGGAGAAAGAAACAAACAGAAAAACAAAAAATGCTACAATTACAAGTATGTTAGGTTGCTTATGAGCATAATGTGTTACTATTTCAACAAAATAGCTTATTACCCAGTTTCTGGTGCTTCTCTTTTAAAACTTTGAGTTCTTTGACATTCATTCCAATTGTTTAAGTAGCTTTATTTATTTTAAATTTACCTTTAAAGGTTTTATACAAGATTGGTAAGGATGAAAACCATTGTAGCCTGAAAAATTACTGATTTAGAACCATTTTTCTGTGAAATATTTCCCTCTGAAATGAAGTCATATTTGAGAAAACTATATCTGAAAACCTATTAAAAAAACATGACACAGTGTGTTTAACATGCTGAACATTTTGCATGGTTTTTCTCTATTTTTCTCCCGGCTCACAAAATGGATTCAGCCAACATTTTTACAGGTTTGTTATTTCATGTATGGTGATCACACAAAACATAAACACTGTCTGCAACTATTTTGTAAGCTCTACCAATCCTGTATAATGCATATAAACATTTTGACAAAATAAATGATGCTTTAAAGATGAAAAATCAAGTGTAGTTAAACCACTTTGGGGATTTGTTTACATAATTCATATTGCTACATGAATAATTGTATACACTGCCTAGCAAGGTAGTGTGAATAAAATTGCATTAAAAGAAAGTGTACTCAACTTTTGGAAAGTGCAAGTATTCTACATCCTGGCATGCATGATTACATCCAAGCTTTTCATTTTAAGTCTTTTAATGAATAGACTTTGCATGTCTTGCATTTATTTGAACTTTCATAAAGGATGATCACATGACAAGGATGTTTGAGTTATAAAACAAGCTATTGAATACATTTTGCTAGTGTGAATCACTCGGTGAAATCTGGCCTTTCCATTTCACTTGGCTTCGCCTCGTCAGATGGAATAGTCCAAATTTCACCGGGTGATTATATCCCGCAACAATGCACTCATATGCATCCAATATTTACAAAACATGAAACAAAACACAGCAAAGGATCCTACTCAGATTATTGACATTGTTGAAATAATTTAATATCTCAAAACCAAACAAATATTTGCACTGTGGGAAAAAGACTAGAACTGATGCTAACCTTTGTAGTCCTTGCTTCTATTGTCAGTATAGCCTTGTTAGGATTCCGTACTGTAGTTGGGAATGTCGCCCCCATTTGACCACCCCCGACAAAATTATAGAAAGACCAGGATTGTCCAAGGGAAGCGTTGAGCTGAGGGGTAGGAGCAGGTGCAAAACTACCCTTAGAGAGACCGGCTGAGAAACTGAATGTATCCAAACCGTCACCTACAAGCAAATCATAACATGAAACATATAGTTTGTGGGTCTGAACATTGCTCAAACAGTCATACAAAAAACTGCTGAAATTAAATTATTCAAATTGGAATGAAATAAGTTATAAAATAAATTAATGTACATTGTCATGTTTCATATCATTATCCATATAAACCAAATATCATGTGCCACAACAAGCAGTGAAGACCATTCTTGATTCAATCCTTGGAACAGAATACCACTGACACCATGAAGATAGTGGCCAGTGATGGTACACAAGCCTCTGAGGCCATGGAAGACACCGATACCATGATGGCCAGTGAGGCCATGAAGGCCACTAAGGTCAAGTAAATAGTGCTTAGTGATGGGACACATGCCTCTGAGGCCGTAAAGGACACAAGGGTCTTGAACATGTTGAATGAAAACCCAGACCAAAAAGACCACTTAGACCAAGAAGGCTACTGAGGCCATAAAGGCCACTGAGACCATGAAGGCCACTGAGACCATGAAGGCCACCGAGGCCGTGAAGGCCACTGAGACCGTGAAGGCCACTGAGACTGTGAAGGCCACTGAGACCATGAAGGCCATCGAGGCCATGAAGGCCACTGAGACCATGAAGGCCACTGAGACCATGAAGGCCACTGAGGCCATGAAGGCCACCGAGTCCATGAAGGCCATTGAGGCCATGAAGGCCACTGAGACCATGAAGGCCACTGAGACAATGAAGGCCACTGAGACCATGAAGGCCACTGAGACCATGAAGGCCACCGAGGCCATGAAGGCCATTGAGGCCATGAAGGCCACTGAGACCATGAAGGCCACTGAGACAATGAAGGCCACTGAGACCATGAAGGCCACTGAGACCATGAAGGCCACTGAGACCATGAAGGCCACTGAGACCATGAAGGCAACTGAGACCATGAAGGCCACTGAGGCCATGAAGGCCACTGAGGCCATGAAGGCCACTGAGGCCATGAAGGCCACTGAGACAATGAAGGCCACTGAGACCATGAAGGCCACTGAGACAATGAAGGCCACTGAGACCATGAAGGCCACTGAGACCATGAAGGCCACTGAGGCCATGAAGGCCACTGAGGCCATGAAGGCCACTGAGACCATGAAGGCCACTGAGGCCATGAAGGCCACTGAGACCATGAAGGCCACTGAGGCCATGAAAGCCACTGAGACCATGAAGGCCACTGAGACCATGAAGGCCACTGAGGCCATGAAGGCCACTGAGGCCATGAAGGCCACTGAGACCATGAAGGCCACTGAGACCATGAAGGCCACTGAGGCCATGAAGGCCACTGAGACCATGAAGGCCACTGAGACCATGAAGGCCACTGAGACCATGAAGGCCACTGAGGCCATTAAGGCCACTGAGGCCATGAAGGCTACTGAGACCATGAAGGCCCCTGAGACCATGAAGGCCACTGAGGCCATGAAGGCCACTGAGACCATGAAGGCCACTGAGACCATGAAGGCCACTGAGACCATGAAGGCCACTGAGACCATGAAGGCTTCTGAGGTCGTGAAGGACACTGAGACCATGGAGGCCACTGAGACCAAAGAGATAGTTTTCATTAACCCCATTGCTGGCTTGTTTTTACAAACATATATTTATACCTTTGAATTTTTCCAGCGAACAAACTTGTTCTTTGGCTGCTTCATCCTCCTTCCTATACTTGACATCAGCCGTTGTTGGGAAGGATTTATTCAGATCTAAAGATGCGTTGAATGATTGACTCAATCCAAGCTGGGCAGATTTTTCTCTGTAAACAACAAATGGAAACAAAGAGAAGAATACATTACAAATATTGTATCTAGTTAGTAAGTAGGCATCACAAATTTGACTTTGTCTACGCTGTCAAAAACGTCTACAGTAAACTTACTTCAGGTAAGGTTGATGCTGTCGCAAACCATTTCTTGTGATAGTCGGCCAGATGCAACATATCATAGAAATAATGCAAGTATATCGAACAATATGCTGTATGGTCTAGTTTAAAATAACCAAGAAAAGCCAAACCGACTGGCTAGATTCCATCAGCTGAAAAAATGAGAGTGTCATTTGATTTTGGAACGTCTAAAAACAGACATTTCACTAAAATGAAGTCAGGCTTTTATTCGATACAAGCATTGAGCTTTGAATCTCTTTTCCCCTGACCTGAAGTCCATCATGATTTTGAGTTTGACCTATGGAGTTTACACCCCCAGGGCTCTAAGCCATTAGCGGGGATAGGAGCTCACTTAAGAAGTACCCGTCAAACCAATATCAAGGCATTCTTGATAAATATAGATTCTATCTCGTTGGTGTCCCATGAGATGAGAGACGCTTCTTTCCTTACTGCCAATCTGACTGGTTAGTTTGTTTCCATCTTTATTGACTGTATATCCTGCCTAGGGAGGTTAGAGGTACAGGCTCGGTGTCGGTGTATCCAGTCCCATCTGACTGAATGATGAAGAGGACAAAATAATTAGCATAATCCTATTTCCATTGAGTATCTATGGACGAGAAGATGTAGGACAGGCCAAAAAAACATGATTCCATGCCTCCGGGCTACCACACTGCCTTCCCACTCTACCATGTCTACTGACTATTCAACTTACCTCTTACCACTGCGTATCCTATCTAAAGGTGAAGGGTAGCACGGGGTACCACACTGCCTACCCACTCTACTGACTAACTTACCTTTTACCACTGCATATCCTATCTAGGGGTGAAGGGTAGGACAGGGTACCACACTGCCTACCCACTCTACTGACTAACTAACCTCTTACCACTGCATATCCTATCTAGGGGTGAAGGGTAGGACAGGGTACCACACTGCCTACCCACTCTACTGACTAACTTACCTCTTACCACTGCGTAACCTATCTAGGGGTGAAGGGTAGCACGGGGTACCACACTGCCTACACACTCTACTGACTAACTTACCTCTTACCACTGCGTATCCTATCTAGGGGTGAAGGGTAGGACGGGGTACCAAACTGATCACCTTGCCTCATACTGCCTCCTAACGACTTAGAAAGATTCTGACTTCCCCATGGTAATCGCCCCTGCAAAATGACAGAAAAAGAAACACAATATTAAATATGTACACCTGTAAGCATGAACAGATACAGACTTGGTTCACAATGTATGAGGGATGAAATTGTATGAACATGAAAAATTCAGAAAATTTGATAAAAGTTCCCTCTTTGTGTAGAGATAAAGCCAATCGAATTGAAACATTGTGGAGGTTTACAGACTCTCTACATCATTTCAAATAGATATCTGAAGGTCTGGTCACAACAGAGGCCAAGTCTTTCATCTCTGTGGTGGCAAGTTTTCATCTTTCAAGAAGATCTGAAGGTGCAGGGAAATCACTGAAAATCCTGAAATAAAAACAAAATCCCGACAAATCCTGATGCAGGCCCTACTATGTATGCAAAACTTAAGTCAACATCAACTACCTAGATGCTTGCAACTGATAAAACTACTCCAATAAAGTGTACATGAACCACATGCACACTGAACGTACGCTACTTGAAGCGACTGTCTTATTTGCTGTCTTAAATGCTTCAGGTGAAAGTTTAGCGATAGAAGGACTTTATGAGATTGGATTTTACAAGGCAAAAAGAATTATTTCCACGGTAATAAATTGTGAATTCAAGAACCAATCACGTGGTGTGCAACGTAGACACTTGTGTACATGGCTCAGAGGAACATGAGTGATGTACATGTACCCCATGGGTACATTACCTTGATCGTGTCCACCGTTGGTCGTTTCAAGCACCTTGTGCAATATTAGAAATAGCTCCCGGTTTGAGGTTGTAATTACGCTGGTACTACAATGTAGGTAATTACATTCCTGTGTGATGCACCATAAGAAAAGTGAAGCAATATTTCTGTCAACGACCGCGATTGTAGCTTTAATAATTCATCGACACTGTTTTTCTGCTTTCTTTAACTTTATGTACATGTACATGTATGTGCCAATTTCGTCGTAATAACAATGAAGATGAAAACAGATCGCCTTCCACAGAATACCTTAAGAGAAGTCTTTCTTTTACTATGGTTTAACAAAGTAAGTGTTGCATGCTCTGTGATGGGGTCCATGGGTTTTGTACATCCTCGGGACCCACAAATGGCACCCTACGCTTTGCCTCAAGTGCCATTCGCCCAATCACAGAGCGTGCAACACTTGTCTAATGTTGTTATATTACAGTCTCAGTACTCACATATAACAGTGAGACTGATACTGTGGAGGTCTACGATCTCACCAGAGATACATGTAAATGTATCTAACAAACTGATGGATGTAATGCAGATTTCACTGAAGTTTAGTTCTAGAACTCAGTCTTGCTGAATCAAGATTTACAGATCAAAAGCTCAAGTGTACAAGAACAACTTACTGTCCATGGATAATATTTGAAGTAAACGTATCAATACATCAACAACAGCACATCTACAGTACATTGTAGTTCTACAAAATGTCAGCTATGTCAACAAGATATCTTATTTCTGTGTCAGATTTCAAGGTGGCTAGAAGCGGTAGCCAGAAACCGTCCAATTAATTCACTTAGCAATAAACCTACTGAGTGGTTTTAAGGTCATTCTAGAGACCTTGTGATCAAACACTGTATCCATTACAAGCTCAAGCACACTGCTGTAGTTGGTTTAGCACTCCGTATGGTTCAACTGCAAGTATTCCTTCTTGAGATTCAATCCTAATCAATAAAACCATTAGCTACATGTATACTTAAGTACATCAACAGTATTGGATCCTGGATGGACTGTAATGTGTACACTCAATGCATTTGCCATACATGTATCATTACATCAACTACATGTTTTACCATAGAGAATTCCTTCATCTACGGTTATCCTGACCACAGACTTGCAAGATAACCACATTGGTGATGATGATCTCAGCTAAGATAAACACTGAAATACATGTATATGACAAGTTAATCAGACACATTATTATTGTAACTTACAATTATTGGTAGTACATGTAAAGGGTAAAAAGAGGTCAACAATTTAAGACAGATGAGACCACCAACATAGGGCCACATAGCTCAGTTGGTAGAGTGCCAGCACGTTAATCCAGAGGTCGCTGGTTCAAATTTGTTTTTGTTCAACCCAAGTTATAAAAAATTTACACAGTCAGTTTCCCTTCTGGCTTATTCCTTGAAGAAGATGAAAGGAATTCAATAACCTAACAAACTAGAGAGTGATAAAAGTGTTTTCAGGTCATGGCATCCCCTGCCAAGGGTTCAGTGCCTTTTCAACAATCAGATAGAGACTTTCAAGTTGAAGCTCTTTCACTGGGTGACTAACCCATGCAACCATCCAATGGATGGTGTTACATATAGATTGACCCAATTCACCTGATGTCATCGTACCATCAATCTCGGTTGCACTATTTTGAATCAGATTCCCTGCGGCTTTTTAAGCAGCTCTATGAAATTGGGCCCTGGTCATGCTGGTCATTACACTTACACATGTACATGTACATGTATGCACTAAAACAATAATCTCAACCATCTACTCATAACTTGCTTCTCTTCACCTAGGAGTACATTTCCCAATGAAACTGCAATTGAAAACTTGTTGGCTCAACCCCACGGCACTCATTCACGGCATTATTTTCATGCATACTGTACTTGTAGTTTTTATTGTACAACCAACCAAGTTGAAATGAATCAAATCCATTGTATTAACAGATTCTACAAGAGTCTATTGGCTTGCCATAGTTTAGAAAGACCAATGGCTGCCCAAGATCCTAAACACACAGCAACCTGACAGTAATGTACTTTAATATTATAACTGTACATGAAAACTTCAATCCTCTTTGACCATGTTGACATAAAACACACTTAAGATCTCATTCTAAGCACAGAAACACACAAGGACCACATCCATGAATCCCTAGATAGCCAAGGCTCCAAAGTACAGCACACCAGCATCCACTAGTAGGCACTTATAATGCACTCCTCACATCCGTAAGGACTGCACTTCAACTGCACATGGCCAATGACTCAAGTGGAAGGACTGAGACAAACTTTATGATCAACCTAAAACAGCATTCCCAAGTTGAAGCTACTCAACCTGACGACTTCACCAAATGCAATCTGACAGAGATTTCATTATTTCCCAACTGGGTCTACAGTTATTGTATGAAGAGTAATTACTGCCGAGTCCTTGAATTTATACGAATGGGCAGAATTTGGTTGAAAGCAAATTATGCAGAACAATGTTGTGAAAACGCCTCTTTGACTTTGAGTTAAAAACCAATAACAATTAACCTGGATTTTCTTTCTTCTCTGACCTAGATTTTTATAATTATAGCCTACATGTAGTTTGTTGATTTTCTTAATCAATTTTTCTGTTTGTTATTTATAAAGGACAAACTCTTGCTTTACGGACAAACAAACTGCTTTCTAACATCTGAACATAGACCAAAACAATTATAGCTGGATGACAATCCAGTTTATTTTGGTCTAACTCTTTAAGGTTTAAAGGTATTATACAGGACTGTTAAAGATAAAAATTATCATTGTTTAATTTTAGTCTGAAAGCTTCCTGATTATGAAATTAACACTAGACAGTTTTTCTGTGAACAATTTCCCTCTGAAGTGAAGTCATATTCAAGAAAACTGTAACTGAAAACCTACAAACGCAATCAGCTGATTTTGGTTAAAACCAAAATTAAGAATGTGTTTACTTGCTGAACATTGTGCATGGTTTTATGCTATTTTCTTCTGACTCACACAATGGATTAAGCCCAAATATTCATAGGTTATTTACTTCATGTATATGGTTGATCACACAAAACTCGAAAATTGTCTGCGACTATTTTGTCAGCTCTACCAATCCTGTATAATATGATTCATAATCAATCCCAAAACGTTGTTGTTTTTTACAATTCAATCCCAATTATTCTTATTCCTAATTTTTGGACTTCACCACAATGCTTCCTGACTACATTTCCATAATCTGTTCTCACATCAGACAGGTGCAAATCTTTTTCAGATAATGGAATCAAAGGAAAGGCAACTCTGAGCGTGACAGCTCCGCATATTGATAGAAATCTGGTTCATGTCTTAAGGTGTTTATACACTCTACACGTATGAACAGCTGCAATGTGTCTGTGTATACACAAACAGGCTGATTGCTAGAGTGTTGATAGTCTGTGCACACTTTTACAGCAAAATGTGGAACTCTCACAAGAATTTGTGTATAGCCTAACATTTTTGAAGAGATTGTGCACTTTTTGAGTGTCTGGTGCAATGACTTAATTGGTCACAAGTGCACTTAAGTTGGATTCCCTAGTTCAAATGTGTGTATGCAAGTTCACCCCCCCCCCCAAGGCTGTAAACCACCTTGGCAAGGAGTTACACAAAGAAAAAATAGATACAAATATTTCAGGGGAGATGAAGGTAGGAATTGATGTTCCTCTTAAAAACAGTCTAGGGTGGAGGGAAACATGCACCAGGCAAGGAGTTCCAAAAAGATGCAGTACAAAGAATAAAGCTGTTGGAATGGCTCTTAATCATTGTTGTAAAGCTCAGCAAACATGGCAAAGCAAGAGTGTAAGGGTGAGAACAAGCAGAAAGCCTGGTTTCACGCTCAAATACCCTGATAGGAGGAACCAAGTTGGATACACTGGTGGAACATTTACAAGACTGGTACTTCGTCTTTGAGAGGGCAAGGCCCTTTTCATTTTGCAAAGGGCCCTTTTCATTTTGCAAAGGACACTTCCATTGGAAAATCTTAAAGGCTATTTGAAATGAAAAAAAAAGGCCGTGGCCTCACTGGCCTCTGTGGAAATCCAGGCCAGAAAATATCTGCAGAAAAGACAAGAAGATGGCTACAGACCTGGGAAAGAAGTTGTAGCATTGACCCAAACCCTTCACCGTGTTCTTAAACAAGATTGACAAATGCTTCTGCACTCTAGCATGTCTAGTGTAGTCTTATCCTGTACAGGACGGTAAAGAGTAGCATCAGGAGGAAAAAACTTCCCAGCTGTCAATAAAGACAACCAACTTTATGGAAACTGGCAATGCCTGAGATACATATCTTTTCCAGCTGGTATTTAGTGGAGGAAAGAAGCTTCTTTCCGACATGGTTGAATGCAGAACGATCTCAACCTTACACTTGTACAGATTCTTTCACTACCATTATGGATCTGTTTATTGTCAAGGTTTGCTCCATGGCCAGTCAGTGTGTAGAGACAGGTGCATGCAGCACTCCTTGTGTCCTGAGTGTGTCAAATCTACGTGTGGACAGGTCTTCACATTTAATTAAACAATAACTGATCAATGATGGCGTCTACTATTATTATTATTATTATATCTGATAATTAAACCAAGGATGCCTCATAACTAAGTAAACTTTACCACAGTAGCTCACTAGCCTGAGAAAACCTGTAAACAAGGGTGCTTGCTATACATGTATGTATTTGAACCAGAAACACCAGGCTCAACCCCTACTCTTGCACGATAAATGTTCTGGGTTCTTACCAGTGCACTACCATTCCTAGTACACGGGACCTACGGCTTAACGTCCTATCCAAAGAACAAAGCTATTATGGTAAAGTATCTTGCTCAAGGAAACAAGTGTCATGATGGGGATTCCAAAACACTCTGCTGATCAGAAACACTAAGAGCTTGTTTCCGGTGCTCTTAACCGCTCGGCCATGCTACATCTACTGCAGCATTGAGATTGCAGTACTGAGTATCAACAAAACTTGGAAAAATGCACATAACTAAAGCATGCATTGTGATGCCAACCTTATGTACTGTAAGTACATACCTTCCCAATCCCCCCACCTCAAGAAAAACAACACAGATACAGAGTCCTAGATATAAGAGTCCATTTTTCAGAGCTACATAATTCAAATCCTTCCTGTAAGAAGCCACTAACCAAACAGGATTACCATTCCTTGGCAGCATACATTTTTTGGCGGTGTGTTTTGGACATCAGGTTTTCCTAAGAAATTAGATTATCCATCATTTTTGTGAAACAACTAAGCTCTCAGCGTTAAACATTTCTGTAGGTATTAAACACAGTTCATCACGCAAACCTGTGTGTGTGTTTTAACGTTACATAATGAGTGTGGACCTGATAAGAAAAGAGGTCCACATAATGTAATGTAGGGACTTGAAAAACTATGTGGACTTATACACATCTTCACAGTGTTTGGTTCAGTTTTAAATAATATGATTTCCTTTTAAATGTAGAGAACAAAGGAATGTCCACAGTGTGACTGCAACACAGAGCTGAGTGTGCTCATTTTCGGTACCTTATGGAGACAAAGGACATAACAAAAAAGGTAAAACAAAAGGTCTCCAAATGGAAATTCTAAAGACCTGGGTGCTCCACAAGGAAATTTGTGTACAAAGTCTATGGGAAACTGTTAAGTGTAGGGACAAAGGAAAGAACAAAAGAATGCTCCACAAGGATGCATTTTTGAGATTGTGTGTGCGCCGTCCGCCCCAGAAACGGACCCTCATACTCATATCTGTAGTATTTATACAAAAGTGAAAGGCCTCCCAAAGCTATGGTCAATTTGTCTCCGATCGGCAAAACAGCTGAAACCTTGATGACCGCCAATTTGAGGTCTTACATGTAATAAATGTTGAACTTGCATCGGGATAAAGAACTTTACTTTTGTTTTACCCATACACCGATGTGTGTAAACCACTGTTTACTCCGTACTTTCCTCAAGTCCTTTGACAAACATACAGGTATATTGTTTTGGTGGGATTCGAACTAATGACCTTTGCCATTCTGGAGCAGATGTCTTTCTACTTGACCATTGAGATTGCTCAGGAGCTAGAGGCAGTTTGAATACTATATTTTAACAGCGGGTACCACATTGACTTTGTATGAGGTCTGTATGGAGAGATTGTTATACCCGATGCCTTAATGTTGAGACTAGTAATGACAGGAAACAATCCCAGCTGCAAACTTAGATCTGACAGTGACAAAGGGTCATGCATACATGTACATGTATGTACATTGGTTTTTGAACGAGCAAATCAGGAATTGCAGGGGAAATTCACAATGGCAAACTATTGGGGGTAATTTGAGGCCTTGAACTTCATGCCTGAAAAGGCACTTTACGGCAATTTTTTCTGATACGGCCAAGGCTCAAACTCGGGAGAAAAATTCACAAGACCGCCGCGGCAGGACAGGGCTTGTAGCTCAAAATGTTACTAGACCAACACTGTCTTTTTACAAGACCAGAGTTGAAATGAGAGAAGAAGAAAAAAACCAACTGTACACAGTTGAACTGTTTCAAATTGAACAAGCACTAAGAGAAGATTTATCTCATCTCATGGGCAAGCATTCTTCAATACTCTGAAAGTCAACATTTAAACAAAAACATGATCAGACTTGTCCAGTCATGAGTTTACTGGCCCGTTGCTAAAATCACTGGCAGTCCAGTGTTAACCTTAAGCCCCGAAGGGGCACTTCTACATGAGGGACATGTAAATTTGTATTGGGACTTTGCAGAGAGCACCACAGCAAAAGCACAGGGCACCAATGCAATTCTCATGGGTGCAGGGCAGGGTTAATTTTAGGTCTGTAATTTTTACTACTAATAACTTGGTTAAAATTAAAGTTAAAACATTTGACTTTTCATTATTGAAAATTGTTTGCTGTTGTACCATGTATCCATTGTATGTACACTTCTATTTGTACAAACTTGACAATGTACACAATTATTTCCAATCTTTTTCTACAAATATTGCTGAGTCCTGTGTCTTGTCAAACCATCGTGATGTTTATTATTCAATTAGTACAGTATTTGGCGATTACTTTTTGTTCACAAAGACATCAAAAAGGCCAAAATTTGGTGTAAACTTTCATGCTCCTCCTTAACAAATGGCAGTTAGAATAAATTCAAACTAGTTTTGTTCATAAATGTAACAAAAAATAAAGTCAGCAGAATAATTTTACACTGTTTTACCACATCAAAATACTCATAAAATTAATGTAGACAAACTTGTTAAAAAATTTACTCTGTGTTTAGGCGCAACATTAAGTGTACACTGCACATGAACGGTACCTGTACATGTGCAATGCATGTCAGTTTCCTTGTTCATACAGTGTCATATTGTAGTATAACCATTACAGCACAAAGAGCCCGTTTCCAGACATCAACCATTGATTATAAAAAACCTCAATTCATATTACATTGTAATTCCATACAATATGACAGAATAATTTACTACAAAGCACCTTGGAATGGTTGCTAGGCAACCATTTATACAGCAGTCTTCGACCTTTGTTCGTGCGCTAGTGATGAAAGTTAAGGGCAAGTACAAAGCAATATTAACCATGGACTCCCTACATACTCAAACCTATCATCAACTATTTTGTATGTAAACACAGCTGTGGTGAAATTACAATTTGACTAAGTAAAAAAAACAAAGCTGAGCATCTCTGCCTGACCAGCACAATTGCCCCCGCCTTATGGTGTTTCCATCATCTTTATTTCAATAATTACTTCAGGATCTGAAAAACCCTTAGCAACGCAGCGAAGAAGGTATTTTTTACATCAATTTCATCACCCGCAATTCAAGCAGAACCTGACAAATAATTCCAATTTGGAGTAAAGACAGTAAATACCGCGGTGCTCATTGCTTGCTGCCAGTTACATGTAGTCTGCATTGGACAATCTAAGCTTTCCTTTTTGTTGCGGTAGTCTGGGAGCCAGACTGATTTCGCGCGCTCTATTTGCATGGTGTATTACAAACCATACACAGAGATCCTTGTCATTTAATTGGTAGACATGTCACATGTCATCCATTATTTTACATGCACAATTGGAGTCAAACGAACAATTGTTTAGAAAAGTTTTTGAGAATTGCCAGAGTGTGAGTTGGCCAAGTTTCCTTTCATATCTAGAAATTATGCAATATTTCTTTTCGGGGTACATGTACATGTATAACCAAAACAATAACCTACCTTTAATCATTTAAGATGCTTGTTTTGACAAATTTCTGGAAAATATCTTTGATAGAAGAGGCTGGAGAACCAACTAGTCAACACATTCTCTATTGCATCACGTATGCTGTGCTCACGTTACAACACATTCTCTATTGCATCACGTTTGTTGTACTCACATTACAACACATTCTCTATTGTATCACGTATGCTGTACTCAAGTTACAACAAATTCTCTATTGCATCACGTATGTTGCACTCACATTAACACATTCTCTATTGCATCATGTATGTTGTACTCACGTTACTCAATATTCTGAATTGCATCACGTATGTTGTACTCACGTTACAACATATTCTCTATTGCATCAAGTATGTTGTACTCATGTTACAACACATTCTCTAATCTCTATTGCATCATGTATGTTGTACTCACATTACAACACATTCTCTAGTATTGCACCACGTATGATTTCCTTATGTAACAACACATTCTCTATTGCATTGTACTCGCGTTACAATACATTTCTATTGCGTCATGTATGTTGTACACACATGTACTCATGTTACATCACATTTTCTATTGTATCACGTACGCCATACAAACATAGGTTCTTTTCTTTGAATCCCTGTTGGATTGGATTGGCTTTCTGATACAATACAATTTTGCCAATTCAAACCATTTCTGCCTGGAAAGCAAAAACAGAATTCCAGCTATGCACTTACACCTCCCACAGCGAACTCTGAAGGGTTTGTCAGTTTTATTAGTCTTTTAGCTTGAAACAAATATATTGAATTCCTGAGATGCGCCGTTCATAACAATCCTTGCCTCAGGCAGGTGTGTGTCTCTGAAATCCAGATGGAATTGGTCGGGATCAAACAAATGTCATATTAAGCCACATCATAGATTCAGTTTTGTCAGACTTTTACTAAATTGCAATTTATCTGGGGTTCCCTCAGGCTACAGGAGACATGTGACCAACTTTCAAGATAACACAAAACAAGTTCATTTCAAAGACAGCGTTGCATCAGCACAAATGACAAAGACTGGGACAAAAATTATATATATCCCATCACAAGATTCACAAGATGGCAAGTTGTAGCATTACACTTCCTGTGGGCTATTTTTTTCTTGTAAAATCTGCTCTCTTCAAAACTGGAAATGATAATTTAAACTTGTTTTTCTTAACAATGATTGTTGCCAGTCTGGAAACAATATGTCAAAATGTGGGATGGCTTTGAAGTTTTTTGTATTCCAAGGAAACATACTTTATTCAGTGGCACTAATTTAAGGGTCCGAGGTAAATTCCAAATTCAATTAGATCTCCATTTCCTGACATTATGATTATAGTGAGTCATTTTGCACCGGTACATTAATGCTCATGACAACCACTTACCACACAAAATTGACACAGTTTCACAAAGGGGCGAATCAGTTAAATCAGTTAAAAGTCCATGTTTTGAGAAAATTGCATTTAAAATTGACCTATTTTTCAAGCTACTGTTTCAGAGACTACTTAAACTGGTTTTACTTTTTAATTTAAAGGGCAGAATGTGTCATCATGATCAAAGTAGGCCTGTACATGTAGCTGTACATGGAATTATGACCTCTCATCCAATTACTGCATGTGCGCGCCCTCCCTCTGTATCAATCTTTGGAGAGCGCATACGTGCAGTCACTGGGTGAACTTGCATACATACATGTACATGTACGTACAGGCCTGCTGATCATGATGACACAGCCCCCTTTAACAACCAAAATAACGCAAAATAAAGCTGACTTCAATTCCAGAAACCCACAAAAAACGAGACCTGCCTTCAGTGCACACAACAGTGCATTTTTATCATGGGATTAGCCTTGTCGTCAAGACATTTAACTTAAATAGGTCACAGTTATTTGCCAGTACATGTACATGTACAAATGTACGTGAAAAAGATAAATTCAAACTTTAATATAATTTTATGCATGTTTGATCGGCAACCGATGGTACTTCAGCAGCAGTGCTGTGATTGAAAGAAAGGCAGCTTGGTTGGGCCATGTGGTTTGCCAAGGCGGTATGGCAGCAGCCGTTGTGGATGGGATGCCAGAGGGATGCCATCGTTCCGTGGGCCGACCAAAGATGCGCTGGGTAGACAACATCCGAGAATGGTCAGGCTGTGATACCACCGAACTCAAAGCAGCAGCACTGGCAAGTCGGGCTGTGGTGGGATTGGTACCAGTGATTCAAGCGGGGTACAATTTGAGGAGGAGACCACGGGCAAATGCCTATAATGTCTACTAGAGAAAGAGAGCATGTTTGGCACCCCACCTCAGTGCCATGTATTTCAACAGTAGCGAATCAGGACTCACCAATTACTGAAAACATTGTCTCTACTATTATTAGCCCAACTACAAAGCTACTATGTACTAGACTCTGAAACTTGGTGAACAGTAAAGGAGGTTTCAAGCATTTGTACAAAAAAACAATTTATAAATTTTCAAAAATTTTGGCTGGATCTGCCACTTCCTGAAACAGCTAATGATAGTGGACAAACTCATTTGAACTTAAAGGAAAACTCAAAGCTGCAGAGGAATTAATAGGTTAAGTTGTTGCCAAGTATGATCAGGAATGACCCAGAATTACACAGGGCCTCAGAGGCCATGGTCTCTGTTACCCATGGGTCTTAGCCTTGGTGCCCCTTCAAAGTTTCTCATAGACTTTAAGATTGTCAAATGAAAGTGTCCCCTTGTAAAACGAAAACAGCTTCGCCCTCTTAAATATGACATTCCAGGCCAAGCTACACCATAATGAATACTGATATAAACAAAACAAAAACAAAGTTTAAAGGTATTATGGTTAGGATAAAAACATCAATTGTTTAATTTTAGTCTGAAAGCTTACTGATCATGAAGTTCATACTAGACCATTCTTTCTGTGAAAAATTTCCTTCTGAAATGAAGTCATAAGCCTATTTCAGCTGATTTTGATTGTTACAGCCAAAATGAAAGGGACACGTTGCTTTAGATTGGGTGATTTGGGCTATAAAAGCATTTGTTACGAAATGAATTGAAAAGAATATGGTTGGAAAGATGTTTTAAAATTAGAATATAGCCTAGTGACCCTTACAAATGTGCCTCGAAATTGTGTGGTTTTCTGTTTACTTTGTGAACTAACACTGTCACTATTTTGAGGAGTCAAAATGGCGGACTGTTTTAGTTCCTGAAGTATAAGGAAACCCACACAATGTTATGCCATATTTGTGTAAAACATTATATTCTAGTTTTAGAACATCTTTCCAACCATATATTCATTTCAATTCATTTCATAACAAACACTTTTTAGAGTCCAAGTCGCCCAATCCAAGGCAACGTGTCCCTTTGAGGACAATGTGTTTACATGCTGAAAATTGTGCACAGTTCTTCACTACTTTCCCGTGACTCACACCGGATTAGGCCCAAATTATCACAGCTTAGTTATTAATTCATGGTTGATCACACCAAACATGAACACTGTCTGCGAGTGCGACTATTTTGTCAGCTCTACCGATCCCGTACAATACCTTAAAAAAAGCGCTAAGCTTTGTTTGACCTTGCTACATGGTACATCCAGTGGGTGTGCCTATTGTGAGATTCTATACAATCCCATGGCTTGCTACAGATTAATTTTTGATACAGCGATATTTTCGTTTGCTTTACATCTTTAGCTATTTATGGAGGTAACCATGGTTACATGATAATGAGTTTTCATCATTCCTCGGGGGACAGTTAAAGAAGTAGGAGTTTTGCACCGACACGACCAAGTCATACAATTGTACAAATTCTAAAGCTTCCGACCCTGTGAGGTTTGCCTCAAAATAAAAAAGGTTTGAAAAAGAAGAGCTCTGCACCATGTGTCGAGTGAAGACACTCGCTTGTGTTTACACAAGGCAATACATTGCATGGGAATGCATACCGACACTGTGCACATTAAGCATGAAGAAAATAACTAATGTACTGTAAGTAATTAGACAAGCAAATTTGGCATTAAGTAAACTATGAATGAAGTCTAAACAAATACATGTAATAGACGTTCAGTAAAACATGTATGTTGTATGTCTGCCAAGTCAGACCCAACTACATGACGTGTCTGATACACATCAAAGAGGCAACAGAGGCAATCACCTCCTTGTCTCTGGTCATCATGGTCATAGACTCCTCAGGGTTCTCCCAGTACAAGCTAGCGTATCAGGCTGATACGCACAAATTGCGTGCCAATACGCGCAAAGTTCACAGAAATGAAATTAACGAAGTACATGTATCAGGCTCGGCAGCATGTCTCAAGGCTTTAAGGCAAAGTTGAACTTAAATTCAATGTCTAATCAACAGTTTCCTGTGTTGTTTTGACTAATTTTTTTAAATATGAAGGAGAAAAAAACAAGTAAAATGTATTGACCAAATTCAGCTGACATTATCATCACAATAATCTTGGGTTGAAACATTTTGGAAGGCAATGTCCCTACAGGTGTATATACAGTGTAGAGCACATTTTACAGGAACCTTGGTCATGATTGGTTTACTCCAAACATTAGTGACAATAAAATCTTACTTGGTGAGAAGCACTACACTGCTACCAACTACAGCTGTTGAGAGTTTTTAAACTATATTTTGAGAAAGGATTCCCTTCGAAGTATTATGGTTTGGATAATTTTGCACCCAAAACATTTGTATCTACATGTAGAAACAACTCGTGCATGAATCGTTTCTAAGATTTCTGATGGCTGGTACCAGAATGCTGCTACCAGAGATGCGGTTGAGCAGTCGGTACCCACTCACTAAGCGTGGATGGATTCGACATTCATGTGAAAGTACTGTGACAGTTTTTGGGCCAGTTTCTCAGCAAATAGAAACTGTACTCCGCTGAAACGTTCACATGCGACTTCTATTGTATCTTTCTTTTTAATTTTGCCTATAAATCAGCATAACCTTGAAAAAACCAATCTATGACCCTACCTTCAAGTGACGTGGCTAGTACATGCTTACCATAATTATGCAATGGCACGCAATGTATTGTACAGTGTACCACACTTAATTAGGCAAGTATGCATCAAGGTGTGAGTAACACTTGCACATTGTGTAGCGTATTCTAGTCCTACCTGTCCATGTACAGTTGAAATTTTGTTCACATGACTAGAAATGCACTGAAATACATTAATCACAATTCAGTTATGGTTAATTTGTAACAAACAAGCCTACTACAAGATTATTGTTCCAGGTCTCTTTTGAAAAAAACAAAACAACAGTATTCCAATTAAAAAAATAAAGGAAGTTTCTAGTGCGTAAATGGACTTAAGGAAATAACTTTTGATAAAGTACCAATTGTGCGTAGGTTGCTTTTACATATAGGCATGTTCGGTAGGCTACTGTATAGAAATCATTAAAAATATACTCCACCACAGCCCACAGGATCCTGTATTCTTGTTTCATTTGATAAAATCACAAAAACTGACCTCCCATAACACCAAACATGTAGGACTAGCCATGAACTACATACATGTACAGTATGCGTACGTGGTGAACTCGTCCTTGACATCAATTACGTACGTTCAGGATTTGGTTCCTGTTTGTATTGTCTTTTTACTTTTGGTTTCTTTTTTTTTCAAATATTTGTTCTACAGAAAATGTTTTGACTGTGTACTACACATGTGGAACTTCACTTGTTGTATTTTCATTCAGGTTTCTTAATCAGAGAGCATTCAGTTATTCTAGATTCAGTTATAAATAAATTGACAAAGAATTGTCACAGTTTTCATTGTATCTATTCCTCAATGCTCAGTGTAAATCCTGCCACTAAAAAAACCCACCAAACTGATAATGTCAAACCACAGGTGCTGGGGTTACACATTGAATATTTCAACCAAGGATAGACTCCAAATATATTGAGAAGAACTGAACTTAGCATTCAGCGTTCTCCCTTTACAGTGGTCCACTGGACAAATAAGTCCTAGTAACAGGGATGTGATAGGCTGTTGAGAAAAAAACCTGAACTCTGAGCGCAAAGAGCGAAAGCATGCGAGCTCGAAAACTTGTGAGCATGAAGCCCAATATTAACATTTACCTTTGGTTTTAAAAGCCCTACTCTGCAATCTGGACGTTATTATATGGTTTTATCTTCATTTTTTTATGAATTTGATCTTTAAAAAAAACAAAAACAACATTTTTTTTTTTTTTTTGGGGGGGGGGCAAAAAAACCCAGAATTTCTTTTTTTTAAGGGCAAAAAAAACGGAATTCCGGTTGAAAACGGAGAAATCACATCCCTGTAGTAAAAACAACAGTCAACATTCACTCTAAATGGTCCAGCTGGCAACAGTAGTTCGGTGTTGAAAAGCATCTCTATTTTAATAAAGTATGGACTACAGAAAAGGCTAGTGTGACATGACTTGAGCCAAGTGGTTCAGCTGGCTAGTCGCTGAAAACATTTTAATAATTTGGGTTTGAACAAAGAAAAATTGACGGGAGCAGGACTTGAACCAACGACCTCCGGATTAACGTACCGGCGCTCTACCGACTGAGCTATCCATGTTGGTGGTCTCGCTATTAGTCAATATCTTTGTTCGGGGGTGCCATTTTAAGACGGCAAACCCTGAGCTCAGTCGACTGTTGCATGACTCCACTCTGCTCATTTGGAGTTTCTTATTGGATTTGATGGAAAAATAGTATTAGCTGTTGCAAACTGCTTACCAACCAAAAGGACCTATGATTGCAAAAAAATGGTTAGTGGCCTGATGTTTCGACCCTAGCAGAGTCTTTCTCGAAGGCTAAAATCGAGAATTGAGATTTCAGCCTTCGGGAAAGACTCTGCTAGGGTCGAAACGTCAGGCCACTAACTATTTTTTGGATTTGATTGAATCAGCTCTGACGTGTACAATGCATGCATACATTGCAGTGTCTTCTTGATACAGTGACCTTTTTCAAGTGGACTTTTCAAAACATTCAAAAATAAAATGAACGGCAAACCCTCAAACTAATTTTTGAGAATGACAAGCCTCCAACTTTCTCTTCCGTCAATTGTACAATACACATTGTTGGTATTTAGTTTTTGTTTGGTTGTCTGACCATGTTGTTGTTGGAGTTTTTTTCCCCTCCCATATTCCTTCTTAAGCACTGTTCTTCTTGTGTTAGTATTCTTAAGCAATGCATTCATTGCATTCCCACCGTTCCATGTCACATGACATTCTCAGGCCATTATTTCCATAGTAGTAGAGTACACCTACTCAAGCGTGTCACTTCAGGTCTCTGCACACGCTCAGTAAGCTCCTTATCGCAAACTGCTCACACAATTCTTCTCACTTTGCTGTGTATGTCAGGAACATGAGGAACAGCACTTTTTTTTAAAGGATTCCTTTTTATAAATCTGTAGGCTCCCCGATTGAAAGACTGTACTTTAGTACAAGGTGCACATTATAAAGGGTCCAAGAGGGCAATATGGTTACCGGTTAAAGACCCCAATGTGAATTGAACATAATTAAATTGTTGCAGTACCCGCTGCTAAATAGGATTCAAACTGCCTCTAGCCACCAGGCAATCTCAGTGGTCGACTGGTAAGACATCTGCTCTAGAATGGCAAAGGTTATGGTTTCGAATCCCACCCGAGTAATATGCCTGTAGGTTTACTTTTTCCCAGGAGTCAGGTAAAGCACTAAGGCTTAAGTTTACTCACATCGATGCATGCGTAAAACCAAATAATATGGTTAAATACTGTTCTAACATTAATTACATGTACATTTGTCCACCAAACCCTGCTATAAATCCATAAAATTCAAGCCTTTTTGAAAGTCTAGTTCCCTTAAATGCAGCCAGCATTTAAGTCAGTGAATGGTTTCCCTAGTAAAGCTGAGCAAAGTGCTAACACAAAATGTAATGTGGTAGTCTTTTTGAGAAAATCTGAAAAAACTTGTGGTTTTGTCTAGGCAGGACGAATAATCCGTAACTGGAGTACACAACCTGCAAAGGTTTCTCAGCTGGAAATGTTGTTGAATCCCTATTCTCTAAAACCACATTCCTTAGAAGGGAATTGTTCATTAAAAAGTTATAATACATTATCAACATCTGCAGTGCTTCATACCAAGTAATATGTTATGGTCAATAATTTTTTGAGTAATCACCGTAACTGGAAAATACACAACCTGACAAACATTTCTCAGACATGTCAGCTGGAAATGTTGTTGAATCCCTTTCTCTAAAACCACATTCATTAGAAGGGAATTATTCATTGAAATATTATAATACATTATCAACATTTGCAGTGCTTCATACGAAGTAATATGTTATGGTCAATAATTTTTTGAGTAATCACCGTAACTGGAATTACACAACCTCACAGACATTTCTCAGACATGTCAGATGGAAATGTTGTTGAATCCCTTTCTCTAAAACCACATTCCTTAGAAAGGAATTGTTCATTAAAATGTTATCAACAGCTGCAGTGCTTCATACCAAGTAATAAGTTATGGTCAATAATTTTTTGAATAATCACCGTAACTGGAAAATACACAACCTGACAAAAATTTCTCAGACATGTCAGCTGGAAATGTTGTTGAATCCCTTTCTCTAAAACCACATTCATTTAAAGGGAATTATTCATTAAAATATTTTATATAACACCCAAGCAGATCCTTGCCATTTGATTGGAGGATTGTCCGTCACGTGATAGCAAATAAACATACCATTACACGCTACGTCATTCACCGTGCATTTTTCGTTCCATTTACCGTGCATTTTTCGTTCCATCCAATTTGTTCTATTGCACGGTGCGTACCACATCATTGCATGCGCGTGTCTTTGATAATGCAGCAGTACAGTTACTGCAAGGTACATACTACAATACGGCGCCCGCGTGTCTAAAAAAAAAGCAGTATTTTTTACAGTTGTTAATTTTTGGAGTCATCACCAAAGGTACCCTTTAAGAACAATTTGGGGTTTGGAGACAGGGAAGAGTGAGCAAGTTTTTCTCCAGGTTGCATACCAATAATCAAAACAACCTTCATGTCATGTGACCAGTATGCCCAGATGACTGTACATGGAAACAAGATGTAATGCCTGAAGATTCCTTCAAACAACCACAAGACACTATCAAGGCACTGTTATTACAACCTCTTTAAACCATGCATACAAACTACCTCAGCCTCCAGGCTTGATACTGTACGCTACCCAATGCATCACATTACATACACAATGAGGCATGCTCAACAGCAACCAGACTCTTGCACCAATTTTCTAAGGAGGATTTCCCAGAGGCGTTTGGATTTCCATCCCGTGGCCAAACGCTTGGTTGCATCAATAAAAGACGTGTACAGTTACCTTCAGAAGGCGGAGGATGTACAAAACATCCTGGACATTGTTTAAAACAAAACAGTTGAGAATTTAAATTCTGTTTTACAGTCAAAGGACAACTAATTTAACAGCTGCGCTTGATGCAATGAGATATAATGCATTGTTCACAAGATTCATAACAGAGGAAAAGTCAAAATCTCAGCCTACGCAAACACAGGCTATCTTGTAAATTAAGGGGGAAAAAAACAATACAGAAGTAGACAATGATTTACTCCCAAACATTCAACACATCCAAGACAAAACACTCCAAGCAAAGAGTAAAACTTTGAAGGATTTAAGATAAAATAAAACAAATGTCAATGAAAATATTTAAAACAATTTGTGGTTGAAAAGGAAACATTTATACAAGAGCGGGACTTGAACCTGCAACCTCTGGTTTAATGTGCCAGCACTCCATTAACTAAGCTATCTAGCCCTATGTTGGTGGTCTTCAAATTTCGAAATATTTTAGACACAAAGATTTTTTCTTGAAATAATCATTACACCAGTGCCAAGAAAATACCCTCAAAATAGTTCTGGCCGTCTGAAATACTGCCATGTTTGAGAACATTCTTCCCTAAACAGGCCTTTGATTTCTTATTTTGCTCCACTACAATCAGAAATAAAGCATATGGGCCTACTATTATGCTATTATTTCGTGAGGAAAAAAAACAACAACAAAAACAGTAGAATTTTACAAAATACTGAACTATTTAACCTAATCAAGTAGTACACATGCTTTAAAGTTAGATTGAGACAGTCCTAAACCAATTGCAACTAAAAGTGACACAACGATCGTTTCAGTCACTAGGATATACAAGTCAGTCAATTGATTTAGATTAACTTACATGAGCAAGCTGTTTTCCTGGTCCCTGACTGCTGCCTTCGCTGGCTTTTACTGCCTCCATGCCGGTTACTGATTACTACAAATATCTTAACCCACGAAGTCCTCCTTACAATCCTCCCCAAAGACACACTAACCACGTCAAGCAAGATCTTGATGAGTACAGAGATCACGTTTAGCAAGTCCACACAACAACAAGCTCTGAGAATTGACAGTTTCATCAGCTGCCTGTCAACTGTCAGCATCCAACAAGAAAATCATCAAGAAAATGTCTAAACAAACACACACTTGAAGGAATATGACACGACGGTAAACACTGTTTGAAAGCTGGTCGGGTAATTCGATCCTACAGGGAGTTGATTCCACTGTGACAAAGTTGTACTCTCACCGACACTTCTAGTCTCAATTTATACGCATCCCACACTATCTGAAATAAACCACGTTGCTATGGTAACATCTTTCCATCAGTTTCAATCTATCACTGTATGTTAATACGCGATGTACATCACAAATGGAATTGTTGTTTACACTGCTCAAATACCAGATGAAGAAGTCCAGAGAATCTGCTATTAACAGAATGAATTCAACTACTGGGGAGAGTGTCCAAGGATACAGAGTCAATGAATACAAAACACTGGATCAAACTTCCTCTTTTAGAAATGATCCAGCACGTTCCTTACGTCAGGAACAACCACACACTCCCACACACCTAAACCTTACATGCAAATCCTGAACTGGTCACATACATAGTGCATTTCCTCATAGGTTTTGTTCTTTTAAATAAAACAGTGACTAGTGATACGTACACTGGATGTACACAGTTCAATCAAGCTCGGACACACACAAAACACGCACACTACTTCAAGAGCTTCTAGTTTCATTTCTAATAAATATTTCATAAATGAATAATCAGATAAGAATTCATCAGACATACACTCAATTTGTTTTTCAATACAGAGATGAGAGTCAATGCTGACAAAACTTGGATCCAGATCTAACGAGGTAAATGTTGAGATGATGGTGATTCCACCTTTTTGAGTTATATAATAAATATAACCTTTGGTTTTTGGAACCGTTCCATTGTTTTCATCCCATCTATATTTTACAAGAAAACTAACCTTTGAAAATTTCATTTTAGAAGGTGGTAGCGTTTGTGAGATATTGCTGAAAATCTGGAGCAGTTATATCCTCGAGGGAGAATAATCCGTAATTGGAATACACAATCTGAGAATCTGAGAATCTGAGAATCGTAACGTTTCTAAGATTCCAATTTTGGGGAATAACAACTTATAGATTTTTTTCATTTATAACTACACTATTACTTTGAAAGAAAATTATTCTCAAAATGCTTTAATCAATCTGCTGTACTTCAAACCAAATAAGTTTTTAATGATTTTATAGATTGTTATTAATTTTTAAAAGTGATTACCAAACGTATACCACCCCTTTAAAAATAAGCGGTTGGAATTGGAAACAGTTTCCCCTGGTGCTAGAGAAATACATCATATAGATCACAGGCCATGATTTATTTTTATCTGGAGAAAATTACAATAAATCTTTTTCACCAGGCAGACATAAACAAGTCTGAATTCTAGAAAAAAAGTCTGCAATTTACTCATCCCTGAATCTAAAAGATAATATTAAGATAAGCAGTTGGTCATGTTGGTATGACTGATTGACTGTCAGGAGGAATTTCTCTGTTCAATGAAACAAAGTTGTTTTAGGAGCCATTCAGAACAGCCAATTCTATAAATAAAAAAAATCGAAATTGTGGGTGGGTGGGTCACAAGAAATAACTGAAAATCGAAATTCAGTTTTTACTAAAAAAAAGTATATAAAATAACAATCGAAAACGAAGAAGAAAAAATACCCAGCTGGCCAAGATCGTCATTTTAATTCCTGATAAACTACAAAGTTGTTTGTTTAATCCAGGAAAAAAAACCATTGGAAACTACTGATGTTGGAGACCTTTGGTCTAAAGTCTGAAAGTACATGTATCTGGTTCATTTGAGGCATTACTTTGTTCTTCAGTGTATAGATTATACTATGGAGCCATCCGATATTAAAAATCTAAATTTGGGGTTGGTGGGTGGGTCAAAACAATTTTGGGGAAAACAAAAAACTAAATTGTTTAACATTTACTATTCTGAATGGCCCCTTATATCACATACAATCATGATATTGACAATAATGCAAAAACATACAAAACATTTTAAAGTTTTAAAAGTGTTTAATTTTCTTCTTTGAAAACTTAAGTTAAAGAGGAAATCCAAGGTCAGATTCAGATTTGTATTTCACTCATTTGCCACTAGATACATGTACAGTAGAGTCCTTATAAGAATGGGAACAAATTATAAGTCTCTCGAGCCTCGCGTTAAAATGTAAAATGTGTTTTCAGAAGCCATTTAAAAGCAATTTTGGTCAAAATCCAAAAACGTTCGATGACATCACATTTAAAATACATGGTCTGTACATTTTGTACTGAGTATTTTCAGCTCATTCCTGAATTTGATGATATTCATTCAAAGCAGCGTTGAATTTGAGCGTATGACTGGTGTGGAAATTCATCTTTGCAAAGTACAGACCTATTTGTTTTTGCTGTCGGATGGCCTCCTGTTTCTAATTTCCTTCTGAAAGAGTATCAAATAAAATGACATTTTACACCATTTTAAGGTGAGATTAGAGACTTTTATTTTTTCCCCACTGTCATCAGGTCATGAGGACTCTATCTATCGAAAAACGAGTGCGTCACAAATTGAATTTGTTTAAAACAAATTGCGTTTAAGTTTTGTTTTCCAGTTTCTTTTGTAAAGAGATCCAGGATGAAAACACTAATGGGCAAAACTGTGGTTGTTTGTTTTTGTGTTGCATCAGTTCCTAATAATTTAAAAGAATATTTTCTTCTTTTTGATAAATAAATGTTTGCAAATTATTTTAGAAAAACATTGCTTTCCAAAGTTTAAATTAATGCCTTTGAAATAAAATGATTTCATTCCATTGAAAATGTAAAGATAGAGAGGGTTTATAGCATTGCAAGATAATAACCCAACATTGGGTAGGGTGAGGAGGGTAGGGGGATAGTGATTAGAGATGATTTTGCTTTTCAACAACAACCAACAACATCTTCATATAAATTATTCATAAATGAATCAATGCATTAATAGTACCATCGTTATTGTTAAGTTAGTGAAATATTTATCACACAATCCCTCATTCATTTGTGAGGGGATATTGCCTAGAAATAATTTTGCATTTCATCAACTACATATTTATATCAATTATTCATAAATGAATCAATGCATTAATTGGACCATCGTTATATAAAGTTAGTGAAATATTCATCACACAATCCCTCATTCATTTATGAAGATAAAAATGCCACAGAATTCTTGAATATCAAGTTAAAAAAACATCTGGGAAACTGACTGGGTAGATTTCAAATACGTTGGGTTTGAACACAGACAAATTGGTCAAACCCAAAAGAAATCTAAGAACTTCATGTTTTTACATACAGCAGCTTCATTGTGTCACAAACTATTTTACAGTGAGATCAGCACACTAGGCCTATACTTCAAAAACTAGAATGCTAAACTCATTCTTGTCTTGTCATTTTCCATAGATGACTCTTATTGTACCATCAGTAAAAGTCAGCAAGCTCTACATGTGTTTGTGGTAACACCATAGAAATACGCTTTTTAGATTTGTTCTTGAGAAATTGTCTTCTAGTTCTCCTTTCAGAAGAACCAACCAGAGCAGTGCTGACTCTAAACTAAAACCTCTGAATATCTATTTAAAGAGACCAGCATCTCAAACACTCTTCAGTCTCCTGACGATGACTACAGCGGAATAGTCAAAACGTTGAGACCAATTAAGAACTCACTCCGTGGCAGTGAGGTTGATAAAGAGAAGTCCCCTCGATCCACAAACCCGGCTGATTACCTACCTCCCCAGGTAGTACTTAATAAGCGGTACACTTCTTTTTAGAAAAAAACATGTAAGTACCTGTAGTCTCTCGAATTCCGAAATCTACTCTGCGGCAGTAGAATAAAGAGCAAAACAAGTTCTCAAAGAACAAATCTACACAGCCATGACAGCATCGTAGACATTACAATGGTATACATTACACAATAGTGTTATTGCAAAGGGAATACATTGAAACCTCACCATGTAATGCCTCAAAACCCACATTGTATAATGTACAATGTAAGTTCTATGTCTAGAAAATGTTATAAGTATTAGGTATCAAACATCAAAGTATAATGAATAATAAATAGCAGGTCTTAATGCGCATATATCACAATTGAGCTTTTTGAGGTAAACAGGTGGTCTTATTGAGTTTTGAACTGTTCTAGTGTGGGACAGTCTAGTTGATTGGGGAGGCTATTCATGCCATAGTTCTGGTCATGCAGATCGGAATGCACATTGTCCATGTGTCTGTGGGGACAAGAATTGGAGTGAGTAGACGCTGATTGTTAGAGCCAAATTTCCTTGGGGGATGGTGGCGTGTGGTAGCTGAGCGGTTGAAAGCATCAGGCTCAAACTGGTGTTTCTGATCAGCAGACATGGCAGAGTGAGGGTTTGAGTCCCGGTCGTGGCACTTGTGTCCTTGAGCAAAATTACTTTACCATTATATAATTGCTTTGTCCTTAAGTAGTCATAAGAAAATTCTGTCAAACATATGTTTTCAATCAGGCAAATAGTCTGACGAATGATTAATTCCTATAAACGCTCACCAGTTCATGAAAACAAAGACATGAAAGAAAAGTGATGACAGCGGGTACCAACCGCGTCTTTGGCCGCAACATTAACGAATGGACAGCAACCCTCAGAAATCTGAGAAGCAATTCATTCTGCATGAGTCGTTTCTCAAAAAGTTTTGGGGTGAACAGTTATCCAAACCATACTTCCAAATAAAATATTTTCTCAAAATAGTTTAACTGCTACAATGGCCTGCTACGGTGCTTTTTCCCAAGTAAGTTTTCATGGGCAGTAATTTTTTGAGAAGTAACCAATCTATGACCTCACCTTTAAACACAATTTTCAAAGGTCAAAGGCATACCTTGCATACAATTGTAGGGAACCCAAGTGCGCCCTCAGTGTTTAAGTGTATGATCAACTTTGTCATTAGCATAAAAAGTTAAGTTTGGGTCACGACCTTTGGGCTCACTCTCTTTTTCCATTTTAGCTTCGAGCAAGAGAGAGTACATTTATTTTCTGTAGGCATTTCTCTCTATTTTGTAAGGAGCATGGCTCTGGCCATGCTCCAGATACTTTTCATTGGGGAGGGATAGTGTCATAGAGCTATATCTGTAAGTATTATTTTGTTTACAATCTTTTTATGAGAGAAATATTGTAAGTTTAAGGGCTGATTTAATCATCGTAAACTTGTGTGTGGTCAGCCTCGTGTCGTGTTGACCTTTCGCCCTTTACAATAAGCGAATGTGCTGTGCATTGTGTATTGTGTATTGTATTGATTGGAAGTATTAAATCAGTACAGGAGATTATTTTATATTTTTGACGTCCTCAGGTGGATTTTGTATTTTTTTGTATTCTGGTGAATGCTCGTCCTTTTTAAATAGAGGACCGGCCTCCTTCCCGTGTCTCTACACAATTATGGCAGTTGTGCTTTAAAGAAAGAGGATTGCAGGATGAAAATATGGATTTGTAGGGAATTTGGTTCTAAAGCAGAAAATAAACAATGTCTATGTCTTGAAGCTTAGCAGCAGCTTTGTTTCCGTCGCTGCAGTACCTACAGAACTATCAGTGAATCAACAACAATTTGATGATCATATCCTTTTCAAGCGGTTGCATGGCAACCAGAATTCCCGGGGATATGGATGAAATTGTAATTTTGACACGATTTGTTTTATCACCCAGAGAGCTGAGTAAATAATCCATGCGCTTCGCAATCTGGGACAGTGATCTTCAACTTCTACTCAGGCATGATACAAAAAAAAGGGAGGATTTCCCATTAGTCTGGGAAGAAGGGATATGGTGTAGTCTTCCTTCAAGCAGTTACACTGTTGAAACCATCAGACAAGGGGTTGATTACTGTGTTGGATATAAAGTTATACCTCAAAAACAGAACAAAAACTGTTACTCTGTTAACTACATGTATATCAATACATAATGGACTAATGTGATGGATGTCAATTTAGATAATTCATGCCTGATGTAATGGATGTATCAAGCTTGACAGATGTGAATCACTCATCACTGTTTGAGAGACTTAACTCTATCAGTGCCCGCTTTAGTTTTATGTTTTGAACCTAAAATGCCCAGCAAGTTTACATTTTTCGAAATTCTGTATAATAAAAAAAAAAAGTCTTTCTCACCAAACAAAATAGACCTACATCTTGTTGAGTTGTGTCACCTTGATATTGTATACATCCCAAAGTCATTATTTATTCTTGAGTGATGATGTTCTCTCGTAATAACTGTATATTATGGGTTACGCATATGAATATGATTGATGATACTTTTTGAGTAGATAAAAAGGTTGTACTGTACATGCACGATAATGGCGCTTTCGCAATACAGATCGTACATACGACCTTGGCACTGAAAGAGTTAATACAAATGTTGATTGGTTTGTTTCACCACAAAATAAGCTGTATCCATTTGTAATGAATTACATAAACAAACTATTAGACCACAATATGCAAGGCAGGAGTAAATATTGAATGCGTTTGAGTAACTTACGTTTGAGTGCATTCTCCGAATACAATCACAAGGTGAAATCTGGACTATTCCATTTCACGAGGCAGAGCAAAGTGAAATGGAAAATCCAGATTTCACTGAGTGATTCTCCGACATTGCACAAACAAAATGCATTACATACTTGCTTTATACAACACATGGATAGATCCTCGTCATTTGAAATTTGTTCCACAATAAACACAAAATACACACAGAAACTCGTCCAACTCACACTCAGAAAATTCTAAAAACCCCTTCTAAACAACGCCATGTACATTAGACACCAACCATGTCCACCGTGACAAAACCTTTACTTTGTTGGAACAAACGAAAGGGAACAATTATTTTGAAAACGACGCTGTGAAACGTTTTGTGGTTTAAAGAATCCTATATTCATCAATATAGGACTCCTATAGTAATAAATGTTGGAGTGTCATGTGCTGCGGCAGTAAATATGACATATTATAGTATGCCATGTGACACGTTTTCCACTTGACATGCTTGACAAGAATCTACGGGTATGTGTGGGTATTATGCATTCAGGGCTTGAAATTGAAACTGGAACAAGGCCTGAGGCCAGTGATTTGAGCATCAGGCTAGTAAACTCATGACTGAACAACTCAGCAATCGCAAGTTTTTCAACAAAACTTCAGTGTGTATTACATAATCTTGCACACAAACTAAATGATCCAATGTTGTTTTTCCAGTCTAACAATACCTTTCAGTTCTGTTGAGTAATGACGTACATGTACACACATGTATGTACTTTATACCCTTGAAGCCTGATCTTCTTACATGTCTTTAACAAAAAGTCTGTTTCTGTAAGTTAAACTGTGTCCAACGTGTCTTTAAGGAAGTTTTTTTCTCATTTTGATTGTGGTCTTGTAGAACAATTTCTGGTCCAGTAGACATTTTGAGCCACAAACTCTGCAGTTTTTTTTCCCCCCCCAATTAGGAGTATTGACATTGAAACTAATTTGCATTGTGTTACCTTTCCATGGTAACCATTCAGAGATATTGCAAGTGCCATTGCATGACAGCAATCACTCAATACTTCCAGAATGCAACCTTTGGCTAAAGCTACAATTTATACACGTAGACTTCAAAACTAAATTTGCCCAATTAAACTGCCTTCTCCTAATGAGAGCGACGTTTCCAAGGAAACACTTGGACGGAGCCAATTTCATTACAGTCACTTGAAAAAAAAATCAATTGTTACATTACACCACCTGCTGCATACATGTACATGTACCTTTTGCAAGTGGTACAACACTTTGTGCACAATTAAACTAAATTTGCGTCGCCAGGTAAACGAAGCATTCTTAGTCTATAGTTTGCCACAAGGAACGATCTCTTGCAAAAACACCATCCACCTTCTACACACCATCAAGCGAGTATTCATGTAGTAGATCAGATCTACACAGCAATCTCTGATTGATAATAAGTCCCTTACTGGTGAAGTACGTTCTCAATTCAGCAAACGTTTGAGATAGCATTTCATTGAAGCAAGAAATTAACAGTGAGCTTTCTGCAGTCAACAACGGAAGCAACAACACTCAAGAACAAGTACACATGTAGATGTGCCTAAAAGGACAGATTGGCTCAGTGGTTTCTTTCCCTGCCGTTCACCTCTGTGAGTCTTGGTTCAGACCGGAGTCTTGCTTGCGGATTGGGATTTCAGTCCATACATGATTCCCAATTGAGGTTTTCCTCCCGTATCGAAAGCTGAACATTTCTTCTCCTTTCCTATTCATCGTGTTTATTGGGCGTGTTGTGATGTTGGATGAGTAATAAAAAAACTAACCTAAAGATAAACTGAAATAGTCATCAGCCAAGAGAAACGTTCTACCCTCAAAACAGAGTTTTGCGCCAGTCTTACTTGATACACTTTCTAATAATCCATGGCTCTTGCAAAATATCTCATTTCTATGGTTTGGATTTTGACATCTCTTTATCCGTCACTGCAACTCAATAATATCTGTTATAAAACTATAGGTACATGCCCGCCCTCTTGGAAGCGTTGGGGAGACCACTGCTACAACATCACTACTCAATGTTTCACCTTCATTGATGCTAAAGACAAATGTCAGCAACTTGGAGGTTATTTGGCAGCTCCTGGATCAGACCAAGAGACAGACTTCCTAGTGGACTTAATCCCAGTGGGAAATAACAACTACCTTGTCTACGGCCATGCTTGGATCAATTGTATTGATTCTGGAGATTACACTTGGCAGTGCTTTGATGGAGTAAACAAGATTGAATACGCCAATTGGTCTGATGGACAACCCCAGTGGAATGAGGAAAAGTGCGCAATCATGAGAAAGGATAGTACCAATCTAACTGTTGATGGTAAATGGCATGATTATAATTGTGTCGATCAATATGCTGCAGTATGTAAGAAACCCCTGCAGTCTCTACACCTGTAACAGTGAAACTTTGACACGGTGACAATTCCTGAAAAATGGCTTCTGGGTCTGGGATCCACCTTATTCTACTAGAGACTCCCAGAGGTTACACCTTACAGGAGGTTTGCAGACTCTGTTCATCACCTTAAAAGGTGACTATTTTGTCCTCCCTTTTGTGAGAGGTTTACTTCTTTCAAGAAAATTTGAAGGGTCGAGAAGGTTTGAGAAAAACCTGAAATTCTGGAAATCGAAAGCCTGCTGTAGTCAACAAACAGACCACACCAACGCAAATCAATCTGGTACTGACTGGGTATTTGTGGACGCCTTCAAACTTAGTCTGCTACTTTATTGATCGAGTGTTAACATCAAACAGACCAGCGAAATAAGTCAGACTTGAGAACTACAAAATGCATCCTACTGCACTTTGAACTGCTGAAGGTTGCTACTGAGAATGTATCTGGTGATGGTACATGTATAACATCTTAAAAGTCAGATCAGTGAGCCAGTTCTTCATAACAACAGGTGAAGTAGAACATTTCAAATCGGATTAATTTCTGCACAAAAAGAATACAAGAGCTGTACAAATGAAGCCGAGTGATCAACACCCTTCAACTTCAACATTATCAAAAAACTGTTGAGAAATTCAGCATTTTGACTTTTGACATTCAGAATAGTCAATGTTTAACAAATTCAATTTTTTTTCTTGAAAATGTTTTTAGCCAAAACCCACCCACCCACCCACCCACCCAAAATTTTATTTTTTTAATATTGAATGGCTTCATAACATAATGTAATCTATACACTGAAGAACAAAGTAATGCCTCAAATGAACCAGATATTTTAGACCAAAGGTCTCCAACATCAGTAGTTTTCAAAAGTTTTTTTTCTGGCTTAAACAAACAACATTGCAGCTTATCAAGAATTTAATTGATAATCTTGGCCAGCTGGGTACTTTTTCTTCTTTTTCAATTGTTAATTCTATAGGCCCTACTTTAAAAAAAAAAAATTTAACTGAATCTTAGAAATTTCTATTTTCAGTAATTTTTTTAAACATTGACTATTCTAAATGGCCCGCCCCTACGCGGTACTGTACCTGATCACAACGTAAACTACAAATGTACATAAAAACAGTCATAACGTCAGTACATTTGAAAAATTCAACAACTGCGTTTACACATTCAGTTGTAAAGTACTACACTGTGCGCTGGGTGTAATGCAAGGAACCCAGAAGAGAAGGGGTTTGCCCAGGTGGTTCTGGCAAGGTTGGCTACAGATTGCCCAATCAGCACCTTGTAAACTGTTACATGGTGCTACATATTGTAAATAAATGGTCATATTTAAAACGTATGTAGCTCCGCACACCCTGAAGAACCTTAAATGAGCACTTTGAGACGCCCTTGGGTTTGATAAAGCACTACAATAATTAATTTTGGTAGTTACAACATCAATCTAGATAGTCCAACTTTTTTAGCCTTGAGAAACACTCTGCTAGGGTCGAAACATCAGACCATTAGCTATTTTTTGCATTTAGTCTCACTTCAATTACACATTAAATTTTAAATGTATTCTGTATTTAGGCCTACACGTTAAATGTTTCTCCCACATCTTGTGTTTTCTTGCACTTAAATTACATTATTGATGTTTTAAGACCAATAGATGTCAAATTTGCATCAGGGATAAAGAATAAATGTGTGTTTTACCCATACCTGCATACCTGGATCAGGAGTCAAAACTGCACATGACCTGCAGTGTTACGTCAAATTCGCTGTATAACACACAAGGACATTGACTCCCAAAATGATGCAACTACATTGTAAGACGACTGCGATGATGACCTCAGGTGCATTGGGTCAATACTCAGTACTCTCTGAAAGTCCACAGGATTCATGAGAAGTAGGCCTACTGGGTTTACAGTTCTTAACACACATCGATGTATGGGTAAAACCAAACCATATTCTTTATCCTTGATGCAAATTTTACATACTCGTACATGTACATACATTAGTTGGGTACTGCCTTTAGCTACCGGGCAAGCTCGGTGGTAGAATAACAAAGGTTGTGGGTTTGAATCCCACCCGGGTGAAATGCATTTGGATTTGTGTTCACATGACATGAAAATACCGAGTATGATACATGTACATCCGTGTATGGATAAAGCTCAAATAAAATTCAGCACTTATTTGTTAATCAGTGATATTGTAAATTACTAGTTATTTAATTACTATGTAAAGTACTAGTTACATTATGTCTGTATGTTGAAATTAAACTCCACATTTTAGTTGTTGTACTAAGTAAAACAGTGTGAAGAGTGAACTTTTTAGTTGGCAGTAGATGAAGAACCTTCCATTGAAGTTTCGTAAAGTAACTTCTAGCATGTCTAGTGCTTGATTTAACTGGTAACTTTCTCCACGGTACACAGAGATAACTTAAGGTGCATCGACATGATCGAGAGAAAAAACAAAAACCAGAAACTCGTCCCCTTCACAAGATCTACATTCAATCTTGCATGCCCACCAACTCCATACCAACCCCTACCACCATCCTTATATGACAACCAGCCACTAAGTCCAACGTACACATTGACACATTTGTACAGTGTACCTTCATTACTATCATTGATGGTATTGCACAATGTTTTCATCACAACTTAAAATAAACCAATTCTAACAAGTAGTCCAACTTCAGTTTTTTATTTGCTAGTAGATCGGCTTGTTAGTCTGGAAGCCCCACAAAAACAAGCAATTATCGGTTTAATCGTAGCTTAATAGATCAGGCTGCGGTTGCTTTTTTTCCCTTCTTCTTCTTCTTCCCTGTCAGCTGGGACATCAGTGTGGCCATGGTTTGAGCTAAAAATACTGCGGTAGACCTATCGAAATTGAAAACCGAGCTGGTGCCAAGGGATCTCATGAAATACCATGGCATTGTAAAATCTGTAGAAAATTCGCAAAAGCTACGTAAAATAGATGAAATGGTTGAAATGAAGAGAAAACAAAACAATTTGCAAGGAATCCAGTCCAAGAAATCAAAAGCCAATTGAGAGAAATTCCAGACAGGGACTTCAATGTAAATCATGGCGAGAGAGGGCTGTAACACATATGAAGAAAGACTGAAACAACTAGACCTCATGACCCTAGAGGACAGAGGGAGGAGCGCAGATAATCCCATACATAATCTTCAAGGACATCAACATGTACAGATTTTTAATTTGGTTTTTCCCTTACACCGATGTGTATTATTCACTGTAAGCTCAGTGCTTTCCCGAGCTCTGTGAAAAAAATCCATAGGCATTCACTCGGGTGGGATTCGAACCCACGACCTTTGCATTGCTAGAGCAGATTGCTAGAGCAGATTGCTAGAGCAGATGTCTCACCATGACCACTAGACCACCGAGCTAACCCGATGGCTAGAGGCGGGTTCGAATCCTTAGCAGCGGGTGCTGCAAAAAAAAATTTTCACAGAGCTCGGGAAAGCACTGAGCATACAGTGCATTAAACACATACAGTGTAGGTGTAAGGGAAAAACCAAATTAAATATCTTCATCCCAATTCAAATATTACATCTATTAAAACATGTACAGAATCACTCCGTATTCCAGCAAGCTGAAAATAAAACAAGCAGAGGTCATTCATACAAGCTTCAAAAACAACACATGAGCCTACACGCCAGAAAATACACTTTCAGCCAACAAGTCAGCGAAGACTGGAACAGCCTGCCTGCATCAGCTGTCCGCACACCCACAATCAGTGCCTTCAAATCCAATATGAAATCACACTTGGGTTTACTGAGGGCAAATGGCCCCCTGACCCTTGCCACACTACAACCTATCTACGGTTCACAATCAAGATGGAGAGCTTCAGTTACATTGTAGTTTATTATGTTTAGAAGAATAGGACGATTCTGGGTGCCAGCCACAGCCACTGCCAAAGTCGTCAATTCGGAAACGGCCTTAAAAAACATAGATGTTTAACAAGAGTTTTGCTAAAGTGTAGTTTCTAATGTACAAAAACAGCAACCATAACAGATAGTCCCGGATACAGAAAATCTTTTCAGTTATAATTATAATAATAGTAATAAACCGCATTTGTATAGCGCATATCACTATGCGCTGGATAGGGGGAAAAAAGAAAACAACAGGAAAAGAAATACCAACAGAAGAACAACTAGTGGTAAATGGTGAATAGATGAGTTTTAAGGCGATTTTTGAATTGCCCAACCGTGACTGCTTCCTTAACAGACTCTGGTAAGCCATTCCACAATTATGACCCAACTCAGTAGTAACTGACCTACATGCAAGTATGAGGGTTAGTAGAACATGCAGTCCTGCTGGTCATTAAATACATCATTCAATGGTAGCAGTCAGTTTTATTTTAGCATTAAGGTTGAGAAAGAGCACTTACCAGCGGAGATGCGAATCCTGCATAAGCTCCTTGCCTGTATCTTGATGGTGACCCTGTACGCCATGGTGAGTCTGATCTCACTGGGGAGGAGATTTGAGGTACTTGAGGAGACCTCCTAGGAGAGGCATCGCTACCATCAGGTAATGACATAACCCTCTTGTATGGACTCCAAGGACCGAGGTCTGAGAATGATGGCTGAACAACACCACCAACTATCTCTGGACTAAGAAGAGAAAAAAAACATCAAATTATTAGACAAATTATACAGCTATACGGCAGTTACAGATTGTATGGCTTCTGACTGGCATCCCCAAACAAAGGTATTCACAAAATTGCGAGAGAGCCAACAGGACTTGATAGTTCAGTTGGTAGAGCACCAGCACAATAATCTGGAGGACAGAGTTCAAAGCCTGCTCTAGTAAATTTTCCTTTGTTCAACCAAAAATAATTTTTTAAATTGTTGACCTTTGTCTTTGACATTCACATCTTTGTTTTTGTTCAAAAAAGTGTCTTACTCTTTGTAAATCGTTATGAATTAGAATGCAAATTCGACTCACTATTGATTCACTTTTTCGTTTACATTTTTCTTTGACCTGTTGACAATCACATCTTTGTTTTTATTCAAAAGTTTTTATTTTTTAAATCGATTCAAATTCATTTTATATATTACAGAATGGAAGTTTGATTTCCTACATAATTTTATGAATTAGAGTTTAGGAGTTTGATTCATTTCCATTTGTGGCTTTAAAATGTTTCATACATTTATTAACACATTCAAAGCTCTTTAAGTACTTTTTTTTTTATGCATAACCAAATGGTCTGTGCATACGTAGCAAATTAAAGGAGCCACTTTTCAACAGGCTGTGCACTGACTGGAGAAGCCCTGGTAGGACGGCAGTTTCTGCTGCAATGCAATGACATCCTGGGTATAAAGCTTCTCTACAATGCGAATAAAATTTCAACTAATTGTTCATATTTTTACCTCATTTTAGAAGCAAAAATTTTGTTCATATTCTTCATGTCCTTAACTATACTTTTGATGGATCCCCGAATAACAAATATTTATTGATAGGTGATATTATTCCAGGTAATAACAAGTGATGTGTGAGCATGTGTGCACATGTGCGCTACACACAAGTAAATGCGTAGCAACTCCAATCAAATTTCTCATCAACTGAAGCAAAATATTCAATTGGAGATAGTTTGGTATTGATACTACATGTACATTATTTGGTTATTTATTATAAAGCAAAGGTGTCGATACTGTACGTGGTGAAACTCAAACTATCGTAAATAATCAACTGCTGACCATGACAAACTTTCTTTAATATATTGTGAGCGAGGAAGTGCACCCAAGTTTTCACATATGGAGTCAGTGCAAAAAAAATTACAACAGAGACGTCAATTTAATTTAATTTCCAAAAACAATTTCAAAAAAGTCAAAAGGATAAAACTAACATTAACAAATCTGAACCCTGCACTACAGCAGTCTGTAATTTCGGACAGATCTCTACTGCAAAGTGTAAGCGTAAGCATGTGCAACGCTTCCTCTCCATCATTCCACCCCCCCCCCCCCCACCATCACTCAGCAGGTGTTCACGTGATAACGTTTTCCGTAATTTGGCAAGGGATCTTTAACTAATTTACTTTGTCATATTGTTATGCAACTGACAGACTGAGGAGTCTAACCTAGGCTAGTTAATTAAGTGTGAACATTCAAAACTTACGTTACAATACTCAATAATTACAAAAATAAAACTAGAAACGAGTTTGTAACGAACAAACACTGGGGTTTCGGCTTTGTTGTCAATGTTGAAATAATGTAATAATTAATTTGACACCTGATGATATCACGGTGATGAAAACACGTTTTTCATATGAACTTTGTTATAAGCTACAAGACGGTACAAAAATTATAACTCTTTTACGTTATGGTTCAGACGATATAAAGTTTTAAATAATAAATTGTAAATATTAAAACTACCATGCCAATGCTAAAGTTATTATTAAGCTATACCGCACAGACCTTGAAATAAATTGTGGTGGGAGAATGCAATGAAATTGCGCGACAACACACCGCTACTAATATCCCAAAATGCTTCCGTATTTAATAGTTCGAGGACTCTCCACGAGCAAGAGGGCGCTATACAGGTGCACCATTAACTGTAGAAGCGAAGTAGTGAACCAAAATGAAAGGTACAAGGTCGAACGATGCCATGCAAGTGGACAATGGGCTGTGTGGGTCTGGCCGTATGCAGCGTGTTACGATGCCTAGCGTGGGAAGCAATGGCTGTGTGGAGTGATGGCCGTATGCGATGTACAGCGTGAATTACGTGCAATGTACACACACGGCGATCTTGCTGGGTTGACGATACGTGTTTTTAAATCATTAATATCGTCAACAAAGGATTAAAAACCCTCGGTCAAACTTCTGCTTGATCTAAGTTAGAGTACAGGCTTTCATTTGATGTATTGTTTGTGTCTTTTAAGACTGTAGTTCCTGAGATCGAACGTTAACAAATTTCATGTGTAAATGCTATGAGAGTTTTTCGGAAAGAAGAATAACTAGAAACGAGTTTGTAACGAACAAACACTGGGGTTTTGGCTTTGTTGTCAATGTTGAATTAATGTAACAATTAATTTGACACCTGATGACATCACGATGATGAAAACACGTTTTTCGTACGAACTTTGTTATAAGCAACAAGACGGTACAAAAATTATAACTCTTTTACTTTATGGTTCAGACGATATAAAGTTTTAAATAATTGTAAATAATAAACTACCATACCAATGATAAAGTAATTAATAAGCTATACTGCACAGACCTTGAAATAAATTGTGGTGGGAGAATGCAATGAAATTGTGCGAGAACAAACCGCTACTAATATCCCAAAACACTTCCGTATAAGGTTCGAGGACTCTCCACAAACAAGAGGGCGCTATACAGGTGCACCGTTAACTGTAGAAGCGAAGCAGCGAACCAAAATGAACGGTACAAAGGTCGAACGATGCCATGCGCGTGGACTATGGGCTGTGTGGGTCTGGCCGTGTGCAGCATGTTACGATGCCTAGCGTGAGAAGCAATGGCTGTGTGGAGTGATGGCCGTATGCGATGTACAGCGTAAATTACGTGCAATGTACACACACACGACGATCATGCTTTGTTGACGATACGTGTTTTTAAATCGTTAATATCGTCATCAAAGGATTAAAAAATCCTTGATCGAACTACTGCTTGATCTAAGTTAGAGCACAGGCTTTCATTTGATGTATTGTTTGTGTCTTTTAAGACTGTAGTTCCTGAGATCGAACGGTAACAAATTTCACGTGTAAATGCTATGAGACTTTTTCGGAAAGAAGTATAATAATAATAGTGAAATAAAATAAAAATCTTGACGAAAACAAAGGTGGTTTCGGCTGATGGCCGAAACCCCCAATAATGGAGAAAAAAAAATAAAAATCTCGACGAAAACAAAGGTGGTTTCGGCTGTTAGGTCGAAACCCCCAATGACAATCAAACCGCACAAAAGTGTAGTTAAGGAAGGGCGACCAGAAAAATAGGGCCTATGGGATGATTATGAACAACAAAATTACTTAATATATAAATAAAATAGTGAACTTGCAAGCCATTGCAATTGTATTATTTGCAATTTATTTTATAGAGAAGTTTGTACCAAGGACGTCAGAAGTGCATTGGAGACTGGCGTCCTACTTCCTCAACACTCGAGCTCATGAGCTCCGATTCTAAAGTTGGGCCGGTACAGTAGTGCATGCAACAACCAAACAACCAACCACAAACCATACAGAATAGCCGCTGCTACCGTGGCCGTGCCCCGTGTGTACAACAACACTCAACAGTCACTATACAAGTTACGAGTCCACTGTAAAATACCTTGTTTTCTTCAGCGTACATACACAAACACGAACTCGTATTAACGAAAAAATTTACACTTTAAGTTTAATTCACATTTAAGAAGTCATTAAGTGATTATAACCACGAAAAACACATTATTCATTGTCGAATGTAAACAAGAAATTGTTACCTGTTTGATCCGTCCGCCATTTTGTTTGAATGACCCCCCCTCGCATATCGCAACCAAAGGTCAAGCTTTGCATATATTAAACTAGTTAATGAAGTTTTAACTAGTATTAAGTAGATTTGTTTTTATCTCATCGCGCTATTTTTGTCTCTGAATATCTCTAAATTAATTTTTCAGAACAGTTGTGGAGTAATAAACATTGTTATGTCTTTAGTACTGAGCAATATGCGTTAGATTTAAACTATTATCCGGTTTAATTTAGTTAAGGTTTATTCTAACCCGGCTGACCCAGTAACCCAGTCTGACATACACATGCCCACAATGTACATATGGCGCGAACGGGCAAAGGCATGACACTGACAGACTCCGATCAAAATGGTAACTGCATTTATTTATATTTTAAAGTTATTTGTGCTCATGAGATTTTACTTTTGAGCTGATAATGGGTGCATGATTAGGTTAGGAATAGGTAGGTTCGTGGCATCATGAGTTTGTGGGAGCATGATCCAATATCCATCTCTAGATCGTGCACATCGATCGTTTGTGTATAAAATTTACTATAAACAAAAACATAATTCACGATTGACCATCACCATGTTGACCAAGCTGTTGACCCATAAATATAGAGTCTGATTAGAGAAAGTTCTCTATGAATGACCACATTGTTGTTGACTGCGTGTACATTGTCAACTGTGTACCTTACTTTAGTCCACACTGTCTGACATTTATGTATTCATCGTATAAATGCAACATCCATATCCCCATGTTTTATGTTTGTGATGTAATTCTTGATGGGTATGATCGATGGTGATCTGGTGATGGTTGGTAGTGGTAGGGTCTCATTTCATTTAATTTATTGATTCTGGTTGTGAAGCCAAGGACTCTCAGAAAAGCGAACTAAATCACTGTAACTAGCCAAGAACCCAATGTCTTGTCTTATGTAAGTCTCACTCCAGTTCTCACTCCTGAGTCCTATCGACAATATTGTGTTCGAAAATGGCCTAAAGCCAAGGCAATGAATGGACGAATTTGTTTACTTAGGGCCTGCATGACATTTTACATTACAAACTTCAGAATCTGATCTGAATGCTGATTGTTGTGCAAATCACTGTATTGTATGAAACCAAGTTTCATCCTTGGCCTTGTGACTGTTTATATCAATTGAATTAACCTCACCAAAAGCAGAGACTTGTATTTAACTTTGCTGATTTGGGATATCTTTTGTTTAAACTTTAAGTTTTCCAAAACAGTTTAATAACGAGATTTTAGTAACAAAAATCAGGAGAAGTTATTTATACTAGTAGTATTAATGACAACAAATACTAAAAAGTAAAAGTAAACTATCCATTTAAATGCCGAATTAAATTTTCAAAAAAAATAAAAAGGTTAAAAAAATAATAATTTATGACTAATTTAAGGAAGCACTGGGGACCCGAGTGTATTGGGGAGAGGTAACTTTCAAGGCAGTAATTGTGCATCAAGTACCCCGTTCCTCGTCCAAGGACACAAAAATAAAAACACCTTTATTTCTACTTTTTCTGATTACCCAAGGATATTCGTAGGTTTTTTGGAGCTGTTCCTTCAAGTTCGTCTACTAAGTCTAAAACGAGCAGTTCATCAAATAAGAAGGAGCCAAATGGAACTGGAGGAAAGAGAAAGAGACGACTAGATGATGACGACGACGATTTCAAAGATGGAGGAAAGCGAGGAAAGACCTCCGGCAGTAAGCCGTCAAAGATGAAGAAATCTGCTGTTATTTATGACTCTGGTTTGTGTTTATAATACCATTCAAATATTCTATTGTTTATTCATAGCTTGTGTGCTGGTAAGCTCATGTTTGATTGAAAGAGTGCATGGTTGTTTCTTATGAGTGGAATTTTGAATGTATGACGAAGGCAAGAGAACAAGCAAATGTTTCCTTATCAGGGCTCTTATTTGGGAGGAAAACCCACAAGACTGGCACAGGGCTGTAGCTAAAAATATTTTACTGTCGACCAGAAGTTGTTTTACAAGACCAGAATCAAAATGAGTTGAAGAAGCACTAAGAGAAGATCTACCTCATTTGTCTTACAGTGTATGTGTACGTACTTAGATACTCAACAGAATTGGAAGAAATTGATTAGATTCATAGCTAACATTTTTCACAGCGATATTGCACAATGAGGTAGCCTATTATTATTCACTTGAAAAACACAAGACCACCAGGCTGGTCTGGTTGTGAGTTCACTGGCCCCCATGCTAAAATCACAGGCCTCGGCCTGCGGTCCAGTGTTAATTTCGAGCTCTGCTGATTGGTTTGCTCCATTTCAATATTTGTTTCGAGTTAGTCTTGACTGTCTTTGATTTACATACTCGCCTTTATTTCTCTACTTTCCGCTTATTTTCATCAACATGGAAAGAAATGTGGAATTGAATTGAGTGCAGAGTGACTCAAGCCACAGTGACTAGAACAAGTATTGTCGTCTAGTTACTGAATGACGATTGATTTATAGACATTAAAGAGTTCTATTAGAACATGTTGCTGTTGCCAGCTTGGCATGTATATCTCCTTGTGTTAGCTTGGCCGAGTTCTGTTTTTGGGTAGATCATCTAACAAACAAAACATACAAAGCATTCTTACTCGTAATCATTAATGTTGTTTTCTTCTTTTATTCAGATTCAGATCAGGAGCTTTCCCCACCAAAGAGAAAAGGTAATTCCTGGGCCCAATTTCATAGAGCTGCTTAAGCACAATCAAAATATGCTAACCAGAATAAGGTTACCAGTCAAAATAGCATTCCACATGTACCATTTGTTACTGGTAGGTCGCTTATGCTTGTTTAGCAGAAAATTTCTAAGCAACTATGAAATTTTGCCCTGATTGATAATGATCTTGCTCAATCCTATGATCCTAGATGCCTTTAGTACTTTGGTAATCTATTAAGTTGTGTCAAATGATCTCATTATCATTGCGCTGTTAGGCAATCGTTGTTATACATGTATTTTAACCTCTTCACTCGATATTAGCGTGCCACTGCTAAATATTATGTCTCCAATCTTTTCGGACTTTTCAAAGCAATTTTTTACTTTGACAATACCGTTGTCACAATGACCTAAACAGGGTAGTGGACTTATTGTTAATGATATAGGACCTTTGCTAACTAAGCAGTTAACAGTTTGTTAATCTTTTCTTAAGTCCCAGCCTCTAAATCAAGAAGCAGTGTTTCCACTAAGTCATCATCTACCAAGTATAAGAGTGTCCTGACCCCCTCGCCCATCAAGAAGGCCACCACCGTATCGGACTTCTTTGGCTCCAGTCCAATCCAGAGATCTACCAAAGTGACCCCTAAGAAACCACGTCTGGCATCTGAGCAACATGAAGACATGGACTTCAAACAAACTTTGGAACAGCTTGATCAGGAACATAAAACACCAACCAAGGTAGATTCCCCAATCTCAGATAAATGACTGGCCAACCTACCTCACATTCCTTGTCTTATTTTACCCCTGAAATATTTGTTGCAAGTTCCATCCTGTTGAGGTATCTTCTCCTCCAAGGCCCAATTTCATAAAACTGTTTAACAGAAAATACTGCTTAGCAAAGAAACGAGTGGGGCACCAGTCGCAACAGTGTAAACTTTGTGGAGCATTGGCTGGTTACTTGTTTTTGCTGGGCAAGATTTTGCAATGCTTGGGGTGTACAGGCTTTATGAAATTGGGTCCTATGCACAGTTGGTTTTGGTTTTCTTCCCTCCAGAAAAATCAAACATTTTTTATCTCTGGCTGTGTTCCATGGCCATACATGGGTTAATTTTGCTGCCAAAGGCACCGGTGCATGCAATGCCTGCAGCTTGACCACCTTGTAACAGCGCCCTTCGCAATTCAGCTTCCTGGCTGCAAATAAGGATGTATTAGCCACCCAAATTACTTTAATATTAAACATTTTCTGCCTGGCAAAAATTTACTTTTTCTGCCTGGCAAAAATGAGCAGGGAACCAGTCACAAACTGCACATGACATGGTCTTCTGGCTGGTAACCATTTTCCAGTAAGCGAATTGTTTTGTGCCAAGTAAATTTGTTTGCTAAAGCACTCTACTGTATGAAGTTCAGCCCTGGTTGTGAAAGTAAAAAAGAAATTGTGGGTAATTATTTTTTCTTTCTTTTTTCTTTTGACAGTCACTGCGAACTGATAGTATTAAATCAACTGATAAACCTTCACCATCTCGAAGAAGTCCAAGAATCTACAAAATGGACGTTAGCCCCGCAATGAAAAAAGGTGATTCTCAAAAGCATGTGATTTTCTCATGATTTTTCCTGATTTCAAGATACTTTCAAAAGCTCAGTGAGCCTTCACATTTTTTTGATAGAAGCAAAGCAGTCACCAGATGGAGAAAGAAATAGTCCCCATTATGTCCAAGCTTGTAGTTTTGTATTTCTGGTGATGCACAGAGTCTGTAAACCTCCTGAACGGTAACATAAAGGGCAGTTCAGGGTCTGAAGCTCCCAAGCAAATTTCCGTGGTAAGCAGAGCCCAGGAGTTATTGCCTTTTACATCCAGAGGGACGTGCATTGCTGAGTTTAGACAGAAGGACTTGAAACTTTGAATGATGAGAGTACAATCAGGTGAGGTTTGCAGAGACACCATGTACATAAAGCTCACTGAGAAGAACCGGTGCTTGACAACTCAACGATCAGTTTGCTCTGATCGTTTTCAGGAGGAAGACAAAGACAATCCTCCTGAAGACAATCAGAGTACACTTATCGAAAATGTTGACTCATCTCAGAACCACCACTACTCAAAAGAGATTTACACATGCTGTTACCGCAATCATCACCTGAAGTTTAGAAAGAGGTCATTCATTCAAAACACTTGCTGATAAGAAATCACCTGTAGCAATGAATTGTTTCATTGTTTCATGTTGTAATGTTTCCTTAACCTATGTATCATGACATTCAAAAGGTTATTTTGTGAGTAATGAACAAAGTGAACTTTCATACCCACGTTTTTAAACTTGAGATAAATGGAGACTCTCTCCTTTGTTAAAAGGTAAAGGTTTGGCAAGCAAAGTTGCAGAGAAAGTACGTGCCAATTCCAAAATCCTAGTGGAAGATACGCCAGACAGAGGTCAAGGTGAAAGGTCAGGTTCCAGGTCAAGTGTCACCATGGTGGAAGAAACACCTGTAAGACACACATCGAGACAGCTCAAGTCATCAGTAAGTAGAAATGTTTAGTACAAAATTATAGACCATGTAACCTGTGACATAAAAACTCAAATTTCCCACATGACCAGTGTGGCATCCTGCCTGCCAGAAAGCCCCTGGAATGTAAAAGGTCACTCTGTTTGTATACAAAAGTTACGTGGTCAATAACTTGAATATATCCAAAGTCTGCTTATAGTAAAGGTAATTAGTTTTTAGAGACCCACTTTCAGCAAGCTTGAATTTTATATATGAACTTTCTCCAGGATACCACACCTACAAAGGAGAAAGCCACACCTACAAAAGCCACACCTAAAAAAGGAACACCTTCAAAAGCCACACCTTCAAAAGCTACACCAGTAAAAGCAGCAGTATCTACAAAAATACCAACTAAAGCTGCACCAACAAAGGCCACGCCTACAAAGGCCACACCTACAAAGGCCACCCCTACAAAGGCCACGCCTACAAAGGCCACGCCTACAAATGCCAGGTCTTCAAGGGCCACACCCACCAAGACACCGAGTAATGCAGGCAGCAAAGAAGGGGAGACCCCTGACCAAGACTCGGCATCAAAGAAAGGAGGCGGGGCAAGTTATAGGAGATATTTAAGCCGAGACGGACCACGATCACTCGGTGCTAAGGAGATGCCTGAGGTGAATAGGAATAATAATAATACAAACCATCAAAATTTCTCTAAAAATCAACCTTTTCTGTAATGCTTATGAATGACATCATGAGCAGTGACTGTAGACCTTTATCATGCTGCCTACTGAATGAATGTTTTGCACTGTGCAATAGAGAGAATATCTTCATACATTGAAAAGAGACAAATGTTCAATTCAACTTGTCTCTACCTTATTTAACTCTTTAAGTGCCAAGGCCGTACATGTACAATCTATTTTATGTACTCAAAAAGTGTCACCAATCTTACATGTATGACTTTTAATGTACGTGGTCTCACAAGAGGGCATTATCACTCAAGCAGTACTATTGGCTTTGGAATGTCCCAAGGCAAAAGTTGGGAAGGTACATGTAGTGCATTCTGCTCTGCCAACCCACTCCTAGTGGATGATACCCATGCCTATATCCTTACGGACTGTGAAAGGGGTAACCCTGTTTCAGCCCCAGGAGTAGGTGGCAACGTGCCCCTGGTGACAGTTAATCTGGGTCGACAGACCAAATCAGTTAAGTGAAGCCCTTACCTTGAAGTGGCCGTCCGGCCATGTGAGTCCGGCCATTTTTCTCAACAACAAAAAAACTCAAATCAGCAAGATACATTTTGTTTGGTGAGAAAGACTTATTTATTTTGTTTATATAGAATTTTGAAAAAGCTGGACACTTTTAGGTTCAAAACGCAAAAAAAAGCAGGCACTGAAATAGTTAATGGAACATTCCATCTTTCAACTCCAGAAAATATTCTTCGTTGTTTTGACTGTCACAGGGTGAGAAGAACTGCCTAGCTGGACTGACATTTGTAATTACTGGAGTTCTTGACTACATAGAGAAAGAAGAAGCCAAGGAAGGGATAGAAAAAATGGGAGGAAAAGTCACCACAACGGTGTCTAAGAAAACATCTTATCTTGTTACTGGACGTGATCCTGGACCTGCAAAGATACAAAAGGTTTGTTAGACAGTCTGTCTGTCGGTCTGTCTGTGTGTATTTGGGTATGACACAAATATGGGACGCATGTGAGTGAATTGTCACAGAATATAATCCTAAGGAGAAATCTGGACTATTCCATTTCACAAGGGGAAGCCGGGAAGAGCCAGATTTCCCCACAAGATGACATTCTGTGACAATGCATGACAGAAGTGCATTCAATGTTTGTTTAGTGTAACTCACACGTTGATCCTTGTCATTTGAAATATCTGCTCTTGAAGGGGCACGGCAATTTTCCTCTGGTAAGGGGCACTTCTATGAGGAATCTGTAAATATGTGGAACCTTGCAAAGGGCACCACAGCAAAAGCACAGGGCACCAGGGAAATTGCTGTGGGTGGCATGGGTTATTTCGAGGCCTGAAATGTGTTCACAATAAACACAAAGTAGACACGAAAACTTGTCTACTCCACACGCTGAAAATTCTATAAACCCCTTCTAAACAACGTGGACTACTCCATATAGACACCAACCTTTTCTGCTGTGACACGACCTTGCCTCGTTGGGATGGACGGCCGGGACGATTATTTCGGAAACGACATGTGAAGTGTCAGAAGCATCCTATACTTTATACAATTATTATAACTAGTTCTTATACAGCGCATTTTACAATAACGTATCAATGCGCTTTACATTAATGCCCTGGTCATTGGGCCAATAGCATTCCTTTAATTTTTCTCAGCTCCCTGGGGAGTATACAGCCCAGGCTGCCGTGGCGCTCCGAAGGCTTTTTCAAACACAATATCAACCTCTACCCTCGCAGGTACTTATCCATATAAGCCGAGTATATTAAATTTGTTGCGTTTTGGCAGTATACATGGCAAAATAAAGAATGACGCATGTTTCACCCATCAAATGACTAAATGAGAAGAATCTTAGTATATAAAATCCATTATTATATCCTCGAACAAATTTTTTTTTTTTTTTTTTTTAAATGTGCACCAGCTTGCCCATCTCAACTTTCATGACCTTTAACCTGTAGCAATGATTGGTTTATTTGTGTTGTATACAGGCTGAATCTCATGGCACTAAGATTCTCACCGAAGAGGAACTTTTTGATTTCATCCGATCAAGACCAGGAAAGAAGTCATCACCAAACAAGGTAGATTGTCAACTCGGCAGTTACCCTTTGCACTTATTTCCTGTTTTATCTGATCTTGTTTTTACTTGAATGCTGTTTCTTTCCAAGCTCTCTGTTCAATGATATGGAAGAATGTGTTATTTTTATTGTTTAATAGATGTTAAATTTGCATTATAACTATTATTATTTATTATTATTTATTCGACCTCAATAATAAAAGAACAAAAATATAATACAAGGCAATAAAAGGAACAATAAAACCAAAAAAGAAACGACGTAGCAAAAAAAAAAGAACATTATTTGATTTTACCCATACACTGATGTGTGTCCAGCACTGTGCCCTAAGTAATTTCCCCCAGTCCTGTGAAAAACAATTCCACATAATAAATCCATATATAAGGTTGTGGGTTTGAATCCCACCCAAGTAAGATGCCTGTGGATTTTATGTTAACACAAATACTATAATCATTGTTTAATTTAGGACGCAACTTCTCCAAAAGAGAAGCCTCCAATAGTGAAGCAACCTTCCCCAGTCCCTACCCAGCCTCCCAAACCAGCGTCAACATCACAACAACTACCTAGTACATCCTCCCAGCCTAAAAGTCAACCTGCTCATGCAGCTGACCAACCAGGCGAGAGCTTACTGTGGGTCGACAAGTATAAACCCCATAGTATGAAGCAGCTGATTGGCCAGCAAGGGGATCGGAGCTGTGCAAATAAACTCTTGAAGTGGCTGAAACGTTGGCATGTCAACAACTCTGGACCCATCAAGGAGAGAGGTAGTGGTCTATGTTTGAATTTGTGAATTTCAAAGAAATGAAATGAATAAATAATGGTGTGTTAAATCAAGTCGGTTGTTTACAGCTACTCGGAAATGATTTCAAAGAAATAAAACTAAAACAGATATAATTTTAGATCAGCAAGCGGAACAGATAGGGAAAATATAATTGGGGAGTGTGCCTTTGATGATACCAGCATGGAATTTGGCCCAGTGTGTCGTGAGAAAGATATCTGGCTATAGGTCCATCGCAGATTTGTTGTTTGAAAGAAACAGGTATTAAAACAAGCAATGGCACCAGTTTTTTTAAATGTGAAAAGTGCTTGGCATTCTACCTATATGTCTTTCAAATTTCAAATCTGCGATAGCCCTATAGTCAAATGTCTTTCTAGTGACATACTCTGACTGTGCGTTAAATTCCATGCTGGTATCATCCAAGCAGGGACGTGATTTCTCCATTTTTAATCGGAAATCCAGGTTTTTTTTACCGCCCCCCCCCCCCCAAAAAAAAAAATCTAGTTTTTCTTCTTTTTAAATTAAGACCATAAAAACATTTAGATAAAACCAAATAGAATGCCCCAAAGTGCAGATTAGGGCTTTTAAAACAAAAGATAACTGCTTGTAAGTAGGCTTCGAGCTCGCAAGTTTTCGCCCTCGCAAGCTTTGACGCTTTGCGCTCACAGTTCAAGTTTTTTTCAACAGCCTATCACATCCCTGTCAAAGGCACAATCCCATCACCTACCTGTCGTACTAAGTAGTAGCATCTAAAAGCTAGTCATCAAATGGGGGCATTGTGAGCTCCCTTCCTACATGGATCATAAAATATAGTTCATAATGACAAACTCATTCAATCTCTGTCTCAGCTCGATTCAACAAAGACGATGGCTTTTGTTTCAAGGCTGCCTTGCTATCGGGGCCTCCTGGTATTGGTAAAACAACAACAGCCGAGTTAGTGTGCAAGGTAAGAAATCATTGTGTACTTGTAGTGACATTCAAACCGATGACCTGTAATAAACTGGTCAACAGGTCCATGATTGCTATAGACTAAGCAAGTCTTGCGCGTTTTAAGCGTTGGGACTTGTGTGCGAAAGTGCGCGAGTTTGTTTCCTTCACGCGTTAAAGCAATGTGCGTGGGACCAAAGTGGTCCCAAAATGTTTGAATATGCGCAGGACATGCACAGTCCGTCTCAAAGAAAAACAACAGGGATTTCGTTTGTCAGGACAAAGAGTTGAACAAAGGAGGGTCTGGATTGAGGGCCATAACACACTTGGGTGTCTGTCACTCTTGTCATGTAACGTCTTAGAATTTGAAGTGATTTGAACACAAATACCAGCCATTTGCAGTATGTGTGCAAAACCTGAGCTTGGTCTGTGCATTACACAATCATTAAATGGCCATTGTGAGACTTAGTGGACACATTACAAGGGCACTACTTGGTTTGGGTAAATCTGTCTCTGCAGATCCAAACCAAACAGTGCACTCCTGTAGTGTCCACCATATCCCAAAAAGGCTAATAACATTAAAGATTCAGTTACATGCACTGTTACTGCAAACCTTTGATTTAATGTTATTTTCCACAATGCAAAAATCGGCCATCCCTTGGCGGTAAGACACAACCAATAATCCACATTAGGAGACTGGAATCTTGGTCTGACAAGTTTCAAACGGTACATAAATGCATTGTGTTGTTGACATGAACAGATTTGGGTATATATTTAAGCTTCGCAGCTCATGGTTTATGACATGGTCCCTTTAACATTGACTTGCTTTCTGTTTTATTTCTAGGAGTTGGGTTATGAGACGTTAGAACTCAATGCTAGCTCATCACGAAGTAAGAAAACACTAGATGTAATCATGAAGGAATTCTTACACACTGACTCAATCCAAGGCTACATGAAGGCCAAAGGTGATCAGAGCAAAGGGTCAGAGGTTAAGGTTCATCGTCAGTGCCTTTTGATGGATGAGGTTGATGGGATGTCTGGTAACGAAGACAGGGGTGGAGTTCAGGTACAAACATTGAACTGTTATCATTTTGCCTGGCTTTGGGGTGTCATGGCCGAGTGGTCAAGCCCACTGGACTAAATCTCTGCTGTTTCTGATTAGCAGAGTGTGGGTTCGAGTCCCGGTCTTGACACTTGTGTCCTTAAGCAAGACACTTAACCATTATTGCTTCGTCATTCAGATGGGATGTAAATCCGTTGGTCCTTTAGATTGTCCAATGCACTTATTGCTATAAAGCGAAAGGGTTTGACCCCTTGTTTCTGGCAGTGGCTGCTGAATGCGCCGCAGCACCTAGTTCGTTGTGCTACATAAATGGGTCTCATTATTCACAAACTTGTCTTGAAATAAATAATGATATGCGCTTTGAGATGCCCATAGATAAAGCACTACATATATAACAGCTAATATTATTCTTATTATGATTAACTGCTGTTCCTTTTGGTCTGTTGGTTGTTCAGACAATTCATCATACAGTACTTAAAGTGACCAATATTTGAACATGAATTTCAAGTTTTTTACTCTTGACGTTTAAACAAAGCTGAAATGTACCTGAATCAAAATCCAACAGCATGACGTATTTCAACGTCAAACTATTATCGGACTCCGTTATATTGTCTCTGACTTGATGGACCTCTGGATGTTTTGCTGTAGCAGTCGTGCTGCAAGAACAAAGTGAAGAATAATTTTATAGTCTCAAGAAGCTACTGGTGTAGTTTCAGCTGAAATATTAACACACTTTTCTAGACAGTTTGTTCAGTTTTCTTTAGGTGTTTATCTAGCATTATCAAGCTGTTGTTATAAAGTTTGTGTTTGTATTTTTTACTTTGATAGGAGTTTATCCAGATGATAAAGAAATCTCACATACCGGTAATCTGTATGTGCAATGACCGTAATCATCCTAAGATTAGATCATTATCTACTCATTGCTTTGACCTTCGATTCTACCGACCTCAGGTCAAACAGATTAAGGTAAACAAATACAATTTTGAGATCAATTGAACTGAGGACTTTTCTTCAATAATTTGGTAAATTCTTTTTCTTTTGTGATTTATTTGTAGATGTATTGAATATAACATACAAATATTGGATCATTGGACGCATATAAGTGCATTAGTTGCACAACATAATCACCAGGTGAAATCTGGATTCTTCCATTTCAAGCTGAGTGAAATGGGAAAACCAGATTTTACCAAGTGACTATATTCTGCCCCATTGCACAAATTAATGCATTCAATGTTTGTTGTATGTAAACTCACACAGATATCCTTGTCATTTGAATTGTTTTCACAATAAACACAAAATATACATGGAAACGTATCCACCCCACACCCTGAAAATTCTTGTTAAAAACCTCCAGAAAAACATGAGCAACTCCATGTAGAAACCAACCTTATCCACCATGACACAACCTTGCCTCAATTGTGAAGCATTCAATATTTATCCATATTGGACAGGTGCCTGTCCAATATGAAATTTTGGAGCATCACAACAATATGCATGGCAAAATAATGGATGACATGTGACACACAATCAAATGACAAGTATTTGTGTGTGTGGGCACACCCACCAGTCCTTGTGGGGTCCAAAACACAAAGGAAAAATGGACCCCACAAGGGAATTCTTCAAACTGTTAGATATAAATACACAAGGCTGATAGACTGATTGCTGATTTGTTTGAATGCCATTTTTCAGGGTGCCATGTTGTCCATCGCCTTCAAGGAGGGAGTAACTATCCCACCCTTAGCCATGGAACATATCATAACAGCATCAAATCAAGATATAAGACAGGTTAGTACAAGTCATTCAGGGGTAATGTTTCACTGGTTCCCAGCACCTCATCCAAAGGTGCTGGGATATACGTATACACATGGCCATTGGACAATTCCCCCTGTCCTAATAACCCCCGGTCACCTTTTCCTGTTTACGAAAGATTCAACTGTCAATGATAATGAGCGCTATTGTGCAAATCCATTATATGCAAATGCAAATAATTATGCAAATAATTATTGTCATTCTTTGCCTTGTACTAAAAAAGGGCTTGATCGCAACATTATTCCTACTTTTGTTTTAAACAAATTGTTGGCATCCATGGACTGGTCGTCAGGTGTTTAAACTAGCATTTGGCCAGCAGACCACAGTTAAGGGAGAAAGCTGTTTGCATACATGTAGTCTTGATGATGAAATTCTCAAGAAGTCAGTAGAGTCTGACTATATATCTCTATCATGTCTTTCATCTGTCTGTATCTGCCATGGATTGTATTTTAGGTTCTTCATAATATGAGTATGTGGAGTGCCGGGATGAAGAAACTCAGCCAAGACCAGGTGGACTCAGATGCTGAGAAGGCCAAGAAAGATCTCAAACTGGTTAGTATATAATAACTAGTTTAATATAACGAGTTTAATAACTAGTTGTTGTTTTTTATAGCGCTTTCTACGGGCATCTCAAAGCGCTGTTCTCTGTTTATTTTCAGACAGGTTTTTGAAGCCGTTGAATTATGAGACCCATTTATGTAACACCACTGCCAGAAACATTGGGGCAAATCCCTTCTCTTAGCGATAAATGTCACTGAGTTTTTTTACGTGTATTACACAACACACGGGACCAACGGCTTTATGTCCTATCCAAAGGACGAAGCAATCATGGTTAAATGTCTTGCTTAAGGACACAAGTGTCAAGACCGGGACTCGAACCCACACTCTGCTGATCAGAAACACCAGAGCTTGAGTTCAGTGCTCTAATCCACTCGGCCACAACACGCCATTACTCATATACTTGTTAGTTTGTAGAATTGGTTAGCTCAAGTTAAAACCATAATTTATAGAAAATATTTGGTTCACAGGTGCTGCTATTTACCCTGTCATAAATGTGGAATAGTGCATTGACAGTGTTTGCCCTTAACACTTGCCTGGTATACAATGTCTAGTACAAACTGCTACGGTCTAGCATGTCTAGTACAAACCACTTCTCAACTTGCCCTGTGGGCTGCTAAGAGCTGTGCATTTTGTACAATCCAATTGTTTATAATTGTCACATTTCTTCCCTTTCAAATGCAAATAACAAATTTTTGAAATGTTTTAATATACATTTGAGTGAGTGCATGTAATTCCATTTGACCAATAAACTGGTTGTGATCGCTACATGTACCTTTACTACATCAGAAACATGTTTTGACGATACCTATTTTGACAATACCTGTTTTGACAATACCTGTTTTGACAATACCTGTTTTGACAATACATGTTTTGACAGTACAAATGTTGACAATACATATTTTGACAATACAAGTTTTGACAATATGTGTTTTGACAATACACATTTGAAATATGGGCTACTAAAAACTTCCTTGGGGCAAGTACAAGGCACAGCTTACTAGCCCAGTGAGCTACTTTTTAAAATAGCTTTTAAAAGTGCAAGGCCTGACCATGCAATAGTCTTCCTGATTGAACAAGGAAACACAGTTTGACGAGTTGGTTTTGATGTTGTTGATAGAAATGAGGTCTGGTAGGAGGCTGAGAAGTTTGAAGTGTAGAACCAATAGTTATTTCAACTCTTTTCTACCACATTCTGTTCGCATTTTTAACGTAGTCTTTCTTGTTGTTATTTTTTATGAAATACATTTTTTGGATGTGCCTTGTGTAAATACGATTTTAGGTTTGTTAGTGTAACAAAATTGTTATTCTTCAGCATTTGTAATTCTTAAGTTTTAAAAATATATTTTTACGGTTATGAGCATGTCCGACAAAGCAAATTTCCATTATATGGACAATAAACACTGAATATAAACACTGAATTGTTGACAGGGTCCATGGGATGTGTTACGTCAAGTGTTTGCTTGTGGAGAGGAAGCACAGAAGATGTCACTGATTGATAAGATGGGATTATTTTTCCATGATTATTCCATCGCTCCTCTCTTTGTACAAGAAAACTACTTGTCTGTCCGACCCAAGAAAGCCAAGTAAGTATCAGAGGTGAAGTCAGACAAAAATGTAACAAAATGGTAAATAAATAATTGCACTGTCCAATTCAATGACACTCCAAAACTATTGACTTGAGATACATAAAACCGTAAATGTGTTTTTCATGTTTTATGGGTAGGGTCTGCGTCTGGGTATTATGTATTTTTGCCATATTAACAATGGTATTTAATTTGGTTTTTACCCTTACACCGATATGTTTTAAGCACTGTATACTCAGTGCTTTCCTGAGCTCTGTAAAACATACAATAAAGGTGAATAATTCTTAAACTACATGACAAAATACACAATATTAGATAACTGGCAGGAAAACTATTTGAAAGTCACAGGCCAAGTCGCTTGGTATTGAGTGAACTCTTCAACCTTCAGCAGATCCAGTGAATTTACATTCCCAACATATGTTAGAAGTTGGTTCCAGAGGGTAGGTGCACACACCATTGTAGGAACCTCTATACAACCGAACAAAGGTCCCCACAATGATTTTCTTTGTTCAAGGGAATTCTTTGAGCTGTGTATGAGAATGATTTCTGGCTGTATTGAGGGCAGCATTCAAACGGACTCCATGCAAAGTCGCCTACAGGGGATCTTTGGAGATTCAAAAGTAACATTGAATGTAACAATAACAATTTACCTGGTAAGTTTGCCGTCACCAGATGTTCCAAAGTCTCCCATAGCTTCAAGTAAAACTTTCATTCATTCAGTTATTCAACCCATGACTGTAGTGCTGGTTGTTGGGGTGCCGTGATGGATGCATCTGCTGTTGGGAATCACCACAGCTCTTTTTCGTTTGAGGGTGCCGATGTTTCCGCCTGGCCTGTGATTTTCAAATGTTTATTCCTGCAAAATATAACACTATTTGGTAAATGGCAGCCACTTCAGCATGAATTCTTTGCTTCTGATTACAGAGGAGACCTGAAGAAGCATCTTGATCTAATCAGTCAAGCAGCAGATAGCATGTGTCAAGGTGATCTGGTTGATAGAGCGATCCGTACAACACAACGATGGAGTCTTTTACCAACCCAGGTCTGTAGTCTTACGCTGTATTCACATCTTTAGCTTCATAACTATCTGGGACAGTTTATCCATTCTGATTGGTTGAGAGGAGATCACATGACCATGTTTGAGCGTGTAATAGCCTGGAAAATTGAGACAAAAGAGGGCGCTATCAGATGATTGCATGTAGCATGCAAATTTCACACCCTAATTTTAAATACAAGACCCGTTTATGTAGCACTTTGTAAGGGTTTACAAGGTGCTGTGGCGCACTCAGCAGCCACTGTCAGAATCACCGAAACAAACCCCTTCTCTAAGTGATAAATGCATTAGGGCTGGTTTTCTGTGCAGTACACAACACACAATATTTCCGCCTTTATGTCCCACCCGACCGGCAAAGCAATAATGGTTAGGTGTCTTGCTTCAGGACACAAGTGTAAAGACCAGGACTCGAAATCACACTCTGCTGATGAGAAACACCAGGGCCCAATTTGATAGAGCTGCTTAAGCAGCAAATAATGCTTAAGAATTGTCTGCTAAGCAGAAATGACCAGGATACCAGTCACAAATTATACATGTGACTTGGTAGTTAAGCTGGTAACCTTATTCTGGTAAGCTTCATTTTGTTATGCTTAGCTACCTTTTTGGCTTAAGCAGCTCTATGAAACATGGCCCAGAGCTTGGTATGATAGACCGGTCTTCAATGACATGCCAGAACATAGTATAAATGAGATAACCCTCCTATTTTTGGTATTACATTTCCCAGCGAGTTGACCAACCATTTGCAACCCTTTTAGTGCATGTTGAGTATGGTGGTACAACTGTGCACAGAACTGTGTATGTTTGTGTCTATATAAATACATTGACCACACATTAGTGTATCTATCGCTCAAAAACCAAAGTGGATGATATTGAGTGGTCAGACAGTAGGAGGGTTAACTGTGTACTGTGTAGATGCACTCACCACATGATGTATTGTAACATATGACAACAAAGTCTTAATGTTATGGCCCACCCAGGCAATCTTTGCCAGCGTTGTTCCTGGTGAGGTGATGAAAGGCTACATGAAAGAGATGATAACATTCCCAAGTTGGCTGGGAAAGAATTCGACAAGAAACAAGAACCAAAGACTACTTCAGGAGATCCAGCAACATATGAGACTGTCGTAAGTCTAAATCATCGTGTCAGTGCAAAAATGATGTATCTCCTAGAATAGCACTTACATTTTGCGTGAGTTTTGAAATTTTCCAAAAATCATATCTTGCTTAAAATAACCGGGATGTACTACAAAACAAATACGCGCTGAGATACAACGTTTTTGCACAGAGGTGAGGATGTTTTGAATTGATCTCATTGTGTCTTGGGCGAGTTCACTGCTGTTTGTTCAGGACAACAATAAGGATACACTAAGCATGAACCAAAGCTTTGCATTAAAACTGGAATGGTAGACTGTGGAACGCAAGGTGGCAGCAGTATTACAAGGTAAATTTCTATTGTTTACAGAGTTTCCGAGAACTTTATTATAATTTTGTATTTATTAATTCAGGTTGTGAAGCCAAGGATTCTCAGAAAACCGAACTTAATCACTATACTAGACAAGAACCCCATGGAGAGAAGATGGGGAATGAAAATACAGATTTAGATGTGGGAGGAAAAAACCCTAGAGAATTGTTTCAGGGAAAAACCCACATTATCAGGAAGGGACTGATAACCCAATCCACTTAGTTAGTGGCCCTGGGGATAATTGAACAGGGGTCTTAGAGGTGGAAGGTGAGGAAAGATACCACTACACCAACCTGACCACCCATTGATTTACCTGGTAAGTCTGCTGCCACCTAGTGTCCCAAAAAGTCTCCCATTGTTTGGTGTAATTTTACCCGCACCAGTCCAAACAAATTTATAACCTCAAGTGTTACTATATCCTTCAGTGCCGCAGCCAGCATCAAAGATGTCAACTTTGACTACGTACCTTGCTTACGGGAATTTCTAACTCAACCTCTATTGACGCGGGAATCAGAAGGCGTGTCGGAGGTCGTTGAGTTGCTCAATAGCTATGACCTTACCAGAGAAGATTTTGATACTGTTCTTGAAGTGAGTCAGTTTGAAGGAATGAAGAAACCAATGGCAGCTGTACCACCAAAGGTTAGCCCCAACAATATTCTTATCAGTCTTTAAGTCCTGCAGGGTCAAACTAGTTTGACCTGCTTGTCCTGTGTAAACAAATATAGAAAATAAAATACCATTATGAAGATCCAAAGAACGAGGCTGAAATGAACCATGACGCTAATTTTGTGTGAAGGAAATTGCAAGTAAAATATTACTTTTTGAGTTTAATGTTTATTGGTATTATATAGGATTGGTAAGGATAAAAATGAAGTCATACTCAAGAAAGCTGTATCTGAAAACCTTAAAAAAAAAAAAAACATTTGGTTTTGGTTGTTATAAGCAAAATTAAGGACAGTGTGTTTACATGCTGAAAATTGTGCATGCTTTTTCACTATTTTCTCCTGACACACACAACTGATTAAGCCCAAATGTTGTTATTTCATGTACAAGTATATGAACACTGTCTGCGACTATTTTGTCAGCTCTACCAATCCTGTATAATACCTTTAACAGCTTACAGTTTACAGTTGCTCAGAAAAACAAAATCATCTAAGACAAGTCCAAGACAAATTTTGATTGCTTTATTTTGCAAAATAGAATCTTTAGACCATTATCATGCTACCACAATCTTGGTCATACTCCTTGTATCAAATAACAGCAAGGAATAATTAATAATATTTATTGTACAAAAAGGAACCAGACTACTTCTTCTTCCAGCCTCAGTTTGGTTACACTTAATTGAATGGGTGAGAATCAAGATGGCCGCTGCACCATGATAAAGGTCTAGGCACGTCTCTTCATTATATTTTTTCTCAAAGTACGGTTATTGTCTCCCTAAACCCCAACCCCCAGGTCAAAGCGGCTTTCACAAGAGCATTCAACAAAGAAGGTCACATGATGCCATATGCTTTTGGTGATGTCAGCAAGAAACGCAAGGGTGCCGTTGCTATGGGGGATGTGGATGGATATGGTGATGAAGAGGAAGGGGCGGAGCCTGCTGTGGTGGAGGAGGAGGATAGTGATGATGACCTCAGCAAGAATGCCATGATCAAGGTATGTTTATTTTTAACATGATTAGTGTTTAATAGATGCTAAATTTGCACCAGGGATAAAAAATAGTATTTGATTTACCCATACACAAACGTGTGTAAAGCACTTTACTCGGTACTTTCCCAAATCCTTTGAACAAAAAACCCACAGGCATATTACACAGGTGGGATTCGAACCCACGACAGTTGCCATTCTAGAGCAGACCACTAGACAACAGAGATTGCCCAGTAGCTACAGGCAGTTCTTATCCTATATTTTAGAGCTGGGCCCAATTTCATGGCTCTGTTTACTGCCGAATTCTGCGCTTACGATCACCATTCTCCACTTACATGTACTGTGCAAGTGCCGAATTTCTTTGCTAGCTGTGTAAGCGAAGAATGCCTAGTAACTTTTAATGTTTCAAGTTTGATTGCTGATTAGTTGACTTCTTACCTGTGGCAAGCAGCGAGGCCCTGGTCTTGATCAATGTTAACAGCGTAGTCACCGAGTTGCCACCGAGCTGCCATCACCCTGTACAACATTAATGTTGTTTGAAATCTTTGAAAAAAGTACGAGACTTACAAGACAGATGCAAACCATTTCATACCCAGCTTCATGAGTAAATTCTGTAGAGGAATTGGACTCAATCATTTTTAATGCATAGCATAATCTTGAAGACAAAAATCAATCATTCAACAAAGTTGTTAACCCTCAAGAGTGTTTGTGTTTCTTGGACAGGTTAAGAAAACCAAAGGTGAATCAAGCAGCACAGCCAATGGTGTCAAAGGTAAAGGGTCGAAGGGCAAAGCACCAGCCAAAGGAAGAGGGACTGCCAAGGGAAAATCAAAAGCCAAGTAGTTGACTGTTTAAGTAATGTGAGTCTCGAAACAAGACTTTCTGTCAGGATGTTATACTATCATTTTATCTCAAGGTGGAGGAAGTATTAATTTCAAAAATGGGAAGATGCTCCCGTGGTGATGTTTTTAGACATTATGATTAGACCATGTTACTTACGACATCACCTTTTCAGAGGATCCACAAAGCTTGGGACTTCCTGCAGCTTCAAGCATTCTTTGTACACAGCTTAACGGAAAAAACAAGTCTAATACTTATTTTGGAAATTGCATAATACAATAATTGAGTACATTATACATCTGTAAACTTATGTTGCTGATTGCACGATACTTTAATTTTTGTTGGAATTATGATACAAATTGTGAGAACTTCCATATCGTTTTTGTAGTGTCTTGCTTGCCAGGAAATGCCCTGGAATGCTTACAGAGCAACCCTTAGCACAGTTTCCATTTCATAAACACTGTGAGCTGCAAGCAAAGCAAAACGCACGCTAGTTTGGCAGCAGGTTCCTGTTAACAAGCAGATGAGGGACGCATCTGTGTAATGTCAAATCTTTTCAATCATTAGTGAATAACAATTTTGCAAATTATTGCATGTCAAAACAATTTGCTTACCGGTTATAAAAATTGCTTAATACATGTGTGTAATACATGTTCTTTTCCTGGTGTGGTCAAGTACAGGCCCTGGTCAACAAAGCCCTTGCCTCGATATGTCTGCCCATGGTCTGCCCATTTGGGAGTCAAGTTTGGTGGAAATATATGTTGAGCATGTAAACCATGTAAGAGCTCAACATAGTGACAAACAGAAACTGACTCCCAAACCAATGTGTGATAAAATCAAATAAGGCATTTTAACAAATCCCCACATCAAATCTACATGTAATTTGAACATGTTTCAGAAAGAAAAACATGGTATTCAAGCTTGTTTGGGGTGATATTACAAATTCTGCTTATGTACTTTGGAAGATTTGTTTGTTACTTTCATTCCTGATTTGATGTACATTATGTGTATTCATTTTTCGCTACTCAGCACGATCAGATAAGCCAAATAATAATATTACAAACAATGGAAAAGCCCGTTTGTGTCACTGGTTTTGCATTACGTATTAAACTGTGGTTCACAAATGCCCTCACAAGGCCAAAAATACCGTGAATAGCATACTCCACATTCTTAATAAAAATTATATGTACCGAGTTACTAATGATGCATTGGTCCGGTTATAAAATAGGATGATTTTCAGTTTGTTTTAACAATTGCCAACAAACAAACCAACTTTTGAATTACACCTGCAAACAATTAAGGCAGGGTCATCGTTTAATTTTTGTTTTCATAAGGCTGATTTATAAGCATACAAAGATACAATAAAAGTCGCCTGTAAAAGTTTCAGTCAAATACAGTGTCTATGTATTGAACAGCAAAAACTGTTACAGTATTTTCATAAAGAATGTTGTAACCATCAACAATATCATGGTGATAGTGGTTAGCAACCGCATATCTGTCCATATTGAGGGCAGCATTCAACTGCACACCACAGACACTTCCAAAAGTGGTCTGTAGGCAATCTTGGAGATTCAAATTTTTTGGCGTTCTTTTGTTGATTTCTAATCAACAGCGGCATTTCAGATGAAACAATTTCTCAGGATGCTTACACACATGTACATGTACATGTAGTACCATTACCATGTTTATAACAAGGAAGCTTTCGGATACAAATTACACAAATTCTTTTTCACGGTCATTACCAAACTATGACCCAACCTTCACTATGAAGAATTTTCTTACCTGCTACATGTACTATAAAGGACTGTGCACAAATTGATTTTAGACTATCTTTATTTCCATACTCAATCATTTACAAATCTTGAACAGAAATGTTATCTTTTATATTTTTGTAAAGGTCTGAGATTTTTACATTGAAATAAATGTAAGTTGCAAGGAATAATGTGGCTCTTTTGTCTTTCTTTAACTTTGCATAAACAGCTGAGGGAAAAAGGAAATATTGTGATAATTTAAATTTAGTTTTCTAAACAGACCTGTACTTAAAAAGATAATAACTTAAAAGTGGGGAAGTCTCATCATGGAAGACCATAACCTGGGAACCAATGGAAAAACAAATTAATCGTCAACTCAGGGCTCTAACATGTCTAAGGTAAACAATTGCAATTTCATATCCATAACGATCAAAATGGCATTAAAGAAAAAATTCATATAATTTAAAAATTTTAATCAGAATCCACAAATGGACGTTTTTCCTAAAAACTGAAAATTTCTTTTTGCCAAACAATTACTTGATCAAGAAAAGGAACTCCAAATATTGCGAGCTTCTTGTATATAAAAAAGTAGCTAAACACATTTTATGAAATCCATACAAACTGCACCAACGACCTTACAGTCCCATGCTGACGAAATAGAACAGCCACCAATCCATTTTGATTGGTTGACATTGCATACAAATCTCAGGGTTTCAAAACAGTGTTCTTATCCTGAACTGATGTTTGGAGACAAAACAACATGCAAAACAGAATCTAAAAAATATTCATTTTCAAATGTATTATACAGGATTGGTAGAGCTGACAAACAGTTGTAGACAGTGTTCATGGTTTGTGTGATCAACAATAACATATTAAATAACAAACCTGTGAAAATTTGGGCTTAATCCATTGTGTGAGTCAGGAGAAAAACAGTGAAAAACCATGCACAATGTTCAGCATGTATCGTATGTATACACACTGTCCTTAATGTTTTACTAACAACCAAAATCAGTTGTCGCATTTATTTTTTAAAAGTTTTCAGAGACAGTTTTCTCAAATATGACTTCATTTCAGAGAGAAATATTTCACAGAAAAAAATTGTTCTAGTATTAACTTCATTATCGGTAAACTTTTAGACTAAAATTAAATATTGATGTCTGCATTTTATCCTAACCAATCCTGTACAATCTCATCCTTGATATAACAACTTAAAAAACAAGTTAATGTTGCAGCCACCATTTTGAATGGCTGTGGCTCGTGTCTTAACAGCCACTTGGTTGACATGATGTATAAAAACTCATTGTTTCAAAACAGACTCCTAATCTTGAACTGATACATGTATTTGAAGAGGCGTGTTCAACACCATGAGTCTCCAACAACAACATGCGAAACAGTTTTAAAAAATATTCATGCAGATAAAAATATATTCAATAAAATGCAAATACAAAAATGGGACAATGGCTTTGATTAATCCATGATATTTGACTGTCCTTGTTTTTCTGACTACAACTCTATTGTTTCCCTTTCATTGGATAACTACTGTGGTGGTGTGGACCCCTGCTCCTTTTCATCAGAATCTACAGTTGTGTGTCTATGGTGTACTGACCATAAAGCTGGCATAAACTGCGGCTTCATGGTCTCCAGGAACTGCTGTCTCCATCTTTTCTCAAATTTCTCAATCCCATGTTGTTCTTTCATCAGCAAGGTCACAACCTTGCTCCCATGCGAACCTTGAAACTCCTCATTCTCACATTTAACATTAATGGTGAGTGTTTCATCAATGATTTCACCACTCACTTCTTCAACATTCCAAAATTCAGACAATACTTTCTCCAACTCATTGACCCGCTGCTCAGGGAGCTTTCCAACCTTCATGTGACGCTTGAGTGCCTTTGCAGCGGAGCGAACTTTGAGTCTCATTGGGTCCTCACTAAAAGGAGCATTAGTTGAGTTTGTGATCGGTGCATCATATTCCACAGTGAGTTGATTACGTATGATACGATCATAGCTTGAGCTCAGCTGATGACATGACAGGCAGAGTAAAACGACATCATGTGATGTGTGTTTCTTGTTCACCTCAGGAAAGTGTCTGAAATATAAATATTTTATGAGTAAACTGTAAACATTTCGTTTGACCGCCAAGCTTGACCAGTGACAAGAGGCAAATTTTGAGTAATCGCAAAATATGAATGCAGATGTAGACCAATCTGATCAGAAGAGAGTTCAAAACTGTAAATCTTCAACAGTACAGTAGTTACTGCAAGTAATACTAAAAAGTCTTCTTTTTGAACAAAAACAAAAACAAACATAACATTTTTCTAAATTTACAATTTGACAAGTGACCCACCCCTTTCAAAAATAAATAATGATGTTTTGAAAACTATTTTTAAAGCCAACCATATCATGACCAGCCAATTGGGTGTTTAGTCCCTTTTCTGCTTAAAAGCAGCTCTACGGGGTTGGACCCTGAGCTTTAGAATGTGAGGGTGGTGGGTTCCAACCCAACCCTGCTATTATGCCTGGGGGTGTTGGGTTCCAACCCAACCCTGCTATTATGCCTGGGGGTGTTGGGTTCCAATCCAACCCTGCTATTATGCCTGGGGGTGTTGGGTTCCAATCCAGCCCTGCTATTATGCCTGGGGGTGTTGGGTTCCAATCCAGCCCTGCTATTATGCCTGGGGGTGTTGGGTTCCAACCCAACCCTGCTATTATGCCTGGGGGTGTTGGGTTCCAATCCAGCCCTGCTATTATGCCTGGGGGTGTTGGGTTCCAATCCAGCCCTGCTATTATGCCTGGGGGTGTTGGGTTCCAACCCAACCCTGCTATTATGCCTGGGGGTGTTGGGTTCCAATCCAGCCCTGCTATTATGCCTGGGGGTGTTGGGTTCCAACCCAACCCTGCTATTATGCCTGGGGGTGTTGGGTTCCAACCCAACCCTGCTATTATGCCTGGGGGTGTTGGGTTCCAATCCAGCCCTGCTATTATGCCTGGGTGTGTTGGGTTCCAACCCAGCCCTGCTATTATGCCTGGGGTGTTGGGTTCCAACCCAACCCTGCTAATGAGCGTGGGTCTTTTGAGCAGGACACAGGAGAGTAAACAGTGCTTTACACATTGGTGTAAGGTAAAATCCAAGTCACATACCTTCGATATTCATGAGGGACGATATTCTTCCTGATGTAGGAGTCTTCACTGCCGCACACTACACACATATTAGCCTTATCCTGTAAATAATAAGCTCGATCTAATCCAGGCATTCCTGAAGGCTCAAACTTTAATCTCACTGTGAACGGTTCTTGACATTCAAACTCTCCAATACCCTTCTTAATGTACCATTCAGCTTTCTGTCGATGACATGTGCAGAGTAGTTCACCATTAGGTGCAATTAATCGACAATTGTGATACATCTGAGTTTGGCGAGGTTTATAAGCATTGCTTGTTTTGGTTGTTGACTTGATCTGTTCAGTCAATACAACATTAGTATTGGTTTTCCTTTCTGTTGCTTTAGTTTTATATTTGACATCTAGAAGTCCCTGGCACATTGAGCCAACTTGACTCCAGAGATTCTCATCTGCTCTGTCAGGGAGATTGCCAAACTTTGCTTGTAATATTGAAAGGAAGATGTCTATAGCTACCAAGACATCTTGGGCTCCATATCGGATCTGATGTGAAGACATCACCTCAGCCTCCCAGTCACCGCAGCGAACATTCTCTGACTTATCCAATGTCTTCTGCAGAAAAATGTCTGCAAGATTCTTGAGGCTTCCAGTGAACTTTGATCTCAGGTCACGGGGCATGTGCCGAGAGGCAAGATGTCGGAGGTCAAGACAGCCTTTTGTTGGGAGGTGATGGTCAGTAAGTAGGTGGTTTGCATCATCAAGAACAGCCACGCCCACTTTCAAAATACTGTAATTAATATAAAATTATCTACATTAAAAACAAAAATTCTTCTTTCCTTTGGAGGGAGTGGTTTTACATATATTTATTTTAAAAATTGCTGTTTCTTAAACCATGAAATTGATAAAAATAGTAAACAAGATTTAAAATGTGCACACATGTAATGATACACACACATGTACATTATTTTCAAATGGGGGCAAAAACCTTTTCAATCACTTCCCAATTTGAAAATAGTGTCCAGTATTACATCTCTATCCCATCTGTGCAAGGTACTTCTTTTCTTTTTTTTAACTTTTTGGAACGACCCGAAATCATTTATTTGTTAGGGGGAATATCATTGGCACAATGAAAACCCTATCAACAACAAATGTTCCCATAAATTGCAGCAGGATTTTTTGTCCTCTTTTGAGAAACTATGGAATGTCTTCACCGTGAATAGGCCAAACCTTGGGTGTAAGCCATGGCCGATAAACACTGTGTGTTGCATCACAGTTTTGCGCATTATAGTGAATTGGTTAAATGTTTTGATTATGTGACCAAGCATACCACATCTTTGAGAAACAAACCTTTTATTTGCAAGAAGATCTCTTAAACTCTGTGGTAGACTCATGTTGTCTAATTTACAGAGACGTATCAGGACAGAGTACCCACTGATTGTAGCTAACTGCAACAGAGCAATTGGGCGGCGCTTACCAGATCTCTCCCTGCACCATTCACAATCTAAACTAATCACCTACACAGAGAAGAAAGTATACATTTATCATTTGTCAGCATTTTCGTTCTTGTGGAGTTTCATTCAGGAAGACTTACTTTGGATTACAGTCTCCTCCCCCCAAACAGAGCTGCCAACATTTGCACCTTGGAATCAGGAAGATTTTTGACAAAAATCAGGAAGATATTTAGAATTACATTCAACATTATGGGGAAAAAAGTTCCACAATTCAAATCTGTTAATCAGAATGGGGAGAGATTGATTATTTTCAGGGAACTTTCTGCAGAATCAGGGAGAGTTGACAGCTCTGTATGAACTTCGGACCAAATCTTGCTATTGCATAACTGGTTATCACAATAAGTGATTACATAGTGATGGTTACAGCAAGAGCATTTATTTCAAAGTATGCAGCGACCTCTACTCCTTCAGATGACATTAATTCAGCCTTGATGGACTCATACCTTAAAACTTGATGTGTCTTCAATGATTCTCGTCATGGCTGTTTCTAAGACATCAATGGTTTCCACGACAACTGCATCTTTTTCATAATTAATTCTTGAACGTCTTTGTGGTTTGACCCAATGATAGATGAGGAAGCTGACTAAGGCTGCCCCGACAAGAGAAGCTGCAGCCAGAGGGAGGTGTAAATGTCTCCCTGACATCACAATGGATCTCTTTGGGTCAAAGGTTGCCTGGCAAAAAAACAACAACGTATAATTAAAGAGGCCGTGTCGTCATGATACATGTATGATTGAAACCTCAAGCTCAAGTTGATAAATATCACCAAACCGGCACCACAACTCACATTATTACTAGAATAAGATACAATCTAAAGGGAGGCCAATCCTAAAGCGACTACCGTACAGCTAAGGCTCTGACTATTGTTCAGTACGGGTGTTGCTAAAGACTAGATGCGATGATCGTAACCCACCATCCTCGAGACCGTCGGGAGGATGGAGAGTTACGATCATCGCAACTAGCTAAGGACGTCCTATGTACAGTGTACTTCAACGTATAACACAGTGATACAGTCAGTCATCATTCTTAGCTGTAGCTGTAGCTGCTAACTCAGATACAGCCTGGAGTATTTGTGTGTAGAGAGTAAAATATAAATACACAGGGATGTGATAGGCTCTGAGCGCAAAGAGCGAAAGCATGCGAGCTCAAAAACTTGCGAGCATGAAGCCCAATATTAACATTTATCTTTGGTTTTAAAAGCCCTACTCTGCAATCTGGGCGTTATTATATGGTTTTATCTTCATTTTTTTTATGAATTTGATCTTTAAAAAAAAAAATAATAATAATATATATATATTTGGTTTTTTTTTGGGGGGGGGGAAAAAACAGAATTTCTTTTTTATATAAGGGCAAAAAAACCCGGAATTCCGGTTAAAAACGGAGAAATCACATCCCTGAATACAGTAGTATCAAAGACATGTAATTGAAGAGATTCACAAACTTACTTGGTGTTACCGTAAACCTTCAATCATAGATTGTCATTTTGAAGTCCAACTTAAATGATAAATATTACAAAAACAAAGGCTTTTATAATTCAAAATTGATGTCTTTTGACTTTTGGCAGTTCTTTACTGTTTAATTATCATTATAATCACAATTTTAAAATGTTTAATCAAGCTGAAAATGATTACTGTTTTTAATAAATATACACATACATTATTTTACAGACACACTGACCATGGACTGATGGAGGAAGGAACTTCCTTCCTCCTCCTCCATGCCACATGCATGATGCACTGACCTCCCCTAGTGACACTGGCATGACTGGTGACACAGGCATAGGACACTTTAATTAAATCCAAACTCGTTATTTTAACAATTTTTGTTTGGCTGCAAATGAATGACAAATGAACAATGGTGCATGTTCTGAATCTTTACCTGTGTTTGTGTGAAAAAGGAGCTTCGACTGGAGTTGGGGTAAGCTTATTCCTCCATGGGTAAGTTTTTTAGTGTTGATAATGTTCCTGTGTACATGTACAGTGTGTAGACCACTGATCTCTACACTAAGTGTAGAGATCAGTGGTGTAGACCGAGTGTTCGTCCCCCTTTAATGCACATGTTAACATGTTGTTATAATGTTGACGTGTATTTTTAGGTTATGGGGGCGAGCAAGATCAAATATTTTAGAGGATGATATACACGAGGTTGATGCTAATTCAACAGTCGGGTTCCCTGATGCAATATACCCGCCTCAGCAGTTACAGAGAGTCTGGGAGCAATGTTTAATAGTGAGCGAGCATTTTTCTACGACGTTTTGACACAAAAAGAAGTTTTCCCCACAAAAAAAGTTGTAAGTTGTAAGGGTTTTTTCTGATCCCTCACAAGATTATTTAACTAAATTATGCTTCTATTTTATTAACGTTTAAGTGTTAACATATTTGTACTTATTTTTCAGTGACCGTGTAAAAATGGTAGGTTATTGTGGTTATATTCATGTGCATAGATTAGAAAAGTGTGGATGAGTTGCCAAAGTCGTTTATTTCCGACAGAAGGTTTCTCTTTTGTTTGTGTTCAGTTTTACCGAGTTGGAATAATCCAGACTCTTGAATCCAACAATCCATCGATGATATTTATTTTTTACGCATTATAACAAAACACACAAGATTCTTTTCTCTTTTTTTTTTGGTTGAAAATTAATTTTTCTTTTTCTTTCTATTTTTTATAAATAAAGTAATTGTTGTTTCATAATCATAGAAATTAATTAATCATTGTGTGTTTTAACGTTACCTGTTTTGAGTTTTGCTTTTTAAATTTTGTTTTGAGGGGGGAGTGAGTTGGTCGCAAAGGACCATATCATAATCAGCACAACATTGATCAGTGCCCAATTACATGGCTGTGCTTTACTGTAGTGTAAACAAAGAATCGGTGCTTACGGAAGCAGGGAAATCCTCGCTTGTGTCAAGCCTATTTCACGGGTTAGCAGGGAATTTTGTTTTGCTTGTGCACGCTTGCGTACTCCACGTTACTAATACTACTACTAGGCATTCTTCACTTACATGCCTAGCACAAAAATTCAGTGTTGCTTAGTAAAGAGGAGTATGGTAATCGTAAGCGCAAAATTCAGTTGAGTGTTTCTGGTTCATTGCAAGCACCCTTGCTTACAGAATACAGGTTTCCTCAGGCTTGCAAACTAGACAGTGATTAAGTTCATTTACGAGGCATCCTTGGTTTCATAACCCGAAATATTTAATAATCTTTTGACTTGACCACATTGTTTTGTTTACTCAGGTTCTAGAATGGATCGTCTGTTGAGATTAGGTAATGGAATGCCAGGATTAGGTCAGGCAGGTGGAGCTAGTGATGCACCAGTAGTAGACACAGCTGAGCAAGTCTACATCTCATCATTGGCATTACTGAAGGTAACACTAACAGGGCCCAATTTCATAGCGCTGCTTAGCGGTAAGCAAATGTTCGTGCTAACCATAGCAGAAAAATTTGCTTAAGCGTAAGCGTATTTCACAGGAATAGCAAGAATATTTGGCAGCCATCTTGCACGTTCATCCTGGATTTGAATTGTTACGTCATTCATTTTCATACAGTAAGCACCAGAAGGTTAGCATGCCTTTTCGTGTGCTTTTGGTTAGTAGCGATATGAAATGGAAATCTCACAGTAAGCACAAAATTGGCCGTTAAGCAGCTCTATGAAATTGAGCCCATGTGTAAACAACAAAACAGCAGCTTATTGGGGAGTTTGTGGATGCCATGGATCGTGTACACAATAAACTAATCCCTTCTGCTCACATCAGAGAACACAACAAAAACTTGTTTCACCCAGAATGTTGTACACCCGAGGAGGCAAATGGCACCAGAGGCAAAGCCGAGGGGGCATTTGGCCCCTCAGGTGTTCAAAACCCATGGACCTCATCACAGCATGCAACAATTGTTCTGTTATACCATGTAATAGATTCCTCTACTTCAGAGGCAATCTGTTTCATCTTCAAACATTTTTACACCTAGGACAAAATTGGCACAGTTTAAAAAGCAGATGAGCAGTAGCAAACGAATTGTAAACAACAAAGGGCGGTCGTTGACAGAAATATTGCTTCACTGCTCCCTATGGCACATCGCACAGGAACATAAATCAATTTACCTAGTACCAGCGTAACTACAACCTTGAACTGGGGGCTATTTGTAATATTGTTCAAGGTGCTGGACATGACCAACAGTTGCAACAATCAAGGAAATAAACCCTGTGGAGTACATCACTCATGTTCCGCTGAGCCATGTGATTGGTTATCGACCAATACAAATTCTTAATCTATTACCGTGGTATAACAATGCAGTTTCACTGTGTTTATATTAAGCCAGTACCTGTGAAATGCAGTAAGTTGGGGTCCAAGTAGATTACCAGTTTTTAACAGAGCTGATTTTTCTTACAGATGCTGAAACATGGTCGAGCTGGTGTTCCAATGGAAGTAATGGGTTTAATGTTAGGAGAGTTTGTAGATGACTACACTGTCAGAGTTATTGATGTATTTGCAATGCCACAATCAGGAACGGTAAGATTAATACAACAACATAACTAGAAACAGCTTCCTCACTGGAAAATCATCCAGAATTTGAGGCTTTGTACAGAAATAGATATCCAGTCATTCTTTTTGCTACACAATGAAAACAATAATGTGTTACAAACAAGATTGAGGTATTATATTGCTGGCGTGGCAAAACAAATTATACATACAAGGGTTTGCCCTAAACTGTTTCAGTGACTAGCCAGCAGGACTAGTTAGCTTGACACTTCACCAGTCCATATTTCAAATGAAATAGGGATGCTCTCCAACACTGAACTAGCCAGGCGGACCACTTGGAGAGAATTTTGAGTGGTCCTCAGGTGATTCAACTAGCATTTGGCCAGCGAACCACTGTAAAGGGAGAGAACACTGCACACTAACACTGTTGAAGCAATGACACTAAAAATCTTTTTCACCTTCCTGAAAATAGTTTGACAAACGCAATTTTCCAGGAACAAACGAATGTACATGTAAGAACTGCAGCTTGGACTTTGTGTTTACAAGTGTATAATGATCTTGGCCTTCAGCGTATTAAGAATGACTTTGCCATTCTTATTTCAGGGGGTGAGCGTAGAGGCTGTTGATCCAGTATTCCAGGCCAAAATGTTGGATATGTTGAGGCAAACAGGGAGGTACGTACACTATAACTCTACACAAACTTAGATCGCTGATTTACTGATTTGTATTGGATTCCTTTACATCTGTTTTATGGTTTTACAAGTATACATATTAAGTTCAATAGATGTTCAATTTTTATCGGGATTAAGACTATTATTTGGTTATGGCAAAGGTCCTTGGTTTGAATCCCACTCGAGTAATACGCCTGTGGATTTTTTCACAGGACTCAAAAAAAGTATGCAGAGCTTTACACATATCGGTGTATGGTTAAAACCAAATATTTCAATTAATTTGTACCGTGTTTGCAAAATCTGTCGAGTCGGATTCCATCATGCTAGAATATTAAAGTAATTGCGAGACTTGTTTTTACTTCACAGACCAGAGATGGTTGTTGGATGGTACCATTCTCACCCTGGTTTTGGCTGCTGGTTGTCGGGTGTTGACATCAACACCCAACAGAGCTTTGAGGCACTCTCAGACCGAGCTGTTGCTGTGGTCGTTGACCCCATCCAGAGTGTCAAAGGCAAAGTTGTTATTGATGCCTTCCGTCTGATTAACCCGAATATGATGGTGCTTGGTCAGGAGCCAAGACAGACAACGTCTAATCTTGGACATCTGCAGAAGCCCTCTATCCAGGCTCTTATACATGGATTAAATCGTCATTATTACTCCATTGCCATCAACTACAGAAAGAATGAACTAGAACAAAAGGTAACGGTTAACTTGTACATTATCATACTGTGTCATAATGCACAGGAACAACTTGCCAATGTACCAACATGATGATAACTGGTTGCATAACAAAAGTCCAGACCTTTCAAAGAAATGTTAACAAGTCCTGACTGTGAAAATACTCATTTGAGACTACTTTCCATGCCATTTGAACAAGTATGCAAAGGTCTGTTTGCATCCATTCACCTCAATAGATCATATCCCAGGCTGGCATACTACAACTAATACTCAAAACCGAAATTGAATGGACAGACAGTAGGAGGGTTGACTGTGCTGTTGATTTCATCACCAAATAATTGGTTCACCAGAAGTGTCTTCTTAGACTATCCTTGTTGTAGCACAACTTTCCTTTCAGGGTTATTGATAACTTACTGTTGTTGGTTTTTCTTTCCTGGCTTTAGATGTTATTGAATCTACACAAGAAGAGTTGGATGGATGGCCTTATGCTAAGAGACTACAATGAGCATTGTAAGCTGAATGAGACAACAGTCAAAGAGATGCTAGATCTTGCTAAGTCTTACAATAAGGTAGGTCACCAACTAAGGACACCCCCCTCTCAGGACTGGTAGAGCTGACCAAATTGTCACCAAATATTTTTGTGTACAGGATGCTCTTAGGAACTATACTAGGAAGCAAACCGCTTTGTTCTAGCCTTATACACGTGTGTAGTGCATGCACTATAACAACATTTTTTGTTAATATGACTTAATTTCAGAGGGAAATAATACACTGAAAAATGGTTCTAGTATGTACCTCATAATCAGTATTGGAGTAAGCTTTAAGACTAATGTTTTTATCCTTATCAATCCTGCATAATACATTTAAACAAGTCTTAGAAAAGGCTGGCAAAACAAACTATTTTGCCAAGCAGTTATGCTGAATTCATGTTGTCCTGATGGTCCCAATGCAATAAAACACAAACAAACACAAGTGTAATATTGTTATTTTGATGGTTTCGAATGATACAAAACTTGCCTTAGATAAAGACCGTCTGTTTAAGTTGAAAAGTGAGATAAATACCATGTTTGCATTCATACTAGAGGTTACGCGGATCCAAAGCAGTTCGCTATGAGCTATTTCTTTTTTTCATCATACAAACTTCAAATTTGCAAAGATTCATTTTGGATTTTGTTGTTACTTTTCTTGTCAAGGCTGTGGAAGAGGAAGACACCATGACTAAAGAGCAGTTAGTCGTGAAAAACGTCGGCAAACTAGACCCCAAGAGACATTTAGAGGAACATGTGGAGGTGTTGATGACGGCTAACATCGTACAGTGTGTCGGTGCTATGATGGATACAGTGGTGTTTAAATAAGTCATCCTTGATGCAGTCACTCTTAATACTGTAAATAAACATTGCATTTGTGCATCAGTAGGAAATGTGCTTGAGGAAGAAATATGAAAGCTGTACACGAAGAGACCCAGGACTGGGTACAGAAAGTCTGTCTCCAGACAAAGCAGGCAGCTGTGTTTAGTCTAACATTTATTCCATGGCTATGTCAAGTAGAAAACAAATCTATGAAAAGTCTTTGTAACTTTCTACTCTCTGGGATAAATCCAGAAATCTTCAAACAGTTTATCAAGCAGTCCTTATTCACTTCTGATCATCCAAGAGGACATGTGTGTTGAGACAGATGTGTTTTACATTGGAAAAACATCAAACTCACCAATGGGGTAATAGTGAAACTTCAACTAGTGTCAAGTCTTTACTTAAACACAGGTTAATTTTGAACCTTATTCTGTCGGTAGCTCTTAGTGGGTGCTGGTGTTTCTTAACCCAAAAGTCAATTAAATTGCTTTTTATTGGAGATTAAAACAACTCCCGTAAGATGAGAGGACATAATTTTGTTAAATGCGAGTCATAAGTTCATAACACTGTGCTTTCTGCTTTGTCACTAAATTATTTTGCAAAGTTACTTGGAAATGTCCATTTGACCTTGTTTTGGAGGTGTTTTGGTTAATAAAAAAAAACTCCTTTAAAACGTATTGCATCAAGTAACCCTTGCACTGAAAATGGATTTTGTGGAGTTGTGGAAGAAAATATTGTATTTACAGGAAAAACAAACTGACAAGCTGAAAAGTTGCATCCATTCTTGAGGACACGTTTGCTATTTAAAATCTCAAACAACAAAATTCATCAGTACACAATTTTGCTTATGATGGAAAAGAAAAGAAATGCGAAGAGATTCCCAAAAGTAGTTTCTCTGCCTCAGCTCAAGAAGAAGTTTTGTTCAAAATGTTAATTGACTGGATGTAGTAATGACTGTTTTACAATTAATCCTGTAAATTAAATCATTTGTGAACTTGTAATAATTTGTTTCTGATCAGCCTTTTTAATTCCTCTATTTTAAGTTTTCCTTTAAAAACAATATTATTTATACACAAGTAAGCTAAGATCAAGAGACACTTGAAGTTTAGTCTTGAAGACTATCACTTTGCTAAAAACTCAAGAATCTTAAGAAACGTTAATATTTTGTGGCTCTTATTTTGTATCCCAGGTTACCAGGCAAAATGTTGTGTATATTAAGGCCTATACAGTTGTTATAAGTGGTATGTACACATGTACAATGTACATGTACCACACAGAACAGACTGGTCCTCTGCATTTTTTATTTTTCATACAACACTTGCATATTAAAAGTAATTTGAGTTTGAAAGCTCCAATAAATTGTGCCCCGTTTTGTCACATTCACTGAATGAAGGTTATATCAAGAAAAATAATATACACAAATAATTTTCAAAAGAAATACAATTCAAAATAAAAATGTGCTTCTTAAAAGAAAACAATATATGCTCCCGTAAATTTGCCATACTCCAATCTGCCAATAGCCTTTAAAGACAAAACAAATCTCTGTGTTCAAACTTAATGAAACAAAGCAATCCGAAAAACATCTGGATATGAGCAACACTGATTGTTTGTTTATTTATTGTTTTCAATATCCCCAACACAATAATGGCCCACCTTGATGGTTATTGCAGATCATCAGAAATAATCCAATCCCTGTCTGAGCTGCCGTATCAATCTCAGTCATAAAATGGTCCTCTGCTAACCCAAGCCACACTTCCATTGACTATGATTATAGAGAGAGAAAGAGAAAACAAAACAAATTGTGTTAGTTCTTGGGAGGAAACAATGCTGGACAAGTTGGTTAAACTCTTGTTTAAAACTTTAAAGGAGCAAAAATGGGAACACATCAGTACATGTATGTTGGTTGGAGACTGTAAATACAGTCAACAAAGTAATAAAGAGCGTGTTAAAGAGGTTCTGCTTACAAAGAGTACATTCTGAAGTCCTGAATCTCATTTCTGCTTTGTGTTTCTTTGTTTTGCTGTCCTCTTATAACAGCATTCCTGTAGTGTTATAAAGAGGTAATTTGACCAGCAATCGTGTTATTTAAACAAGAGTTGAATGTACAATGTTTATATCTTCACTGCTCACATCAGAATTCTTGTAATGATGCAATCCCTACTTGATTGCATTAAAAATTAAACAAAACTGAAATCAATTAACATTTACCATTAAATTCAAGAGGCATTAATCAATCACATTAAACTAAATAGACAAATCAACTTAATTGCTGCCAATGTATATTGGGTTTGCAGTAGAACCATGTGTATACACATGTACATGTATCTACATTGCTGTGTAGATTTGTTCTTTGGGAACTAGGTCTTGCTTTAATCTACTGCCACGGAGTAGATTTCAGAAATTTGGGAAACTACTTATTAACTTCTACCTAGGTGGAAAGAGGAAATCTGCAGGAACTACTCGCCGCCCAGGTAGTAGTGAATAAGCAGGACAGTTCTTTTCAGAACTAAGTAGTCTCAATTTCTGAAGCAAGACCTAGTTCCCAAAGAACAAATCTACACAACAAAGTAGATACACACATGGTGTTACCACAAACTGAATATACATTGACCTCACCATGCAATGCCTTAGGATGAATGTACTGTCAAGTTGGGACGGAACAAGTATCCATAACCACCTGCCTGTATGTAATTATACAAGGGTCAAACTGTACCAAGTTTATAAAAAAGAATTTAGCTTAAGTGTAGTGGCTAAGGAAAACAATGGATTCCTGTACACTTGTTTAGGTGAACTCCTTTTATGGGGTCTCTGGGAGCAGTGGCATAACCAGAGGGCAACCCAGCCCCCCCCCCTTCCCCCAGTCTACTATTTAAACAGCAACTAACTCTTGTTAATGAGTATCAAGTAATAAACCACAAGGGAAACTGACTGGCATGACTGGGTAACTTTTTTAATAATTTTGGTTTTGAACAAAGAAAAATTGACTGAAGCGGGACTTGAACCAACGACCTTCGGATTAACGTACCGGAGCGCTATCCAGCCCTATGCCTATGTTGGGGGTCTCCCTAGTCAATATCTTGTTAATAAGTTGAATGTTTGTTTATTAACACAATGCGGACGGCATTGATAATGCTTGTACCTTTTGTTCATGCCAGCATTATCTTGCCAGCAACTTTCACTTTTTCAGTTCCCTCTGAAGAAATTAGAAAAACGTTATGGAAATTAAGTTTTAAACCTAATTAAGCTACAAAACGCGAGGTTTTTATACCAAGCGCGCAAGACTGCTGAGCAGTGATTCTTTGAAAGTAAAGAAAATGGAAGTAAATTATCAAAAGTAAAGATAATTATTAATATTACTATCATAATTATTATTTATAAAAGTTAGTAGAGTAGAGTGTCCTTTTCCTAACTCACCCTATCAAACCGTTAATTGACGCAAGCAGTTTTAGAAATCCTCCATCATCTGATCATCATGATCATCATGATGATCCAAATCCATGCTCCATCTCATCAGACTCAGACAGAGAGTCCAAAAGTAACGACACTTAATTCAGACAAATATTTCATCTCTATTGCACAACATTTTCAAAGTGTATTCTATTGATAAAACTTAAGAAAAATAACTATAAAACATTCATCTTTATGCCATGGTAGCAGTTTAAACACCGGGCCGACGGTCTGCCCATATGTTTTCAAAACATTGAGCCACGGGCGCCGACATGTTTATGTAGTGTCACGCCCACATTTTGACCAATCAGCAAGTGGCATGACCAGGGCATGACGTAGGGTTGAGGGCGGAGCTAGCTGGAGCTATCCCGGGATTTTTGAAGACACCATTTTTTAATTGGCATGCACTGTCACTTTTGTCAGTGGTCGATTCTGTCACTGTCTCCGTCAGTGTCAGTGTCAGCTACATTCACTACCAATTAATTACCATTCCAACCAACGCTGTACGTTGTCTTTTACCTCGCAGACCTTCTGACAACTCTGACAAATTCGTGACTGTGAGTATTTAATTAAACCGTCCACCGTCGGCAGCCGCACCCTTGTTTAGATGCTGAATAGGCTTTGACAAGTACTAACTAGCTGGATAGATGTAGATGTAGATGTTAACTCTCGCCTCATCATGAGTTTTATTTACTTTTAAATAGTTACGGTCAGACGGTGGTCCGCAGAGACTGAAGCCTTGAACATGTTGAAGGGTGGGCTACAGTACTATTTACTACTATACTATGAAATATGAGTATGCGGCCTCACTCACTCAGTCACTGCTGCTGAGTGAGCGAGTGCTGTGGGTGGGTTGCTAATGCTGTTAATTAATTAATGTTGTGTTGTATTGTCAAAATGACCATGTCCATGGGGTTTGTTGGTCTGCTAAATGTTCCTTCCTCTATGGTCTATCAATAAGAATGCCAATCCACTTCGTATCCAAATAACAAAAATAACCACTTTTACGTTACACCACCAAGTTTTCTATCTAATCAAAATATGTTTATTTTTGAACCAGCCCGCTGTGACCTGTCTCCAGTTGGGGGGGGGGGGGGGCAGGCAGCAGTGGAATAGCAAAGGCTTTGGTTTAAATTCAGAATAAAGACAAGAGTAGAGTAAGATTCTTTAGTACAACCACCACCTTCGTTTTGCTTCTAAAGTGTACCACAGTTTCTTTATTTCTACCTCCATGGTTTTTATATACTTACAACATGTCAAAAATTTCAGGTAATTACACTAGTCAAGTACCAGTATCACCTGTACACTAGGGTAACTACAAAAACTGTAAAGATCAACATTGATGTGTGAATTTTCAATGCCATTTTTTTGTTCAGGAATCTTGAATGATGGAGAACAGGTACACTTCAGCGACTCGCATCATCCGACAGGAAGGAAAAACAGAAATATTTTTTGAAAAAGCTCATTCATTTTCTTCAGTGAGTACTCAAAGGTCAAAGTTTGAAGTTTGAACAAACCATGATTAAGGATCTAAAAGCTAAAATAAAAGGTTGTCTGTCTTTTAGTGTTTCATTTAAGGTCAGTTCCATGGTACAAGACCAGAAATCTGGATTTTCGATTTTCGATTGAACGAAGAACAATTGACTAGAGCGGACTTGAACCAAAATTATTTTCATGAGTTATTTAAATTTCTGTTGATTATAGCAAAAATCAGCATCATCAAAATCACCCAGAGAGCAAAAATGTTTGTTAATGGGATAAGAGTAAACGTTATGAGAAAAGTATCCAGCCCAAATGCTAGAAGGATTCATTAATATAACATTGTCTTTATAGATTGTTCAGAATCATGTTGGCGCTTTCCTCAACACCTGTGGTGGAACGATCCATTTTGGGGTTAGACAATCAGGCTGGCTGTTTGGTGTCTCCTGCTCAAGATCCGAAGAAGACAAATATCGACTTGAAGTTGATAATATCATGAAGTTTTTCCAACCCAAGGTCTCACCAAGTTTATACAGGTCAGTTTGGTGCAATTACTTACAAACATTTTTATTTCAATTTGTTTTCAATTAAATTTAAATAATTTGGCATACAGTGTAGATTCAATTTAGACTTGATTTTCAAGTTTAGAACCCTAATCTGGCCAAATATCCCGCACAGCACAGTGACAGCAGAAAACCTACGACTCATGCGGTGGCAAGGTCACACTTGCATCCTTCAAAAGTTCCTTGTCGCTGACCCCACCATACATCTCGCGGAAAGGGACCTTCCCCTCAGTCAATGAATGCCTCATGAACCGTTTCCACACTGATGTGGTACCTTGTGGCAGCAGTCTATACAGGTGGGGCTACTCTGCATCCCCACTTTGTGACTGAGATGAACCCCAGACGATGCACCATATGATAGCCGACTGTTCACACTTTTGCCCTAACCGTGGCATCGCAGTCCTTCATCAGGCTGGAGACCTGGCCGTCATCTGGCTGACACACTTTGATAAGAGATAGAAGCAGCAAATAACTTCATCATCATCACTTGTGTTTCTGCCAATAATTTTCTAACAAATTTGTTTTTACAGTATGAAATTTACTCCGATTGACTCACCAATATACAATGATCTTTGCGTCATATCAATCCATGTATGTCCTGGAACTGATATTATGTACATGGACGGACATAAAAAGGTATTCAACCATTCTACTCTTGAACATTTGGCTCTGTTTTGCTTCTTTTTTTTGGGGGGGGGGGGTTATGGGGTGGGGTTGGTTTTTTTTTTCTGACATTAGCACAGGATTTGAAACCCTCACAATAAACAATGTTACTTCCAATCTGAAAGCTCAACATCCAGTACCAGGAATTTGTAGGCCCTATTAGACACGGACCCACACACAAACAAACAAACAAACAAAAAACACATGTATGGATGACACAAAATCCCTGACAGCAGGGATGAAGATTCCTGAAAATGGCTTTTGAGCCTGGAGTTCCCCTAATTCTAGACCCAGAATCTCCCAGATCTAACACTTCAGGAGGTTTACAGACGCTGTGCATCGCCTAAAATACAAAACTACAGATTTGGACACAATGTGGACTATATCTTTCTCCCTTTGGTGACTGCTGTACTTCTTTCAAGATCATTTGAAGGCTCTAGGAAAAATTGTGACAAAACATAACTTATTTTGTATTGTTTTCACACACAAATTTACCAGCACGAAAGAACTAACAATTGTGACAAAATTACTCACAAGCAATACTTTGCGTCTGCAGAATAAATAATAACAAAAGAGTAACCCAATTGAAACCAGGGTACCTAAATGACACCAACCCACCATGACACTCAGTCAGTACTGCTAAATTGTTTAGTTTTCTCATGTTTACTGTTGGTTACTTTATTAAAGGTGATGATCATGTTATCATCAGGAGTACATGGACCACTTAAACCTCAAGAAATACAACGAATTGCCATCCATAAATATAAACAGGTAAATAACTACTACTCCCAAATCTTATCTTGCATAGTTTCAGTTCTCAAGTTTTTTTGTTCTGCTCAGCTCTAAGTGAATAGAACTTAATTTTATTACAAATAGGCAATGGTGCTTTTATCAACCTATACGACGGTTGCTATTTGAATACTTGTCGTTTTTAATCTTGCTTTCTTTCCTGTAACCTCATCTGTGTTTCTAGGAAATACTAAATGCTGAAAACCTCATGAAAGTGATCACACCATTCCCGAAAGATAAACCTCACTCCAAGAAGCTGAAGAAGAAAAAACATTCCCCTTCCAAAAGTCGCCCATCTAAACCAACCACCCCTCCCAAGAAACGGGCATCATCTGACAACGGAGATGAACCAAGAAGGAAAGTGAAGTCACCTCCCAAAGTCTTTAATTCCATTTCAACACAGACTACTCCCAAACCTCAACCCACTGCAAGCAAAGCACAAGCAACAACTACTTCATCACAGGTCAGTCAAGTGGAGTGAATGAACACTTTTACAAATAAGATTAAAAATGTACTGGCAGAACATATAAGCAGTTCCATACATACACCATTCCTCATATGGGGGCAGAGGGTCCCCCCCTATGTTCCCACACTTTAACACACTATTTTCCTCTTGTTTGGAAGTAACCCCCCCTCCCCATGGTACCACCAATCGTGCCCCATATCAAGCACCATAAGACCATACAACATGCCTCCTGATAAATGGTGTTTAAAGCTTTGCATGGTGTGAAAAATAAGAACTATAAATACTAAATAGTAAACTTGCAGGTACAACCATGTATAAAATCTCTTTTGAGGGAGTTGTTCAGAGCCAGTGTGGTCTCGACGTTTCGAACAGTATACTCTGCTCGTCTTCATTCTCCTGAAGACGAGCAGCGTATACTGTTTGAAATGTTCGAAACGTCGAGACCACACCGGCTCTTTTCAGAGCCAACACTCCCTCAAAAGAGATTTATACATGGTTGTACCCGCAAGTTTACTATTTAGTATTTATAGTTACTTCTTATGCCTCCTGATGATGACTAGCTCTAATTGGTCCAAACATTTAAGAACAAACCAGCAATCTTCTTTCAGAACAAGTCACCTTTAAAAAGAGGCATTGCATAAGGCCATATCCGAATTAATGGCTTTGGCAGTAGCTAATGCTGGAACACTGAAAACTCCAATTCTTCAATCTTGCTGCTGCAGCCAACAGCCATAGCCCTAGCCTGAGCTTGCTTATCAGATTAAACTAATATGACATTGTACCGAATATAGAGTGCTTTACACACATCAGTGTATGGGTAAAACCAAATAATATTCTTCATCCCCAATGCAAATGTAATATCTGTTAAATAGTTGCAGTACCTGCTCCTAAAAAATAGGATTCAATCTGCCTATAATGGTAAGACATCTGCTCTAGAATTACTAAGGTCGTGGGTTTGAACCCCACCTGAGCAATATGCATGTGGATTTTGTTTCAAAGGACTCTGTGCTTTACAAACATCGGTGTATAGGTAAATCCACATAATATTTTAAGGTCTGTTAATATGACAATATTTCTCACCGACAGGTAACCCCTCGGAACGACACTACAAGAAAGATTGCTTCCCCAGACAGTGTGATCTGCATTGATGATACACCATGCAACAGTTCCATCATTACCATCAGAGACTCTTCATCAGAGTCAGATTGTTGTATTCTACTCGATGAAGCCACACCCATCCGCAACCCTACTGATCTGTTTGCATCTCCAGATTGCTCCACACTCAAGAAAGTCACTCGAGCCAGACTGGATCCTCAATCCCCAAGTAACTTTCCAGCAAAGACTAAACCCAAAAAACCAACCCCCAAAAAGAAGGCTAAGAAACACCAACTCAGTAGCACACCACAGTGTGAAGGCACTTGTAGAATTAAGCGAGCCAAGAAGAGTTCCAAATGTAGATATGTTTGATGGCCATATGGCAGGCATCGTTTTTTATAACCTGAGCTTATCTTCAACAGATTGCACATTAATGTATTTTCATTTCATTTGAAACGGCAAGGCAAAATATGATGTCACACAATTCTCCTGGATGCCCATGGTCTGCCATTGTAGGAGTCAAATTGCATGTCAAGATATGGTGTGCGTCTTACTGCCCACCTGCGTTGAATTTGCCCTGCACAGTAACACGCTGGGAATTAGACTTTTAAAATAACCCAACTAAGATTGATTTGATTTAGCATGGATGATGCAAGGTTAAAATTTGGTTAATAGTCACAATTGCTGTTACATGTATACGGGCGTGTATTATCTGTAGCATAAATACATGTAAAGAAATGCATGCACTTTTTGACATCAACTACATGTACACGGCAACTTGAGACACACCAGGCAGTTGAAGGTAAAACTGTATATACTGTAAATATGAGATTAAATTTAATTTGCCAGCATTTTAAACAGGTTGCCCACAACCATTTATTTCAGAAAGTTCTCTTTAAGCCAAATTACTTTACAGCATTTAAATAATATTAAGATAGTTACGAAAAAAGTCATAAATTTACATAAAAACAGGACAGAGTTCAACAAATAATGTGTGGAGATAATTTTATCATCTACTTAAATTAAAGGTATTATTAAAATATAAATGACAAGTTTAATTAAAATATTTTTTCTGTTATCATTCTGTTAGAAAAAATTTCATCTTGAACCAAAAAGTCCTGCTTAAAATTACCTTGAAGTTTCAGAGTTTGACTTTGACCAGTTTCTCGAGTTTGAGTGTCAATGATTTCTCGTTTTAGAAAAAAAAATCATTCCATTTAAGACAAAAATGTTTTGTAAAAAAGACCGTAAGGGTAGTGGTGAATTAGCAGTGAATTAACAAGTGTACACAATGTACCTTTTGTCCTGAGTTCACAGGAATATTAAACGTTCAGTCATGAGATGGAAACATAGCCTAGTCAACCTTGCATTCTTATTTTTACAAATATTAACAAGTTGTTTGTCAATGTACTGTATGGCTTTATGTTTGACTCTAAAGTCACAGGAAAGTTAGAATGATGGCATTGCCACCTCTAAATTTCAAGTAATCCCAGAGCTAGAGAAGTAGATCAAAGAGCCAGACTCCAAGAGTACAATACACATGTATTTTTTACATCTGAAAACATTGTCAGCTGAGTTTCATCACCAGGGGGCAAAAAAAATTAGCTTCAAGTCTGGAAATTATAAAAATTAATGGAAGTACATGTACTAGTAAAACATGTTTAAAATGCATCAATATCATGACATTTAACAATAAATCTTATTCGTATTATATTGAAATACTGTACAATTTAATTTCATTTATAAAAATTTAGTACACACACATGTCTATGACTCCTAAGAAAATATTAATCATTTATATAAATATTAATGGAAGTGCTAAATGTTTAAAAATGTTTAAAATGAATCAATATATCATGATATTTAAGAATAAATATTATTTGTATTATATTAAAATACAATTTGATTTGATTTTTAAAAATTTAGTACATGTCTCTGACCAGTGAAGTACATGTACATGTATGTAGTCGTCCAAAAGGCTGTTATCGGCAACTCAATTAATTCAGGAATTACATATAACATGTACATAAATTTATGCTTCTTAAGCAAACAAATAATGTACAAATAATATGTGCATTTAATGCACAGTAGATAAAATATAAAAATGTATGAACACATTTATGAAGAAAATTAAATACAAATAAAAACAGTGTTTTTTATAATTAAACAATTTAAAGCATAACATTTGTGGGAGTAAAACCATTTTTTAACAGTGGAAAAGGGGAAAGAAAACAGAAAAACATTGTATTGTGAAATTACAAAAGCTACATGTAACCCCAGCACAAACTACAAGGGAGTTATGTGCAGAGTACATGTATAAGGCATTTTATCATTTACTCACTATTAATGACTTACGTTTGTTTTCTTCTGCCTTTTCTCTTTTCAATCTCCTTTCTACTCTGATGGTTCTTAGAAACATCTTTTCAATACAGGGATTCTTTATATTTACCCCATTTAATCTACTCAACTCTATTGGCATCTTATAGGGCTTACCCTGACAAATAACTGGAACCACTGTTTCTCTCTTAATGGGGTTCTCTATTGATTGCGTGAGTGCTGTTTCGTAGCGATAAACAGACCAAATATCATCTTTGAAGTTGGAGGTTAGAAGAAGAACTGTGTACGAACTGTTCTTGTGTACATCTTCAAAAGATTTAAATTTGGTCTGATTTGGAAGGAAGTCATCAGATGTGACAACTTTCCAGTTTGCTTTCCTGGCAATATCAAAGAACTGTCGAGCTACTCTTTTGTCGCGCTTGCTGTACATCAGAAAAACGTCATAATGTTCATTATCTTCTTCTGGAGCTTCTTGGGAAGTTGGAGTGTGAGGCACTTGGCCTTGTTGAGGTGTCTGAGATGTAACAGCGGAGGCGTTGGGTTCAGTGGCAAGAGGTAGAGATTCTTGGCGTGTGGTACTTGCTGTCTTGTCATCATCATCAACGGGAATTGCCTGAACTTTAGCCTCAACCTCAGATTGAGTAAGTTCACTTGCGTTCCCGCTGGCCTCAGCTCCTCCTGCAGTGCTATCTTTATTTGCACACCTATCGATACCACCATGACAACTAGCACCATGCTCCCCTTCACTGATGCCATGTTGAAGTAAGGCAGATGTATTGCTGTCACCTGACTCACAATTCTGCTCCTCTGGTTGTGCTTCAGAAGATTTGTCTTGTATCTGTCGGACACTTGCATTGGGGCTGTGTGATGTTATCTTTAATTGATTGAACTTACTGCAAAGAACATCCTCCTCATTAACAACAACTGCGTCGGTGTCTAAACTGCCTCCCTTAGTCTTACTTAGTTTAGTATCATCAGAAATATTGTCAGCTCCAATGGAACTAAACTCATTCGAGCAGTTTGCAGACATCTCAAAATTCCCTTTTAACAGATGAACCAATGAGAATGTGATGGAGAGACCTGACCTGATGAATGTGAGAAGTTCCAAATTACATGTACAGCTTTGCACATTAAATCTGTAAAAATACAAAATACATGCACAAGATGACTAAAATGCCAACTTTAAGAACATTAGCCCAAACGGTGCCTTATACAAAGTTGCAATGCCCGGTTTTAGGCTCAATTGACAATAACAAGTAATGTAATGTTAAATGCTATTTTTACAAGATGGGACTTACACATGTAGTTCACCAAATACTTGAACTTCAAAATCCGTCCTGGATTATTATTGGCAGTTAATATCAAACAAAATTTAAACAGGCTGGGTCAGCCTTTAAATCAACCCTCAGACATTTCATAAAAATACACTTCTGTTGCAGCAGTCACATAATATTCATATTTCTATAATAAATGATGAGTGTGTCATACAATTTGAACTCCAATCATTGGATATCATTTCAATACTGCACACATTTCATTAATGCAGTGCAACGGAGACTGGCGTCCTACCCGGCCGAGGCGCGGTCTATCTCACACAGGAGACTCAGTAACTATATATTGGACATTGTTGATTGTTACTTCAGTACTCCTTTAAAATTTTTTAAAAGGAGCACAGTGCCCCAGGTACAGTCATTTGACCAGTTCGGGATCACTTTTTGAATTCACATTGTTTTTGGTTGCAATCTCTTTGACATTTTAAACAAAAAAGTTTATCAGTTTACCTAAACATGTTATAAAACTCACCAAGTATCCACTGACAAAAAAAGATTAGTACTTTTGAAGAGGCTTTGAGAAAAGTATTGTCACCTGTTTGACCAGTTCAGGATCAGTTGATTCTATTCTGAATCAGTAGCTTGCCCTCTATTGCAAACCAATACTCCCATTCATAAAACTGTCTCTCAAGGACACAAACTTCACAAGTGTGTTGGCATGGACATGGACTTCCTTTCTCCAGAGAATTTCATGCAAGTGTATTCAACAGCAGCGCAAAAATCCAGCAACAAAAACACAAAACAGCAGCAAAGGCAAATGAAAAGGTGAAGCACGCCTAAAAAAAGCAACATTGACACAAATATATATTCTTACAGTCGCAATTTCCTCCTCCAAGTTTCATTTTCTCACAAAAAAACAATATTCCTACAAGAATGTGTTGAAGAAATGTATCTTAAAAGCAACAAATAAACTTTCGACTGCAGCAGTAAGATTTTACATCACTGAGTGCGGCACCATTTGACGCAATGAGAGATGCTGAGTAGTGAGTGATCCCGAACTGGTCAAGGGTACGATGCCCCCCAAAAGACGATTTCGGTAATTTCGTCTCCTCAAAAAAACAAGACGACTGCTCAGTATTTACCTGAAATATTTTTAACACATTCTAAGCATTTAACATAAATTTTATTCGCCCTGGCGTTCAAATTTTAAAGGTGGGAAGTTTTAACAGCGTTTTTCAACTAACATTTTTTTTTTAAATAATGATCAAAATCGCAGACAAACTTCAAGAAAATGGCCATAATTTATTTGTTGATGAAGTTTGGAACCTTATTTTGGGTTTGTTGGTTTATTGCATGTTATTCTTCACATGTATCAACAGAAATTGGTAATGTGAGAAGTAACTTAATTATGGGGTTGTTGCAAAGTTGAAGTGATCCCGAACTGGTCAATGATCCCGAACTGGTCAAATGACTGTACTGGATCTACCCGGAGGAGGTTTTTAAATTGTGCACATTACAGCAATAATGGCTATTTATTGACATGATTGAGGAAGATGTATGTCAACAATAACTCTGTGTGCATTTAAGAGTCACTGACTGTACTGTCTTCCTCAGCAACTCAGTGTGACCATGGAGGTGGTTAGCCCCACTTGTGTGGCCAAGGATTCAGGAAGGATTCAGGTTTCCTGTCCCTTGGCCACACAAGTGGGGCTAGGAGGTGGTGTGACCATGCAGTGACACTGACACTTCTCTTTTCATCTGTTCATGTCCAGACTTCACTAACCTCGCCCAGGCTCAGGTTTATTATGACCAAGCGTACACTTCTTTTGCCTACAGTTTCCGATGTCAGAAATCATGAGTTGGAGTATTTGTTCATTACACTTACCGTTGTTAGTGTTACAGCCTTAGTTCTTTCAAATTCAAGAAAGGTAGCACTGCAGTAAAATGCGCCGCACAGTCTAGGGTAGTTAGTGCTACACTTTCTTAGGTTTAAGCAATTTGGTTTAAGAGAGATCAGTGAGTCACATCCACTTAGTGTAGAGATCAGTGGTCACATCTCTCGCGCAGACATAAATGTTACCTATAGACGGACAGCAGGGGGCGCTAAACTGAAACTTTGGACTTCATACAGGCTCTGACTAAAAACCTTCCAAGACACAATCGTACTGGCGGAAAGAAAGTAACGTTTGCAGGGTATGAGTTAATATCCAACATTTTGTTATTACGGTTTAAAATTTAACACTGCCAACCAGACTCTAGATAAAATGCATATTTTTTGCAAAAAAGAAACAAAAAAACTATCAGGACCAAAGTTTTGAACCGCAGGCCTGGGGCCCATTAACATTAATGGAGATCAATGTTCTCAACTATGGGCGGAGCATGCGGAAGTGAAGACGCGTCAACACTTTTTGTACACGTTTAGGCATAGCCGCGAGGCAGTGCTCCCGTTTTCATGGACTTTTTCTGAATTTTCAGGAGATATTGACCCGATGATGGATTGTAAATTAAGTGATGGAATTTAAGGAAATTCCTGTAATAACTGGAGTCGTCAAAAAGTTGTTTGATTGACTTTTAATAAAATAATAAAAATGCATTTATATGGCGCCTTATGTAATACCCCAAAGCGCCTTACAAAAGACTAAGAAACCTATACAATAAAATACATTAACAATTTACAAATATAACAATTTAAAATACTTAAAAGTGTACAAAATGCAGCCAAGTAATTAAACACGAAAGCAAACTAGACTAAAAGTAGGTTTAAAAATTTAGGGCACTAAATGAAGAGCAACCTTAGAACGCAAGCATTCATAAAACAAAGCAATGGCTGTACTTTAAAAAAGTTTAAACACACAAAAATTACTTAAGTCGAAAATAAATGAATCTTATTGAGGAGAGTTTCGAAAGTGTTCAGTGATTCTGCTTGACGAAGGTTGGTTGGCAGGTGATTCCACTGATAAGCTGCAGCATGATGGTAGAAAGTTCGCACTCCGATAGAACTTAGTGCGTGGTTGCGCATGAAGGCTGAATGCGGACTTCACTAGATGAACACAAAGTCCGGGCTGGGGTGTAGAGCTCAACCAGATCGGTTATATAGTGAGGGGCGTGTCCATGTATGGCCTTGTATGTTATTAACAGAATTTTGAAGGTTCTTTTCCTGAACCGGTAACCAGTGAAGCTGATGTAGGAGTGGTGAGATGTGTGTTCTGCGAGATGTTCGTAGAACCAGACGCGCAGCAGCGTTCTGAACACGCTGGAGTTTTGATATTTAATTTTCAGGCAAACCATAGAGCAGTGAGTTGCAGGCATCGAGTCGTGATGTAACGAATGCATGCACCAGCCGAACGGTAGTGTTATCATCCAGATATTTTCGAATTTTACCAATATTTTCCTAATTCCAAGTAGGGATGACTTGCACATAGAATTCACATGAAGTGTCATATTGAGAGACGAATCCATAGCAATACCAGTGATTGCGAGCATGGTTGGCCGGATGAATAGCTGGGTCCCCTATAATAATATAGTAATACCTCTGAACGAAATGCAGTGCTGAACTTAGAGGTAAAGTGCAACAGCTCAGTCTTCTTGCCATTCAAGACTAATTTATTGGTGACACCATGATTTGATGTCATCCAGGCAAATCTCCGTTGTTTTGATGGCTTGGTCACGATCCTTAGGGTCGAATGTAAGATAGACTTGAACATCATCCGCATAAACAGCGCATTGAAGATGATGGGAACTTTTGCTGATTTGGGGGACGGAAATCGTAAAAATTTGTAAACAAAATAATTGTTATATACAGGCCTACAGGACTTTCACTTTCTACACGTTTGTGTCCTGGTTGATACGAAGAAAAATGCCATCTACTTTTAACGATTTGGTGAAAGTTCAGTAAAAAGAGGAGAAACGGCAAACAATTAACGTGAGGAAAGGTATCTAGTTTTTGATTAAACATTGTTTGCAAGTCTGTTGATGAATTGTTTAAAAGCACAACTTTTCTATCATCATGCACCCGCTCGCCCATTGCTTTACACGTGTTTTCGCTTGCGTTTTCGTTTGGGTATGGTCGGGTGCTGTCAAAATTACAGTATCCAGACGTTAATGTCTATAGGTGCTGTTGGTCTATAGCATCCTCGTTCCCAGGGGTGATCGATCTCGCCGCGCCATCTTTTCCCAGCATGCCTTGCTCGATCCTAACCCCTGGAATTGGTTCATTAAAATGTGCTAGAATCTAGCACATTTTAATTAGGCCTGGGCCGATCCATTCTACGCGCGCCCTCAAGCACGGTAACCCGTAAAAGAGGTATCAAGTCAAAAAGCAACTGGTCCTCTGTCATTCTTCTTTGATTTTGTGATAGTCTAACTGTATGCAGTTTAGGGTGACCGTGTAAAAACATGATTCATTTGAGATGGAATCGCGTCAAAATACTTGCATTTTTACACGCACGCACTAAGCGTCCTACAAGCGCAATACGTGCGCTCGAAAGTTTCTTAACCAGCGTGTACGCAATGTGGTCACCGTTGGGAGCCAATCAGCGTTGTTTTTCAGTAAATCCCTACCAGGGGTTAGTGACGAGAGGTATCGATACGGCACGCTATATGGTAGCGAGGCTGGGTCTATAGGTATAGGGTGCGTTTGATTAGCTTCCCCGGGTCGACCCAGGTCTTCCCCCAGTGCGTTCGAACTTTGACGTCATTCGCAGGGCTCACCCGGGTCAGCCCCAAGTGCCCTGCTTGTGGAGCGGGTCACTTGGGGCTGACCTACTCCTAGAACTATTCGGTTCGTTCCGCTATCGTCTCCCCGACCCTCATAGGTCATTGTACAAAATCCTATTCAAAACTTTTTCCCCTTCACGTTTATGCACCTGGAGTTCTCTTTTGATAACGGAGCTCGCCAAAATTAGGCTCTATGTGTTCATTGTTTTCACAGTGAGCTCGGGGTGGGTCCAGAAAATCCACTCCCCCCAAAAAAGGTGCAAAAAATGATAAATTCCCATCGTTTTTCAGAATCGTCGCCTTCCGATAACAAAAAGCCGCCGTCGCTTGTATCACTGGTACGCTGCGTGCAACGCTGGTCCACGGCATGCCTTAAGCTGGTGTTCAATAGTATTCTGTGCGCAACACTGGTCCACAATAATCAATGGCTTATCTTTTATACGTAAACCGCGTTGGTTATTCAATGTACATGTACACATGTACATGTACATACCACTGATCTCTACAGTTAGTGTAGAGATCAGTGGTACATACGCTCGCGTGTCCTGCATGCTGTCACTGGGTAGGTAATTTTTTTTCCCAGGACAAATGAGGCACTTAATATAAGTGGGCGTGTTTGACCTACTTTCGCACGTGTGGGAATTCAATGATCAGGTATCTCTGAAACTCATAGTTCAATGATAATGTATCTCTGAAACTTGGATTTGATAAAAGGTATACCTGAAACTCTATTTTATGATGAATACTGTACATGTGTACCATAATTAGGAGGCAACACGTTTTCGGGGGGGGGGGGGGTCATGCGATTAATAAAATTGTGTCAATATGAAAAGTATCACAACCTGGGGCGGGGGTCTGTGCTTCAACTTTTGAGGAGACTTTAATAAATTTAGGCTTTAAAGTTGGTCCTACTGATTGGCTTGGGAATAGTGGAGTGATGTTTCCTGAGAACATGACAGCAACTGAATCGGTTTGGGAAAAAAAAAAACTTTTTGGGGTGTTCTTTCTGGGGGTAATAATTAGCAAACATATCAAACGGCTGACCTGTCAAAAACTGATGAGAAAAATTAAGTTTAGGCCCTATAGTTGTTGGAACATATGATTTGTTTTCAAGAGGCTGTAAGTATTTAGCATTTAGAATTTAAGTGTGTGCACCCATACCAAATTCCATGTTTCCGATATACTGTACTCTCATAGAAGTCCACGTTTCCGAGATTGAATTCCGAGTTTCCAAGTTGCCCTATCATTAAATTCGGAAGCACTGTACAGTACATGTACATTTAAATACATGTACATGTACAGTACAACCGAACCACATGTACATGTACAGTACATTGTACAGTTCTTGCATACTATTCAGTACATGAGCTGTTGATAATGGCTTTTTTCAACAGAGGCGCAGCGAAAAGTGCAAAGTGCGCACGCGCAAAGATCTATTCCGGTAGAAAACACGCCCACTAATATGCTAAGTGCCTCATCTGTCCTGGGAAAAAAATACACTCATTGCAAGCTGGCGCTGCCGGTCGAGTTGTCATTGATCATTTCTCTGTCATTGTCAGGGATTCTGATTATTACTTAGCTCGCAGAGTCGCAGTATACATTGTACACTACAAATTATAGGAAACAGGTGAACTCTAATTTTGGGGTAAGTTGTTGTAGATTGTGCATGTGACAAATGGTTTTTGACATCTGATGAGCTCTTAACCACTCATCCAATTTACTAGACTAGTTCTAATAATAATATTTGTACTACGTAGTACTACAGTCATTTGACCAGTTCGGGATCATTGACCAGTTCGGGATCACATCAACTTTGCAACAACCCCATAATTAAGTTACTTCTCACATTACCAATTTCTGTTGATACATGTGAAGAATAACATGCAATAAACCAACAAACCCAAAGTAAGGTTCCAAACTTCATCAACAAATAAATTATGGCCATTTTCTTGAAGTTTGTCTGCGATTTTGATAATTATTTTTAAAAAAAATGTTGGTTGAAAAACGCTGTTAAAACAGGTAAATACTGAGCAGTCGTCTTGTTTTTTTGAGGAGACGAAATTACCGAAAATCGTCTTTTGGGGGGCATCGTACCCTTGACCAGTTCGGGATCACTCACTACTCAGCATCTCTCATTGCGTCAAATGGTGCCGCACTCAGTGAGGTAAAATCTTACTGCTGCAGTCGAAAGTTTATTTGTTGCTTTTAAGATACATTTCTTCAACAAATTCTTGTAGGAATATTGTTTTTTTGTGAGAAAATGAAACTTGGAGGAGGAAATTGCGACTGTAAGAATAGATATTTGGGTCAATGTTGCTTTTAGGCGTGCTTCACTTTTTCATTTGCCTTTGCTGTTGTTTTGTGTTTTTGTTGCTGGATTTTTGCGCTGCTGTTGAATACACTTGCATGAAATTCTCTGGAGAAAGGAAGTCCATGTCCATGCCAACACACTTGTGAAGTTTGTGTCCTTGAGAGACAGTTTTATGAATAGGAGTATTGGTTTGCAATAGAGGGCAAGCTACTGATTCAGAATAGAATCAACTGATCCTGAACTGGTCAAACAGGTGACAATACTTTTCTCAAAGCCTCTTCAAAAGTACTAATCTTTTTTTGTCAGTGGATACTTGGTGAGTTTTATAACATGTTTAGGTAAACTGATAAACTTTTTTGTTTAAAATGTCAAAGAGATTGCAACCAAAAACAATGTGAATTCAAAAAGTGATCCCGAACTGGTCAAATGACTGTACTACTAAAAAGTACTAGTAGTAGTACTACTGTGTAGTACTACCTACCCCCCGTGTAGTGTAAGTATAAAACCAAAGGCATTAGTACTAACTATATTATTAGTACTATACAGATTAGTACTATATTATAGTACTAATCTAGTTCTATTTTAGTACAGTCCAGAAGAGTAGTGAGTGTGTGGTATACCATGGAGATGTTCCGTCCCATCTTGACAATCGCCCGCCCTAGCTAGGGACTGGTCCCAACTTGAGTGTTAAAGTTGGGGCGTCCCAACTATTTTTAGTTGGGATCGCAGTATTATAGTATGAAGTTTTTAAGACCAGTTTCCCTTCTTGAGAATATTTTAGACTAATTAGAATTGTGGTTTTCCGAGAGAAGGGAAACTAAGTGCGTCTAACTAATAAAGGCCTACATTCTTGAGACTGAAAGCATCACCTGGCGGCATGAGCATGAGGCTGCTGTCAGAACCCTCTGTTAGTTTTAGGAGTCCATTATTTAATAATTATTAGCGGTATACTATCATCAGTTTTGACATGAGTTTGTACAGAGCCGAGACCTGGGTTTGAAATCCACAAGACTGCAGGGCTTGTAGCTCAAAACTGTTACTGGACCAGGGGTCGATTTCACAAAGATAGTCCTAACTTTGGACTAGTCCTAACTCCTAGGAGTTATTAAAAACTTAAGGCTAGTCCTAAGTTAGGATGAGTAACTCGTCCTAACTTGAGATAAGATTAGTCTTAACTCTTTGTGAAATCCACCCCAGAACATTTTTTAAAAGACCAGAATAAAAATGAGAAGAACACTAGCTCTACACAGGTTCACATATGGGCTGTTTTTAGAACAAGCATTTATCTAATTTTTCTTATGGGTATTAACTTCAGTACTCAATAGAATTGAAAGATATTTGTATATCGGTTTAAATAAGAAATGCAGTGAGGTGTTATTATTATTTTAAAAAACACAAGACCGCCGGACTTGTATGTTCAGAAGTTTACTGGCCTGATGCCAAAATCACTGGCCTCGGGCCTGTGGTCCAGTGCTAATTTTGAGCCCTGTCACTTTGTGTCATTTATACGAAAAGAATCCTTAAGTTTACAGACAGAGTGAAAACAAAGTGAGTTGGACAATCGAGAGCAAGAAAGTGGAAGAAAAACCTCTTTCCTGACAAAGGGTCTGTATCAAGATTCGAAAAATGAACATTAAGTCTTAAGGGAATCAAGGTCAAAGCAACGCCTAAATTACTATCTTTTAAAAAATGACATGAATGTAAAAAAAAATTCACAACAACTTGCTAATGTGTATGTATTGGTTGCAGAAGGTGGGATTGCAGATGGAACAGCTCTAATCTATACATGAAGTAGAGAATACTAATGCTTCACAAGTTCACACGGACACACAAGGCTGTTGTGTTCAAGCCTACATGAAGAGTAACAAGAACCTGGACACTGTCTTCAACAAGGAACCAAACGGTTTGTTATCAAGAAAGACTTTTAAGGATTCCTGTTTGCTGCCTGGATTGCACACATATGAAAGTTGTGGAAAATTAGTGGACCACAACAAAACATCTCAGCTACAGTACGTCTGCACAGACCAGACCGATGGTGTGGAAAGTGTTACTTCTGTCAGTAAATCATTAGAATGTTAGCCAACAAAAAGTCATCAGTTGAGAAGTGACTACAATTGAACACACCATGTCTTTACAGCAAAGCTTCAAGACGCATCAGAAGTCTGGAAACAATAAAAGCCAATATGTTTGTAATATTTGCAATAAGCAATGTCTGAACACCATTCATCTAACAGCACATAGGAAAAGTCACGATAACCATCAGGACAGGCCATTCATCTGTCATATTTGTGGTTATGCTTGCATCCGTAGAGAACATCTCACAAGGCATCACAGAAGTCACACTAAAGAGAAGCCATTTCACTGTGAAATCTGTAACAAGTCATTTTCGTACGAACGGAATTTTGCGCAACATCAGAGACTTCACACTGATGAGAGACCCTTCCCATGTGACTTCTGCGGGCAGCGTTTCCGATTAATGAGTCAGCAGATGATTCATACTAAAATCCACCACTCAACAAATAATGCCACAGATCCGCAAAAAGGGGGCCTCGCTAAGAAAAACTCCTATGTTTGCGAAGTCTGCGGTGACTCTTTCCCATATAAGCTTTTACTTGTTACTCATTTGAGAAGTCATACAAATAAAAGTAAACGTAAAAACAAATATTCATGTAAAGTCTGTCAATCTAGCTTCCCTGAAAGAAACGCTCTGCTCTGCCATCAGAGAACTCATCAAGTGAAGAAGAATTCTTATACTTGTGAAACCTGCGGGAGGGCTTTTTATCGTCAGCATCACCTTGAAAGTCATGAGAAGATCCACTCGAGTACTGGTTGGAAATCAGCGGCAAATAAAGCACACAGAAACACCACTGCTCTGAAAGCAGCCTCAATTATACACATAGATGTAGATAACGAAGACAAGCCCTACGTGTGTGGTGTTTGTGGATTCAGCACTGATAGTGAAGACTTGGTGACTACCCATGAACAAATTCACTTCTGTCAAAATAAATGTGGCATTTGTGGTGAAACATTCACTTCTACTGAGAGTTTGTCAGAACACCGTCAAACATACAAAGGAGAGGAGACAGTTTTTGTTTGTACAACCTGTGGTAAATCATTTGCTTCAAAGTGTTTTCTAAACTGTCATCAGCAAACTCATGAATATGTACGATCTTACCCATGTGACGTGTGTCATAAAGTTTTTACAAGGTCTGGTGATCTGACAAGGCACCTTCGTATTCACACAAATGAAAAACCATTTGTTTGTGATATGTGTGGTATTGCTTTCATGCTCAAGAAGTCATTACAGAAACATCTCACGAATCATGCTCCACAAGAATCTACCACTTTGTAACATACAGTCATGACAGTTGGTGGTAATCATTCAAGCTATTGAATGTAAGCTTCTACTTTGTAACATACAGTTTGTGGTAGTCACTGAAGACTGAATGTATGTATATTGTAATCTACCACCTTGTGGTAAACAAGGAAGGTAGTGGTAGCACTTACTGTAAAGACTAACTAATTACATAACAACTACTTCATCAGAGACTTGTACTGCAGTTTGTGTTTTGTATGAATAGATTCATTGCATTCATGCTGTTAAGACAGAGCCGTGTGTGTAATGAGATGAAGGGACCAGTTTTCTTGGGTCCTGTAGTTCCTGGATGCCATTGTGCAGTCTAGTCTTGCTCCCTGTACATGTATTCACACAAGCTGTTTATTTTCAATAAAAACAAATTATGAAAAGGGCTTATCACAGCAAGTTGTCGCAAATCTCTCAATACGTAGCTCTGCATCGGGAGCTCAAACAGCGCTCTTTAAGGTCAAAGAAAGACCTGTCATTGACTGATAAATGCTTGCTGTGCTTGCGCGTGGTGCTAACACACTGTCTTGTGCGATAACATTGCATGATCTCGGCATGCAAGGGATCTACACAATGTATTTGCAACAAACTTTTTGCAGGTTTTTTTTTATGTGGATTGTTTAAGCTTCGTTTGGGCACTGAAAGTTTCTGTGTTTTTATGAACCATGTTACCTTTGTTTAAAGGTGTTTTTTATGGTGCTTCTTTTTATATCATCCAACTTTATTTCAATATTTAGAGAAAATGATGTTTGTTGTTGTCATGGTATTGTTTATATTTAAGCATAAAACAAAGAACATTACAAAAATGTTTATGTTTTTTTTAAATAGATTTGAATCATAAAGATTAGGAGAATGCTGAGCTTTCCAGTTGTCTGCTGTGCACACACTGTTTGTCAACTGCATACATGTACATGTTAATATGAACATGTACAGCATCAAAACAGTGTGACATACATTTACCAAAATGTAACCAATGGGAAAGCTGACATTTGCCATACAGCTAAAAGCAAAGCAAATCTATGCAGAGATTACTGCATGAACACATAGCCAGTTCTATAACAATCATATTTGGAAACAAAATGTGTTTATGTTGCCCCAACACACAGACTCATACACTCTACCATGGACATGTGGCATGACTATTTACTTCTAGTCCTCAATTTGGTGTAAAAACAACTACTGGTGCAGTCAACTCTCGTTATACCAAGCTCACTGGGACTTGCCAAATTACCTCTTTATAACAGGAACATTGTTATAAGAGGATAGCAAAACGAAGAAAACACAAAGCAGAAATGAGATTCGGGACTTCAGAATGGACTTTTTATAAGCAGAATCTCTTTGTAACGTGCTCTTTATAACACTGTAGTCATTTTAAAGAGTCAACATCTGAACTCTTTCAAGATACAACTTAATTTTGTTTCAAGAACATCCCCCCTCAACTAAGTACATGTATGTTTCATTCCTACTTTTTCCAGCCATGATTGAATTTTCAAAATAAGGTGTAAATCAAAGGAATCATTGACACAATTGTAATCGCAGAAGGGTGAATTTTGGGAGTGTTGAATGATTAGGAATAAACCAAACTAAACTAAAAACTATGCAACTCGTTTTATATCTGTTTAATGTCATTTACTTAGTGTATCTTTTGAAATCAAGTTAATTAAATCAATAGAAAGGAATTTGTTGTTTTCATATTGCATTACACAAAACATAAGGGAAAATATAGAGACATTCAATTCAAAATTAACTAAAGAGGGCATTTGGTGCTCAGTGTGGGACACGGTGGTACCCCCAGCCTTTATTTTGTCTTCATTGCTTGCTTGTAATATCAGGAATTCTTCAGAGGATTTTAGGGGGTGGGGTTACTTCTGCACAAGAGGAAAATAGTGCGAACAATGAAGGGGGAGGGGGGTATCCTCTGCTCCCCATATTGAATAAAAAGGGGGTGGATAATCGCTCCCCAGCTCCGCGAGAGAGACCCATCCCGTACCTTCAGGGTGCACCCCACTAAATAAACTCACAAAGCACACAGTTCAAAATGCTAAAATATTCCCAAGTAATCCAAAGTATACAAAAATTGTTTAACAATAATAATACTTAGAAGTCTCACAGCTTTTTACCGTGAAAGGGAAATTATCCATCGACTCTTGAACTGTAATACTCTGCTCAATTTGATATGGGAGTCCCTGGGCCCGTTGAGTTTATTCTCCCTTCTAATAAAAACACCCCTTAACAGGTGTACTTTTCCAAACGTCCGAGCATCAATTGTCCCTACAGCTTTCGGCAAGTAGGACCATTTATTTCAGAGCTTATGTCATCCAAAACACCTAAGTTGGAAGTCAACAACACCCAGGTCACAAATTGGTGATTTTTTTACACTGTATCATTTTATTGGGCTCTCAAATCTGCCTAGAAAAGAGTATTTTGAGGGCAACCAGTTATTATTAATGAGGTCGACGCTCTGTTTTCTCCCTATTTAGTGGGGTGCACCACACAGACAATACCTAGGTATTACAATGTCTGTGGGTGCACCCTTCGGCTGAACGATGATAGCGCCCTCTTGAGCCTTGGTTGGAACATTGTTGTTTTTATATTCTTATACAATCATGGAGGTGGTACTAAATGAGTGACCTAATCAAAACCATTATTTTTAACCTTCAGCCAAAAGCTGACGTCATCATTGGAGCCCCAAAAAATCATCACTATCTCCTAGAATAAAACAGTTACACAGTTCAAATTTGCATGGGTGTGGCCGGGAAAGGTGCCCGCCTAAAACGATCGCTGAAATGCGGCTTTTCGTGAAGAATCGACAATTTAGGGTCGTACTAATTAGCGTCAACAGGCCCATTTCACGACAACTCAAGACAACTCAAGACAACAGGTTTAAAATACCATCAAATACAGTGGTTGTAATCAGAGTGTATCTGGAAACACGTTTAAAACTGACTGGAACCATCGTGCATACATATTTTTCACGGGAAAAAATGTTTTTTTCGTAAAAATACTTAAATAGTCAACTTTCTCCGTCCGTAGAGCTCATAGAATTGGCCGACGTGATGCTATTGCGCTTGCGCAATGACTTTGGACCGCGCAATAGCATCACGTCGGCCAATTCTATGAGCTCTACGGACGGAGAAAGTTGACTATTTTTACGAAAAAAACATTTTTTTTCCCGTGAAAAATATGGTTCCAGTCAGTTTTAAACGTGTTTTCAGGTACACTCTGATTACAACCATTGTATTTGATGGCATTTTAAACTTGTTGTCTTGAGTTGTCTTGAGTTGTCTTGAGTTGTCTTGAGTTGTCGTGAAATGGGCCTGTTGACGCTAATTAGTATGACCGACAATTTATAATAAGCCACAGGCTATATATAGCCTGTTGACATATTTCATATCTGGGTCAATACTAAACATGCGGTTTGACGGTTCAGATCGATAGGGTAGGTCCCCCTGACGACCGAAAATTTAAAATAATCCACAGACAGAACACTATAAAAAGTGTTAATATTCATTAAATTATCAAAGTATAAGTTAAGCATAACATGTTCTCTTTTATCAATGATCGGGACAAATACATTTTCACCCAAGTGAGTACTTTCACTATATTGTCCACGTATGTGAGAATGGATACAATACAAATGACATGTCTGCTTGGAGTATCACAGTATCCTTGCCAGTTTACTCAATGAGGACTCATGCCAACAATTGATTTCTGGTTACACCAATTTTTCAATATCATTTGGACAAGATAAGCCGCAGGACAGCAGACGAAATGATGGATATAGTACCCGTTGCCCATTAAAAACAGTTCAAAAGAACCACAACTATTTTCAAACTTTATGTCAAATATTTCTACAGGGTAACAACTTTGCGCCCCAACGTCCATTGCAACCGTACACTTCAACTTCTCGTGTGACAAAACCAATGCGCGTTGGGATATTACTGATTTACCTACAGGATAATGGATTATCCCAAGCTACCTGTGTTACGCACTGCGTGGATCCGTGAAAGTCTTGAGTGGTTCCCATGATTCTCATGGTTTCATTGCAGTACGAACAAATAAAACACGGCTACCAGTGGTTACCCAAACTTTGGTTGAGATGTACAGTGGGGTGTGTGTGGCATACATGGCCTTTATTATTATACAGAGACCAGAGTTGTTCTGTTTGTAGAAAGGCGCACATTATGAAAGATCATTGAACTGTGAATTAGCAGTAAACCCAACTGAATAATACATTTCTCTCAATCAATCAGAGTGTACATGTGCTATATGAAAAACAGGTATGTTTCAATTGTGCCAAGTGTGAGTAATGGCATTCAAACTAAACTCTCAGCAGATGTAGAACACACTGGAGAAGACGAAATTATCAACTGACTTACCCAACGATGTCCATCATCATTAAATCTCCTTGGTGGTGATGGAAAGTTCTAACAAGTTGTGATACGCCTTATGTGTGACAGGGGTGTCCATTAGTTGATGGGAGAACAGTGTCTAGTAAATAAAAGCCAGGTAAGTTTGTCAACATTTGACTTAAAAAATCAAAGTTCTCAGTTTCAGACAGATCTAGTTATATTTATACTATGTTAACTATAAACACAGGAAGTTAACATCGAATTCAATATTTATTTTACGGAATACTTGGGTTGGTAAAAGGTAATACACGATGACCTATAACTTCAGAAGTGAACGTCGAATTCAATATTTATTTTACGGAATACTTGGGTTTGTAAAAGGTAATACACGATGACCTATAACTTCAGAAGTTAATTTCTGTTTCTCAACCCCCCCCCCCTCCCCCGCGGACAGAGCTTTTTTCATAGATGTGACTTTTTTCAAATTCAACGAAAACACCCAAAGTTCCCTTCTTTCCAAATAAACACTTCAAAAGTAGTGGAGTTGTTAACAGACTGCATAAGTGTTTGTACAATTGGTTTGAGTGCACTCATGTCTCCTTGGGTGATGGATCAAGAAGTGAGGCCCAGGAAATTTACTCAAGTTTTATATTTCAACCAATTTATAAGCTGCGTTCAACAATAAATTACAAAGCGATGGTAAATATCTTGTTTCTGAATTTATCATCGTCATATTAGTGGGCATATTGAGGTGAGCATTCATAACAATGGTGGGCATGTTTTGATGTTTATTTAATTGGGCTTGCATTCTAAATTGTGCTCAAGCCTTTATTATTATTTTAAAGTTTTTCTACAATGAAAATCTGTTTATAAGTCTATGAGTTTAAATGCCTGGTATAATTAGGGCATTTTCAGTAACACCACGAGTCCACTTATATTATGGTAACAAAGTGAATCCCTTTTGGATTATCTTGTGAAAGCCTCATTATTTTGCATCGTTTGTTTGGGGATGATGAAATTTATTAGTAGCAGCCTGTGAAACTTTCTTCAAGTTCTATGTTAACAGCGGAAAATAACTTATAATTGCACGGCGACATTTTGCACGTTCGTGAATAAAACGCATGCTTATTTCGGTCGCTACAAATGGAATAAGGAACTCGTTAAACACAAGGGTTCGTTAAAATATTAATTTCTCAAAATTATCTATGGAAATCTGTGGAATACTAATATTTCGTTCGTGATTTACCCGTACACCGATGTGTGTTAGGCATTACTCAAGATACTTTCCCCGAGTTCTGTGTGAAAAAAGGTCTCCGGCAAAAAGTATCGAGTATACACTGCTGAATACACAAACAGTACTTCTCTTATCACCGATGCAAATTCAACATCTAATGGAATATCAACATTGTTTTATGGTTTTTATAATCTGTGAGCTCGCACATGAAAAACGCATCTTTTTTTACCGTAAGGCCTTGTCACACAGGGCAATTTTCAGGTAACTTGGAGGGAACAAACTGCAAACTGAAATGTGAATGAATTATTTTTTTGGAAATGACCTAAACTATAGAACTGGGCACAACTCATAGAGCTGCTTAAGCACAAAACGCTTTAGCATGATAGTCCAACAAAAATATGCTTACAAGCCAAAATACCTTCTCCCTGTGCTGGCATTCTGCTCGTTTTTACTTAGCAGAAAATTGTTTAACAGTATTGTGGCCTCATGACATTTTGCCCTAATTGCATGTGAATTGTCTCGTGTGACATGCCTTTATGTCTACCATTTCTGTGTTGACATGTCTTTGAGTAAATCACAACCCTGTTTATTTCTTCAGTTTCATATGCGGCCATGTTTGCTCGTCCAGTCAGTGATATCACGTGGTCTAATGAGTCTTATAATACCAGAGAGCTCATGTCCAAGTATCCGGCCCCATTGCTTGTCCGGGTAACCCACGGCCATTGTGGACTTGAGGACTCGGACTCTCTTGGGCAGGGGCAGGTAAGAGAAAAAACAAGTGTTGGTTTAGAGGGACACGTTACCTTCGGAGTGGGTGTTTTTGGCCGTGTAAAGCGTTTGTTATCAAAATTAATAAATGCTTGGAAAGATTGATAATGATTCACATAAATATCCCTTGAAGTTGTGTGGTTTTGGTGTAATTTCACGACAGAACACTGCTCGCGATCGCTATTTTGTGAAACACAATTGTTGACTCCACAAAATGGCGGCCTGTATGTTCCGCTGGTTGTTTTTTCTGAGGCAATTTTTGTTTTGTTTTTCACAACACACTGTGTGTGTTTGAGTGCATGGAGAACTCTTTTAAAAGGACCCGTTGGGCACACACCCCCGTGGTCTGTCGGCTAGAGGCGTGTGTGCCGATCATCATGGCTTCCTTATACTTTGTTCATTTGGTATCGAAATGGGGCATGGTGACCCCCACCTTCATTATGTGCTTTGAATCTTAGGAATTCTTTAGAGGATTTTTTTTGTGGGAGGGGGCACTTCTGTACAAGAAGAAAATAGTGTGTAAAAGTATGGGAACATTGGGGGTTCCCTCTGCCCCATGATACCGGTCATGGTAATATGCTCATAGGGTCGAAGGCTTTACCGGTGAGCGTTTGGTCTCATACTTCGAGTTAGAGATTCGGCGACCAATGTAAATTGTAGCAAAGTAATGAACTAAATGAACACAGAATTGTTGCGTCTGAACGTGTTTGTCTGAAGTTTCATGTTGGTCAATTCGATCATGGATGGTTGGAAAACCCCAACCATCAAATTATGAAGGAAAACCCTTCACTGATACTTCGTCGAAAACAACGAAGAGGTCAATTAGAGACTTGGGAAAAGGGCAAAGAAGAACATTTGCATGAATCAAATAAATATAGAGGTAAACAAATAAAATAATGGCCTGGGCAGTCATTCACTGTAGGCTTTTGAAAGTCTATTAAAATACCTGTGTGTATACAATTCGGCTTGCCGTTTTGTTGCTGTGGTTTTTTGTGGGTTTTTTTATCACAACGCATACCTGCTTTGTATTGATTCTGAACGCAGAAAGTGAATTTGTAAACCCCAAAATGGGGTAATTTTTCGGGATGGGACTATATGGGAACCAGTGCATGCTAAAGGAAGGTCATGCTATAGGTATGACACATGATTGAAAGAGCTGACAAAATAGTTCATGTTTGTTTGATTAACCATGTACACGAAAATAACAAACATGTGAACATTTGGGCCGTTGTGTGAGTCAGGAGAAAATAGTGAAAAACTGAACGAAATTGTAACATGTAAACACGATGTTCTTAACTTTGATTCTAACAACCAAAATCTGCTTTTACGTTTTTAAAGTTTTCAGCTACAGTTTCCTCGTGTATGACTTCATTTCAGAGGGAAATATTTCACAGAAAAAAGGGTTCTGGTATATGAACTTCATAATCAGTAAGCTTTCAGACTAAAATTTAACAGATATATTTGTTATTCTTACCAATCCTATATAATACACCTTTATTCGTTCACACATATAGAGATTAGCATTATGGGATATAACGCCCGTCGGGCTGGATGCCACGGATTCAACCAACCGGCAAGTTGTATATACTTATATATATATATTGCTTTACACTTGGGCGCTCCTATGGGCCTTTGGGTTCAGCATGCAGCATTGGGTTTAAACCACATTCCTCTGACGATTGTAAACTCACTTTATGAGTCGTCTGATGGGTAGCCAACTGTGTGTAGAGCACGGTCAAGGCAAACCGGAAGGGGTAGGGTAACTCGTTTATAGCAATGCGAAGCAATAGGACAATACTGGGAAAAGTTCGTAGTCTTGCTTCAAGGAACACAAACTGAAATCCAATTTTGTTAGTACACATCAGTTGCGGTAACCGTAAACTAGTGTCCAACAAGCCAGAATCATGGAAGAGGGGCTGGAAATCTGACTAGGCCTATAATGGTCTGAAATAACAATAAGTCTTCTGAATTTCTGGTTGTCTTTTGAAAATGGGTTTAGGCCAACACACCAACCATAACAACGAGCTCAGACAAGTTTAAGTATATAGGCTATACAGATTTCGTGTGTTTAAAATCTTACATAAAGTGGGTTCAAAAATAGCAGGAAGGAACAATAAGGAAGTTTTCCCATGTTTGATTATAGCCTAATTGGGAAAAGTTCAAATAAAAAAGAGGTTCAGATCACGGACTGCATAAGCATGAGGGAAAACATTAAAGGTATAATTTGAGTCTGAAAGCTTACTGATCATGAAATTGCAAAACATAGTTAATGGCCTGACGTTTCGAACCTAGAAGAGTCTTCAATCATCACACATAGACAGGTGTAAACAACTTCATACTAGAACCATTTTTCTGTGAAATATTTCCCTATGAAATTAAGTCATATTTCGAGAAAACTGTATCTGATGAAGACCTTCTTTTAAAAAACATTTTAAAAAACCAACAACAACGCAAAAGCTTATTTCTGTGGATTAAGCTCCAATGTTCACAGGTTTGTTGTTTTCATGTACATGGTTAATCACATAAAACATGACTGTCTGTGACTAGTCTGTCAGCTCTATTAATCATGTTTGTTGTTTGTGTGTTTAGCCAAACAATACATTAATGACTTTTACCTTATATCATACTTGTTCGTAGTATTTCACTTGATAAAATAGGATGCGCTTGAAAATAAGTATTTTCAATTTGTTATACTGGTTAATTCCTATTCACTAGTTTTCATGAAACACGCCACACAACGAAACGGTGAAAAACGCATTAAATTACTATACATACCGTATAATTGAGGACAATGAAAGAAACCAAGTTTAGGTTGGTTTGTTGGGGTGTTTGTTGGGGTGTTTGTTTGTTTGTTTGTTTGTTTGCTGGGGTGTTTGTTTTTTAGGGTGTTTAGGTGTTTGTTGGGTGTTTGTTTGTTTGTTTGTTCGTTGGTTTGTTGATTTTTGCACATCCTTTATAATACGCATAAATCATAATATTCTTATTTCGCTTGCGGCAATTGAAATTAGCGGATGGTGCTTTTGGGGTCTTCAACTTCCCTTTTCCCTTCTCCCAGTGCTGTTTCAGACGGAAATACCCTCCTAAAGGACATTTTTCTCGAGAATAATCCAAGCTCTACGTTGTCTTATTTTAACACAAGGTGGTCCGCATCCATCGATGGCTGAAACAACAAAGAGTGATTGCCATGGATGTAAGAGGGCGCTCTTTAAGCATTCCTCTTGACTTCGAGATACCCTTTGAAGTAGTTCCAGACAAGAAAAGAACTTGTAAGATTTAGTCATTTTGTTTTGATTCCAGAAATGTTCTTTCTTAAGTGAAATAAAACACAGACCGATCTGAGGTAACTGGTGGAGAGAACTTGGGTAAAAAAGTCACGGCAATGTATCAAGTACTTAAAAAATTCTTCTAACGAAAAATAACGTTTCTATATTTTTACGATGTACATGTAGATGGATTTGTTTTCAAATGTTGCCTTAATTGTACGCTCCCATTCATTTCTTTATTTTGCCTGATCAGATTTGTACAAACTTCATAAAACTTGTGACATATACATTTTTGAAAAATAACCCCCCTACCCATGAGCAAGAAACAATCTTCTTGTAAGAATATCTTACCTTTTTGTTAACATCTCTTATTATTAAAATCAAAAGATGTTATTCTTTCACAAAAAATTAACCACAAGGGAAACTGACTGAGTAAATCATAAATAATATGGAGTCTAACAAAGAGTAAGAAGCTGAAGTTTTTTACCCAACACGAAGATTACATTTATTTATAACATTTGGCCAATTGGTGACGAGCAAATGTGCTTACCTCTTTGCTTTCAGTATCCAAGTTAAAGACAATGTCCTTGGCCAGTATCATCCGTCAATTCTCACTCCCTAAGAAAGTCCGATTCCCAGCCAGCCATGTCAAGTCTCACCAAGACGTCGATCAATTCGGTATCCGTCTGCCATCGGAGCCTATCAACCTCATACGTTTACACCAAGAAGTCTACCTGAATGGAAACGCAGTCAACTTCGGTGAGTTTCAACACAGTGTTTTTGTTGTAAATAAAATAAAAAGTGCAAAAAATAGTTAGTGGCCTGACGTTTCGACCCTAGCAGAGTCTTTCTCGAAGGCTAAATGACAAGACTACAAACATAAACAGGTACAATACATGTATACATTGCTGATGTAACAAAAGCAGTCAAGTGGAAATAGATGATGGAGAGGAAAATACACAGAGAAAGCAGGAGGCTGAACAGAAAGGAGGGTAACAAAACGGAGGGGGACTGGGGGAAGGGGCTGGTTGACCACAATAGATGGGGAACACAAAGGATAAAATCAATGATGGGGAGAGGGAGAGAAAAGTAGTTTTTAGTTACAATAAAAAGTGCCCCTTTTATAGTCATCCTGTATGGCGCTAAAATCTCAGGCTTATAACTGAAACCAATACCTACTCCTTTTAAACTCCCAGGTCAGAATTAACACGAATTCCGGGTCCTTGGGGCCTGACCTATTTCTGAGTCAGGCTGACCCAAAAAGTGGTTGAAAAGATGGGATCTTAACCTGAAGTCTGCGTCAGTTTGACCCATTACTGGATCATTTGCTTACCAGGCTAAGGTTACCAGCCAAACTACCATTTCACATGTACAATTTGTGACTAGTATCCTGCTCATTTCTACTTAGCAGACAATTGTTAAGCAATATTTTCTGCTTAAGCAGCTCTATGAAATTGGGCCCTGGTCATGACTCAGCAATAGGTCGGGCCCCACGAGATCCAGCCCGGATCCAACTCTGCCCGGACGTATATGGAGTATACATCTTTTTCCAATAGCTCTGGAATCCAAGTTATTATCGGCTGTACGTGAAGTGTCTTACCAAGAGAATTATTTTAATTGATAACAGGTGAATTAGATGCGTCGATATTAAGCATCCCTATACACCATGAACTTGAGATGTCCGTGGCATTGGGTCTATCTAGCGGCAACAGAAACTGGCATCGACTAATGCGAGGTCTTGATAATGTGGTGGCTACGAAGGTCAGGTTCTCCGCTGTACATGGTAACAAAAGTAAGTCACTTTTTATGTATTTGAAAATAACTTCTTTTGGCACTCGATGTGTGGCATGGTGTATCCCCCTATTGCGTCTCCATTGTGTACTGGGAGGAATTATTTGGATGATTTTAGGGCCGGGGTACTTCTGCACAAGAGGAAACTAGTTTGATTGTTAAATTATGGGAACTTATGGGAGACACCTTTTGGCACATTTCTGGGCATGGTATAAATAACTCAGCAACAACCCTTTAGAGTCATATTCCAAACACCCCTTCCACACTCTTCCCAATCAGTATAAAGTACATTGGAAAGACAATTTAATATTTCACTCTCATGAAACCCTCATCTTAAAAACCATGAGCAGAGGGTTTATGCAGAAATTTGAATAAATAAAGCACAAGTTTTTCCCGTTCCTCTAAAACTTAATTTACTTTCGTAAGCCGTTGTTTGGAAGTGCAAGAGCTTTATTTCTCATTTCCTTTGCAGAGATCACAATATCTTATTCCAAGGCAGAAGATGCAAATATCTTGAAGAAAGGTACAAGACAATCTACCGATACATCTGTGGTTCAGAAACGACAACAGTCCCTCGGCCGTGCCTTCTATTATGGCACCTTACAGAGAATAAAAGCTAAAGAGACAAATAAACCACGACCAACCAGTCATTCTGTGGACCTGGGAGTTTTAGGCCGAGCTTCCAATCACGACTCAAGTGATGGGCAGACAATGTCTCTGACCAAGGTCAAAATCAAACAGCGATTTGCTAAAAGGAAAGACCCAAAGCTAAACCACGCAGCTCGAACAAACGCAGACAATATGTCTATATCTGGAACGTCCACAAGTGTATCTGAATCAACAACAGATACAATGGACAGTGAACATTTCTGGTCAAATGGTTTCCATGGTGATCTTGATGACGATGATGATGATGATAAGAGTGAGATGACACAAGATGATGATGTCAATGAGGAGTACATGCCCCGTTCATTGTTCGGGTCTGTGTCTAGACTGTCATTATTTCGTCCAGCACACTGGAGTGGAGGAGGTACAAACATTGATGGTGGGTTAGGGAGCCATCAGCCTAAAGGATGGAAAGCTATGAAGGATAAATACAATGGACGTAGAAGAAGGGGAAGTATCGGCAGCCTCAGCTTGGGGACTAGCGTTAGCTTGGGCGATTTAAATAGTCTAGGTAGGATGAAAAGAAACAGTGGACCATTGACTGACCACCGCGGACTTCCTGATGGGCGATCGGTCGTCGGTGACCTTGACAATGACGTAGAAGAATCTACTGACCTGTAGCCCTCTAGAGGCCTTAGAATATCATTATGTCATTCCAAAACCTGGAGTGAAAGGTCTGAGAGAGACAAGTGTTCATATCACGGCGTAAGTGTATTATATCATGGAGGGACAATCACAACTACATCTGAAATATGGACCATAATGTTAAAAGAGTGATCCTCAACTACTTAGGGAGTACGTGTCATGATTTCATTGTTCAAAATGAAACATAGATTGTTTACAAAGCCCTTGCCATCGCTTTCTAGAGTTAACCAGTTTGAATTAAAGATACAAGCTCAGTGTACATTCGGATGGGATCCATAAATTGCCAATTAGCCATTCCTATTAAATATGCAAATTACATTGACGCATGCGTACAGACAACCATTGGTTTGCAAACAACAGACTCATGCACAAGTCAGACGCACAAACGCGTATGCGTGACGCCACCATCAGCCCCGTACCATAGATACCAATGCCCCCTTAGACAAAGGCGTGATGTTCCCTCATTTTGCCAACCAGTAGTGTCAGTGCGCACGCGTGACGTGCGATTTACATATTTCATAGGAAGGGTCTATTGTCAACATGTCAGTGTGTAAATTGTACGTAAATTAAAATTGTCAGAGACAAATTTAACTGGTAAGAATAGTATAAAACCGAGATAGTGTTAGTGGTTTGTGCCCTGGAAGGGATTTTTAAAAGCATATTTGCTGAGACAAAAATGAAGCACTTGCCAAAAAAAATTCTGCCATAAACATAGAAACCAAAGGTGTAATTGGTCACAATAAATTTGGCTGTCACTGTTAACTTTTTCAAAAGAAAAAGTCTAAAGCTATCAAAACTGCTATCCCTGCTACGGGGCAGATGGGGGATGGAGTTGTACCTTTGATTAAACCAGCATGGAATTTGGTACACAGTCAGAGTCATCACGGAAAGGTATTTGGTTATAGGGGCATTGCAGATTTGTCTTTTGAAAAAGAAAAAAAATACAGGTAGAGTTATAACAAGCAATGACAGCCATTTTGACAACTTTGAAAATTGCTTGTTATTCTACCCAAATGTTTTTTTTTATTCCACTCTGCGATGGCCATACAGCCAAATATCCGATCATGACATACTCCAACTGTGTGTGTGCAAAATTCTATGCTGGTATCATCTGAGGCATACCCCCCCCCCCCCTCCCCAAAGTCACCTTTCTGCCCCACCGTGCCAAAGCAGGTGGTTATAAAACCATACACCAACGACTACTGATATGCGCTGACAAAGTCAACAATGCATTTTATTAATTACTTACTAAAACATTATAAGTAGCCATATATCTACATATAGCGGTTGCTCAAGTACTATAACTTGTTTTGGCCAATATGAAATATTTATATAGTCTTACTTTAAACTCAACAGCGTGTGGTCAATGGACTGGTGTTCTAATGTAGACCTATGAGATGAATACAGTACAGAGATATATCAATGTCAAATATAGTGAAGTTTATGTGGAGTGTAATATGGTACCCAACCTGCGCAGGATATTTAAAAAAAAATTATTTCGATTAAAATCTAATCCCATGGATTCAAACCAAAATACTTAAATTTACAAAAGAACTTGCAGTCAATTTATAATCAAACCCTTTTTCTAGACTAAAATCATTTTGTGATCATTTTCCACAGTATAACTTAATTGGTTTTACCCATACACCAATGTTAGCACTGTATACTCCGTACTTACCTGAATCCCGTGAGAAAAATCCCCAGGCAAAATGGGTAAAACCAAACAATATTCTTCATCCCCGATGAAAATTTAACATCTATTATAGTATAACTTATTATTATTTTAGAGGGAATTTATAGCATTCCCTCGATGCCAAACTATGATAACTTAATCCTAATAATGGAATAATATTATTTTAGGCATTATCTCTGATCAATTGTCGATATGATCAGGTAAAATATAATCCAAATAAAAATGAAGTGGAATGGTTTACAATGGCCTCTTCTCCTCTCTTGAACAGTTTGGCAACCCGTTTGGCCTTTTCTGTTAATAATTTAACAAATGCGTGGTGGTGGTGGTGGTGGTGGTGGTGGTGGTGGTGGTGGTGGTGGTGGTGGTGGTGGTGGTGGTGGTGGTGGTGGTGGTGGTGGTGGTGTTGTTGTTGTTTTTTTTTTTTGAAGTTATCGGTGATCAGTCGTTGCCAGAGACCGAGGTTTAGAATAGTCTTGAGAAGTGAGACACCACCACCACTGATTTAGTGTTAAGTGTGAGGTGTCATAGCAGGCAATAATACTTTATCGAGCTTGATGGGATGGTGTACTTTAGATTGATTCAGCATGATCTCAGTTCATCCTTGTTACAGCTTGCTGGGTTAATAGTGCCAAACTGATCTGCAGCGATCGCAGAATTATTAGGGGGCTCAAATGAACAGACTCAAGTCCTGAAATAATTTCAGAAACAGTCAGAAAACAAACCGAGAAATGGGGAAACCCAAACTCTGCAAATATTTCCCGATAGTGAAAAATCGTGAACTTTATCCAAAGCCATTATGCGGAAGAGTTCACACCAAGTGAGTTGTAATTGTTAGGAAACGTTTCACCCCAACCATTATCCTTGTAATTTGACTGCCAGGTACACGACAGTTGAAGGTAGTCTCTTTTCAACTATTTTCAAGGACGACCAGAATTACCTTGGTCCGTATTGTAATCCTGAGTTACAATGAGTCATCCTGCATAAACATAGAGGGCGTACCCCCGTCTTTGTTTAAGCACCGCCCAAGCCTACCTTGGTAGGATTATTGTTAAAGCTCTGACATGTTTACATTACGACAGCCAATGTTTTTTACACGAATGTTTAAAGTAAAAAAATTAAAAACGCAAATAAAACTGTGTGGATCGTTCGGAAACAGCTGAATGTTGACATTCATGCTGGCGTATCAGTAGATCAACCAGACCCAAGTTCAAACCCACTGTGGATGTCTGTACTAAACTCTGGGCCCAATTTCATAGAGCTGCTTAAGCAGCAAATAGTGCTTAACAAATTTCTGCTATTAAGCAAACATGAGTAGGATACCTGTCATGGTACATGATGAAATGGTATTTTGGCTGGTAACCTTGTTCTGGTAAGTAAAAATTGGTTGTGCTTAGCTTGTTTGTGCTTAAAGCAGCTCTATGAAATTGGGCCCATATCATAGCTCCATAGAACACACAACACTCAATTGCACCGTAGTTTCTGCGTTCCCAAAATACACCAATGGCAGATATCATATACGTAGAGCAGTCCCACACTATATTGTTGTGCTCATATGAACCATATCAACGAACTTATATTTATCCAGTCATCGTTAGCTATGGCATTCTATTCAAAGGGTGTTATGGCTCATAATAGAGTTGTGTGTTGTTGATGGGTACCAGTGGTGATGGAGAGGGAACTGAGATGTGAAAGTATTCGGTTGACTGCACCCTTGCTGACATTCCTTCAACGTACCTGTACCCATGTCCCATACACACCGCTCCTCTATTGTCCATAGGAGGGTACCTCATTACCATCTCAATGGGTTTGAGGTTTAGAAGGGGCCATATTGTATGGGACCAGCCCAAATCGGATCCTAGTCTGAGTAGTCACTAATGGAAGAATGTTAGCCAAGGCGATCTCACACTAGATGCCTCGTATTTTCAGCTGTTTTTATGGAGTTCTGACTGGTAAGACGTAAGAAGGTATGTCGGAGATGTCGTCAGAAATACGTCACAACTAGTTGGTAAGTTTCTAATTGTTGACAAATCCAACTTCTCTTAGAAAAACGTACCCCTTTTCCTGTTCCGAGATCCTACTTTACGTTTCCTGCATGTATTGATATGCCAAACCCACGTCCAAATTTTAACATCACATACGTGAGATAAATAAATGTTAATAAATCGCAAAAACGCAGGAAACTTCAATCGCACTACGCGATGAAGTAGCTGCTTATTCTACCATTGTTTTCAATAACTCAAGAAAAGTTTAGAATCGGAGCTAAAGGGTTTTTGAACGTATTTTGGTTAACCACATCTAGTATAACGCCCACGTACATTCCCATCTGTACCGTCACTTTTCACCCTACATCACCACCTACAAATTTCCCAGTAAATACAATTATTTTGTCACATCAGCAACAGTAGAATCATTTTGAAGATGTTTACATTTTTTCAAAAAATATTAATTCAAATTAGACCCCAGTTTTTAAAACTATCTAATTTCATGATGGATATATTTTTCCTGAGGTGATATTTTTGACATCAGAGACAACTTCCTTTCAATATTTAGTGAATGGGGGTCATCTGGGAAATGGTTATGGGAATCAAATTTATAATATTATTTTATTACTAGAAATAACTAATTGTGTCGATAACAGTCATTACAACTAAACTAAAATAATGATCACAATATTGAGACTAAGATTGAGTCAAAAAGTAATCACAAAAGCAATTATAAGGGTATTTGCAATTGCTGATTTGTATGTTTGTTTAATGTTAGCGATTTCCTATGATTTTGATTCATGAAATAATGATAATGACGGGGTTGATGATAATATTATTTTCAATGCCAATTGGTAACACTGATGGTTGTCATCAACAAATTTTACGACTACATTAATAATAATCGCGGCGATGATTATAATAATTGGCAAGACTGTGTTTGGTTCTACAATGAGTGATTGACATGATGTCATGGATTGAAAATTGGGCTTATTAATAAAAAATAATCACGATAATTACGATACTGGTATGGAAGACTGCATGCGTTCACATTAATAGGGCACTTGTAATTGCAGTTCACCATAAACAATATAATTATAGTTAAGTGGAAATGGACTAGGAGCCAATGAAAGCCTATTAATTTATCTTCTTATTTATTTACATTACAATTAATAAAAACAAAACATGTGATTTTGTTTCAGTGACCATAACAACGTCCAGAATGAAGCTCATCCATAATATTAACGCAACATGTAACCTAATTTGGTAAAATCTTCCAGATCAAAGCAGGCATTGCTTTCCACACGACGTCATGACTTAGTGTCAAAGAATTTCATATAATTGTATAATCTGAGAATCGCCATTTTTATATATGGTACGCTGGATGATTGGAGCTTGCATAATCAACCACGTACTCGACACAAACAGGTGTTTGTCATGAATAATGCATGTGTAGGTGTGTTGCAGAGTGTCTAGTCATATCTAATATTTCATTATGGATTTGGAAAGGATTACTATACAGCTGGTGATACTTAACTTCATTTACATATCATGTGTTGCATTGGAATAATAGGTTGTTATGAGCTTGCGCGCAGTCCATCAACATCTCAATTTAATTAACAGTGTTTCTTTTCCCCTTTCATGGAAGCGTTTAAGGTTTTAAAAATAATTGTGCTGATGTCAATCAAGGTATTTGTACAATGTCATGATACAATGCGTGTAGGCAACTCATCTGATTTTGATTATTTATTTTTGCCTAAGACACAAAATGGTCTGCCATTTAACAGGTTTACTTTTTAGACGTTTTCTCAAAGAAAGAGCCTTGCCAGCGGACAAGGTGGTCACTTTATATTATGTTTTCAAGATATTTTTTTTCACACGCTGATATTTTCAATCATAATCAATTTGGAACCTTCTACAGATGTCCAGGACAAAACTGAATATCTGTTTAAGGTATCATAGGGAAACCTTGACCTGATTGTATTTATTAATAACGTGTATATAAACTGCTCCTACGGAATGCTAATTTCTACGACAAACATCATGCGTCTCATTTCAGTTATTAATTTATTCAATTAATAGATGTAAATGATAAAATATTACGACAATATATATACACCCGAGTAAGAAAAATAGAGCAATGCGTTTGTAATATTAATTGATATAATACTGTGTTTTTTGTGCTATTTGTGAGGGGGGGGGGACGGGACTGAAAACCAATCAATGTTATTTTCAATTGTTTTCTCGTAAAATACGTGATGTTACAAACATCTTCGTAACTTGAAGCCTTGGTTGACCTAGTTTTTTTTATTTTTTTTATTTACATAGTACAGGTCCATTGTTTTTAAGTTCAAGCGTGAGGTAATAAACATTTAGGCAACATTTTGAAGAAAAAAAACAATCTTGATAATGAAACAATCGTCTTCCTTCTAACATAGTATTGTAGCGAAGGAAACTGTTTACATGTGTTGTCACTTTGTTTTTCATATCAAAGATGGTAATTATCCCCCTTCCCCCTTAAAAAGAGACAACGATCAGGAAATGTACATATTAGAGAATAAGAAATCTAATTGTGATATATATATTATATCTATCACAAATAAAGTTCCATTAATTTATGAAATGGAACAATTTTCACCTATGACACAAACTTTGGCCAACATTTTGATATGTTTTTATTACGGGTTAATCAGTAGTTCTGGTCAATAGTTTTTAAGGCGATCTGTAATTATTTAACCTCAAATAAACAACTAAAGTAATCATTACTGATTTGTCTCGTAGATGTCAAATTTTTCCTATAGCTGTGGTAAAGGGAAGGTTAAATGAAGTGGAAAGTTCAAGGGGTGGTTATTGTTGCTTGTTAGGGGACGAATTCACACGGCCTACCTTTAACAACTCGCTATTCACTGATCAAACGACGTAGGAAGGCCTTCACTTTACTGTAAACGACAAGGACGTCACGTAAATGGTTCACTAAACAATAAGCCTTTGAAGACTCGAAACACGATAAAACGGCCCATTACTAACAATGGTCTGGTATTATTATGATACCACAAGTATCATGATAGTTTCGTATCTTTAGATACGTTGGTATTAAATATTTTAGTGGATTTGGTGCATTTTGGGCTGATATTCCGTAAGAATAATTCTTTACTATCCTGCAAGATGGAGCCTAAATGTACATTAAATACACCTTCATCGAAATATAATTTATCGTATGTGAACTTATTACATACACCCCGCCCACGTCTACCATGTATTCATTAATAGGAAGGTAGGGCCTATACATCATTGACTGGAGTATATTTATTATCATGGTCCTCTAGTTTCAATAGGCACACCATACAACCGACCTGGAAAATGGCATCAAAATAAGGGCATAATGTAAAAACATAGAAAAACTGTTTATTATTTTGTGCACGATACATAATTTAATTAGCTTATTACTGCGGTAATCGAAATAAGCAGCTGCGATTTGTGGGGTCATGTAGCGACTCGAATTGACAATATTTCAGATTTTTGTCTCTATATTCTCGAGGATTGGTTCATAATCAATGAGCTTTGAGATTGAACTATTTATATTTTCCTTTCTTTAAAAAATTACAAATCGTCTATTTCGTGCACTTAAATCCAATACACTGATATTATAAAGGGTCTTGAATCTAGTGCAATAAGGAGTTATCACTGTCCAAACTACGCTATTTTCATGGTTTTATTCTGTCACACTTCATTAAAAAGTTGTAGGTCATTTTAGATTGACAATTAATTGTCAATGCCCTGTGTGGGTTTCGCCCCCACCTCCCACATCTAAAACTGACATTTTATTCACTTGGATTATGGGTTTTGGACAGTGTAGTCGCTTCTGATGATCTCTTGATAACAATACCAGATACAGCAATAATGCAAGCCGAGTGTGGTATCATTTACAGGTCTCAAAACAAAGTAGACAACTTAAAATGAAAAATTGTATGATTTCTTTTCAGAAAAAAATATCAATACATATATATGTCAGAGCAATTTCCCCTCAATGAGAGGCTGGCTGAGCAACAACTACTGACCGTAGCACGCCATTTAAGCCATGGGGTCTAAAGTGGAAGATATACGGTGGTCAAAACGCTCCTACACGCTGCGTGAAGCCCTCAAGAGATGCACTTTCCCACAAATTATGAAAGTATCGGTCGACTTTGTGTCTTCAGATGAAAATGAGACACTCAGTAAAGACCAGGTAAGGGTTTTTAGCTTTCTTTAATAAATACAAAAGGGCAAAAGCTTGTGGTCGCGCATTATGGATGTCAACATGAAAAATAGACATGCTAATTATTTTATCATGGAAAAAGATGCTCCATTTTTTTGTGTTTAATAGGCTACATGTAAGTACAACCAACTAAACAATGCAAAGTGCTTTTTAAAAAATCAATGTACACAAACTCCACATTAAAAACACTTGGACAATGGACATTCGAGCTAAGCCTAATATATTAATCTTCACCAAGACTCTCTAAGTAGCTTCATAACTTGTCTGATCACTTCAGTACAACGTGTGTACTATTTTAGTTACGTAACAATATCGGCAATATCGGAAGGGCATACAGAACAGTGTGTAAATCTTTCAAAACGTTTTAATATATACTGACATACCTTATATGAACGTTGAGATTATTGAACATAAGATTTCCATAATTAACTTTGTTACAGATTCTTCGCATTCACCAAAACCACACACAGACCCGTGTTCTGGCCGGTACTAAGAAACACAAATTTCTTAGTATACCTCTTCGATATGCAGACGCGCGATTTGAGGTCGTGACCAGCAAAAAACGTGAGTTATTTTGTTTCCCCCCCCCCATAAATTTACCCGTTATTTGAATTTCAGAACGAAGATATTAAAATGAAAAAAATTGGAAACAGCTCATGTCCCTGCAGGGAATGGATTCCACAAAGTAGCTCTGGAACAGTACAATGTTATCGTTTCAGTTGAAGATTTAAAAGAGCATATATCCTTTAAATGTTAAACAATTAATGTCCCCAACATCGAACATACACTGGCAACTTTGGGAAATTATATCGTTGATTAAATAATTATTTGTTGTACTTCAGGTTCTAAACCAATGTACATGCGTGACGTCATAGACAGATCCCTCCTGCCACAAGAAGTCACTTTCTATTTTGGAGACGAATTAACCTTTGACCTCCAAACTGCTAAGGGGAGTGTTTCTGAGAAGCTGAGTCCTCTTCAATTGAGGAATATGTATGAAGTAAGCTACCTACAAGGAAATGCTATCTACCACAGTAAGTCATCAATACTATCAAATGTACACACAACGTTACAAGCTCTTATACAAAACAAACTTTGATCACAAAAGAGTTTTGCTGAGCAGAAACAGGTTTTACAGGTTTCTATACAACATAGTAGGCTATTTTATGGGATGTACACATAGTTGCTTGCGACTGGGTTCCCTGCTAACTAGTCTGCTTAACAAAAACACTATTGCTAAGCAATATTTTTGGCTTACAGTTTTATGAAAATTTTTCTAACCAGTGGTACTAATATGGGGGCGCGGAAATGGTGGAACCAAGCATTTTCAGGGGGGGCACGAGGGCAAAGACATTTATGTTGTTGTTTTCGTGTTTGTTTATTTGATTGTTCTTTGGGGTGGTTTTTCTTTTTGTGGGTGGATTTAAGGGGGCAACGAGGGCAAAAACATATGTTACTGTTGTTTGTTTGTTTGTTGGGGTGTTTGTTTGTTTGTTTTTTGTTTATTTGGTTTTTTTTTGTGGGGGGGTCGCTTTTAATGAACCGTTCATTTGTGCATTTTTTGGGGGATGTCCCTTGGACTAACCCATCTCTGTTAAATTTGGGGACATTCCGTGACTGCAAGTTTCCCAAGTGGTTGTAAAAAGTTTTTCAGACCCATTCAAAATTAGGACTTGTACTCATACATGCTAAACACACTCCACATGAATTGTACACCTTTAATGCATTGTGTCAAGGTTTATTTTGTATTCTTACATTAGTGTTATATATTTGAAGTTATTTTGTTATTATTGCCATGGTGTCTTTAAAGTAATTTTGCATTTAAAATGGGAAATTGTTTTCAGTTTGAAGAACCATTTCCTTGGGGGTGGGGGTAAAAAGAAAGAGAGAAAAAGTAGTAGGCCTAAGTGTAAGCATATAAAGAAGTTTTCAAGCCTTATCCCAAAACTTTTCTCAAATGCCGTGGCAGCAAGTTTCCTAAGTGGTTGTAAAAAGGTTTTCAGACCCTCTCAAAATTAGGCCTTGTAGGCTTGTGATAATTATTCAAACATGGTAAACACAAATAGACCTAATCATAAATGATTCTACTGTAAAATTCCGCACTCTGTGGTGTTTTGTTACATTGCCATGGTTTCTTAAGTAGTTTTACATTTAAAATTAGAAGTTCTTTTAATATTTCCGGGAGGGGGGGGGGGTAAGAGAAAAAAAGTCATAAGTGTAAGCACCAAGTGAGTGTTCAAGCTCTCTTTTTATCCTGAAACCTTTCTCAAATGCTGTGAAGGCGATTAACTATACATCTCTCACACTCCCTCAAACACTGTCAAAGAATTGCCAAAGAAAAGTAACACAAAACGTGATTTTCACGAAATAGATGCAATGGAACGTCTCGTCTGCAACATTCCAGTTTCAAATAATGCGGTAAAAATGCGGTCAAAAGTGTCTCTTTTGTACAAGAACTTACCTTCACTGAAGTCAGTAACCGTGAACTCTTTCCGTTGAGGCTGTTTTTGGTGCACTGGTGTCGTTTTACGGCTCACAAATGATAAAATTGTCAGTTTTGGTGGTTCAAACAAACACACACGTGTACGCCACACAAAACGAGTTGCATGGCTGCCGCCCAAAAATCTGGAATGTGACGTCACCAAGCATTTTCGCGAACTGTCTGACTTCTTCAGGCTTTCAGCCTAAAAAACACATTCATTAAGCGTTAAAATAGCTGATTCAGCCAGAATTCGAAAACGCCTAACACGCGGTTAACCTGAATTAAACCCTGCTCTTTGAAATCCTACTGAGACGGCATAAACAACCTACACTTGGTTAGTATTAAATTTACTAGAAACTCCAGTAGGAATTCATAGGGCCTACTCAAAATTCTTACATCATCATAATTCTTACATCATCAAAACTTTGTGAACTTGTTGCGATTGCAAAAAAAGTATATTTTTGCAGCCATCGCTCCGAATGTCTTACAACACAATTGTTAGCTGTTCCGACTTAGCAGTCGGAACAGGTTTTGTTTTTCTTGGGATTATTATTTTTATTATTATTATTATTAGCTGTTCCGACTTAGCAGTCGGAACAGGTTTTGTTTTTCTTGGGATTATTATTTTTATTAGCTGTTCCGACTTAGCAGTCGAAACAGGTTTTGTTTTTGTTGGGATTATTATTTTTATTATTATTATTATTAGCTGTTCCGAACTTTCAGTCGGAACAGCTATTGTTTCTGTCCAGATTTTTATTTTTTTTTATTATTATTATTATTATTATTCTTTCTTTCCCAAAAAACCTATTGACTTAACACATGACTTTTCTAACCACCAAATGTCAATTTTAGAAAAACAAAACTGTAGGCAAATGTTTTACCATATGAAAGCTTATGTCTTGAACTAAATTTTAGATGTAAATAATTAAACATTCTTAATTAATAATTCATGTGACAGCAGTATGAATATTTAATTAGTCAATCTTGTGCCCATCATATCTCAAGAAGTATACATCCGATTCTCAATAGGTTTTCAGTTACGGACTCGTTCCACATTGTGGATGGGGAAGTCCGCATATTTTTCACTGTCACGTCATCATGACGTCAATTGTTGGCGCGTTTTCGCTCTGTGTACAAAACACATGATGCTGAAAGTGTAAAAGTTTTGACAGTCAAAAACACATTATTTTCAATTAAATGCACTAATTAGTTTCCTAATTTACATAATTTGTTAAGAAAAATTAAGTGCTTTTGATAGGAGATGTTTCATGCCCAAAAATCTAATCAAAGGACCTATATAATTAATATTTAATTGGTAAAACTTGCAACCGTGGGTAAAAAGGTAGGCCTTAATAGTCTACACCCAGTCACAACTTTTGTTTGGGCCATGCATCCACATAGCTTTGTGCGCAGCCCAATCGATTTGTACACGCAGCACATGTAATTCCAATGTCAGTTTAGGTGGGGTTTTTTTGGAATGCATCGATCAGATTTTTTTTTTTTACCATCTTGTTCCTTGTAAAATTTATTAGTACGAAAAACACAATTTTTTTGCTGTGACGTCAGCATGTGTCGAATTACGCTAATTCAAAGCTTATTCCTTTAAAAAATCATATCTCATGAGCCAAATGTCGTAGAGTCGTAATGTTTGTGTTGCTTTGTAGCATACGACAATTGCAAAAAATTATTTTAATGATGACCTCACTTTGACCTTTACTTCCGGTCCAAACAGGAAGCTCAAATCTTTATAAAATCATATCTCCTGAACCAAAAATCAGAAAGGCGTAACGTTTGTGTTGTATTATAGCTTATAACACTTGCGACATTTCATGTACAGTGATGACCTCACTTTGACCTTTACTTCCGGTCCAAACAGGAAGCTCAAAACTTTAACAAATCATATCTCCTGAACCATATGCCATTAAGTGGTAATGTTTGAGTTGAATTGTAGCTTACAACATTTGCAAAATTTTATTTTTAGTGATGACCTCACTTTGACCTTTATTTCCGGTCCAAACAGGAAGCTCAAATCTTTACAAAATCATATCTCCTAAACCACATGTCATAAAGTCGTAATGTTTGTGTTGTATAGTGGCTTACAACTCTTGCAAAATTTTGTGTAATCGTGACCTGACGTTGACCTTTACTTCCGGTCCAAACAGGAAGTTCAAACTGAAATAAATAATATCTCATGAACCACATGTCATAGAGTCGTAATGTTTGAGTTGTTTTGTAGCTTACCACACTTGAAACATTTTAAACAAAAAAGATGGCCTCACTTTGACCTTATATTCCGGTCTTAAACAAGATCCGAACTTAATAAACCTAGTTTACACTGTGATTTTCACTCTGGAAATCAAGCATTCATTTCGAACAACATTACGTCACATACACAAAATACAGAATCAGTTCACATTTTGGGCAACAAAACAGAACTTTTTAGGTCAGCAGAACGGAACAGCTGTGTGATTGTAAGTTACAATCACTTACATCTAGTTATTATTATTATTCTTTGTTTCTGTCAAAATTGCCATAGCTTTTGTACACGATTTTGTACGAACCTAAGCTCTAAAATAATAGATATGGGAGATTCAGATCTTACATCAAATTGAAGCTTAGAACATGAAATTATGCTAAGAGTAAAATTGTTCAAGTTCTTCATTAATTAGCTGAGTTATAATGACATGAATATTTAATTAGGCAATCTTGTTCCCACCATATCTCAAGAAGTATATGTCTGATCCTCAAACTGTTTTCAATTATAGACTCGTCTTATTATGTAGCTCTGTAGCGTGGCAAAAAAACATAAAACGTCATCAATGACGTCATTTGTTGGCGCGCTTTTGTTCTGTGTACAAAACACTTGGCGCTGAAAGGACAAATGTTTTGACAGTCAAAAACACGATATTTTCAATTAAAATTACGAATTAGTTTCCTAAACTACATAAACTGTTTTGAAAAGTTAATTGCTTTTAATAAGAGATGTTCCTGGTCATTAAAACTTATCAAAGTAGAACAATTTCCACGAAAATTAACGATTCAGTGACAAATCGGACACCAATGGCTTGGAGACAAGGTTCCGTTCATCGACTAAAAATGTAGTCAGGATGCCCTGCGACACAGAGAAAAATGCACGCGAAATGCCGTAACGAAATAGCCGACTTCTGGGTATTAGTCGCTGCACACTATTTATACAAAAATATCGATCTATAGCGTATTGAAACGGTGGCTTGTGCATGTGTACATGTACGTCGTGATTCTGTTGCCCAGGGCACTCGACGATTTTGTCCCGGGCGCTACATTTGAATATTTAACTAGTTAATCTTTGCAGCACCATATCTCAAGAAGTACACAGCCGATTTTCAAACTTTTATCAGTTATAGACTCCTTGGGCATTGGAGATTAGCTTTGGGAAAACGTGACCCAATGTTGACCTTTATTTAGGGGTCAACCGGAAGTGGGACCATATCTCAAGAACTACACAACCGATTTTCAAACATTTTTCAGTTATAGACTCCTTGGGCATTGGAGATTAGCTTTGGGAAACCGTGACCCAATGTTGACCTTTACTTAGGGGTCAACCAGAAGTGGGACCATATCTCAAGAACTACACAACCGATTTTCAATTTTTTTTCAGTTATAGACTCCTTGGGCACCAAAGATCAGCCTTGGGTAACCATTACCCCATGTTGACCTTTACTTCCGGGTCAACCGGAAGTGAGACCATATCTCAAGAACTACACAACCGATTTTCAAACTTTTTTCAGTTATAGACTCCTTGGGCACCAAAGATCAGCCTTGGGTAACCATGACCCCATGTTGACCTTTACTAGGGGTCAACCGGAAGTGGGACCATATCTCAAGAACTACACAACCAATTTTCAATTTCTTTTCAGTTATAGATCCTTTGAGCATTAAAGATTGAACTTGGGTAACCCTGACCCCATGTTGACCTTTACTTCCGGGTCAACTGGAAGTGGGCCTATATCTCAATAATTACTTAGCCAATTTTCTTTGTTTTCAGTTATAAACCCTTTGAGCATTGAATATAAGCCTTGGGTTACCGTAACCCCACGTTGACCTTTAATTCCGGGTCAACCGGAAATGGAACCATATCGTTCAATCTTGAACTTAGGCTCACTTTAAATGTCTGGATCAATTAATCAAAGCACAACAAAACGGAACAGCTTTGTGTTTGTTCACAAACACTTAGTGTCTAGTTATTAGCTGTTCCGACTTAGCAGTCGGAACAGGTTTTGTTTTTCTTGGGATTATTATTTTTATTATTATTATTCTTTGTTTCTGTCAAAATTGCCATAGCTTTTGTACACGATTTTGTACGAACCTAAGCTTTAAAATAATAAATATGGGAGATTCAGATCTTACATCAAATTGAAGCTTAGAACATGAAATTATGCTAAGAGTAAAATTGTTCAAGTTCTTCATTAATTAGCTGAGTTATAATGACATGAATATTTAATTAGGCAATCTTGTTCCCACCATATCGCAAGAAGTATATGTCTGATCCTCAAACTGTTTTCAAATATAGACTCGTCTTATTATGTAGCTCTGTAGCGTGGCAAAAAATTCATAAAACGTCATCAATGACGTCATTTGTTGGCGCGTTTTTGTTCTGTGTACAAAACACTTGGCGCTGAAAGGGCAAATGTTTTGACAGTCAAAAACACGATATTTTCAATTAAAATTACGAAATAGTTTCCTAAATTACATAAACTGTTTTGAAAAGTTAATTGCTTTTAATAAGAGATGTTCCTGGTCATTAAAACTAATCAAAGTAGAACATTTTCCACGATAATTAACGATTCAGTGACAAATCGGACACCAATGGCTTGGAGACAAGGTTCCGTTCATCGACTAAAAATGTAGTCAGGATGCCCTGCGACACAGAGAAAAATGCACGCGAAATGCCGTAACGAAATAGCCGACTTCTGGGTACCAGTCGCTGCACACTATTTATACAAAAATATCGATCTATAGCGTATTGAAACGGTGGCTTGTGCATGTGTACATGTACGTCGTGATTCTGTTGCCCAGGGCGCTCGACGATTTTGTCCCGGGCGCTACATTTGAATATTTAACTAGTTAATCTTTGCAGCACCATATCTCAAGAAGTACACAGCCGATTTTCAAACTTTTATCAGTTATAGACTCCTTGGGCATTGGAGATTAGCTTTGGGAAAACGTGACCCAATGTTGACCTTTATTTAGGGGTCAACCGGAAGTGGGACCATATCTCAAGAACTACACAACCGATTTTCAAACATTTTTCAGTTATAGACTCCTTGGGCATTGGAGATTAGCTTTGGGAAATCGTGACCCAATGTTGACCTTTACTTAGGGGTCAACCAGAAGTGGGACCATATCTCAAGAACTACACAACCGATTTTCAAACTTTTTTCAGTTATAGACTCCTTGGGCACCAAAGATCAGCCTTGGGTAACCATGACCCCATGTTGACCTTTACTTCCGGGTCAACCGGAAGTGAGACCATATCTCAAGAACTACACAACCGATTTTCAAACTTTTTTCAGTTATAGACTCCTTGGCATTGGAGATTAGTTTTGGGAAATCGTGACCCAATGTTGACCTTTACTAGGGGTCAACCGGAAGTGGGACCATATCTCAAGAACTACACAACCGATTTTCAATTTCTTTTCAGTTATAGATCCTTTGAGCATTAAAGATTGAACTTGGGTAACCCTGACCCCATGTTGACCTTTACTTCCGGGTCAACTGGAAGTGGGCCTATATCTCAATAATTACTTAGCCAATTTTCAATTTCTTTCAGTTATATACCCTTTAAGCATTGAATATTAAACTAGGGTTACCATGACCCCATGTTAACCTTTCCTTCCGGGTCAACCGGAAGTGGGATCATATCTCAAGAATAACACAACCCATTTTCAATTTTTTTTCAGTGATAGAGTCTTTGAGCATTGAAGATTAGCCTTGTTCTACCGTGACTCAATGTTGATCTTACTTCTAGGTCAACTGGAAGTGGGACCATATCTCAAGAACTACAGAGCCGATTTTCTTTGTTTTCAGTTGTAAACCCTTTGAGCAATGAAGATAAGCCTTGGGTTACCGTAACCCCATGTTGACCTTTAATTCCGGGTCAACCGGAAATGGAACCATATCGTTCAATCTTGAACTTAGGCTCACTTTAAATGTCTGGATCAATTAATCAAAGCACAACAAAACGGAACAGCTTTGTGTTTGTTCACAAACACTTAGTGTCTAGTTAGCTGTTCCGACTTAGCAGTCGGAACAGGTTTTGTTTTTGTTGGGATTATTATTTTTATTATTATTATTATTATTATTATTCTTTGTTTCTGTCAAAATTGCCATAGCTTTTGTACACGATTTTGTACGAACCTAAGCTCTAAAATAATAGATATGGGAGATTCAGATCTTACATCAAATTGAAGCTTAGAACATGAAATTATGCTAAGAGTAAAATTGTTCAAGTTCTTCATTAATTAGCTGAGTTATAATGACATGAATATTTAATTAGGCAATCTTGTTCCCACCATATCTCAAGAAGTATATGTCTGATCCTCAAACTGTTTTCAAATATAGACTCGTCTTATTATGTAGCTCTGTAGCGTGGCAAAAAATTCATAAAACGTCATCAATGACGTCATTTGTTGGCGCGTTTTTGTTCTGTGTACAAAACACTTGGCGCTGAAAGGACAAATGTTTTGACAGTCAAAAACACGATATTTTCAATTAAAATTACGAATTAGTTTCCTAAATTACATAAACTGTTTTTAAAAGTTAATTGCTTTTAATAAGAGATGTTCCTGGTCATTAAAACTTATCAAAGTAGAACAATTTCCATGATAATTAACGATTCAGTGACAAATCGGACACCAATGGCTTGGAGACAAGGTTCCGTTCATCGACTAAAAATGTAGTCAGGATGCCCTGCGACACAGAGAAAAATGCACGCGAAATGCCGTAACGAAATAGCCGACTTCTGGGTACCAGTCGCTGCACACTATTTATACAAAAATATCGATCTATAGCGTATTGAAACGATGGCTTGTGCGTGTGTACATGTACGTCGTGATTCTGTTGCCCAGGGCGCTCGACGATTTTGTCCCGGGCGCTACATTTGAATATTTAACTAGTTAATCTTTGCAGCACCATATCTCAAGAAGTACACAGCCGATTTTCAAACTTTTATCAGTTATAGACTCCTTGGGCATTGGAGATTAGCTTTGGGAAAACGTGACCCAATGTTGACCTTTATTTAGGGGTCAACCGGAAGTGGGACCATATCTCAAGAACTACACAACCGATTTTCAAACATTTTTCAGTTATAAACTCCTTGGGCATTGGAGATTAGCTTTGGGAAACCGTGACCCAATGTTGACCTTTACTTAGGGGTCAACCAGAAGTGGGACCATATCTCAAGAACTACACAACCGATTTTCAAACTTTTTTCAGTTATAGACTCCTTGGGCACCAAAGATCAGCCTTGGGTAACCATGACCCCATGTTGACCTTTACTTCCGGGTCAACCGGAAGTGAGACCATATCTCAAGAACTACACAACCGATTTTCAAACTTTGTTCAGTTATAGACTCCTTGGGCACCAAAGATCAGCCTTGGGTAACCATGACCCCATGTTGACCTTTACTAGGGGTCAACCGGAAGTGGGACCATATCTCAAGAACTACACAACCAATTTTCAATTTCTTTTCAGTTATAGATCCTTTGAGCATTAAAGATTGAACTTGGGTAACCCTGACCCCATGTTGACCTTTACTTCCGGGTCATCTGGAAGTGGGCCTATATCTCAATAATTACTTAGCCAATTTTCTTTGTTTTCAGTTATAAACCCTTTGAGCATTGAATACAAGCCTTGGGTTACTGTAATCCCATGTTGACCTTTAATTCCGGGTCAACCGGAAATGGAACCATATCGTTCAATCTTGAACTTAGGCTCACTTTAAATGTCTGGATCAATTAATCAAAGCACAACAAAACGGAACAGCTTTGTGTTTGTTCACAAACACTTAGTGTCTAGTTATTCTTTGTTTCTGTCAAAATCGCCATAGCATTTGAACACGATTTTGTACGAACCTAAACTCTAAAATAATAAAAATGGGAGACTTAATTCTTATATCAAACTGAAGCTTAGTACATGAAATTATGCTAAGAGTAATATTGTTCAAATTCTTCATTAATTAGCTGAGTTATAATGACATGAATATTTAATTAGGCAATCTTGTTCCCACCATATCTCAAGAAGTATATGTCTGATCCTCAAACTGTTTTCAAATCTAGACTCGTCTTATTATGTAGCTACGCAGTGTGGCAAAAAATTCATTAAACGTCATCAATGACGTCATTTGTGGCGCGATTTTGTTCTGTGTACAAAACACCACTGGCGCTGAAAGTGCAAATGTTTTGACAGTCAAAAACACGATATTTTCAATTAAAATTACGAATTAGTTTCCTAAATTACATAAACTGTTTTGAAAAGTTAATTGCTTTTAATAAGAGATGTTCCTGGTTATTAAAACTAATCAAAGTAGAAAAATTTCCACGATAATTAACGATTCAGTGACAAATCGGACACCAATGGCTAGCCATATTATTGAGTCTTGGAGACAATGTTCCGTTCATCGACTAAAAATGTAGTCAGGATGCCCTGCGACACAGAGAAAAATGCACGCGAAATGCCGTAACGAAATAGCCGACTTCTGGGTACCAGTCGCTGCACACTATTTATACAAAAAGATCGATCTATAGCGTATTGAAACGGTGGCTTGTGCATGTGTACATGTACGTCGTGATTCTGTTGCCCGGTGCGCTCGACGATTTTGTCCCGGGCGCGGCGCTACATTTTTTGAACTTAAGCTTAACTCTAAATGTAAATTTTTATAAAAATTCTTAATTGATTCATTTGAATATTTAACTAGTTAATCTTTGCAGCACCATATCTCAAGAAGTACACAGCCGATTTTCAAATTTTTTCAGTTATAGACTCCTTGGGCATTGGAGATTAGCTTTAGGAAATCGTGACCCAATATTGACCTTTACTAGGGGTCAACCGGAAGTGGGACCATATCTCAAGAACTACACAACCGATTTTCAAACTTTTCTCAGTTATAGACTCCTTGGGCATTTGAGATTAGTTTTTGGGAAATCGTGACCCAATGTTGACCTTTACTAGGGGTCAACCGGAAGTGGGACCATATCTCAAGAACTACACAACCGATTTTCAAACTTTTTTCAGTTAGACTCTTTGAGCACTAAAGATCAGCCTTGGGTAACCATGACCCCATGTTGACCTTTACTTCCAGGTCAACCGGAAGTGAGACGATAACTCAAGAATTACACAACCGATTTTCAAACTTTTTTCAGTTATAGACTCCTTGGGCATTGGAGATTACTTTTGGGAAATCGTGACTCAATGTTGACCTTTACTAGGGGTCAACCGGAAGTGGGACCATATCTAAAGAACTACACAACCGATTTTCAACTTATTTTCAGTTATAGATCCTTTGAGCATTAAATATTGAACTTGGGTTACCCTGACCCATGTTGACCTTTTCTTCCGGGTCAACCGGAAGTGGGCCTATATCTCAATAATTACTTAGCCAATTTTCAATTTGTTTCAGTTATATACCCTTAAAGCATTGAATATTTAACTAGGGTTACCATGACCCCATGTTAACCTTTACTTCCGGGTCAACCGGAAGTTGGATCATTACTCAACTCATTACACAACCATTTTCTATTTTATTTCAGTGATAGAGTCTTTGAGCATTGAAAATTAGCCTTGTTCTACCGTGACCCAATGTTGACCTTACTTCTAGGTCAACCGGAAGTGGGACCATATCTCAAGAACTACACAGCCGATTTTCTTTTTTTTCAGTTATATCGCTTTGAGCATTGAAGATTAGCCTAAGGTTACCGTAACCCCATGTTGACCTTTAATTCCGGGTCAACCAGAAGTGGAACCATATCGTTCAATCTTGAATTTAGGCTCAGTTTAAATGTCTGGATCAGTTAATCAAAGTACAACAAAACGGAACAGCTTTGTGTTTGTTCACAAACACTTAATGTCTAGTTATTATTATTATTCTTTGTTTCTGTCAAAATTGCCATAGCTTTTGTACACGATTTTGTACGAACCTAAGCTCTAAAATAATAAATATGGGAGATTCAGATCATACATCAAATTGAAGCTTAGAACATGAAATTATGCTAAGAGTAAAATTGTTCAAGTTCTTCATTAATTAGCTGAGTTATAATGACATGAATATTTAATTAGGCAATCTTGTTCCCACCATATCTCAAGAAGTATATGTCTGATCCTCAAACTGTTTTCAAATATAGACTCGTCTTATTATGTAGCTCTGTAGCGTGGCAAAAAATTCATAAAACGTCATCAATGACGTCATTTGTTGGCGCGTTTTTGTTCTGTGTACAAAACACTTGGCGCTGAAAGGACAAATGTTTTGACAGTCAAAAACACGATATTTTCAATTAAAATTACGAATTAGTTTCCTAAATTACATAAACTGTTTTGAAAAGTTAATTGCTTTTAATAAGAGATGTTCCTGGTCATTAAAACTTATCAAAGTAGAACAATTTCCACGATAATTAACGATTCAGTGACAAATCGGACACCAATGGCTTGGAGACAAGGTTCCGTTCACGACTAAAAATGTAGTCAGGATGCCCTGCGACACAGAGAAAAATGCACGCGAAATGCCGTAACGAAATAGCCGACTTCTGGGTACCAGTCGCTGCACACTATTTATACAAAAATATCGATCTATAGCGTATTGAAACGGTGGCTTGTGCATGTGTACATGTACGTCGTGATTCTGTTGCCCAGGGCGCTCGACGATTTTGTCCCGGGCGCTACATTTGAATATTTAACTAGTTAATCTTTGCAGCACCATATCTCAAGAAGTACACAGCCGATTTTCAAACTTTTATCAGTTATAGACTCCTTGGGCATTGGAGATTAGCTTTGGGAAAACGTGACCCAATGTTGACCTTTATTTAGGGGTCAACCGGAAGTGGGACCATATCTCAAGAACTACACAACCGATTTTCAAACATTTTTCAGTTATAGACTCCTTGGGCATTGGAGATTAGCTTTGGGAAACCGTGACCCAATGTTGACCTTTACTTAGGGGTCAACCAGAAGTGGGACCATATCTCAAGAACTACACAACCGATTTTCAAATTTTTTTCAGTTATAGACTCCTTGGGCACCAAAGATCAGCCTTGGGTAACCATGACCCCATGTTGACATTTACTTACGGGTCAACCGGAAGTGAGACCATATCTCAAGAACTACACAACCGATTTTCAAACTTTTTTCAGTTATAGACTCCTTGGGCACCAAAGATCAGCCTTGGGTAACCATGACCCCATGTTGACCTTTACTAGGGGTCAACCGGAAGTGGGACCATATCTCAAGAACTACACAACCAATTTTCAATTTCTTTTCAGTTATAGATCCTTTGAGCATTAAAGATTGAACTTGGGTAACCCTGACCCCATGTTGACCTTTACTTCCGGGTCAACTGGAAGTGGGCCTATATCTCAATAATTACTTAGCCAATTTTCTTTGTTTTCAGTTATAAACCCTTTGAGCATTGAATATAAGCCTTGGGTTACCGTAACCCCATGTTGACCTTTAATTCCGGGTCAACCGGAAATGGAACCATATCGTTCAATCTTGAACTTAGGCTCACTTTAAATGTCTGGATCAATTAATCAAAGCACAACAAAACGGAACAGCTTTGTGTTTGTTCACAAACACTTAGTGTCTAGTTTCAAATTGTATTCATTATAGACCGTAAAGTTGCATGGCTCAATTTCAGCTAAAAGAGGTTTTTTTATTTGTTTATTTATCTGTCATTTGTCTATTTTGAAAGATTGTACAGTTTCAAATTTACATGTAACATGTAAACATGTGTGTACATGGCTGATTGACGTGATTTAATGTCAGCAAAGTACGGGCTGCCTTTACTGCGAAGAAATTAAATGTAATATAAAACATCAAATTATCCATATCACTGATAAATCAGTTTTTACACTAAAAATGACATCCTTGGTTTAGAAAAAGGTGAACAAAATACAAGTCTAACGCTATTGATAGTGTATTTTCTCAAGGATATTTGACTTCCATTGCCGACTTTGGTTTTATTTGTTCTTCTTCTAGATCATCTGGACACTCAGGTGATAAATATTCCTTTGCATCTACCAATCGAAGTCAATCTAGCCGAGGGTTTCACTAAACACTCGGTTGAACAATGGGGGCGCTATCAATCGCTGCTCGAGAAGTTAGTCTCCAAACACGTGACCTTTGAGCTGTTCCCTGGCAACCAGAGTAAGTCATACACACAGAATAGAAAATGTTGGCATAATTTTAAAAGAATATGTTTGTTTACCGACAGAGGCATTAATGAACACCCCAAACAATGTATAAATAAATAAATAAATAAATAAATAAATAAATAAATAAATAGTTCAATAAATAATTCAATAAATAATAAATGACAATATGATAATGTGCATGAAGACTGAACTAGGCCGTATATTGTGTACTTAAAAATTAAAATACACTGATTATTTCATTTTCAGTTATTATGATATTCCAAGGATGAAAGGACTTTACAAATACATTTTCCGTCTCATTTTCAATGCAAAACTGAAACATATTGAAAATCCAAAACAGACTTTGGCCGGACATAACACCACTCTCATTATTGTAATACATTACCAATTTTATGCTAGATTTATTTTTATTTTTTTTCTTCTAGAAATCACCTTCTTCTCAGACAAACGTCTTGAAAAAGCAGAAAGTCAAGAAGACTATGAGAAGATCTGGCCTATCGGTACCCTGTATGTCACCTCGGCTAACGAGAGATTACGCAGTAAGACAACCACTGGAGCAGGCGCATCTCGGACAGTGGGCCATACCCCTGTATCAGCTGCTGCTGTCCGATCAAGAGTAGCCTCTCCTAGTAGGCAGGTCAACAATAATGGAGATGCTGGACGGGGAAAACAAATGACAAAATCAGCTTCTTCTTCCATCATGATGTCGACAGATACAGTACCTAGAAATTCTCGGCCTGTTGCTAAAGTGGTAAGCAAAGGTTCCCCTCCTGTTAACAGAGGTCTTCCTTTGAGCAGTGCAACCATGCCTAGATCAATCCTTCAGAAAGGTAGTCCTAGCAAGGAAGCATTTAAGAACAATGTGCAACCTCCCCCTTTGCCTACATCAGCAAGACCTACAAAAGAGGATCAAAGACCTGTAACTCAGAATCACACATCAGCAACCAACTCAAGACAAGATGGAACAGCCACTAGAGAGCGTGTCCAAAGGCCGCCACCCGTAACGACAACTCCCACACATAATTTTCGTAAAAGATCCCCATCTTTGGACTCCACACCATCAGATTTTTCCAGCTATACTAAGAACAGATCAATATCAGTAGAAACGAGACCAGAGCAATTGCTTGTCTCATCAGCTGGTCGAGTCAGAAAAGGTCCAGTCACAGGCAATTCACCAACAATTGCCGAGACATTCGGTCAAAGAAGCATAGCTCAACCGACTAGCTCAACCGACTCCAGTGATTACACGCATCTTAAAACATTACCAGTTGACATACCAGCTCCAGATTATGACCCAAATGAAACTGTATTCCATTACCCAGGAGAAAGCGCTAAAGCTATGGAGGCAAAGCATGGTCCTCCTCCCACACCCCCACCAATCTCCTCAATGCCAGTCAAACCAAAAGCACCAGCGTCGACATTCTCACCTCAAATAACCCAAGTAGGTCAAGCAGGTTCATCATCAACACTGTCTTCCCCATCATCTTCTCTGTCATCTATTCCTGGAGCTTTAGCATCTGCTCCTCCTCCCCCTGCTCCTCCAGGACCTCCACCGCCCCCACCACCCCCAGTCCCAAACCCGGGCCTACCAGCCCCTCCTCCTCCACCCCCTCCCCCTGGATTAGACTGGACGCCTCCATCTCAACAAGTATCTCATACACCAATTGCAAAGCCTCAGCCCAAACCAGTTAAGAACAATGAACCATCTATGGACACAATGATGAAGGAGTTAAAAAAGGCACAACAACGCAGAATGTCTCGTGGGACCGATCTGGAAGATGCTGTGGATAGTGGTAAATTGACATTTGGTGCTCCAAGACAAAGCCCAAGATCCACAGGTACTCCTAAGACGCAAGCTCCATCAGGCACCAATGAGCTGCAATCTATCCTTAGTGGAAGATTAAGGAAAGCTTCGATCGATGGAACTCTGGATTCTGGTAATGTTCCTCCTGTTGCTCCAAAGCCAACTCCAGGTCGCTTCAAAGGAGGCATCAAAGGTTCCTCAAGCAATGATACGTTTAGCAAAGTTGAGGATATTCCAAACAACCTGAAGGGATTAACAGTGGCTCAAGTCACACAGTGTTTGCGCCTCCTTAATCTGGATAAGTACGCTGAGGCTTTTAAGAAAAACCTTGTAGATGGTGAAATGATGACGTCATTAAACAAGGACATTCTTCGCAGTGAATTTAAAGTATCCGAGTTTGACATCCAAAAGATCATGAAATTCCTCCAAGGCTGGAGACCTAAATAGGACTATCTTCTGGCATTTCAAAAGCAATGTAAATTTATGATGCAGCTCATATGCTTAAAGAAGAGGCCATCTTATTTTACAAAATACTGTCACTTTAGAAGCCTATGGAGGTTATGATTTTTAATTTTTTATAATAATCGTAAAAATTATGTGTTTTTCTCAAATTCATCATTTCAAACCTCTGAGTGCCTTATCAATCTTTTCTATTGGTCAAATTGGTCTTTAGAAAACTGTAATGTTATTAACATTTCGACCATCAACATACAATTTCAAAAAGGCTAGTTATTTTGGACTGACATTCCTGTAATTACTGTCAGCATATTTCCTTTACAGACTCGCTTTGGCTCAAGTGATTTACAATGAAAGAAAATACAAAATGCCTGCACAAACATTTAACTTGTACGAATACGTCATCCCTACTGTAAAATGCTGTTATAAAGGAATATATACACTGTATACAAATTGAACTAAATGTACAAGTTCATTTTCAGTAAAAGTAGGCAGATTTTTAAAAAATAATTATTTCAGAGTCAGAAATCAAGGGCACATGTATTTTTGTCAAATCATGTGAACCCTGTTTAACACAGTTCTTATTGATAATGTCATGATTTTGATTTGATCATGACTGTAATGCTGTGTGATCAAATCATGATGTATAAATTAAAAGGATAAAAGCTTTGACACCAGTCGCTGTTGCTCACACAAATCAGTAACCCATCAGTAGATTTACATATTTTATAGTGGATATTTTCTAAAGACATTTACATGTATTACGCAAATAATTATTTATAAGGCAAATAGGAAGGGTCTGTAGGTTTCTCTCAAGGTATTACAAAGGATTAGTGAGGATAAAAAACCATAAATGTTTTATTTTAGTCTGAAAGCTTACTATCTATGAAGTATATATGAAGTCATATTCGAGAAAACTGTATCTGGCTCATGAAAATCTTACAACCTCCCCCCCCCCCCGCCCCCCCCCGCCAACCCAAAACAAAAACAAAAACGCAACAGCTGACTTTGATTGTAACAACCCAAATTAAGGACAATGTGTTTACATGCTGAAAATTGTGCATGTTTTTTTTTCACTATTTTCTTTTGACTCACACAACAGATTACACCAACATTTCCACAGGGTTGTTAAATGGCTGATCACACAAAACATGAACACTGACTACGACTATTTTGTCAGCTCCACCAATCCCGTATAATACCTTGAAGGTCTGTGTGTAAATATTGATTCTAGGTTTCAAAGGGTGAATATAATGTGTAAGATATAATGGCATTATGCAATACTCAGTCATAAGAAGCAAGATTTGTACAGGCGTTCTGTAAAACAAGCAAATGTATTCCGAGGTTTCATCATAGATATGTTTTGATCCAATTTACTCTATACCATGCCTGACATGTGACAGAGGGTGTCCCCCCCCCCCAATGCTCATTCTTTAACACACTGTTTTCCTCTAGTATAGAACTACCCCCCTAAAACCATCTTAAGAATGTCTGAGATTCCCAGAACACAAGGGGGAGGGGGGGGGGGTAAACCATCCCACATATCGAGCACCAATTCTTTTAGTCAGCTACTCAATTTCAAATCCGCAAAAAGATCTACAACACTCTTTCCTGTGAAAGAAAGTTCAAATGTGACAAAATTACATCCTGTAAATCAAACAGAAATAATTCAATTTGTAATTTCTAAAGAATGAATAATTATATACTCCAGCTAGTTTACAATCTGTATATAATCAGCTAGCTGCAAGAGCACCCTGTTAGTAAGTCACTGCATCACACGCATGCGCATCTGCTGCACACCCAAAGTTTTTGCTACATGTACTTCCGGCCCAAAAGCCGGTATACATTGGTGTGTAATTTTTACCAAAAATCATCCATTTCATCGTTCAAAAGCATTTCCTATTAAAGAAGCTTTGAATTCTGGGAAGACCACAGTCTTTGAGGAATGCGGTATGTATAAGACAATTCCAATTATTAAACTTTTCTTGCATAAAAAACATCAAGGAAAACTAGTTCAATGCAACTCCTGTGGGCTTCTGGTAATCAGTGGAGCCAGTTTGTGTGAAGTGGGCGTGGCTTACAGTGGATTTACGACACACTAACAATAGGATACTCCACAGTGATAGACAACAATATCAATTGATGTTAAAACCAATAATTGAAACTATTTGTATATGTATTATGTAATATGAGAAAATGAAATAGCATTCTTTTGTACTTTATTGACAAAATAATCAATCTTAATTTCGAAGTAGTGAAAGAGTTAATGCCAGCAATGTTTCATTGTTACATCCTTACATCCTCTGGTTGATTTCCAATGAATAAAAGGCATAAATATAACACTGTGATATATTTGTAAATTTGTAATACTGACATTTGATTGACAGGTCCTGGCCGAGCGGTCTTGCACACTGGACTCAAGTCCTGGTGTTTCTGATCATCAGTGTGGGTTCAAGTCCGGTCTTGACACTTGTGTCGTTAAGCAACATACTTGGTCGTTGATGCTTTGTCCTTCTGATAGGACAAAAAGCCGTAGGTCCTGGGTGTTGTGTAATGCACATGAAATAACCCAGTACAAGTACCCTTATCAACATGAAAAGGTCTTCCTCCTGGCACAGTGTGGCAGTGGCCTAACTATACATTATTAAGAGGGGGGGGGGAGGAACCGGGGACAAAGACATAATTTTGGGGCTATATAGTGTATCAAGCCATATTTTTGATCTCATTGGGGAGGGTGGGGAGGGTCAGGAGGGGGTGGGTGGCAAGGGTTCTGAACCCCCCTTTCCCTCTCTGCATCAAGGCAATGACCATGGGTAGAGTGAGGCAATGACCATGGGTAGGGTAAGGCAAGGACCATGGGTAGAGTGAGGCAATGACCATGGGTAGAGTGAGGCAATGACCATGGGTAGAGTGAGGCAATGTCCATGGGTAAAGTGAGGCAATGACCATGGGTAGAGTGAGGCAATGACCATGGGTAGAGTGAGGCAACGACCATGGGTAGAGTGAGGCAATGACCATGGGTAGGGTAGGGCAATGACCATGGGTAGAGTGAGGAAGCGACCATGGGTAGAGTGAGGCAATGTCCATGGGTAAAGTGAGGCAATGTCCATGGGTAAAGTGAGGCAATGACCATGGGTAGAGTGAGGCAATGACCATGGGTAGAGTGAGGCAACGACCATGGGTAGAGTGAGGCAATGACCATGGGTAGAGTGAGGCAATGATCATGGGTAAAGTGAGGCAATGACCATGGGTAGAGTGAGGCAAGGACCATGGGGAGAGTGAGGCAATGACCATGGGTAGAGTGAGGCAATGTCCATGGGTAAAGTGAGGCAATGACCATGGGTAGAGTGAGGCAATGACCATGGGTAGAGTGAGGCAACGACCATGGGTAGAGTGAGGCAACGACCATGGGTAGAGTGAGGCAATGACCATGGGTAGAGTGAGGCAATGACCATGGGTAGGGTAGGGCAATGACCATGGGTAGAGTGAGGCAACGACCATGGGTAGAGTGAGGCAATGTCCATGGGTAAAGTGAGGCAATGACCACGGGTAGAGTGAGGCAATGACCATGGGTAGAGTGAGGCAATGACCATGGGTAGGGTAGGGCAATGACCATGGGTAGGGTGAGGCAACGACCATGGGTAGGGTGAGGCAATGTCCATGGGTATAGTGAGGCAAGGACCATGGGTAGGGTAAGGCAAGGACCATGGGTAGAGTGAGGCAATGACCATGGGTAGAGTGAGGCAATGTCCATGGGTAGAGTGAGGCAATGACCATGGGTAGAGTAAGGCAATGACCATGGGTAGGGTAAGGCAATGACCATGGGTAGGGTAAGGCAATGACCATGGGTAGGGTAGGGCAATGACCATGGGTAGGGTGAGGCAACGACCATGGGTAGAGTAAGGCAATGACCATGGGTAGAGTGAGGCAATGTCCATGGGTAGAGTGAGGCAATGACCATGGGTAGGGTAAGGCAATGACCATGGGTAGAGTGAGGCAATGACCATGGGTAGGGCAAGGCAATGACCATGGGTAGAGTGAGGCAATGTCCATGGGTAGAGTGAGGCAATGACCATGGGTAGGGCAAGGCAATGACCATGGGTAGGGCAAGGCAATGACCATGGGTAGGGCAAGGCAATGACCATGGGTAGAGTGAGGCAATGACCATGGGTAGGGCAAGGCAATGACCATGGGTAGGGTAAGGCAATGACCATGGGTAGGGTAAGGCAATGACCATGGGTAGGGTAAGGCAATGACCATGGGTAGAGTGAGGCAATGACCATGGGTAGGGCAAGGCAATGACCATGGGTAGGGTAAGGCAATGACCATGGGTAGGGTAAGGCAATGACCATGGGTAGAGTAAGGCAACGACCATGGGTAGGGTAGGGCAATGACCATAGGTAGAGTGAGGCAATGACCATGGGTAGGGCAAGGCAATGACCATGGGTAGAGTGAGGCAATGTCCATGGGTAGAGTGAGGCAATGACCATGGGTAGGGCAAGGCAATGACCATGGGTAGGGTAAGGCAATGACCATGGGTAGAGTGAGGCAATGACCATGGGTAGAGTAAGGCAATGACCATTGGTAGGGTAAGGCAATGACCTTGTGTATAGTGAGGCAAGGACCATGGGTAGGGTAAGGCAATGACCTTGTGTAGAGTGAGGCGAGGACCATGGGTAGGGTAAGGCAAGGACCATGGGTAGAGTGAAGCAAGGACCATGGGTAGAGATAGGCAATGACCATGGGTAGGGTAGGGCAATGACCATGGGTAGAGTGAAGCAAGGACCATGGGTAGAGTAAGGCAAGGACCATGGGTAGAGTAAGGCAAGGACCATGGGTAGAGTGAGGCAAAGACCATGGGTAGGGCAAGGCAATGACCATGGGTAGAGTGAGGCAACGACCATGGGTAGAGTGAGGCAATGTCCATGGGTAAAGTGAGGCAATGTCCATGGGTAAAGTGAGGCAATGACCATGGGTAGAGTGAGGCAATGACCATGGGTAGAGTGAGGCAACGACCATGGGTAGAGTGAGGCAATGACCATTGGTAGAGTGAGGCAATGATCATGGGTAAAGTGAGGCAATGACCATGGGTAGAGTGAGGCAAGGACCATGGGTAGAGTGAGGCAATGACCATGGGTAGAGTGAGGCAATGTCCATGGGTAAAGTGAGGCAATGACCATGGGTAGAGTGAGGCAATGACCATGGGTAGAGTGAGGCAACGACCATGGGTAGAGTGAGGCAACGACCATGGGTAGAGTGAGGCAATGACCATGGGTAGAGTGAGGCAATGACCATGGATAGGGTAGGGCAATGACCATGGGTAGAGTGAGGCAACGACCATGGGTAGAGTGAGGCAATGTCCATGGGTAAAGTGAGGCAATGACCACGGGTAGAGTGAGGCAATGACCATGGGTAGAGTGAGGCAATGACCATGGGTAGGGTAGGGCAATGACCATGGGTAGGGTGAGGCAACGACCATGGGTAGGGCGAGGCAATGTCCATGGGTATAGTGAGGCAAGGACCATGGGTAGGGTAAGGCAAGGACCATGGGTAGAGTGAGGCAATGACCATGGGTAGAGTGAGGCAATGTCCATGGGTAGAGTGAGGCAATGACCATGGGTAGAGTAAGGCAATGACCATGGGTAGGGTAAGGCAATGACCATGGGTAGGGTAAGGCAATGACCATGGGTAGGGTAGGGCAATGACCACGGGTAGGGTGAGGCAACGACCATGGGTAGAGTAAGGCAATGACCATGGGTAGAGTGAGGCAATGTCCATGGGTAGAGTGAGGCAATGACCATGGGTAGGGTAAGGCAATGACCATGGGTAGAGTGAGGCAATGACCATGGGTAGGGCAAGGCAATGACCATGGGTAGAGTGAGGCAATGTCCATGGGTAGAGTGAGGCAATGACCATGGGTAGGGCAAGGCAATGACCATGGGTAGGGCAAGGCAATGACCATGGGTAGGGCAAGGCAATGACCATGGGTAGAGTGAGGCAATGACCATGGGTAGGGCAAGGCAATGACCATGGGTAGGGTAAGGCAATGACCATGGGTAGGGTAAGGCAATGACCATGGGTAGGGTAAGGCAATGACCATGGGTAGAGTGAGGCAATGACCATGGGTAGGGCAAGGCAATGACCATGGGTAGGGTAAGGCAATGACCATGGGTAGGGTAAGGCAATGACCATGGGTAGAGTAAGGCAACGACCATGGGTAGGGTAGGGCAATGACCATGGGTAGAGTGAGGCAATGATTATGGGTAGGGCAAGGCAATGACCATGGGTAGAGTGAGGCAATGTCCATGGGTAGAGTGAGGCAATGACCATGGGTAGGGCAAGGCAATGACCATGGGTAGGGTAAGGCAATGACCATGGGTAGAGTGAGGCAATGACCATGGGTAGAGTAAGGCAATGACCATTGGTAGGGTAAGGCAATGACCTTGTGTATAGTGAGGCAAGGACCATGGGTAGGGTAAGGCAATGACCTTGTGTAGAGTGAGGCAAGGACCATGGGTAGGGTAAGGCAATGACCTTGTGTATAGTGAGGCAAGGACCATGGGTAGGGTAGGGCAACGACCATGGGTAGGGTAAGGCAATGACCATGGGTAGGGTGAGGCAATGACCATGGGTAGAGTGAGGCAATGAACATGGGTAGAGTGAGGCAAAGACCATGGGTAGAGTGAGGCAAGGACCATGGGTAGAGTGAAGCAAGGACCATGGGTAGAGATAGGCAATGACCATGGGTAGGGTAGGGCAATGACCATGGGTAGAGTGAAGCAAGGACCATGGGTAGAGTAAGGCAAGGACCATGGGTAGAGTAAGGCAAGGACCATGGGTAGAGTGAGGCAAAGACCATGGGTAGGGCAAGGCAATGACCATGGGTAGGGTAAGGCAATGACCATGGGTAGAGTGAAGCAAGGACCATGGGTAGAGTGAGGCAAAGACCATGGGTAGAGTGAGGCAAGGACCATGGGTAGAGTGAAGCAAGGACCATGGGTAGAGATAGGCAATGACCATGGGTAGGGTAGGGCAATGACCATGGGTAGAGTGAAGCAAGGACCATGGGTAGAGTAAGGCAAGGACCATGGGTAGAGTAAGGCAAGGACCATGGGTAGGGCAAGGCAATGACCATGGGTAGGGCAAGGCAATGACCATGGGTAGGGTAAGGCAATGACCATGGGTAGAGTGAAGCAAGGACCATGGGTAGGGTAGGGTAAGGCAATGACCATGGGTAGGGTAAGGCAAGGACCTTGTGTATAGTGCTCGCATTGTTGCCTCCATGATGCATCAGGTCTCATAGTGCCACACCCTAGTTTCTCTCTTCCAGATCCTACATTTGATGCCAACAATTAAATAATCTTTCCCCGTTATGATTCCACTTACATAATCCATCATCCTCATTAGCCTCAAGAGTTTCCTTGCTTAGCTCACTGCAATTGCAACAGATTTTCAGAGACAAAATAAATATTCTGTACAAAATGTTTTATTAAAAGTAAAACTCCACAAAGTATTAACAAAAGCACTTCGTAAAAGGTCGGATAAAATTTGACACAAAGTTGAAGTGAAATCTTTATCTGGTATCTAAGAACTCAAAAGTAGTTGCATTATGCTGACAATGTACATGACATTAAAACTCACTTCATGTTTCGTCAAATTTACATCATCCCTTTACTTTAACTCGAGTATACAAATAGGATGACACGTCTATGTTCTGAGACCACTTAATTATTTCAATTTCCTAACCCTCACCATAGCGTGTCGATCACAAGAGGTTGTCGGCACATAGGGTTGTCGAAACATAGAGCAGTCAGCAAAAATGGTAAATAATAAAAACAAAATAATACTTGACAGAAAGTGTGGTTTTTAACACGAATCATGATGCTCTTATTCCAAATAATCCTGTAGCTTCTTTGCTTCAAGATTGTCAAGGTTCATCAAACAATTGTTTTAATGTTTTCAAATCCTACTGGTTTTAGATTTGTTCTACCAGATTGTTTCTGTAGTTGTGTCTTAAATCTTGTAGGAACAGCCTTTTAAAAGGAGGAATATTATCAAAAGTAACTTAAAACAAAACAGCTGGTACGATTTCAACAAATTTACTTAAAAAACTTCCTGGGTCAAACAATGGAACTTTGAATGTATGGACATACCACAAACAACCACTCAGCCATCAATAGGTCTTCCTTACTCAGTGGATGGAGCTGTTTGATCACAGGATTGGGGAGCATTTTGGCACTGTTTGGGTTGTTACTGGGTGTAGCCAAAGTCCCCCCTTACCAGACACACAGGCATAAAGCACACTGTGGCTACTGCAGCACCCAAATGCCATGGATGCGGGTGCTAGAATATACAACATCACCCCTTACTTTTTGAACATATGAATGCACATTCTATCATAAGAATAATTCTAACCAAATCAAAAGAAATCATCGAAACTAATTATTACACGTCAGTTAAAACATTTTGGCGCCACTCTCTTACATGGCTAACATTTCCTCACAAGCCGGCGTGTATGCAACTCAGCCCCTAGTGCCCCTATGCAAACATGTGTGTTTGCAGGCCGGTCACTTACCAGAGTTATACTTTTGAAAAAAGTAGGGTGTTTAAATTTCTAAATGTGGTGCCCCAAATGCCTCTCTGACTTACGGCATGCCTTAATAATTGTACCCCTTTGTAGGCACATACATGTATGTACAAACACTGGAAAGCATAACAGCTGACATCTTTCAAATTACAGTATTACACTGAACTGAGGATTTCCAGTGCGTCAGCAGTGTTCTCCCTTATCCAGGTTAACAGTGGTTCGCTGGCCAAACGCCAGTTAAAACACCAGAGGACCAGTCAAAATTCTCTTGAAGTGGTTCGGCCGGCTAGTTCAGCATTAAGAAGCATCCCTATATGCAGCTAAAGTACAAAAGCTGATGGACCAGTGAAATGAAAAGCTACCTGGTCCTGCTGGATGGTCACTGAAAAAGTTAAGAACAAACCCTGTTTCAGATATTCATATTTCCTAAACTCCAAGGTTTGAAAGTCTTACAAGGCAGCCTTTTATCCTGGAGGCACACCCTCAGGCTACTGTCCATGTTACAAAAGTCTGTCATTGGTTAATATACATCACATGATAAACATCCTTCTCAGCGATTGGTTGATACGGCAAATCACATGATTTCTCCAAGGTACATCTGTTTATCACTGGAGCATGAGAGAACTGCAAATAAAATGAACGAGAAACATCTATCAGAACAAGGAAACTACAATTTTATTGCCATGAGGAATTGGCTGATCATAGACATATGAGCCAGGCCCTCAATGTCCAAGAACAGAACTGAAAATGATAGAGCGGCAACAGTGCAAGATGGGGAACTGGAGCTCTATCTACTGTGAATGCAAGGGTGCCACTTCAGCAAGCGATGCTTTGTTATACCATTGTAGCAATGGTCATTGTATGCACTGATCTATTTTTGAATGAAGAGTGCCCATTTTACAATGAATATTTCAGCTTGAGTTCCCAATCTTGTGCCCTCGGTGCTCGATAATCTTTGGACAGATTATCCTAATTGGTCATAAACAGGGCCTAGATAAAAACTTGCTAAGCGCAGAAAAATATTGCTTAGCAAAAACTGGTTAGCAGCCAAAATTCCATTAACTTAACATTGCTGTGACTGGTACCCCGATCATTTTTCGCTTAGCATTGAAAATTGCTAAGCAGTATTTTCTGCCTAACACCTTTATGAAATTGGGCCCAGTTCTTCTCAGAGCAAACACTTCTCCACAAAAAGTTTATCCACAGTTGTACCGGCACATTGACTACTATAGCTTAAGTTTAAGGTAGGACTTACTTATTGGTTCATTTGGATGGAATGCAACGTCATTAACAGATCCAGAATGTCCTGGTAGTTTGTAGAGAATACGTCTTGATGTTGTGTCCCATACATAGACAAATCTATCAGCAGAACCAGCTGCTATCTTACTACCATCAGGTGACCAGGCACATCTTAAGAGGTTCTACAAGGAAAGAAGAAACAAGAAACATCACTAACCGATGTTTTTTTTAAGGAAGTGACATTCATTTTCATAGTTTGGTCATGTTTCAGTAAAAACAGCCAATAACGATTTATGTTGATCAGTGTTCTCACTATGTCAAACTACCATAATGTTTTAGGGATTTCATGCTTGACCAAAATGGGCTAATTTTAACTGCAACCACCACAATGAGCAAAAGTTATCTACATACTCTCAACTCTGGACAGAAATATGTTTTCGAGAAGACTATTACAGACATGAACTTTGTCATCTTGAACTTGCAGACTGAAGTGATTAATTGGTTTCAAATAATTGCAAGCATTGTCTTTTTGAGGCTGTAATTTTCACAACTACCCTCTACAGTTGAGTTTTTAAGTCCTCGGGCTCCGTTTCTTGAAGGGTAAAATTAAACATGATGCCCAACGGTTGTGTGTTTGCAAGCTTACTAATAGTTTTGACATCGAGTACCAGTATGTATTGATTGAGTTTTGCGTAACTTTGCCCCATACGTAAGCTTGCACACGTAGGTTTAAACACTTCTCACGGTGTTTATATCACCCGTTTGAACATGGCCACATGATCTCCTCTCGACCAATCAGAATGAATAAACTGTTCTGGATATTTATGAATATTTGTCCCAGGTCATTAAGTCAATCCTTGTAAATGTTACCTGTTCAAAGTTATGTTGAGCACCTTGGAAGAGCTTTACACATCTTTCTTGAGGAGCAAATGGTCGGATGTCCCAGATTCGTACTGTAAGGAAAGAACAGTGCAATGATTACAACATACTGATTGAAACTTTTTTAAGATGCGAGTAAAGTTTGCCTGAAGCTAAGTTCAAAAAGATGTTCAATCACTTACATGTATTGTCCATTGAGTTGGAGAGTAGATAAGACCCATCTCCACTCAATGACAACCCAGTCACTGAGTCCGAGTGTCCAGGCATCTTGTACAACATTCCATTTTTCCTCAAGTCCCAAACCTGAAAAAGAACAAGAACTCAACATGAACACTTGTACACTCTTTATGTTATAGGAGATTTTAGTCTAACATCACAGTAATAAAGTGTAATGTCATGTGCCCCCCAGCGCCCACCCACCCCCCGGCTACGGTGCTGCTTTGGGCAGGCAGAGGTGGAACTCCATCATCAAAAGGGTCACCTGACTATGACAAAGAATTAATGTACTGGAGATTTGTAAACCATCAATCGTCAATAGAAGAAACAGAACAGATCTGCCACTGTTTATACTCTACAGCACTGGCACTGAAGCCGCACACCAGCGTTCTCCCTTAACAGTGGTCCGCTGGCAAAATGCCAGTTAAAACACCCGGGGACCAGTCAAAATTCTCTCCAAGTGGTCCGCCTGGCTGGTTCAGTGTTGGAAAGCATCCCTATTTCACTTTAAATATTGACTAGTGAAAAAGCTAACGGACTAGTGAAATGACAAGCGAACTGGTCCTGCAGGCCAGTCACTAAAAAAAGGTTAAGGGCAAACTCTGCACACGTGGCTTTGTCTACCCATGGTCTGGGTAAATGTGCACCTTATTATTACAGGCAAAATCACAGACCATGGGGAGAGAGTAGCAGTGTGTGACATCACTGTAAGGGGTCTTAAAGAGAAGCTTTGTGGACAAAAGTAGGCAGCAGACTGTTCTTCAAAATGTGTGCATGTTCACAACTTGAGTAAACGATGGAACATTTCTGGATTGAAGAAAGATCTCTTAACCACTAGAGTACTGACAGAGCCTTCCAAGCTATGAAAGGTCGACTTACAGGAAGCTTTCAAGACGACAATTTATTTTAAATTCAAGTATTAAACTAATAAAGACACAAACTGACTCATTACATACATAAATCAATTTTGGGTAAAAAACAAAAATTTATGAGAAAGGAATTGAACCTACACCTCTGGATTTACGTGCCGGTGCTCTACCAACATGAAATCAAAATCATAGCCCAACAGGGTTAGATAAATGGAGCTCAGTTGACAGAGCACCAGCACGTAACTCCAGAGGTCGCAGGTTCAAATCCTTTGAATCCGCTTTACACTACGAATTCTCACTAGTTCATTCACCATCATGTGCCACATACCATTTTTGCCGTTTACCAAGCGAGAGTGCCAGTATTCATGCACAGGGTAAAAATGCTAACATCAGGGTTGTCACAAGCCCAAATTTAGTGCCGGCTAATTTTCTGTTCGCAAACATAGCGATCACGATGTACACAATGTACTATCCAATGAGTAGATGATCGTGGATATACACTGTAAGGCCATTTTTTGATACTTCAGTTTGGGCTTGGGCTTTGTCAGTTATTTGCACATTCCTTACAGGACTTCAATCAAGTTGCAAAGCCCAAGTCCGAGCCATGGTTTCCAAAAAGGGCCATCGTAATCAGTGAATGCTGAGTGTAATACCTTGATATCATTATCGATTCCAGCTGAGACAATTTGATCGCTGGTATCATTGAAGGTGACAGATAGAACCTGGTATGTGTTCTGGAACGTTTGCACCACTCCTCTCTTCCTACTGTCCCACAGCTATCAAGGAAAACAAAAAATAACAAGTTCATTAATAACATCATCGGAATCTCTAAGACTATCAAGCAATAATATCAAACAGGCAGGAAATTTGTGATAATTTAAAGGTAAGGCATAGATTAGTTTTTGTCAACATAATGCTGTTTTATAGGCAAAGTTATAGAGTTATCATGTGAAAGTTTCGGCTGAATAGTGGGTGCGTTCGATTAGCTTCACCAGGTCGACCCCAGTGAACTCATCCTGGTAATTCCCTGACATGAGCTAATGGAATGCCAACTTCCCCCAGCATTCACACCAATGCATCTTGGGACAGCCAACCAGAACTTTAAAAAAAAAATTTTTTTTAAAGAGATATCGCCCAACTCACAAGGCCGGAAGGCCATTTCAAGGTGAGGGCTACACTTAAGTGATTTGGGCTGTCTACCCAGATCAACTGTCACCAGAGGCACTTTGCAACCTACTCCTGGGGCTGAAACAGGGTTACCCCTTTCACAGTTCGTAATGATGTAGGCATGGGTATCATCCACTAGTCTGACTAGGAGCCTGGCTGGTAGAGCAGAATGCACTAACTTCCCAACTACTTTCATTGTGTGCATTACGTCCGAAACTTTTCGTGGATTCACAAAAAGATCGCCAAACAATCATTCTCAAGGTAAAACGTTAAATTATTTTACAAGCCCATGTTGATACAAAAGAACGCACCTACAATGAAAAATAAAGAAAACCTTAATGCTTGCTGCTTTTTCAGCCCTAAGTAACCTGGGTCAATGAAAAAATATTCAAATATTTATCACACCATGCAAAGCTTCCAATTTCCAACATCACTTCATTCCTTCTAGTGGCGCATCGTGGCCGAGCGGATAAGAGCACCAGACTCAAGCTCTAGTGTTTCGTACTCAGCAGAGTGTGGGTTCGAGTCCCAGTCATGACACTTGTGTCCTTAAGCAAGACATTTAACCATTATTGCTTCGTCCTTCGGATGGAACGTAAAGTCGTTGGTCCCGTGTGTTGTGTAACGCACGTAAAAGAACCCAGTGCACTTATCAAAAAGAAAAGGGGTTTGCCCCAGTGTTCCTGGTTTGATTGGCTGCATATTGCGCCACAGCACCTTGTACCATTACATGGTGCTAAGTAAAGGAGTTGGTCTCATACTTAAAATTTAGTCCAACATACCTTGCAGGAAAATACTGAATGTTGAAGCGCCTTGAGCGTCACTGAGTGACGGATATGAGCGCTATATAAGAAGCCATTATTATTCTTCTTCTTACCTTGATAGTTCCATCATCTGCACCACTGACTATCAGCGAAGGGCCTCTTCTTGCTGGATAGACTGAATTGACAAATGCAGTGTGACCTTTCATTTTCTTGATTCTGGCTCCAGTCTCTGTGTCCCATAGACACAGCAGCTTATCTGTGCTGCATGACACCAACTGACTGCAGAGAAAATCAGTAAAGTCAAAATAACTTGCTGCATGCAGATTTGTGTTCAACTTTTAAAGATTTTGGGGATTCTTTTAACGGAAAGGTAATTATGAATGGGAATAAAAAAGTGGTGACTCAGTCATAAACTGCCATTTAAACCCTGCAGGGTAATGGCCATGTGATAAAGGACCTCACCTTCAGCTCAGTCCTTTATCACATGGCCACGCCACTGCAAGATTTTAAACAGCAGTTTTAGACCTCATTCTCTACTCTTTTGTTTCTTTATGTAAAAAATAACCTTGGCAACACCTAAATACTTAGATTTGCATCTGAACTGGTCAAATCCCAAAAGAGATGTGAAAAGAAGAAAAGAAAGTTAGATGGAAAAAGACAGACAGAAAATTGTAAATAGTAGTTACCCATCAGTGGTATACTGTAATTCCATTATAGCTCCTTGATGTCCAGTAAGCACTGCATAGTTGGCACACTCACCGTATACACTCCATAAAACTAACCAACAAAAGTAACAAAGAAAGAAAACAGTCAGACGATTTTAATCATAAGCGAACAGTGCCATAGTTGTGCGAAATGAAGGCAATACTAAAAAACAGCCGTGTTAGTCTAATAGATAAAACAAAACACCTGCTTATCACATGTAAACAAACTCTAGATGTATAAGGGCATGAAGGGCAAGCATTATGGAGTACTTTACTTAGATAGATGTACTCTAACATTTCCAGTTGCTACTGAAGCCAAAAAACAACATCCGTTCTGTAGTAAAAGTAGAAATATGCATAATTATTTTCCTAAACTGTTAAATGAAACTTGTGACATCTGTTTAACCGTTTAGGAAAATATGTATAGGAACTATGAGCCCATCTGTAAAAAGGAGCAAATGTCAACACACTTTTTCAGGATTTAAAATAGAACACTACTCCAGTTTTTACAGTCACAAAACCACAAACCACAAAATAATGTATTTGAGGGGACTAAGACTTATAACGAACAATACAACAACAAAAAGGGTGTCAAATATTCTCCCTGCAAAAAAATAGTTAGTGGCCTGACATTTTGACCTTAGCAGAGTCTATTTTTAAAACTTTTTTTTTTGCCTTCAAGAAAGACTCTGCTAGGGTCGAAACGTCGGGCCACTAACTATTTTTTTGCATTTATACCATAGGTCCTTTTGTTTGGTAAGCAGTTTGCAACAGCTAATACTATTTTTCAAATATTCTCCCTAAACACTAAACAGGCCTAGTGTCTGGGGCTAACATTTTAAAGAAAAGCAAGGTTTTTTACTGTTGGGTTGAACAGTTTAGGAAATTTGGATATATGTATTTCAACATTTGTTTACGAATAAATGGTTGACTAAAACATCCCAACCATTGTAAAAGACTCAGGATGTTAAACTTACAGATATTCCTGTCAAATGATCCTGATGCTAGAGTGTTTCCATCAGGATGAAATTTAGCAGAGAAGATTTCTGCTCCATGACCCGAGAGAAGCATGATAGGAGCAAGAAGGCTCGACGTGCGAGGTGGTCCCTGTTGACAAATACAAACATGACAAAGAATCAATCAATCAAAATCAAACATTTCTATCATTTCCAGGCCTTGAAATGACCCACAGCACCCACAGCAACTGCCGTGGTGCCCTGTGCTTTTGCTGTGGTGCCCTTTGCAAAGTTCCAATACAAATTTACATTTTCCTCAAAGAGTGCCCCTTCAAGAGCGAAGTTCAAGGCCTGTGGTACCTTTAACATTTTTAATCTACATTTTAGTTCAGTCCAGGGCCATATTTCATGGTTCTGCTTACCGCCGAATTCTGCGCTAGCTGTGTAAGCGAAGAATGCCTTGTAGGGTGGAGTACGCACACGCACAAGCAACAATTTTCTGCTAATCCGTGAAATACATGTACACTTGAATCAAGCGTGTAATTCCCTGCTTCCTTAGACGCCGATTCTTTGCTTACAGTATGACAGCAAGCAGAGCCATGAAACTGTGCCCTGTTCAGTTTATTTCCAAAGCCAGCTTGTTGGGGTTGAGACCCCAGATATTTATGTTACCAACGACCAAGTTAAAGAAAACCATACACATGTAGTAAGGAACCTACAATATTATAGTACATTGTAACATGTACATGTACAGTTTTATGTTCCACAAAAATTGTCAATAAAATGTTGCAAATGTACATGTCGTCTCACTGTAAACTTAGAATAGTATTTGTTGTTGAGGGTTCATCCTGTGTTTTCAAAACAATTAACGCTGAGCAGACATGACAGAACGGCCTCATGTTTAGTTATGATTACAATCCCCCAAAGTAGAAAGTTTTATCAATCTCTTTTTGGTGCACATCGCTACGCCAGTATCCATGTGCATTAAAATGCACTTAAAACAAGAATCAGCACATTTAAAAAATCAGCCAATTATCGACATCAATTTAGATTTTAGCCGAAGTTTTCCAAAAAAACCCAAAAACAACTTATCCGACACAATCATAGGCCCTACCGCTATACTCAGCAACATCTTATGCATACCTCAGGTGAATTTTGAGGTCTCAGGCCTGGAATTACATGTACACGGAGGCCACACAAGCCAAGGCCTCCGTTGCCCCATGTCTTGGCCTTGGTGCCCCTTCAAAAGTTTCCCAGTAGACTTTAAGATTTTCCAATGGAAGTGCCCCTTTTCAAAATGAAAATTGCCTTGCCCTCTCAAAGATGAAATTCCAGGCCTGACTGAGGTCTTTGATGGATTTTGGAGCAGTATTTTGTCATTCCCTGTTTTAGTGATTTGAATCTTACAGGGCACTTGTACACAGGTACCGACAAACAAATGAGACAAATGCCAGATAATGTCCAAATGTTAAAAAAAGCTTTAATGGGTCCAGTGACTTGGACTACACAGGTACTTATCCATTGTACCAACAAACACATGAGCATTCACTCTCCAGGACAAGGGGCCGATTTCAATGAAGTCCCCACTCCCCGTTTGTGATCATCGCTATCACACTTGCTATGAGACCGCAAACCGCAAATCCATCGCGCTTGCGACGTCGCTGATTTTACGTTTCACTAAAGTCATCGCAGTTGCAATGACATATCAAGGAAAATAAACGTTTTGTACGAGGCTAAAAGTAGTGAACTTTGACATTAACCTCCAGAAAACCGTCGGTCTTCGCATGTGGACGCCGTTGTTGCTGCGGTTCGATTAAAAACGAACGGCATAAATTGCAGTTTTTAAATGTAAATCGTTGTCATGCTGGTGCATAAAAAGTAACAACAAGTCTAGGCATTTTCTTTAATAAAGGGTTTACATGAAATCAAATACAACATGTTTCATTTGTAGGCGGATAGTATAATTACTTTTATAAAATCTTTGTAAATGAATGTAACGTTGAGATGGATGAAAATTTGACAAAACTGGTTAAATTTATGGATATGAAAATGATGGTTTTGTTTCTGACATCTGTTAATTAATGTCAGTGAAACCCTTTACGTAATATAAGCTTCAGCAGTCAGCACACATACGAACGTCAAAAGTGGAAAACAGTTTTTTAATTAATAGGCTATTTCCTGAAGGCATAATTGTTTTTAGGCTTAAATTGGCAAAAATAATTAATTTCTAAATGCCCGAAATTTTCGTCAAAGTGTTGTCACCAAAATTGTGTACATGATATTAAAACAAAAAGGACTAATTGTGATCATGCTACATTATGATGAGGCCTGTAACTTTAGGCCAAAATGCTGGTTAAAATAACTGAACCCAAAGATCTCCCTTTTTACCGATTTTAAGCTCACTCGGCAGCAATCACATTGCTGAAAGTGTCATCGGCCAACTGCCATGTGGGTATCCCGAGTCTCCCAGTAAACATGGTAAAAGACCACAAAGAGTAAAATGTAACGCCATTTTACACTTTAATTCACGGACACAAAAAAAACACATACACCGCTTATATTTTTTTAAACCTAAGCACAAAATGGCGCAATCTAGTATCAGTCCATCATAAATTTGCGATGAACTTACACTTTTCAGCCACCACCGAGTCATCGCAAGATTGTCACCCCTATTCCCTAATAATTGTTTTGCGATGAGTAAGTTCGTTGCAAAGATTTTGTGAAATTGTTATCCGAAATCCAACGCTAAGTTGCGATGGATTTAGCGATCAGTTTTGGCGTTTGCGATGATGAAAAAGCATTAATTAGTGAAATCAGCGGCAAACTTTCCGCTGCTCGCCACCAATTTATCTCCCTAAGTTCTGGTTTTTTTTCACTAAATTATATTCTTACCTATCAAGGAGGGTTTACCGAACATGTACAGCCAGAAAACAGGCAGAATTTAACAATTCTAAAGGCTTAAAAAGGTGTCCCAAAATGGCAAGGCTTCGTCTTGCAGTGAGATGAAAACAAACGCCATGTTGTTTCGTTTTCCTGCTGTGTGTGTGTCTGTGTAAGTTGTGCAATACTCCAATCAGTCGGTCATCGTTCATGCGCATTGGACAATTCGCTAGGACTTTTTGATTTGTGGAATGGGTAATAATCGAAGATGATATTTAGGAGGGAAATTAGAACAACCCACAAAGCACGCGTTGAACTTACCTAGGGCTTGTACTAATGGAATAATCCAAAACAAAGTTATGAATATTCAGTTTATGCAAGCCATTGGACAAACCAAGCTGGGCAATTCCACGGTTACTCACGTTACGTTTTAGATGTACTTTTGAGTTTCCTTGTGCTGTAATTGCTTTACTGAAAATGTATAATAACTGTTATCCCTATGGTAGTTAGAGTATACCTAGACGTACTTAAGCACCAAAAATGACTTTCAGAAAATTGCGTTATATATGATATAAAAGACACACAAAATCGGTTACTCACGCTACATTTTCTGACATGCATAAAAAAAAAACATGCCTTAATCAAAAGTCTCCTCATACAAACAACCTTTGGAAATTTCTTTTAAATCGATGAAAGACCATGCCATGAGGCACAAATAATAAGAGTAAAACAAATCTTCTAGAATCTTTAACTTGTTAGGAATCCATAAAAAACATGGTTACTCACGTTACGGTTACTCACGTTACAAAGCATGAAAACATAGTAAGGACATGGACCAACAAAGTAACCTTACCAATATTTGACCGACTTGTGTTTACCATGGAAGACATAATTAATTATGCTAACAATAACAAGATCCCTACTTTTTAATTGATTCTTTCTTCCACTTCTCACAAAATGGAACTTTCAAATTATAGTGAACTTTCTTCTATAGTGCAGGTAACCACGAAAGTGCTCGTGGCGCTTGCTCCAATAATAAAGTTCCTCTCTGGATGTTTTCCAGTGGTGCACAAGCAAGAAAGGTTGAAAATGGGGGTGCTGCATAAAATAAAAACAGCAGCAGAATAAGCAGTAATTAATCCCAATCTCCACGGAATTTGGAGGAAAAAAAAGTTGTGTTTTCAAGGCTATTTTGAAATTGTTCGTTGTCTGGATGGCTCTGATGGAATTTGGTAGACCATTCCAGACCTTCCCTGCAGCTACCTGAAAAGAACGGGAACCCTATGAACTGTTCACAACATATTCCACAAGGAGGATTGTTGCCAGTTTCTTTCAGTTTAACTTTAAAGTGTCATTGTTTCTCTGCGTTTGAGAGTGGCATTTCTCTGAAATCAATTAAAACAAACCTTTTTAAAATAATTTATTTAATTACGCAGTATTGGAACTTCAGTTCAGCTATTAACATATGGAACAGCCAATACTGGTTGTCTTCATAAAGGTTTAATGCCTAGATGTACAAAAGTGTGAAATACCGACTCCAAACAAACGTACATACATGTAAATGTATGTACAATGAAAATCAATAGGTAATAGGCCCTATAAACATCTTTAAAACTGCTTTATTTTATCATGAATTTTATTGAGAGATGAATAAAACAATCTTTCTAATAAAACCTACATGTACAGGATTTGTAAAAAAATAATAATAATACTCACAACTTCTGCCAGGTCAAATAGATTACGCAACAGTACTTGCATGCACGTTTCTTCCATGTGCTCATCAAACAGTGTGCAATGCATCGTGGGTAATGATATGCTACCCTCATTGTTTAAAAAGGTCAATTTGTGTACTCTTTGGTAAATAAGGCATATTTGTGCCCTCATACATAATACCAGCTCCAACAGTCTCCTCCTTTACTGGTTTATCATGGTTACTCACGCTACATGTATGGTTACTCACGCTACATGGTTACTCACGTTACAATTTTCATCACCTCACCCAATAGTACTGTTAATGGATACATCATAAAAAACCTTATTTTTTCTTTTGAGATCATCAATAGAATGATAATTACAAGTGGCAAATGTTAAAACTAAAAAAAACATTCACTGGGAAAAAAAACACCATATTTTGGTTACTCACGTTACACTACCCCTAAGCGCTTTGGATGTTCATTCATAACTACTTTATGAAGTTTGTCAAACTATTTTTTTTTTCAAATCTGAATATTAGTGCTATAATGAATTATAGGAAATAAATAATTAACAAGGTTATCACTTCAAAGTCAATAAAATAGACAAAAAACAAAAGTACTATCTTAACAGTACTTTTTAGTTCAGAATCATTGATCCACTTCAGAGGACCTTTTCTCCAAGTGTTTCGAAGACAATGTAATAATGTGAAGTGGTTCCACAAACTTTGAACTATATGCAACGATATTTTATGGATTATGGCTTTCAATTATGGATTTGAAATTTTTGGGCCATGTCCACTCTATCATGGAATTGCCCAGCTTATTTTAATATTCATAAAAACTACATATTCATTATGACCTTTGGTGAACCTGGTATTGGGAGAAACATGCACGACAAACAAACCGTTCTGGTGTCAATGCCTCATAGCCGTGTGGTACAGGCTATGCTTTCTTAATAATTTGTTCTCTCTCTTGTTACAGGTTCAAATCTCCCTAAGTACATTGCATTATCTGATTGAACGTTCATTCCTTCCAGTAGATAAGATACAGGTAGAAACATGGAGGGACAACAGGAGAGAAGAAGACAGTGTGGGAAAAAACGGGGGTTTTTTTCCGCCAAAATTTGAGGATTTAACCAAATATCCGTAGTTTTTAAACCGATCCCCTATGAAAACTATTTTTTTTACGTTTTCAAGATTCACCGAATCGATAGAACACATCCTCAGGTATGAACTGGAGAAAAAAAAATTGAAAAAAACTTTTTTTAAACGCCAAAAAGCTGGTGGCTGAATGCGGAAATTTTTCCAAATCAGCCCCAGGCCCAGGGCCCAGCAGGGGAGGGTCTTTTTAAATTTAATTTTAAATTTTATTTACTACTTTTAATTGCCAAACTGTGCAAAGCAAGAAATTGAATGGTTGTGGAATCCAAGTTACTAGGTGTCGTGAAAGCTGGTGTTGTGTGTTGTCGGTAAACAACACTCTAGCTAGGTTAAACGGCAGCTGAACCCCCTTTATTTGTTTGTGCGTATTGAAGGAAACACATTCTATTGTCCGGATACTGGGCAAGCGTAATGTAACAACTTCATAATTCCAGAAAAATTGTGCCCAAAACTTACCGCTTGGACCACTGTGCCTCCTCCTGCAGCTGCTGAGACCAACTCATTCCTAGGTCTCTTCACGTGGACCAACGCCCCCTCCTCGGCTTTTCGCTTTGCTTCCAACATCGGCATTTATTTGGGTCTGGAAAATCCGAAAACACAGAACAAACTGTATTTAGAGTTCTCTAAGTCTAACGTGCACCAAACCACGCTAGTCTAACTGAACTCTAGAGGGCGCTAGTCGAGATTTATTGACGGCAAAATAATAATGAGAAGAAAAATGGCTGAGTGTAAACTGCTCCATGACTTGTGACATTAATGGTCTCACATTTCGAATCTAGGGTCTAATGGGATGAGGGGTACCTTACTTTCTGTGTTCGATTTGGTTCACTGACTTAAGCTTAAAACAAACAAAAAATAATGCAAACATTATTTACAATTTTGTTGGGAGTTATAACTCATTCATTCACATTTTTCAGTTTGTGTAGGCGACAAACTTCTTATGTGTGATTTTTTTGTTAGTACACACACTCTTATTGTAGCTCAACACAATCACTTTACAGACAATAAGGCTATAACTGCTTTGGATAAGCTCGGTAAAAAAAAGGCCATGCCGTTGGCGAAATCCTAACACATCTTCTTGTTTTTCTTTCCATAGATAAAATGTTATTATGACTACTTTTCAGTCTTTACATTGGCCTGAGTGATCAGATGATACAACTTAACTCCATCAAATAGTAAAGATGTGCTGATTTGTCATCTGACAAAATGTTAATACGTATCAATTTTTAAGCTGATAATGAATTGTGCACTTTTATGCAATAACGATTGCTCAGCAAACTGCGTAGCCCTAGTAAGCAAGATCTTAAGCATAAATATTTTAATTGTATACAAATTTAATCACTAACTTCAAAAAATGATAAAAGTCAATAACCATGACCATTTACGGTAAAAAAAAAATTTCCCCGACAAACAAAACTGGGGAGTGTTCTCTTCAAAGTTGATCTAAGCTTTTGAACATGACACTGTTATGAGATCAGATTTGGGGTTGGGGGAGCAATAATTTTGCGGTGACTTTGACAGGTGTAGGATTAAGGTAAGCGACTTTTGGGGCGACAACTTATTTCTTTTTTTTTAATAAAAAATTGCGGGGAAGGTCTTTTTCTGTCGGCAACTTTTTTAAGGACAACTTTTCTTTTCGGCTGCATTGTATTTTGGCGACACCTTTTAAATATTATAATGAGGGTCAAGGTAAGGGTTTTCTGGCAGCGACCTTTTATGGCGACTAGTTTTCTTTTTGACAGCAAAAATTTGTATGGCGACGACTTTTTTGAGGGTAACTTTGCATTGCAATGGTAACTTGTTTTAATGCGGCAGTGTTTTGTTTTGTTTTTTAAGGGGGTAGGGTTTTCTGGCAGCGTTTTTTTTGGGGGGGACAACTTTTTTTCGCAGATTAGCTTGAACATCATCTGGCAGCAACATGATTAGCTTGAACGCATCTTCACTTTTAAAAATATCTTATTGTATTATTGCATAGGTTTGGAAAAAAGTTTAACTTAAAAAAGATTTTATAAAACACAAAAAGTTACGCAATGATTGTCAGGCGTTCAAGCGTCGCGATTTCGGTTTCCCCGCCCTGGACCGTCCCGCACCTTACCGACTGCCATATAGTTCCCTTATGGTGTCGTGGCCGAGCGGATAAGAGCATCGGACTCAAGTTCTGGTGGTTAAGTCATCGGGATGTGGGTTCGAATCCCGGTCGTGACACTTGTGTCCTTGAGCAAGAAACTTAACCATAATTGTTTCTCTCCACCCAGGGGTAAAATGGGTACCTGTGAGGGCAGAGATGGTTTATGTGAATGATTAGCTTGGAGCGCGGTAAACTCGCAGCACCGGCTGTATACTCCCCAGGGAGCTGAGATGGTTTAAGGAATAAAACATATGGCCCAGTGACCAGGGGTAATAATGTCAGAAGCGCTTTGATACGGCATTCGGGCTGTGATAAAGCGCTATATAAGAATCGATTATTATTATTATTATTATGGTTTGTCGACCGACTCAAAGCATGTCCTCCCCTGTCTCGATCCCTAGCGCCGCGGGCCCTGTCCCTTTAGGGGAGAAACAAGGCTGATCCCAATCACACTGGTGACAGTCCCAGCAAAATGCCAAGTTCCTATATTAGGGGCAGACGGTAATCGAACCCAGCACCGGTTGGTTTCTGAGTTGTGAGACAGTACCGGCACTCGGCCTAACGCACTGCGCCAAAGTGTCGGTACTGCATCTTGGGGATTTTCATCAAGATATTGGTTAGCCTAGCAATTGAATGAAATATAGGTGAACCGTTAGATTTGACGACAAGTACTAGCTCCGTATCCTACCACCGAGCATGACTCTTGTGCCTCAGACTCTGGGGGCTGCTTGGCCCTCAACCCACATTGCCCCTCTCGACCAACGGCTCTCCCATACCCGGACTCCTGACCCTTTTACTCCAGCCAGTTCGTCGGGAACGGAGCTCCGCCGGGCCCCATGAGGGTCTACCCATGAGGTTCATTATAACGATTCAAAAAGTGTAGAAAACATAATAGTACTTTATTCAGGCATATCACAATGCATACACAATTTACAAACTTAGTAAAATGGATAAAAAATATAGAAACGTGTAAATATAAACACCACCCCAGTATACAACAAAAATTTATGATAAAACTTAAAATAAAAAACAAAGCAAAGAGAAAACACACAAAAAGGGACACCAAAATAACCAAGAAAGTAGAAATAGAACATGAGTAGCTTGAACGTCAACTTAAAAAAATGTATACAGGATTTCCCTTGTTAGTGTGAAGCATCAAACAGTTAACACATTCCTGTTGATACAGATGTGTATTTTAGTTTTTTTTTTTTTTTTTTTTTCTGTCCTCTTTTCCAAACCCCCCCCCAACCCCTTTTTGGGGGCGGCGCATTTGGGGGCGCTTGAATAAAAGTCGCAAAAAGAAGAAGTGGCATTCTAGGATTATCACGGGGAAAAACTCGACAACCAAAGAAAAAATGAGCAGGTATAGATGGTGGTGTAATGAAAACATGGGTCATGATATTGTAAGGCTTCCTTTATCCATCTACATGTCACCATTTTGCATCCTTTTTAAAGATTTTCTTTACTTATTTGAAACAAGTAAACACTTCTCCGACCTTACTTAATAAACCACATAATGAGCGGGGAGGGACGGGAGTACATGAGCTTCAGATTTGTCATTATGTGGTTGTGTTGTAAAATACCTTTTGGCCAACATGTTGTGTGGTCAAGTATACACATCGTAAGGGGCAAGTCCAGCATTATTATCAAACTTTGGTCAATTTCTAACGTGCGATTTTTATGAGTTTTAAACCTATGCGGTAGGTATACTGATGCCTTTTATATAATTTGAACCTGGATCTTTGTTACCGGTAGGATTTGGGAAATGTTAATAACTATTGATATTACATCAATTTTATGGAAACCTCCCAATTACAGAAAGAATAACAATAATATGCAATAGGTCAGGTCATACAAAATGGCATAAGTGACGGGAATGCCAGCTTAATTTTAAATTGGTTTGAATAGATAACTAAAACTTGAACATTACTCCGTACCCTGTGACCACCCTGCAGGACTCCCGCTCCTGAGGCCCCGGGGGCTGCTGGGCCCTCATCCCCCATTGCCCCTCCATCACCGACACGCTGCTCTCCGGTGCTCGGACTCGCAACCCTTCTGCTCCAGCCAGTTCGTCGGGAACGGAGTCCGCCGGGCCCCATGCGGGTCTACCGGGGTTTATTATACGATGTAAGTTACTAGTGTAACATGATTTGCTTGAACGACAAGTTAAACAACTCATGGGTCTCCCTCCCCGAAAAGAATAAAATAAATAAATAGATAGATTAAAAAAAAAAAAAAAAAATTATAAATAAAATAAATAAACAAAATAATAAAAAAAGAAAGAAAGAAAAAGCCAAATAAATTAATAATTAAATTGTAAAAAATCAATTTGTTAAAAATTAAATTTAAAAAAAGTGCAATAAATAAATAAATAAATAATAAAAAAATAATTTTTTAAAAAGTTCAACCACCCCCCCCCCCCCCAAAAAAAAAGTCAGCACCAAAGAAAAAATTCGCCGCCGGAAAAAAAAAAAATTATCCCAAAAAAGAAAGGTAGCAACAACAAATACAACAGAAAAAACAACAACAAGCTTACAAAATATTCGCCCCCTCAAAAGAATTAGAAAAACGAATTGAAAAAAGATGTCGTCATGAAAAAGCCCCCAAAAACCTGCCGCCAGAAAAAAAGGGGGAGGGGGGAGAAAGGAAAAAAAATCATTTACGTTAATTTCAAAAGCTTCACGGTTATTTAGCTTCAAGTGGAGATTGTACAAGGTGATATGAAATGCTACCATGGAGATCGGTTAAATTTGTCTGAATACAATAATATAACTAAAATTGGACGAACATTACTCCGTACCCTGTAACCACCGGGTAGGGCTCTCGCGCCTCGGGCCCTGGGCGCTGCCGGGCCCTCGACCCCCATCGCTTCTTGGCCGACACCCTGCTCTCCGGTGTCTAGACTTTCTACCTCTCTGCTTAAGCCAGTTCGTCGGGAACAGAGCTCCGCCTGGCCCAAGAGGGTGTACCAGGGTTTATTATAAGATTTCAAATTGTTGTTTAGGTAACATGATGAGCTAGAACGTTGACTATTATTTTTTTTTTTTTACTAATGGGTTTCCATTATTGTGAAGGAAATAACATCTCTTGACCAACCCTCTCTGATATAGATACATTTTCTAAGTATATTTTTTAGGGATTTGTTTGTTTAACGGTAAGTTTTTTTATTTGTTGCATTATTCTTTCTATCTTTCATTGTGTTATTGCATAGGTTTAGAAAAAAAATTGAACTTAATTTTTTTTTAAACAAATACAAAATGTTACGCAATGATTGTCAGGCGTTCAAGCGTCGCGATTTCGGTTTCCCCGCCCTGGACCGTCCCGCACCTTACTGACTGCCATATAGTTCCCTTATGGTTTGTCGACCGACTCAAAGCATGTCCTCCCCTGTCTCGATCCCTAGCGCCGCGGGCCCTGTCCCTTTAGGGGAGAAACAAGGCTGATCCCAATCACACTGGTGACAGTCCCAGCAAAATGCCAAGTTCCTATATTAGGGGCAGACGGTAATCGAACCCAGCACCGGTTGGTTTCTGAGTTGTGAGACAGTCCCGGCACTCGGCCTAACGCACTGCGCCAAAGTGTCGGTACTGAATTTTGGGGATTTACATTGTATTGAGACTGGAATCCATCCACACAATACCGTAAGCATTGCTTTCACTAACGAAATGTGAACGCTGTTTCTCTCTTGAAAGTCCCCAGCTCTTTTGTGCTAAATAACCTTAATAAATGATCGGACAAATTGTTTTTATTTCGTATTATATGCAAGCTATTGGTTAGCCTAGCAACTTAATGAAATAAAGGTGAACATTCAAATTTGACGACAGTTTTTAGCTCCGTATCCTGCCACCGAGTATGACTCTCGCGCAACATGCTCTTGCGCTGCTTGGCCCTCAACCCACATTACCCTCGACCGACGGCTCTCCCGTACCCGGACTCCTGACCCTTCTACTCCAGCCAGTTCGTCGGGAACGGAGCTCCGCCGGGCCCCATGAGGGTCTACCCATGAGGTTCATTATAACGATTCAAAATTCTAGTGTATAAAACGTAATAGTACTTTATTCAGGCATATCACAATACATATACAATTTACAAATTTAATAGTAAAATGGATACAAATATAGAAACATGTCAGCACCACCACCACCCCAATATACAACCAAAATAAATGATAAAACGTACAATAAAAAAACAAAGCAAAGAGAAAACACACAAAAAGGAACGCCAAAATAACCAAGAAAATAGGAATAGTACATGATTAGCTTGAACGTTAACTTTATACACTTTATTTACAGGATTTCCATTGTATGTGTGAAGCATCAAACAGTTAACACATTCCTGTTGATACAGATGTGTATTTTGGTTATTTGGGTTTTTTTTTTCTTCCCTCTTTCTCCAACCCCCTTTTCGGGGGGCGGTGCATTTTGGGGTGCTTGATGTGATTAGTTGTTTCTATAGTGCCTATAGTGTAATTAACAAGTAACCATTATCAGCCTTTTTCTAAAGGGATACAATTTTTCATACTATGTTTTGCTGTGATATGTCAGGCTTTTTTATGAATAATGTAAATGAAGAAGAAAAAAAAAAAGGGAAAAAAAGCGGCTTAAAATTTGAAGAAAAAAATCGCTACATAAAACAAGCCGCTGCCTTGAAAATTGCCGCCCCTCAAGGGTTAAGCATTTTCTGGCAGCTTTTTGTTATTAATTTTGTTTGGTTTTTGGGGGCGACGAATTTTCTTTTTTTTCTGGCGGACTATAGTTTATTGGCGAAATTTTTTTTTTTTTTTGGGGGGGGGGGGGCGGCATTAGGGTTAGGGTTAGAGCTAAGGTTAGGGTTAGGATAGGGTCAAGGTTGGGGTTGGGTTCTCTGGCAGCGACTTTTTCGGTCGTGACTTTTCTTCTCGGCAGCGGCATTCTTTTTTTCTGGCAGCCACTTTTTTAAGGGTATACTTTTCGTTTTTGTGACCATTTTGTTTGCTTAGGGTAAGACTTAGAGTTAGGGTTGTTTTTTTGGCGATGACTTTATTTTTTCTTTGGGCGGCGACATTATATTTCTGGCGGTGACTGTCTTTGAGGGTTTCTATTCTTTTAGCGGCATTTTGGTGGCGACTTTTGGGGTTAGGATTAGGGCTTTTTGGCAGCGACTTATGTGGCGACGACTTTTCATTTTGTCAGCGACGTTCGTTTTTCTGGTGGTAACCTTTTTTTAAAGGGTACATTTTTCTTTCTTTTTAACGGCAAGTTTTGTTTTGGCATTGACTTTTTCATGACGACATCTTTTTTCTTTTTTTTTTTTTAAGGGGGCGAATGTTTTTTATGCTCTTTGTTGTTTTTGTTGTTGCTTTTTTTTTTGCTGCGACCTTTCATTTTAGGATGCAACTTTTTCTTTTTTCCGGCGGTGAATTCTTACTTTGGCGCTGATTTTTATTTATTTATTTATTGTTTTTTTTTTTTTTTGGGGGGGGGGAGGGGTGGACGTTTCATTTTAATTATTTTCTTTGTTTTTAAAATACTCTTTAAAACTATTTAATTATTAACTAATTAATTAATTTATTTATTTATTTAAATTATTATTATTTTTATTATTATTATTTATTTTTTGCTAAATTTTTTATTTATTTATTTTTTTATTTTTTGTTGGAGGGGGACCCATGAGTTTTCTTTTTATTTCTTTCTTTCTTTCTTTCTTTTATTTTTTACTTATTTTTTTTTTTTTTTTAAATCTATTAACTTATTTATTTTATTCTTTTCGGGGAGGGAGACCCATGAGTTATTTAATGTGACGTTTAAGCTAATCATGTAACACGAGTATTTTACCTCGTATAACGAACCCCAGTAGGCCCCTTGTGGGGCCCGGCGGAGCTCCGTTCCCGACGAACTGGCTGGAGCAGAAGGGTCGGGAGTGCTGGCACCGGAGAGCAGCGTGTCGCCAAGAGGCAATGGGGGTCGAGGGCCTAGCAGCGCCCGGGCCTGAGTCGCGAGAGTCCGGCTCGGTCGTTACAGGGTACGGAGTAATGTTTGTCAAGTATGAGATTATTAAATTTAGATTCGTAGTCAAATTCAGCCGACAGTCATGGTTACCTTTCATATCACCTGGTACAATCACTACTTTTAGCTATTACGCGTTAAGCAAGATTGATAGGAAAGCGATTATTTTATCTATTTATTTTTTTGTGGCAGATAATTTTTTTGCGATTATTATTTATTCGGGGGGCCAGCCATTTTTTTTCTCTTCTTTTTTCTATCTTTTTTTCCGGCGAATTTTTATGATTTTTTCCGCGTTTTTTTTTCGTGGCGAGGACTTTTTCTGTTTATGAATATTATTGCTTTCGTTAACATTTATTTCCTTGAGGCCCGACATATCAGAAAGTAGTTTTTATCTTTTGTCGCCCCCCCCCCCCACCTCTATGCAGTAGCACAATAAAAGATATAGGAAGAATACTCTTTAAAAGCAATATGGAAACAGAAAAACCTAGCAAGCACTCCAAACTGAAGCCCCCCCCCCCCCCGGGAAAAAGGACTAAAACAGAAGACAACCAGAAAACAGAAGACAACAAACACACAGTCGTATCCACAACAACTGTTTGATAAACTGATGTTTAACTTAACACATGGAAACCCATTATTTTCTTGAACTTTATTGTCAAGCTAATCACGTATTCTACACTTGGACTCGTACAAAATATGATAAACCCCAGTAGACCCGCATGGGGCCCGGCGGAGCTCCGTTCCCGACGAACTGGCTGAAGTAGAAGGGTCAGGAGTCCGGGTACGGGAGAGCCGTCGGTCGAGGGGCAATGTGGGTTGAGGGCCAAGCAGCGCCCAGAGCCTGTTGCGCGAGAGTCATGCTCGGTGGCAGGATACGGAGCTAAAAACTGTCGTCAAATTTGAATGTTCAACTATATTTCATTAAATTACTAGGCTAATCAATAGCTTGCATATCATACGAAATAAAAACAATTTGTTCAATCATTTATTAAGTTTATTTAGCACAAAGGAGCTGGGGACTTTCAAGAGAGAAACAGCGTTCACATTCCGTTGGTGAAAGCAATGCTAATGGTATTGTGTGGATGGATTCCAGTCTCAATACAATGTAAATCCCCAAAATTCAGTACCGACACTTTGGCGCAGTGGGCTAGGCCGAGTGCCGGTACTGTCTCACAACTCAGAAACCAACCGGTGCTGGGTTCGATTACCGTCTGCCCCTAATATAGGAACTTGGCATTTTGCTGGGACTGTCACCAGTGTGGGGAAACCGAAATCGCGACGCTTGAACGCCTGACAATCATTGCGTAACTTTTTGTATTTGTTTAAAGTTCAATTTGTTTTCTAAACCTATGCAATAACACAATGAAAGATAGAAAGAATAATGCAACAAATAAACACATTTACCGTTAAACAAACAAATCCTTTAAAAAATATACTTTAAAAAATGTATTTGTATCAGAGAGGGTTGGTCAAGAGATGTTAAATCCTTCACAAATAATAGAAACCCATAATTAAAAAATATATATATATTCAACGTTCAAGCTCATCATGTTGCCTAAACAAAAATTTGAAATCTTACTTTAAACCCTGGTACACCCTCTCGGGCCAGGCGGAGCTCTGTTCCCGACGAACTGGCTTAAGCAGAGAGGTAGAAAGTCTAGACACCGGAGAGCAGGGTGTCGGCCAAGAAGCGATGGGGGTCGAGGGCCCGGCAGCGCCCAGGGCCTGAGGCGCGAGAGCCCTACCCGGTGGTTACAGGGTACGGAGTAATGTTTGTCAAATTTTAGTTATATTATTGTATTCAGACAAATTTAACCGATTTCCATGGTAACAGTTCATATCACCTTGTACAATCTCCACTTGAAGCTAAATAACCGTGAAGCTTTTGAGATTGATGTGGAATTATTTCTTTCTTTCTCCCCCTTCCCGCCCCCCTTTTTTCTGGCGGCAAGTTTTTGGGGGCGTTGACGACATCTTTTTTGTGTTCTTTTTTTTTGAGGGGGCGAATACTTTTATGCTTTTTGTTGTTTGTGTTTTTCTGTTGTATTTATTGCTGCGCTTTTTTTTTTTTGGATGCTCATTTTTTCCAGCGGCGAATTTTGTCTTTGGTGCTGATTTTTTATTTAGATTTTTTTTTCGGGGGGGGGGGGGGCTGGTTGGATGTTTTATTTTACTTATTAATTTATTATTTCAATTATTTATTTATTTTATTTATTTATTCATTGATTTATTTATTTGGCTTTTTATTTATTTATTATTTATTATTATTTTAAAAAATCTATTAACTTAATTATTTTATTCTTTTTGGGGAGGGGACCCATGAGTTGTTTAACTTGTCGTTCAACCTAATCATGTGACACTAGTAATTTACATCTTATAATAAACCCCGGTAGACTATCGCTAGGCCCGGCGGACTCCGTTCCCGACGAACTGGCTGGGGCAGAAGGGTCGCGAGTCCGAGCACCGGAGAGCAGCGTGTCGGTGATGGAGGGGCAATGGGGGATGAGGGCCCAGCAGCCCGGGACCCCAGGAGCCCTGTCCGGTGGTCACAGGTTACGGAGTAATGTTCGTCAAGTTTTAGTTATTTATTCAAATCAATTTAAAATTAAGCTGGCATTCCCGTCACTTATGCCATTTTGTATGACCTGACCTATTGCATATTATTGTTTTTCTTTCTGTTATTAGGAGGTTTCCATCAAATTGATGTAATATCAATATTTATTAACATTTGTCAAATCATATCGGCCCCAAAGATCCAGGTTCAAATTATATAAAAGGCTTCAGTGTACCTACTGCATCGGTTTAAAACTCATAAAAATCGCACGTTAGAAATTGACCAAAGTTTGATAATAATGCTGGACTTGCTCCTTATAATAAGGGGCAAGTCTAGCATTATTACCAAACTTACACATCATATTACGATGTGTAAGCTTGACCACACAACATGATGCTTCATGTGTGCTTGGGGATCATAATGATTTAATATGCGTAAGGTGATTATACACACTATGAAGACTAAAAAAATGTCGAACTCATCAAAGGATAATACAAAAATCCAGGGTTGAGAAAAATAACAAGGCATCATGTTGTTCCAACTGCATAAAGAAAAGCAGATTTTATTTAGTGTTTTGCAATAGAAGGAAAAGTTACCATCACCGCACAAAATGCATGTGTATTGGTACGCCTAGTTGGTAGGGATTGAATTTTTTGAGGTTGTTCTGGTACATTTTTTGTTGACTGTAAACTTTTCCCAGCATGAATCGGGTGAAAGATGTTATTTTCCGCTCCTTTTAAGGTGTTTAGATGAATATGTTGGCCAAAAAGGTATAACCACATAATGACAAAATTCACGCTCATCTACTCCCGTCCCTCCCCGCTTACTATGTGGTTTATTAAGTAAGGAGAAGTGTTTACTTGTTTCAAATAACTAACAAATCTTAAAATAAGCACAAAATGGTGACATCTAGATAGATAAAGAGGACAGAAAAAACCAAAAACTAAAATACACATCTGTATCAACAGGAATGTGTTAACTGTTTGATGCTTCACATAATAATCGGTTTAAATATCACAAAATCGCACGTTAGAAATTGACAAAAGTTTGATAACAATGCTGGACTTTCCCCTTACGATGGTATGCTTGACCACACAACATTTTGCCCAATAGGTATTTAACAACAAAACCACATAATGACAAAATTCACGCTGATCTACTCCCGTCCCTCCCCGCTCACTATGTGGTTTATTAAGTAAGGAGAAGTGTTTATTTGTTTCAAATAACTAACAAATCTTAAAATAGGGTGCAAAATGGTGACATAATAGATGTATAAAGGAAGCGTAGATCCCCTCCATGGTACCTAGGTTTCAGCCTGGTAACGGGTCCTTACAAGTATCATGACCCATGTTTTCATTACACTGCTCAGTTGCTCGTTGGTTGTCGAGTTTACCCCGTGATAATCCTAAAATGCCACTTCTTCTTTTTGCCACTTTTATTCAAGTGCCTCCAAATGCGCCGCCCCCAAAAAGGGGGGGGGGTTGGAAAAAGAGGACAGAAAAAACTAAAAACTAAAATACACATCTGTATCAACAGGAATGTGTTAACTGTTTAATGCTTCACTCATACAATGGAAATCCTGTATATAATTTTAAAAGTTGATTTCAAGCTACTCATGTTCTATTTAAACTTTCTTGGTTATTTTGGTGTCCCTTTTTGTGTTTTTTCTCTTTGCTTTGTTTTTATTGTAAGTTTTATCCCCCAAAAAGGTTAAATAATGGTGTGGTGTTTATATTTACATGTTTCTATATTTTTATCCATTTTACTAAGTTTGTAAATTGTGTACGCATTGTGATATCCCTGAATAAAGTATTATTATGTTTTCTACACTGTAATTTTGAATCGTTATAATGAACCTCATGGGTAGACCCTCATGGGGCCCGGCGGAGCTCCGTTCCCGACGAACTGGCTGGAGTAGAAGGGTCAGGAGTCCGGGTACGAGAGAGCCGTCGGTCGAGGGGCAATGTGGGTTGAGGGCCAAGCAGCGCCCAGAGCCTGTTGCGCGAGAGTCATGCTCGGTGGCAGGATACGGAGCTAAAAACTGTTGTCAAATTTGAATGTTCACCTATATTTCATTAAATTACTAGGCTAACCAATAGCTTGCATATCATACGAAATAAAAACAATTTGTCCGATCATGTATTAAGTTTATTTAGCACAAAGGAGCTGGGGACTTTCAAGAGAGAAACAGCGTTCACATTCCGTTGGTGAAAGCAGTGCTTACGGTATTGTGTGGATGGATTCCAGTCTCAATACAATGTAAATCCCCAAAATTCAGTACCGACACTTTGGCGCAGTGGGCTAGGCCGAGTGCCGGGACTGTCTCACAACTCAGAAACCAACCGGTGCTGGGTTCGATTACCGTCTGCCCCTAATATAGGAACTTGGCATTTTGCTGGGACTGTCACCAGTGTGATTGGGATCAGCCTTGTTTCTCCCCTAAAGGGACAGGGCCCGCGGCGCTAGGGATCGAGACAGGGGAGGACATGCTTTGAGTCGGTCGACAAACCATAAGGGAACTATATGGCAGTCGGTAAGGTGCGGGACGGTCCAGGGCGGGGAAACCGAAATCGCGACGCTTGAACGCCTGACAATCATTGCGTAACTTTTTGTAGTTTTTAAAGTCTTTTTTAAGTTCCACTTTTTTTCCAAACCTATGCAATAATACAATTACAGATAGAAAGAATAATGCAAAATATAAAAACATTTACCGTTAAACAAACAAATCCTTTAAAAAATATACTTTAAAAAATGTATTTATATCAGAGAGGTTGGTCAAGAAATGTTATTGCCTTCATAAATAATGGAAACCCATAGTTGAAAAAAAAAATTAGTCGACGCTCAAGCTCATCATGTCACCTAAACAAAAATTTGAAATCTTATATATAATAAACCCTGGTACACCCTCTTGGGCCAGGCGGAGCTCTGTTCCCGACGAACTGGCTTAAGCAGAGAGGTAGAAATTCTAGACACCGGAGAGCAGGGTGTCGGCCAAGAAGCGATGGGGGTCGAGGGCCCGGCAGCGCCCAGGGCCCGAGGCGCGAGAGTCCTACCCGGTGGTTACAGGTTACGGAGTAATGTTCGTCAAATTTTAGTTATATTATTGTATTCAGACAAATTTAAGCGATCTCAATGGTAACAGTTCATATCACCTTGTACAATCTCCACTTTAAGCTAAATAACCGTGAAGCTTTTGAGATTTACGTAAATGATTTTTTCCTTTCCCCACCCCCCCCCCCCTTCCCCCTTTTTTCTGGCGGCAAGTTTTTGGGGGCTTTTTCATGACGACATCTTTTTTCAATTCGTTTTCCTTATTCTTTTGAGGGGGCAAATATTTTGAGGAGGCGAATATTTTGTAAGCTTGTTGATGTTTTTTTTTACGGTTGTGTTTGTTGCTGTGACCTTTCTTTTTTGGGATGAAATTTTTTTCCGGCGGCGAATTTTTTCTTTGGCGCTGACTTTTTTTGGGGGGGGGGTGGGGAGGTTGTTGGACTTTTTATTTTATTTATTTATTTATTTATTTATTTATTTATTTCACTATTTTTTGATTTTATTTTTAACGAATTATTTTTTACAATTTAATTATTAATTTATTGGGCTTTTTCTTTCTTTCTTTCTTTCTTTCTTTATTATTTTTTTATATTGTATTATTATTATTGTTTTAATCTATTAATTTATTTATTTTATTCTTTTCGGGGGGGGGCGTGAGTTGTTTAACTTGTCGTTCAAACAAATCATGTTACACTAGTAATTTACATCGTATAATAAACCCCGGTAGACCCGCATGGGGCCCGGCGGACTCCGTTCCCGACGAACTGGCTGGAGCAGAAGGGTTGCGAGTCCGAGCACCGGAGAGCAGCGTGTCGGTGATGGAGGGGCAATGGGGGATGAGGGCCCAGCAGCCCCCGGGGCCTCAGGAGCGGGAGTCCTGCCGGGTGGTCACAGGGTACGGAGTAATGTTCGTCAAGTTTTAGTTATCTATTCAAATCAATTTAAAATTAAGCTGGCATTCCCATCACTAAATGCCATTTTGTATGACCTGACCTATTGCATATTACTGTTTTTACTTTCTGTAATTAGGAGGTTTCCATCAAATTGATGTAATATCAATAATTATTATAATTTCCCAAATCATACCGGTAACAAATATCCAGATTCAAATTATGAAAAAAAGGAATCAGTATACCTACTGCATCGGTTGAAAACTCATAAAAAAACTCGTTAGAAATTGACCAAAGTTTGATAATAATGCTGGACTTGCCCCTTATACGATGTGTAAGCTTGACCACACAACATGTTGGCCAAAAGGTATTTTGCAACACAACCACATAATGACAAATCTGAAGCTCATGTACTCCCGTCCCTCCCCGCTCATTATGTGGTTTATTAAGTAAGGAGAATTGTTTACTTGTTTCAAATAACTAACATATCTTAAAATAGGATGCAAAATGGTGACATCTAGATGGATAAAGGAAGCGTACCTCCATGGAACCTATAGGTTCCAGCCTGGTATCGGGTCCTTACAAGTACCATGACCCATGTTTTCATTACACCACTATCAATGCCTGCTCAGTTTCTCGTTGGTTGTCGAGTTTTCCCCGTGATAATCCTAAAATGCCAGTTTTTTTTCTTCTTTTTTGCGACTTTTATTTAACAAGGACTTTGGGAGGCTACATAGTGAAGATTTACTACGCGTGCATAGCCTTTCTTTACTGTGCTCACGTGTATGGGAGACTACGGTGCATTGTTTTTCAGAAGAACGGTAACTTATCATACCCAGTGTATCCAGTAACTGTATTCTCCGATTACTGAAGTTTATTTGGCACAACAGAGTGTTATGGGGGACTTTCAAGCGCGACTCGGGGTTCAGATTCCGTTGGTGAAAGCAATGCTTACGGTATGTGGATTTCAGTCTCGATACAATGTAAATCCCCAAGATTCAGTACCGACACTTTGGCGCAGTGGGCTAGGCCGAGTGCCGGTACTGTCTCACAACTCAGAAACCAACCGGTGCTGGGTTCGATTACCGTCTGCCCCTAATATAGGAACTTGGCATTTTGCTGGGACTGTCACCAGTGTGATTGGGATCAGCCTTGTTTCTCCCCTAAAGGGACAGGGCCCGCGGCGCTAGGGATCGAGACAGGGGAGGACATGCTTTGAGTCGGTCGACAAACCATAAGGGAACTATATGGCAGTCGGTAAGGTGCGGGACGGTCCAGGGCGGGGAAACCGAAATCGCGACGCTTGAACGCCTGACAATCATTGCGTAACTTTTTGTATTTTTAAAAATCTTTATAAGGTTCCACTTTTTTTTCCCAAATCTAAGCAAATAACACAGTGAAAGATAGAAAGAATAATGCAACAATTAAAAAAAAAATCCGTTAAACAAACAAATCCTTTAAAAATATACTTTAGAAAATGTACCTATATCAGAGAGGGTTGGTCAATAGATGTTATACTTTTCAAAAGTACTATGGACAAACATAATCCTACCAAAATAATCCCCACCCCAAAAAACAACAAACAAACAAACATCCGTATTAACAAAATGTGTTAATTTTTTGATAAACCAAACCTTCACAGACATGTAAACCTATCAATTTTTATTATTATTAAAGGTGACGTTCAAGGTAATCATCACCTACAATTTGTTTTATTACAATAAACCCCGGCACACCCCGTGGGGCCCGGCGGAGCTCCGTTCCCGAGGAACTGGCTGGAGCGGTAGGGTCGGGAGTCCGGGGACAGGAGAGCAGGGTGTCGGCCGAGAGGCAATGGGGGTCGAGGGCCCGGCAGCGTCCTCGTACGGGTTCAGGCTCGGCTCTGCCATTGGCTGTGCCGTCTCTCTAAAGCCCAATGCTGAAAACTCAAAGTTTCGAAATTTTTGAAGCATCGTCGGCTGAAGTAGTTTTTAAAAGGACATCCTATAGGCTATCCGAACATCTTAAATGTCACACTCCCGCCTCCAGATTCGCGAAAGAAAGAAACTGGCACCCCCCCCAAAAAAAAGGGTCCGGGTTTGTTTACAGTTGCACAAATAAGACGACTTCTATTCGACAGAAGCAGCTGAGCTTTACCAGTTTTTGTTCATTAATAGCTTAAGAGCTGAGCAGACACGACTGAGCCTACCAGTTATTGTTTTGTAGGTCTTTGTATTCTATATTGCGGGCACCATTTTGTTTTATATACAAACTAGACCAGCTCCTATCAAGTGCTCCATTCCCTTCCGTCAAAACCAAGCCCCCCCCCCCCAAATACACAGCACACACGTTAACCTAATTACTTAAAATAAACAAATGGCAACAGATTTCTAGGAATAACATTCATTCCAACTGAAAATCAATAATATCGATGGACCATCAAACAATTACTAGTCTACGTAGGGTATTAAAAAATAACAAAGAAATACAATTGGATTTAGTGATGACTTGGTCATAGTCAATCACTAACAGGTTTTCATTACTATATTGGTGGTAAAAAAACGTATAAAATGATCAATGCAATGATGTTAACAAAAGTGAGCAAAAATTGTTAATCTTTGAAGCTGCTGATCTGTTCACCAAATCTCGTGGATTTAAACGGGCATTACAAACTTGAACAAAACAGATATATATTTATATTATTTGGTTTTACCCCTATACCAATGTGCGTAAGCACTGCATATTCAGTACTTTCCACGAGTTCTGTGGGGGAATAAAATCACAGGCATATTACTCAGATGGGATTTGAACCCACGACCTCGCAAAGGCTCGAATCTCACCCGAGTGATATGCCTGTGGGTATTTTTTACAGGGCTGAGGGAAGTACTGAGTATACAGTGTTTAGCACACATCAGTACGTGTGTAACACCCAATAATTGTCTTTATCCCGGATGCAAACATCTAATATATAAGTCAATTTAGAAAACTTTTAGCGAAACTACTTCTGATAAGCGTTAACTGTTCTTGCTACATTGCTATACACAACTCAGTCTGGAGTATAATTTAAACTCTAAAAGTCTTGCATGCTATTATAAGATTGATACTTTGGCACTTAACTGAGAGACCTAACTATATGCATATATGTTTTGGTCAGCTACTTTGGTTCTGTGTATGACATTACACTCCACAAGCCCCCGGTTCAAAATTGACCCATTTCTGGTCAAGGCCGACCCGGAAACTAGTTAAAAGTTTGGGTTTTGCGTCAGTTGTACACAGTTTTGGGTAATTTGAGCAAACTGTACCGATCCAGAAATGGATCAGACCCCATTGGACCCCAATTCTGACCTGGGAGTTGTTGTTAGACTGTAATGGCCTAGACATTCTGTGAGAGACGTGTAAATGCAGCTCAGGAGCGAGTCGAATCCTGGCCATTGACAAATATTAATAATTAAAACCATGTTCATCAAAATAATTATTATTTATAAAGCGGTTTAATACAGGAGAGATCACAGCTCTGAACAAGAATTGGAAAATAACTAACTTTAGTGTGTTGTAAATAAGGAGATGGAGATGGTGTTTCAAAGTTTTGGGCCAGCTACGGAAAAAGGTCACCTTGGAGTTTGGAACTTAAATGAATGAGAAGATGTTTGTCTGTAGAAGATCTGAGTCCCACCCTGCCCGGTTGATACAAAGTGAGTAGATCACAAGTACTGAGGGACAATACCATGTATGTATTTATATACCACCAAGAGGACTTGGATATACGCTGCTGGTGGGTAACCAGTGAAGAGAACCAATGAGAGAAATGGAGCAATTGACTGCAAAAATGAAACGAGCGGCACGGTAAATGAGGCAAATTCTGTCCATTTAGTTGTTTGGGTACACGGGTTCATTTTGGAATTGTTGATACTGCCCTGGTTTGGGGGTTTTGTAGGCTGTGGGTGGGGGTGGTTGAGCTGCAGGGGTGTAGTAACCCGGTGGGGCATTGACGGTCATGATGGGTGCTGGCCGCTCAGTAGGGGTTGCTAAGATGGGAAAGACACAAATTAGTTCAGTTAGTCAAAGTCACAAAAACCTATGCATAAAGGGAGGGTCATGTTCTTTTCTAGGGTCATAGATTGGCCACAACTCCACTAATTAATGACCCTAAAAATGTATTTGGTGAAAAGCACTGCTGCTGTTGATAGTATACATTATTTTGAGAAAGGATTCCCACCGTAGTAATATGGTTTGGAAAAATTTTCACCTAAAAACATTTGAATCTGAGAAAATGATTCATGCATGAATCGTCGCTCAGATTTCTGAGTGTTGGTGTCCATTGGCGAATGCTGCGGCAAGAGATGCGGTCGGTACCCGCTGACACCTCGCTAAACGTGGATGGATTCAACATTCGTGTGGAAATACCACCAGGTGACAGTTTTTTGTTCAATTTTTTTCTGCAAAGAGACACTGTATGCAGCTGAAACTTTGACATGTAACTGTTTTTTAATCTGTCGTTATAATTGTGTCTATCAATCAGCACAACATTGACCAAACCCAATTTACTAGACCGCATCAGAAACAGCCGCGACATTGTAAGATTCTCGACATAAGAAAATGATCGTACACAATGGACTCCTGCTTTATTTGTCACTCCTTTCAAGACACTACTTTAGGAAGTCTTTATGTAAATTTGAGCATTTTGCAATAAAAAAGTCCTACATCCTTATAGACTGTGAAGGGGGTAACCCTGTTTCAGCCCCAGGAGTAGGTGATGAAAATGTGCCCCTGGTGGCAGTCGATTTAGGTCGACAGCCCAAATCAGTTAAGTGTAGCCCTCGCCTTAAAGTGGCTGTCCGGCTTTGTGAGTTGGGCGATATCTCATAAAACAAAATTTTAACATTAACAAATCTTCTGACACTGTATTATATTTAGGCAAACAGATAACATTTCCCAAAGATTACAACCAGAGAAAAAATTAAATTTATTTATAGGTTATTCACTGTTTATGAGGGACATTTTGTGTACTATTTATATATTTTTTATGAATTAAATAAAATTAGCAAAAGTTGCGGATGTAACTTTGAAGGAGCAGACTCCAAAGATAACTCTTGGTTCCATTGATTCTTACCGATGGTAGTAGTGTGGACGTGAGTGCTGACTGGGTAGCGAGGGGGCGCCCGTGCACAGCAGACACAACAAGCTACGATCGATGAGACGAAGATTACTAACAACAAGATACACCCAAATACCACACCAACAATGGCTCCGGTGCTGTAGGGGAAAAACCCAAAGGAGTAAGAGACACGTTGAAATACAGGCTTAAAACAAGATTCGAATTTCTACTGAAGTTCTACTCTTAAAAAAAGAGAGGTAAATCTATGTACATGTATACATTAAATTATTTTTAACTCTTGCAAATTTTGTAGCAACTTTGCACCGGGCAACACATTATAAACGAGATAATAAATAGTATACAATAAAACGTAGAACTACAGTTCTATGCAGAGGCGACAAAATAAAGTTAAAAGTCGCGGTAGATTTCGCTATAATTGTTTCAATATCTTGGACCATTAGTCATTATCTTCTACAAACAGGTTCATATTTTACAGGGGTCGATGTATTCAATATCCAACATAGAGAATCAAAATATAGCTTCCTTATTCCTTCCTTTGTTTCGAAGAGAAACTAATATCAGTGAGCCCAAATCAGTCATAAAGGTCCTATGAAGTGGTTTTTCTATATAAGGTTTGGGGGTTTGCATTGACAGGTTAACAAGTGCATATTTTATATTCTACATCCGGGTTATCCTGATGATGAACACTGGAGTTTCGGTCGAAAATTACAGGTTCAGAGAAATTTCTCAGTGTTGTGATCAACAACTAAAGATTAAATTGCAAATTGTATAGATTGTACTGCAATGATTACTGAATCATTTAGCTTTTTGTATAAGATCAGCATGTGGAGATTAGTTTTGTGGCTGATGGGAAGTTTTGCCGTGAGGACGGCTTTCTAAATAATTTTTTTATTTTCTGTGTTTGGGTTTTTTTTCCTCTTCAAAATTCTGATGAGTATTTTGATTGCTGTCTACCTGAGTTATCCTCAATTGTTTCAACCTAAAAATATCAGGGTTGAATTGACCCCAAATCTGTGTCAAAATTACCTAGAAATGGGTCAACTAGTTGCAGTAGTCGTACCTGAGATATTCATAGCTGTATGTCGTATAGAATAGTATACCTGAGATATCCATAGTTGTAGTAGTCGTACCTGAGATATTCATAGCTGTATGTCGTATAGAATAGTATACCTGAGATATCCATAGTTGTAGTAGTCGTATATATCAGTATACCTGAGATATTCATTTAGTAGTTGTATAGAATAGTCTACCTGAGATATCCATAGCTGTAGTAGTCGTAGTAGTCACAGCAATATTGGGAACTTTCTCCCGCATCACAGCAGTACACTTCATCCGAGGTATCGAAGTACTGCGGGCAGTCAAATCCAGCACTGCCGTCCCAAGCAGAAGGACATCTATCCCCGTGCACTTTTAAATAGAATAAATACCAGTGTACCAATCATAATGCAGCCATCATATTTATCTCACATTCAAATCAACGAAACCCAAAACGAGGTCGGAAGGGAGAAATGGTCCACCGCCATTTTGAGTCAGTATCAATCAGCACATAAGCAGGGGACGTGAAGCACTTGTTACAACGATCCCTTCATATTGTAAACGTTTGTAAACACATGAAAAACAAATGTTTCAAGAAACGCACCATTATTTAGGCCTACATGAATCCTGTTAGCAGTTTTGGCTTCAGGCTCACATTGTAAGAGACGTTTTATATGATTGGTACCTAAACATTTCAGAGATTGTCACAATTTAGTACATAGGCTGTGAAGGCATCCGTTGTAGTATAGAACACAACGGCTTTTCGATGACAAATTTGACTCGTACGAGTGTACATTCAGATCGTGCTTAATACCAGTGTATTATTAATTTCAGTATCATTTCTTAGGCAACGAGAATGTATATGAAACACATTCGACACCTCTTCAATGACAGGAATGGTAAAGAAGCTTTACATTTACCCGGCATTATGCAGACACCGCTAACCGCCAGAAACACCAACACACCAAATGAGAATGCCATTTTGAATTGAAAGTAGCTCGGTCAGATTTGGTCTCACAGATTGAAAAGCATAAAACACCCCGTTCAAATATCACCAACAATTTATAAACGAAATGCTATTTCGCACTTGTAATTTCACCAGAAGACTGCGTTCAGTGTTTTTGATATCAATGTTACAGTGACGCAAAAGGTACTTCTATTTACGGACTTTGATCTTGAATGTTTACTATCGCATAGAGGTCGAGGTCGACCTTTTCAAAGATAACATTACCTTTGTTTTGCAGGGGGTTTTTTTTCTCGAGAAAGCTTGTGATGTCAGGAATAAAATGCATACTCAATGAAGTAGACAGTTTACTTTATCAATCTGTCCAAGTGTACTTCTTTAATAACAGAGAGCACCCCGCCGCCTCCATTTTGCTCTGCAAAAAGATTATTCATAATTTCTCCCAAATAGCAATAGGCCTTGGTTCTGATAAGCACTTCTAACAAATCAACACTGTTTCCCGCTCACAATTGGACCAAATAAACACTGAAATGAAACTGACTAAATGAGGTTATTTAGTTTCAATCACACAAAGTACATGAGCTTTGACCATGACTAACAAAAGTCTTGCTTATCTGCAAGTTTCCATTCTGTTTTAGTATAGCATTGGGTTGAAGGAAAGTAAGTAAGTTTCATTGATGAACACAATTTGGGCCAGATATGGTCATTATATAAAACTCGAGTTGTGTTTATACGCTTCGAATTTTCTAAGTTAGAAACTCCGTATCTTTGTCCTTTTTCCCTTGTCTTTTTTCTTTGGCTGATGAGGGTGATGATAATCATTTAAAGTCAATAATGTTGAGTTTCAAGGTCAAAATCTAACAGTCTAGGTTTTCGACACAGGTTCAAAAGCAAACATGCCATGACGAAGTCTGTGCCGGAATTTGTAATGAGCCGTTGTGACATGAAATACCATTTCTCATTATATACAAGTGGAATAACATTTTGAACATCGGTTCTCATTATATACAAGTGGAATAACATTTTGCACATCGGTTCGTGGACTTCGATCGGTATTGCAGTTGAAAATATTTGATTAACTAGAAAGAGACCAATATAGAAATGGCGTACTTCTGGGTATTTCTGGCTCTTGGCAGTGCACACATTTTACGAGGTAAAAACATTCCTTCAATAAAATATGTATCATGTAATTGGCCTCAGTTGCAGTTGATATGAAAGTGAGGCTGTAGTATAAATCTCTCTTATTCTCTATATGCATCGGTACAAATGCCCAACAGCCTGCTGTGCAGAACTATTTGATGTCTGTCACAATAGAATTGGAAGGCTGCGTGATCAAAGTCAACATAAACCAGTCTTATTTGAAATCGAGGCACATTGTCACAGACAAAAATAGTCTGGTTCGCTCCAGAAACTTCCGGGTCAGAACTGACCCCGATACCGAGTCCTAGGGGGCTTGACCAATTTCTGGGCCAGACTGACCCGGAAACTGGTTCAAAAGTGGGTTTTTAGCTCGGATTATGCGTCTGTTTGACACATTTCCTGGTCATTTTGACAGGGATTCCGGGTCAACGTGACCCAGAAATTGTACAGATCCCACCAGGACCAAAAATCCGGGTCAATTCTGACAATGGAGGCTTTTGAGTGCATAGAAAGCGCTGGCTTGTATTCAAGGAATATGACATCAGTAGAATCTAACGAATGAAACATTAGGTGAAAAATACCCGTGAAACTATGAAATAAATTTCTAAATCAAGCAAAAACCATTCATCTTTAAAATAAATTTCAAGCTAAATAAGGCAAAGGAAATACAAACATTCATGTTTGTATATGGATGAAAGTGTCAAGGATGGATTTATTTGTACATTTGTACATCTTTATATCTGTTGCTTTTCTTTACCTTAGACAGTGACAGGGATCAAAACGATCAAGGCGTGTGTTGTCACGTTGAGCCTTGTCCTTTAAGGTTACATGCCCAGCGTACATGTAGTAAAGACAAAGGATTACAAAATAGCGATGTTCCAAAACGAGGGCAGACTATAATACTTCCCTTCCGGACTCGCTTTGGTTACACTGATTTCGTAGTTATTTGAAGGCGTTCATCATGATGATATTTTTTATCCAAAGTACATGGCATAATTTGGACGTCCTGTCCCGATGCTTGGGACGGGAGTGACGCCCCTGGGTTTGACTGCCCTCAGTCCTCCGATGTCGCTGATGATTATTTCTGCTGTGATGCGGGACAAGTTTCCCAATATTGCTGTGACTACTACGACTACTACAATTATGAATATCTCAGGTATACTATTCTATACGACTACTACAATTATGAATATCTCAGGTATTATCTACGACTACTACAATCAAGTATACTTTTCTACCATCCGATCCCATTAACCAGGCATTCAACAAAACTATAGTACCAGTTCCACTTAGGTGTCAAACTCTGAAAACTTGTGGGTGAAATCGACACGGATCCGGGTTCCGTGTTTTGGAATCTATGGTAAAAATGACCTCATAAATGGTCAAGATAATGCAGAATCCGAGTTAAAATCACATTTCCAGCCACATTCCGGGTCAGATTGACCCGGAAATGGGTCAGGACCCCTTCAGACCCGGAATCCAGGCTGACCTAAGGCCGTGTCCGAAACGGTGACTTCGGCTACAGCTACAGCTGGATCAGCGTGTCTGCCAGTGTTGAAGAATAGGCAGACGCGCGCGATCTAGCCGTAGCTGTAGCCGAAGTCGCCGTTTCAGACACGGCCTGAGAGTCTTTTACAGAATGTACACACTCAAAATGGGCACACAGAATGTTCAAGTGCAAGGAGGTTGAAATACTCTACCCAGAGCCAGTCAACACTCCCTACCTTCGAAATGAAGAAGCATTGGATACAAACTATTTAACTCTCTATAACCAGGATGTTGACAAGCCATCCTTCCCAAGCGGTTCCACCTCTCTTGTGACTTTGTCTTATAAGATTGTGACTAAATAGTCAGGTGATTTCTTCACAATTGCAACGAGCCACGAATAAAAACATTACACCTTGACATTGATCATAGCATTTACTTTCAGAAATCTCTTTGGAGAATCGATTGTGGTTTGAATTTACATTAAAGGTATTATACAGGATTGATACAGGATGAAAAACATCATTGTTTAACTTTAGTCTGAAAGCTAATTTTATATGAATTTTTTTATGAATGTCATACTGGAACCATTCTGCTTCATACAAGTTCATTCTGGAAATATTTCAAATATTATTCGAGAAAACTGTATCTGAAAACCTGAAAAATTCATGCAACAGCTACTTTTGGTTGCTACAAAACTCCAAGTTAAGGACAGTGTGTTTAATACATGCTAAAACTGTCCATGTTTTTTTTACTATTTTCTCCTGACTCACACAACGGATTAAGCTCAAATTTCACAGAATTATTTCATGTATGGTTGATCACACACAATAATATATCATATTATGAACACTGTCTGCGACTACTGGTCAGCTCCACTAATCCTATATAATACCTTCCAGACGTTCAATCTTACCTCTTAATCCTTCTTTGATCCACAGCACGGAAGCAATTGTTGGCATTGTGATAGGGTGTATTTTCTTGGCATTGCTCTTCATCACATGCGTCATAGTTTGTGTCATCTGCAGCTTCTGGGTCTGGACTAAAATTACCGGTCAGATTTAGGGCCAAAAGTATTTTTCTGTTGAAAGTTTCCATAAAAAGACCCTTTTGCCATTGTTTACAATGCAAATGTTAAATTAAATCTTTAAATTGTTTTACTAGTAACACTATATACTTGGGTCTTATAGCGCTCGCATCTTTACCAGTAAGGCACTCACGGCGCTTGAACGAAGAAAATGTTGATTTCTTTTTGTTTATTATAAGACAGAGTTGCGTATCTTATAAATGTTTACAAGGTACTGCAGTGCCATCGGCAGCCACTGCCAGAAACACCGATACAAACCCCTTCTCTTAGCGATAGGGGTATTGCATAACACAACGCAAAGCACTATAGACCCTCTCCAAATGAAGAATTCATTCGCTCTATCAAAGGATGAAGTAACAGTGGTTATAGGCGTCTATGTCAAAACTGGAACTCAAACCCACACTCTGCTGATAAGAAACACCAGAGTTTGAGTCCAATGGATTGACAAGTTTTTGAAAGACTGAACATAACATGTGCTTTAGTATAACCAATAAATATAAGTGAGGGAAACATTAGTTTGGGAAAAGTATAATAATTGAAGGAAGACTAGGTTGGCAAGTTTTAACAACTACCGGTATTAATTTTAAAAGAAAATACACATTTAATAATTTGCCGTATACCTGTTTTTCCTAGGTCGCAAAACTTCAACTGGGACTCCAGCATCCAGTCCACCGTCCAATGCTCCACCTCACACCGCTCCAGCTAGATCACCCCGTAGAGCAAGAAACTACAGACCTCTCCATAATGAACCCGTGTAAACAATATTTCCTCTAGCTCTCAGAATACAACTACTATTGGTATTATTACCTATATTGCCAATTCCACCTGTATAAAATTTACAATTAGAACTCAACCATAGTTAATAAAGTAACGCACGGTATTGTTGTCATAGTTCTGAGTCAAGCTCAATCTGGTTGGGCCATAGCAGTGACGTACAGGCCCTCATGGTTCGTTTTTGAAAGGGCAAGGGCACTAAGGTTTTTACTTCTTTTGTAAAAGACACCTTTATAAGGAATTGTATATTTCTATTGGAACATTTTCATTTCGCTGGTCTCCAGCGCCTTGCCTTAAAACCAAAGGCACTGGGATGGGCAAACGTATCAAGCACGCTCATTAGTTAATGCTCAGTCCCATCATGCATCACACTCACACTGCAAGCACTGCACGCATGACGTACTTCCTGAACAAGAATCTGTGCAAGCTGATTAGCCCATCCCAGTGGTCCTGGATAGGCCGCTGGGGCCGAGCGAACATTTTCAGGGGCACCAGGGGCAATAGGGGCAGTAACGTCCGTTGCCTCAGCGAAGTATCAAGCCTGGTACAGCACGGTGTTCTTGTCAAAGCGCAGAGTAAATTTACCCAATTTGGTTGGTTCATAGCATGCAGTGACGCAACGCGATGTTTTCATTCGTTGGGGCAGGCGGGGGCAAAGACTTAATTTTAGATTTTACACTTGACCATTGAGAGAAACCATTATCTTGCAGTGCAAGACATCGCCCTACATACTGTCAAACATTTCAATTAGTTCATGTACTGAACCATACATTTTGTATTTTTCAGACAATCTAAATACTTTACAGGTGAATAGCCCTCCAGCGAAGGCTTGTTTGGCTGCAATGACCACGTGGTGTATTGTCAGTACAGACAAACTTTTTCCTCAGACTAAGAGGGTTTGGTGGGTTTTTTTCAACAATAGTTTTTTTTATCCTAGTGTGTTGTTTACAAGTCCAGGTATCGCCTAGTTAGTTTAAGCTTATTTGCTTTATTAAGTAAGCTTTGTAACTTGCTTTCATCTACCATTGACAATTGACTGATCGAATTTGTACACAAATGATGTTTTGTCCCGCCCCTTCTTTTCAAATCACTGACCTGTGCTGATTGACACCTCCTCTAGGACGTGTGGCATGGTCCAGCTTAGTATATCATGGCATATGAGCTGACCAGTGTGTACGATATGAAGACAATGAAAATATTAAAGTATGTCAGCGTGTGGCACTCACTGCAAAAGAAAACAACAACAACAACAGCAAAATTATTTCGAAAATCCAACAGGGGTGCAGGGGTGCAAAAGCTCGCTGGCTGTGCTTTCAAGCTTCCCCCCTTTGGGATGGCATCATTGGTCAATGTTATAATTTACATAACAATGAATTTCTCTGTTTAAAGGGAGAGTAAACCTTTGTTAATTACTCCAAAAATTAATGACCATCAATAATTACTTGATAAAGAGCACAGGAGAGCTGTTGAAACTATAAAACAAACGACACTCTTTGAAGTACTGTAGTTTTCCAGAAAGAGGTAATTTTTCACTCCAAAATTGAATTTGAGAAAGGCTTTGGCATGGAGCCTTTCTCAGGCATCTGAAACCACACAATTCTGTACAAAGGGGTTCTTTTCTTCTAATTATTTTTTCTTGCAACTTCGATTATCAATTGAGCCCAAATTTTCACAGGTTTTTTATTTTATGCACATGTTGGGATACACGAAGTGAGGATACTGGTCTTTGACAACTATCAAAAGTGTACCCTGCCTTTAATGGGCAAATGAGTTAACGGTTAACCACTTCCAAAAAAATTGGTTGCTTTAACATGGGCTCACGATTGCTACAATCTATCTTTCAAAAAGCAACGGTTAAAACACAGTTTTTATAAATTATATATATTATATTTTGTTTTTCGACGAACCATCATTTTTGTGACCTGATTTTTAATATCGACATTTCATGACAAGATCATCCTGAGTGACAGGTCTTTGTTGAAATCCATCTTTTAACAATTGAGTTGAATAAAATGGAATCAATGCAGCTTGCCTTAATATGAAGTATTCATCAATCGATTCTCAAGTTATAAATAACGAGGACGAAGGTTATTAGTAATCAAATATAAGATTCAATAAAACCAGAGCGATACACGACATTCAAACATTCAAAAAATGTTGCCTGTCTTTAATTCTAATTGAAATGTTTTGCTAAAATGTTAGAGTATGGCTGTATGTACACTTAGCATACCAGCTACACGTTCCAAACCAAATCATGTACGACTTAACTGGTGCAAAGCAACAGTTGTTTTTGAGGTTCTTTTCCACATGAATTGTACATACCAAAACAATACTACTATAATAATCATAATTATTTGTGTAATTTTTTGAGATTCATTTCCACATGAATTGTACATACAAAAACAATGCTACTAGTAATCATAATTATAGGTGTAAGTTAAATGATGAAGTAACGTCTAACACTGTATATTGAATTACACAGAATAAAGTAGATTTCTAATCAATATTCTCTGGAGTTTCTCTTGTTGTTCCCCTATTATTTGAGAATCAAATATTTATGAAATTTTAATAAATCCGGTGGATTATTTATAGGTTGGGTTTGGTTGGCCTGCATGGTACTGAAGCCAGTAGACCGAAACGAATTTTAGTTAACTACTCGTTCAGTTATTAGCAGAAACAGGTGAAACGCTTTTAAGCTCTATCCTCAGACTGGCCCGATTGACATGGCCTATGACCCTTTAGGCAGTATGATTCATGGACTCAGAATCTCCAGTTAGAAAACACTTTCTACATAAACCTGTGTACAAAAATACTGCGGTTTCAGTATTAAAAATAATAATATTTATACAATTTTTGTTGCCAAACTATCTCTACAGCGTCTGGGAAGGCTATTCGCTTTGAGAAAAGGTATATGAAATCAACATTGCAAATGAGGTATACACGTTTTCCCAACGGTGTACACGCTGCAGTAACCAACGGCAGCCGTGTTGTATTTACCAGGGGCAATTGGCATCGCAGAGTTTTTAAAGGAGGTTTTTGGGTGTTCAGGCCTCTGCCGTACACCTCTTGTTTCATTGTTGTTTTGTTCAAAGATAGTCCCTTCAGAGTGGCATCAACAGTTGGTAAACCTCATGTACGGAATTGACTGCTGGATAGCAACAAATAGCAAACACCCTGATAGGCGTCCATCTCAACACCAACATAGTGTAACCTTAAAAGTCCAATGCCACAGCGGTATATTTTTAGCAGCACATAAAACAGCATTGACATAATCGATTTATCGATAAAAGCCAACTGAAATTATCGGTGGATTTAACCTACATCCTGTTCCAAAAACAGAATAACACTTGAACAAGAAAATGGGAACAAAGAATTCGATATTACCGTTGCGATAGAGTGCAGTCTACATAATAAACTCATCACAGCATATAAATTATTATTCACATTGTTGTTGGAACAAGGAGTTTTCTATCAGAGACAAAGATGTGGAAGATTCTATGTCTTTTAGTAATCGCTCAGGGACTAAAGCAGTCTAGCCAGCAAGCTACGGTAAGCCCCAATTATACATTTTGAAGACTATTTGAAAGGTGCATACGTTTTTATTTAGGTTTATTTTCCACCCCCGAACAAAGATATTGACAAAATAGCGAGACAACCAACATAGGGCTGGATAGCTCAGTTGGTAAAGCACCGGCTCGTAACTCCGGAGTTCGAAGGTTCAAGTCCGGGTTTAGTCAATAACTATCTGCTCCACCTTTAAGATTTATTTTCCATAACATAACGGGTTAGGAATCTCAAATGGTGATGAAATTCATTGTGCTTGAAATAATTTTGAGTTTTGACATTTTAAAACAAACATTGTGTTTCTTTTTTGAGAGATAGAACGCTAAGTTTATGGTTTATCTAATCAGTCCATATTTTCGCCTTTTAAAGCTAGTTTTCAATATAATGTTCATGCAGTATGAAAAACATTTTGTTTTTAGCCAGGGGCAGAGGGCGGAGAACCAATCTCTAATGGCGGTAAGTACAATGGTTTAAACAGTTAAAGAGATTCGAAGTGACTTCACAATTTGTTAATGAAGTTGTACATTCTTGGCTTTATATTTCTCAATCCATTACTTTCAGTGCATTTTATTTGTAGTTGTATTTTCTATTGTTTTATTATTATTTTTTAATTTGTAAATAAACTAAATATATGTGAGTAAATGAGTTTTTGTACACCATTCATTTATGTTCGAAGCCACTTTCACAAAACACACAAGTCTGTTTAAATATTTGATGTTATTCCTGAATAAAATCAACATAAACATGATCGATAAAAATGCAGCTTGATTTGTTTTATAGAACCACAATCCTGTATGTTTTATAAAATAATGTTGGGAAGAAAAAAGCAAGATTGCCTAGAGCGGGAATTGAACCTGCTTCCCCGGGATTATTGCTCTGCCAACTGAGCTAGCTTGCCCCTCTACTGGTGGTCTCCTTATTTTGTCGATATGTTTGTTCGGGTTGAATGGCTTCTGCCTGGCACCCCAAACAAAGATATTCACAAAATAGGGAGAAGAGTAACGCAGGGCTCGATAGCTCAGTTGGTAGAGCGCCAGCACGTTAATCCGGAGATCGAAGGTTCAATCCCACCTCTGGTCAAATTTTCCATTGTTTTTTTTGTATTTTTTATTTTTTATTTGATTTCTCTTTTTTGAAGATTCTTTGCCATGCCATTCTTTAAATGAGGAAGGATCCTCACACAATCATGGAGACATATGGCAAGTGGACAAGTGTAAAACCTGTGAGTGTCAAAATGGTATCACGAAATGTGACATAACAGTGTGTGGAGGTTTACCACACGAGAGCTGCGTGGAAAAACACACTTCGGAAGACCAATGCTGTCCCGAGTATGAATGTGGTAAGATGCTAGTGTCTTTCTGGTCGCAAAGCATTGTACGGGGTTCTGGAAGTGCCCGTTGTGATCCTGAGATCATTAATTTACTGCAGGATGACGACATGATAATATTAATGAACCATTCTTGTATAGCGCATATCACATCCACAACGAGGTCTATATGCGCGTAAATATGAAAATAGAGAAGTAATAGTAAGAACATACAAACAAGTAAGTACATGAAGGAAAACTTAATTGACAGAGTAAAAAAATACTGAAGGCTATTGCAAAAATAAATGTGTTTTTAGCATTATCATAAAATAATTCACTGTTTGTACTTGTTTGATGTTGTCGGGAAGACTGTTCCATAAATCTGCTGCTGCTACAGCTCTATGCCCCATAAAATATAGTGAAAGTCAAGGGCCATACTAAGAGAGACTTGGATTTTCAGCGGAGATTTCAAACTGGATGATATTTTGGGATGAGGTCCAACATTAGGGCTAGGTAGGTCAGTTGGTAGAGCGCCAGCACGTTAATCTGAAGGTTGCAGGTTCAATTCCCGCTCTGGTCAATTAGTTATTTGTGCAACTTTTTTTTTTTCTTTTTTTTTTTTTCTTTCTTTTGTAAAGTTTACCAAGTCAGTTTCCCTTGTGGATTATTATTTGATGTTTCTATTTTGAAGAATCTTTGCCATGTTTAACTGGGGAAAGATCCTCACACAATCATGGAGACATATGGCAAGTGGACAAGTGTAAAACCTGTGAGTGTCAAAATGGTACCATGACATGTGACATAACAGTGTGTGGAGGTTTACCACACGAGACCTGCGTGGAATACACTTCGCAAGACCAATGCTGTCCCGAATACCAATGTGGTAAGATACTACTGTCTTTCTGGTCGTAAAGCATTGTACGGAGCTCTGGAAATGCCATGATTAGATCCTGAGATAATTTACTGCTTGACATCATGAACGAATAGATGACGATATCCTGAGCTGATATCTCGGGATGACGACATCTTGAAGTAAGATCTCGTCTTTGCGAGATAAATTATCTCGGGATGTCGTCATCTTATGTTAATGATATCACCATCCTGCCAGTATAAATTAGATAGATGGCATTTCCAGTGCTCCGTAACAAAGGGAAAATAAGAAGAGAACTTTAAATGCGGGTTTGGTTTAGGTGAGGGATACGATTTAGAATTAAAGGGATAGGGCTTAGGTTCAGGTTGGATAGTTACATCTCTTTAAGGTCGCAAAATGTATGGCAAATGTCAAGGCTCCTCAGCTCTAGGTTGAAGGGCTTCTGACTGGCACCCCGAACAAAGATATTCACAGGGACACCGCCAACATTTTGGCGAGTTAGCTCAGTTGGTAGAGCGCTGGCACGTTTATCCGAAGCTTGCGGGCCAAGACGTCGATTTCACCAAACTCTTCCTAACTTAGGATTAATCTTAGGACTTAGGACGAGTCCCAGCTTTGCACTGTAACATGTAAACCTTAAGATAATCCTAAGTTAGGACTAGTAACTCGTCCTAACTCGAGATAGGATTAATTCTAGCGTTTCGTGAAATCGGCTGCAAGTCCCGCTTTAGTAAATTTTCTTTATTCGGCCCAAAATGATGATAATTTATTCTGATGAAATATTATGATGATTGTTCTTGATGTGGCATATAAATATAAGAAGTCCCGGGTCAAGATTGCTCGTTGGGCCTGACTCATGTGTGGGTCACGTTGACCTGGAATCTGTGTCAAAATTACCAAGGAGGGGGTCATCTGACGGAGAATCTGAGTTGATACCCCATTGTTAACCCAGTTTCCAGGTCAGCCTGAGGAACCCAGAGTCCGGGTTAATTCTGACCCGAGATAATATCAAAGTGTATAAAAAACTAAATATTTTCAGAGTAAATGGATTTTGTCATGACACCATTTTGCGTTTAAAATTATATTGAAGATTCTCTGCCATGCATTGACGAACAAGGATTTTCACATAATGATGGAGAAGCCTGGCAACCAGACGACTGCCAACAGTGTAACTGTGATAATGGCAAACAGAGTTGTAACCACACTATTTGTGGACGAAAACCGCATGAGAGCTGCGTAGAAATGCCCGCTTCGGAAGGCCAATGCTGCCCGGAATATCAATGTGGTAAGGATTTAATTCTAATCACATTTACGAATTGAGGAACTTCACTATGAATAATAAAATTCTTTGCAAGACCTACGAGTAATACAATACCTTCCATTTACATGCAATTCAAAAAACCCACCCCCATGCACCTCCGAAGTACGTTAGCGGCGTACAACTCGTTCCACTCAATATTGTTTGCAAACGTGCGCAACGTTTGCGCAAGTGGAACGCACCCCTGTTCTTTGTGTGTAAAAACGTGCGCGTGACCTCAGCATACCACGCAAAGGGTCTTTTGCGTGAGTACTGGTGCGGCACGCGGGAGTTTTATCAAACTCCGCTCATGATTGGTGAGTGAACCACTTGGGTGCATTAGAAAGTTACAACTCTTGACGGGTTCAAAACCCAATCCCAAGTTACCTGTAAAAAAAAAGGATGGCGGTTACTGGGAACTATCTATAGCCCAATCCATTATAAAGCACAAATCAAAACAGAATACGTGTACTGCTATTATGCAACATTCATTGATACCTTTGTAGATGCTTTAACGAACTTTCTGTTTATATTAACTGTCATAGATTCTTTGCCATGCCCCGATAACAATGGAGATTGGCATAACGATGGAGATGTATTTGACTTGGATAAATGCGAGAAATGTAGATGCCATAATGGCACCTTGACGTGTCAACATATCATTTGTGGAAGACCTGAGGGTGATTGCGAGGTGATTGTAGAAACTGAAGATGCATGTTGCCCAAGATACAAATGTGGTAAGACATAACGAGCCACGTCCGTTATAGAACCGCATTGTTGCTTATATTGCTGTATTACAAGGCATTATTGATACTAGGTCTTTGACGTTACAGACTGACATAGTTTATGGGCATTTCAGGAAAAAAAACCTGAAAAGTTTTCAAAAATGCATAACAATGAGAAAAATATTTTGAAAAACACAGGAGTGATAAGTGCACTGTCACTGCCCTAAGCACGAGAGACGTATTAATATATGGGTTCTTTAAACCTTGTACGTTGAAGCGACTTTGGCCTTTGGGCCACCTTGTTTGATTTTTAATGTAATAATAATAAATAAACCAGAAAGACAAAGAATAAAACTATTGTTCTCCCTAAGCCGCCATCAAGTCATGCCGAGATGAAAACGGAGCCGTATTTGAACATGGAAGCATGTGGCAGGTTAGTAAGTGTAAGAGTTGCGAGTGCCACAACGGTGAAGTGGTTTGCACGATCATTACCTGTCCAGTACCACATGGGAAATACATCGCTGTGCCCGAACCAAGAGAGTGCTGTCCACACTATGAACTCGGTGGTGAGTTTCAAATTTCCCCAAATAGGTTTTCATTCTGAGGCAGGTCTAGGTTGATCTTCTTTTGTGCTTGGAAAATGATCTGTGACAGGTTTATGATTTGAAACGAACCCCTGTCTGGAAACGACCAAAGAGTATGTTCTATTTTCTTATCGGCAACAATACAATGAAATACATGTTAAGTGATGATAATTAAAACAACATATCTGAGTTTGGAGCCGTATTCATAAAATGTACTCTTATTTTTACTCTCACTTGAACATATCCTCGAGTACTGCAACTCTAGGGAATGTAGGACTCGTATGCTACCCATACTCCTACTACTCATAATTAATGGTACTCATTCATCCTGTGGTACTCACACACTTGGTACTCATACAAGTGGTACTTATACACCATGTGGTACTCACACACGTGGTACTCATACATCCTGTGGTACTTACACAAGTGGTATATATACGTGCTACTCATACAACTCATACACCCCTGTGTACTCATTCACCTGGTACGCACACATGTACTCATAGATGCACTACTCACTCTATATACTATACTTTCTTTGTTTGATAAGTCAATGAATATAAACGCACTCCATGTACAGTACGTACACGTGTCTAACACGCATTAAAAAACAACTAACCAAATTCACATGACATCATCAACAATCACGATGATCTTGATTGCGCCATTTTGGGAGTCAAATTCCCCGTAAAATTTCGCTCGGTTTGGTTACACGCGCATTTCTTTATAACGCGTGAAGGAAACAAACTCGCGCACTTTATCGGGTCCCAGTGTTGGAATATGCGCGAGACTTGCAGAGTCTAGTCTGTACTCCCAAAGCCCAAAACATGGCAGACCAGCAGCAGACTTAACCTGCGTGTACATCGGAGCAAGTTAGGACTTTACGGTCATGTGAAAAGATATGCATTTTTTGGTTTATGGGTCATACCCTGAGAAATATGTGTATTAACTTCGATCCCGAAGCTTGTAGTTCAGATGGCTATGGTAATAAGCGTGCTGTGAAACCATTTTGTCTGAAATGCTCCCTCTGATTAGAAATCAATACAAAACATTTGAATCTGAGAAAAGATTCATACATGAATCGTTCTCAGAGTTCTGAGGATTAACCGTTCGCGAATGTTGCTGCCAGAGATGCGATTGGTACCTGCTGCCACCTTGTTAAACATGGATGGACTCGACGTTTTAGTGAAAATACCGCGTGACAGTTTATTGTTGTTTTCTCAGCAATAGACACTGAACTGTATTCAGCTGAAACTTTCGCGTGACTTTTTATGTATCTCTCTTGATAATTGTGTGAATAAATAAGCATTACGTTGACAAAAACCAATCTATGACTATGAGCCTATATTTTAATCTCATATTGAACGTTTCATTTTGTCAAGGATGCATGAAGGATGGAAAACACTATGCACATGGTGAGAAAACCAGTGACGATCCTTGCACGTGGTGTACATGCGTGAATGCCCAACTCTTCTGTAACGCGTGGTTTTGTGCTGATGCTGGTAATTCCAGGGAGACACATGCTGTGACTGAATCACATTCACGATGCCGACGTATAATCCCACCAGGAACATGCTGCCCGGGGAAGGAGGTTGTGTGTGATCAGCGTAAGTTATAAGTTCCCGCTCCTTGCACGCCGTGTTTGAGGCGCCCTTTAACAACAATAATAACATTATTAATCGCATCAAAAACATTGCACATGCAAACCAACCAATTCACTTGAACAAAACAGTACGTTATAATGCTGGTATAACCGAAATATGGATATAATTGTGATAATATTATACGGAAACATAACAACACGTAAACAATCTGTAAAATGTCAAAATTCGTCTTTGTTATAAAACAAAAACAAACACCACAGCAATCTCAGCTTGTCCATTGGATGCTCCAGCCGTCCAGACAGCATGTAATGATCACATGTGTTTGAATGTCTCGTGTAAGAATCATCCGGATGCTAAGTGCACCATCAGCCGATGTGGTTATTGTCACGTTATCTTCACCGATGATCAAGGGGAGGCAGTGGATTGCGGGAACAGCCAAAATGGTGAGTACAACAACGCCCACTGTTGACGGTATTATAGCAAGGAAGACAACGTTGTCTCTCAAACCTGTAATGCATACGTCATAATACTGCAGCGACCAAATGCTGCTGCCAATAACAGTATTTCATAACAATCCAATATAGCAGTTTTCCGTTTTTCATAAACCTAAATTAATATCAATTTTACTTTCCCAACAAAGGTCACAAAAAGCCACAAATTTTACAGGAAAAAGGATTTAAAAAAAAAATATGTTTACTCGTCTAGCTATGACTCAAACCAATATTGTTTATTGTTTTGTTGCTTATTTCAGAGTGATCCATATGACAGAACAACATCCGGGGCTTATCAAGGACACTGGACATGATACAGCATATTATTTTGAAGTCCAATCAATCTTGTCAAAAATAAACAGCTCTTTGCGATTTGTATTCAATGACAGAGTTTATGGCGGTGACATTTTTCGCAGGTTGCTTTTTGCATCTGTTTGTTTTCTTCCGCGGAGATACGAAAACAGCAGGCGTGGTATTTGTTCCCTGGAAAAAGGGAGGAACAATTTAGCGAGTACAGGGGCTGACCCACATAGGCCTTCAGCCTACATTATGGTGTTGGCGTAAATAGAATTTGCAGACAATTTAATCACAATGGGGAAAAAGAATCTGGCTGAAGTAGGAAAAATATCATGCCTGAAATAGTTTGATTTCGTAATTTTTAAAGGTTTTACCGGTCATTTGGGGCAAAAAAGCAACCTAGTTTTAATTCAATTATTTGGTTCTTCTTTTTCTGGTGTAAAGCAATCAGTGAAAATACTTATTTTAGAAGTTGTGATAGTAGAACATTCAACATTCAAGAAAAACAAACTTATTTCACCGAGGGATAAAGTACGTAAATAATTATTAAAACTTGTTGATTGGTGGTGGGATATTAATTTTCATAATTTAAAACCATCTTACAGTATAAGCCACACGACTAAAGGCCCCCAATAGCCCTGCGCATGTTAATAAACACAGCAATTATAATTTGACGATGTAATAAATGGAGATAGGGACCTCAATGAATACAGCGTTTGTCTAAGACAAGTCTATTTGCAGGTATAAGACAGGTATAACTATCATTCAATCTTGACTAAACCTTTACTTCCTTTTTTTCTAAGTTCTGTTCTGTTGAAGTTATAACACATCATTAAGAAAATGCAATAAACCCATTGTTCCGCTACTCACACGTTCTCACTTTATGGTTTGTATAATCAATAAAACCTGTCCCAAGAAGTAGACAAACTATTTGTTTTCACGAAATAGATGCAACACAGTGCTTCATTTGTCGCACTCGACGATGCAAAATATTTAGGCCGAGAATAAGAATTTTACCTCGAAACTACCCTTATTCCAGTCCAGAACTATGTTCTGTTTTTCTACGGTCCTTTTGCTCGTACTTGTTGTTAAATTGTGGCTCAAAAACAGCAAAACCGCCCCGTTTTAAGGTTTCCCAGCACCGAAGAATACAAGTTTTCTTGCATCACGAGGCTTATGACGTCACGGAGTCTTTGCGAAACACACGATTTCATTCAGGCTTTGGGCTCATGCAAATCATGCCTTGGAGTGTAGTTGAGAGACACTTTCCGGATATAAAACCTGACCGAATCACAAATTATCAACAGGTGCACGACCTGTCACTGTCAAACAACGAAGACAAATATTGTTCCGTCAAGTGGTAGTCAAAATCACACTCAGAACAAAAGGTAAAAACAAGTTATGTAAACAAAGTTGTGTAAGAAATTACTTAATTGAAGTAAAAAGCCACGAAAAAAATATACTAAATTGTTATGTAAAAAAATAAAAACATATTCAAAGGATAAACTTACTGTTTACTTTATGTTTTGTAAAGTTACCAAAGTTAAGAGTAAACTTTACATGTTTGTAAGTTTTACAAGGAAGTGGTAAAAAGTAACCGAAATTGAAGTAAACTGGTCCACGTGAAAACATTTTCCCATAATGCAAATGTAATACACTCGTGCATATTTGTATAAGCATAGAGTAAGCAAGTCGCATGGCACACATAACAATCCAAGATGGACGGGGGTGGACAGAACACTGATGCTGCAGGGTTTTGATGCTTGGAGTTCGCGTGTTCAAAGTTGCAAGGGGGAATTTGGCTTTATGGTCGTCGTGGAACAACAGTCTGTCGAAGAGGAAAGGACTCATCAAGGAAAACCATGGCGTACTAGCTGCAAAGACTTTCAACACGAAGGCTTCAGCACTGGGGCAAATTAAACCGTCGAAAAAGGTCTGATTAAATCAACCGGCTCTTTTCAGAGCCAGCACCTCTTTCCAGAAGAGATTTTTTACCTTGTCTGCCGGGCTGAACCCCCCCCCCCCATTTTTTACACTATTGCTACACGTATTTTTTTCTGTGTGTATGTCGCAAGAACTAACTTACCTGCTTACCCACTGATTTGGTACAATTTTCCCAAACTATTTTTAGCAATGTATTATATACAATAAACAAACTTATCTAATACCGAAATAAAGTTTGACACAACTATTTACTAAGATCTTTTACACTGTAACGAGGTAAAGCCATACTTCATAATTGGGTAATGTTTTACATAACTGAGGTTTACCTAACAATTCAGTAAATGAATTTACCCAATATCGAGGTAAAGTTTTACACAACTATTAACTAAAACCTTACCCAGCCCCTGTTGGGTAAAGTTTTACATAACAGTTATGAGGTTCACCTGCAACCTCTCAATTAGGTAAAATTTTACACAAGCTGTGTATTTTTTTCTCTGTGTGATAGGCTGGCCTACTTTTATGTTTTATCCGATGAGTAAACAAGAACGAGTCGTGTATTAATTAGTTGGTTATGGGGACTCCTAGAGAATGAAGTTTTGGGAAACAATATTTTACCACATTCTAGACAAGCACTGAGCCGGTGTCCAAGGGAAATCTGTCCCCCTGATATTCTGTCTCCCATTATGGAAAACTAATAACAGGGGCTAAAGTAGCCCGAACATCTGACGTCACACTTCGAGGCTCGTGAATAACGCCATAATACCAACCTGCCCGGATGTTGCCAGATGTACCTTTGACCTAGCAATCATTTCACACGGAGGAGACTCGCTGTCAATTCACATGTACATGTTCACATTACATCGCGAATAAAACAATTCTACGTGATATACATAGCATTATGCACACGCTGCGCGCATGCAGACGATCGAAAATGCAAGCTGACAAACTAAATCACCTCGTAACCTCGACCAATCATAACGCAGATGGAAAGCTTATGTCACAGCACGTTTATCCAATGAAATCATTGTACCCAATTAAATCATTATAGGCACTGGCGGGATGCTGCGGTTCGCGCGGCACCCGCTAGATGGGAGCGATTCTTGCGTATAAAATGCTGCAAATGTAATGTGGGGTGAGAGGGTAATTGGAGGGACACTCAGAGGTAATCATTTTGTAGAATTGGCTTGGTAACGGTAGCTAGAATCGGTTCGCAATGTTGTTTTGTCTTATGATAACATTTTGACCATGCAAAAGATGTTGAGTGGGGTCGGAACGTCGCCTGCCCTCCTCCATTCTCGTCCCCTTTCTCCAATTACGAAGCATAATTTGGGGGTGTATGGCCGGCGTTGAGTTGTAATATTGGGGAAGGATGTACTTGGCAAAGATGCATGCTTGGCATGATCATTTGTAGGTATTTTCATGACGTTAAAACATGCCTAAGCCATCCACTGGTTTCTTGTATGGAAATTAGGCACCTATGCTCCTGTATTATTTGTTACTTGGTTTCCTTTTCTCTTTAATTCTTTATTTCTTTGTTTATCTTTTTCTTTATTTGTGAAATGTGTCTTTGTTTCTATAACCGTGTTTTGCCGTTTGTTTCTTTGTATCATAATTATTATGTACTATTAATTTCTTTCTCAGTATACTTCGGTTTTTCTGTATGCCTGTATTTCTGCATTTTTGTGTCTTCTGATTGGTTTTTTGTCTTGTTATTTCTTTGTCTGTTGATTTCCAGTGGAACGTGTCCCCACTAATGCTGGCCATGACTACATACTGCTTGTCTTTATTTTATGTTGTTATTCAATTCATGAAGAAAATAATAAAGGGGACATAGGAGGTCATGTCAATCTATACAAAAAAGACCTGGATGAAGACAAAGTATCATTAACAGAAATGTGCAGTATCCTTATAGATGTGGATTTTTTTCCTCGCACTTTCGAGCAGAATTTAAATTCAATCATCTCAGTCGTTGTTGAATTAATTTTATTCACTGCACTTAGTATTCCCCGCCAGTTAACTAAGTGTCGTTCCCGAGTCCTACAAAAATATAACACATTGCTATGACACACTTATTTAGTTGGCAAAACCCCCAATCTATGTTTTGAATATGCCAAATTTATCCCAAAATCAACACCCTCACGCAAGCTCCGCTAGCTACAGACTAAATAACCCCGCCGCCAAAAAAAAAAATACAACCATGCGTGACGGGTATGAAACACGCAAGGGCCGACCAATGCGGGTGTCCAGCTACCGTTGCACGCTTTCGCGGGGAGACGTGGGAACACCAATGCAGACCCCAACCACCCCCCACGCAATGGGTGCGTTTTCGCGGTCGTAACCAATAACTGTTTCGGTTGAATTGGCCATTGGTTAATCACCGTCCAAAGACCGATGAAACAGTTATTGGTTACAGCCGCGAAAACGCACCCAATAATGGCCGCCCAAGTGTCAATGCGTGTATCCGGCTTCCGCTGCACACAATCGCGGGGAGACGTCGGAACACCAACGCAGACCCCAACCCACGGGTACCCCGACATCGCCCCCAGGACGCATCAACTCAGCAGGGTGCGAGCGCCAGTCGACGTAAAAAGTTGGCGCGCTCCTAATCCAAGATGGCGCGCTTCAAATCCAAGATGGCGATTTAACGATCATAGAGATCAGTGCTGTAGACCAGTACCTGCGGATAAAGACAGGGGACCAGTCTAGGGCTAAAGGGGATGATTTAACAGAGGGCGCTATCCAAAAAAATGTGTGCACAGTTGGGTGCACCACACTAAATAGGCAAAAATTCATGCGCCAAGCTAATTATCAAAATGTATATACCCACAGAATATTTTTAATTATAAGGTTTTTGGGGTCATGCAATTAATAGAATGTGTAATGGTAAAAATCTATCACAACCTGGGGGGTTGTGTGTTTCGACTTTTGGGGAGATTTTATAAATTTAGACTTCAAAGTTGGTCCTATTTTGCTTGTGAACTGGAGGAATGCCTCATGAAAACTGGCAGCGAGTCGGTTAGGGAAAAAGTACTTTTTTTTCCTCGGGTAATTAGCAAAAATTCCAAACGGCTGACCTACCAAAAATTGAAAAGAAATCTGAAGTTTAGTTGTCTGTAAATATATCTGATTGGTTTTCAAGAGGCTGAGAGACTGAAATTTGTTTGAGTATTTTTGAATATTTAGCATTTAGCGTTGGTTACTATGTGAGTTTATTTAGTGTGGTGCACCCAGTTCGCTGTATTGGGGAACAGAATCGCCCTGCCACACCAGACCTTTTCAGGCTATAATAGTAAAATTCTCGACGTACCACACGGCCTTTTGTTCCAGTGTATGTCGTTTAAGCTGTCAGCTAGAACTTGTTGTATTAAAACTCACACGTTAAATCAATGGCCGGCCGACCATCGCTTCAAAAAGATGCACTTATTAGATTAAAATAAAATAACACGCGACGAAACGATTCACTTGATACAATTGCTTTCAATCAGGTCCGATATAATTGTAGTTATATAACTTGGAAGTACCTTTAGAACCGTGGGGCAAAAACACAGAACTTTTCATTCATTTCCACTGAAATAGTAATAAAAAACGTTAAGCCTAGCCTAAAAACCAAGTCGCCATCTTATTATCTCGAGTATAATTCGCCGGTTTTGTTTGTTTGTTTGTTTTGGGGTTGTTGTTGTTGTTATTGTTTTTTGTTTGTTTGTTTGTTTGTTTTGGGGGTGATTTCGTTCTTTTTCTTCTCAATATTGATATATTCATTTTAGGCCCTTTTTAAAGTTCATGTGTGGATCGTCTTCAGAAATGGCAACGCAATAATCCGACCACCAGTGAGGATCAAACGGCAGTGAAACGCAGATGGAAACCAGCGACACTGTGGCGAAATGGCGGAAGTGTTGAATACCGTACGGCACCGATGGCTGACTAGACTTCCAAACGAGTCGTTCGAGTGAGTACGTCGGTGGTCAACTATAATGTATACCATAGAGCAAGGTGGTCCTTGCTCTATGTGTATACTTACTCCAAGAACGAGGAAAGGGCGAAAAGGCAGGCAGACAAGGAAGAAGTAGAAGGGATGGCATGAAGGGCGTTTTCATGAGGAGGGCTTCATCCTATACCGGATGACCTCAGCCTCAAATCCAAATTCATTCGCTTCTCATAGAATGAAATAAATATAAAATATCGGGTGTCCAAAATGAAACGGTGCGACGTCTTTCGACCAGACGTCCACAATGAGCAAGTTCGGGGTGCTATTAAATCTTGAGTCAATTTGCCATTTAAATCACGCATGCGTGGTCTATATTTCACTCGAACGTGTTATACCGATTGGTTGTGGCAACAATGCAACGACGTATCGAACGGAAAAATGTTAAGTATCTGAATATATGGGAGATAATAGGAAAGGGCGTTGCTGTGTAGGGCCATTTGATTGTTACATCAAAAAGCCCTTGCTCTATTATGGTAACACGCATTATTGCTTTGACCATGCTTTGACCATGCATGGTGAGGTATCAATGTATACATGTATTAGGTTTGCTGTAACACCATGTGTATACATGTATATTACATGTACTTTGCTGTGTAGATTTGTTTATTTACTAGGTCCTGCTTTATTCTACTGCCTCAGAGTAGATTTCGGAAATTCGGGAGACTACTTAGTTCTCAAAAGAACCGTCCTGCTGGTTAACTACAACTGGGCGAAAGGTAGGAAGTGAGTAGCGAAGTGAGCGGCGATGTTAGCTACTCGTGTAGACACAGTCAACTGCTAAGCTTTGCCTGGTTAAGACAATTGTAAGACTTTCATATTTTGTTTTGTGCACATGAACGGTTGGACGTGTTCATTCCGTGCCAAATCAACACGTTTATATGAGGTTCACAATCACTGATGTTCTTTTAGGTTGATGAGAAAACCCCAAACCCATATACAAGTTCGAATGTGCGGTTTAGGAATGGGAATTACGCAGACAGTAGCGACACTATTAAGGGCCCATGTCCCCCACTTGATGTTTGTGCCCCCCCCCCTCCCCACCCCATTTGGAATATGGACCTGCTTTTTTCTTTTTTTTAAGCTTTGCAAATAGTAAATACAATGTTTTAACCTAATTGTCTGTTTACACGCAGATGTTTAGTTTTGTTGACAGAGAGACTTCCTTATGGGTATCGATTACTCCTACTATTGCGTTGTTTATACCGATTCGAAACTGTTCTTGTTTACATATATTATTAGTCGACTCTTATAACAAGGTCGCTGGGACTGCCAATTTGTTACAAGAAGACAGCAAAACAAAGAACAAAAACAAGGAAATGGGGTTGAATGATTGAGCGTAATTTAACATTAAAATACAATTTGACACTGTCTTCAGTGACCTCATTCACGTTGGACAAATTGACGGGAGTTATTCCCAACTGTATATATTTCTATGATTGGGCACTTATCTAACCTGACATCCATGTTTTTGTTTGTTTTCATTTTGCACAGGACTTGACCAAAATCAAAGGCTATTTCAAGATGAGTCGAGGAAAGAAAAGTCGAACATTTGACTCTCTGTCTCATGATGTGTTTTGCCTTCGTGCTTTCCTATTACCAGCGACAATCAACACAACAAGGTATGTTTGCAATTCCATGTTCCTCTACGTGAGGGGCGTCATAGTTTGGATGTTAGTATCAGTCCACTCCTCAAGCATGCATCATCCATGTGACGTAACTAAAGGGGGCACGTTCCCCCTCAAATTAATGTCTGTGCCCCATTTGAAATATGGACCTTTGAGACATTACATTACCAAAATAAAATGATACATTTTGAAGGCTTTATGGGATAATTTCAATGTTTTTTCGAACTATTTTTCCGTGTACTTACCCGCAGACAATGTCTGTGTATTTGGAATCACATAAGACCATCTTGTAACAAAATAGTAACTGGCATAACAAAAGTGCTGAAAGAAGGGTTTGTTAAAGAAGACTGCAAACAGAATCTACAGTTTCATTTGGGCACAAGTGCCTCCTAGAAAAAATACATACCCTAGTACCCCCCCCCCCCCCCATTACAAAATAAATAAATAAATAAATAAAATATCCTATAGCTGCATCGTCCCTTTTTGAATAATGTTTTCTTTTGCAAGTTGGACGGCAACAAAGTAATTGGGTAAAGTTGGGATCACATCGGACGATCATGAGCCCCACAATCAGTGATGTTGTCGTTGGTTCCACTGTCTTAATCGCCGGGCTTTTGTTGCAAGATATCACATAGCAAAATACATATACAACCTACATTAACAAAAACAAAATAAACCGACCAAAATTTCACGATCAAATTGTAATTTTTCCTATTGATTATCTGCAATAGCTTTGAACGAGAAAGATGAAGCGCAGCCCCAGCCAATGAAAATATACAAACGAGTACAAGACCCACAATTGGTAAGTGCAACGTATATAGTAAGTCATACAATTTATGGTCCCTTGTTTAGAGTATCTACACACTTTAAAAAGTCAATTTTAATGCACTCTGGGGTCGATTAAAATGTACGACTTTCTTTCCTTCACTTTAGTTACAGTATAGCCCATGGGGACTATGGACACGCTGCGCGCATGCAGACAATCGAAAGTGCAAGCTGGCAAACTAAATCACCTCGTACCCTCGGCCAATCATAACAAAGATATCGAAAGCTTACGTCACACCACGTTTATCCAATGAAATAATTGTATCCAATGAAATCATAAGGCATGTACTGTAGACCAGTACATGTCTTTATCCTTGCGGACCAGTCTACAAAGCCTCATAAAGCTGAAAAATTCATTTCATTATTTATTTTTGAGAAATTTAAGCTGGATTAACCCTGAAAAAAATATTAAAACAAGTTTTGAAATATCAGTAAAACACCGCCATTTTGTCCTATACCCAAGGCAGCCACCATCAAGCTTCACAAATCGTGGCACTAAAGGCAGCGCTCGAATTTGGGGGGGGGGGGGGATTCACAAGACTGCAGGGCTGTACCTCAAAATTTATAGTGGACCAGAAAATATTTTACAAGACCACAATCAAAAAGAGTTAAACAAACAATAAGAGTTGACCTTTTGTCAAAGATGTATATGTTACTGATACTCAACAGAATTGAAAGATATTCATCAGATTCATAGTCAACACTTTTTCACAAAGACAGTAGGCTGGCACAATGAGGTAACCTATTATTTTTAAAATTAGAAACACATTAGACCAGCGGGCTTATCCAGTTTTGACTTTACTAGCCCGATGCTAAAATCTGGGGCATGGGGTCCAGTGTTCATTTTGAACCCTGCTAATGGGCTGCCGTACCAAAGTAGCCCAGTTCAATCTCTCTCTAACGTTACATGGAGTCAACAGAGAAGGTAGCCTTTTGTCCAGGCCCTTCGTGGCTTGGACAGCTTTGTAAACAGCGGAGCGAGTGGAACTGGAGACCACGCGCACGAGACGAGTGGCGAAGCAACGAGTGCCTTTTCCAACTTGTTTGCGTTTTCTAAATTGTTTTTAATGATTTATTCATAAAGTATGAAATATGCATTATTCATAATTTGTATGCAAATAGTATATGATGACACAAGGCAAGTTTCGTACCCGTCCAAAAGTGTTAGTCGACCAACAAATAGTTCTCAAAGCATTGGTCACCGCATGAGTCAGTTAAGTCAATAAAAAATTCAAAAACTATGGGAGGTGTATCGGTTGGACTTTGAGCTGTTTGGATACCCAAAACCTCAATTCTAACGAAAACAGCATAGTTCCCATTGTCAGCACGGCGTATCCGCTCTTGTGTTGCTGTTGCTAGGCCCTCGAATGGAGATCCAATAAACAACGCTAGTTACAGCTCATCAACTTGTTGACTTTAATACATGTACAAGCATGCATAATGAAAACTTTCTATTGAAAGTTTTCAATATAGAAAACAAAATACATCTCGAAGTTTGGCAGTTAATTATATTAGTACTAAAAGATAACGTTTATTATATTACACACGCACGTAAGTGTGTAAACACCTGCAATCTGGGACCTTCCCTCGCCTTGCCCTCAATGTTGGGCAACGGCTCCCATGTGCACACTAACCCCAACTGGGGACTTTTCCCCAACCGGGGACCCTATTGTCCCAGGCCCCCGGTTAAAATGGGTATACATGTACATGTGTTGTACATCCCCCACCCCAACACACAAATCGGTTTTATGGGGTTCTGCTTGCTGTTCTGTTACTCCCTTTTCTCAATAATTCCCTAATGGAGATGCACTTATGAGACCAGCGCAATAAGACGCAGCGGTCTCGGTGGTGCCATTGTTCCCCATAAGGGCCCTTGCTTTAGCCCACAGCTGTGTTGCATGCACTCGGAGGACATTTCTTTGTAGGGACACGTTACCTTGGATAGGGCACTTCGGGCTATACATGTAAAAAAAAAAGTTAATAAAATAACATATACTTTTTGACTCTACAAAATGGTGGACCGTGTTAGTTAACGAAGTAAAATGAGAACCACACATTTTCGAGTTTAACTTGTGTGAATCATTATATTGCACTTTAAAAACAGCTTTCCGACCAAATTTCATTTATAACAACGCTTTTGATAGCTCAAGCGCAAAATCTTACGCAATGTATTCCTGCAATGGTTGACCTTAAATTTGTGTCGGAGCAAGATCTTACGCACATCTGTGTTATTGCTACTTATGCTTTACTTAATAGCCTATTTACCTTATTTTGAGTTTTATAACATACAGTTGACTCTCGTTGTAACAAGATAGCTTGGTCTGGCCAATTTACCATTTTAAAACAGGAACGTTGTTATAAGAAGGACAGCAAAACAAAGAAACACCAAGTAGAAAGGAGATTCGGGACTTCAAAATGTACTCTTTCTAAGCGCCTCTTTATAGCGAGAGGGTTGACCGTAGTGGTAAATCCAGGAAAATGAAGTACTTTAATGTATTCAAATTTGAATCTACAACAATTTGATTTTGGGTCTACTTAGTACAGCATGTACCTAACTAATTTTGTCTTACAATTTCCGATCAGGACAATGCATCCCTGTATATTTGGCTTTCTATTAAGTATCTAATTTAAATCATAGATGGTGTGTTTTTAATTTTATAATAAAAGATGAGGGAGGAAATAGAATAAGCTGTTGCAGAGTGCTTAAAAAACCCAAAGGAACGATGGTACTTAGTGACCTCACCTAACGGCGAATTGGGTGAAAATTTCGTTTGATAGCGCCCTCCTTTGACCTGGTTTCCCCCTTTCTCTCTCTCTCTCTTTTTTTTTTTTTTTTTTTTTTTTTTTTGGGGGGGGGCAGATATCACAGCGGCGAAATCACCTATGACACAGGCCTATCCAATTGGCACGTTTAATTTACCGTGTGTGTGTGTGTGGGGGGGGGGGGGTGCACAGATAGTGGGGGACAAATGAAAGGCCTCCAAATTGACAGAACACCGTTTCGCTCCTCAAGTTTCTAGCCCCTTTACAGAACAAAGGTTTCGATAACAACGCTAATTGATTGGCCCGTGAATGAGAATTCTTCACATTGAACACCTGACCATAAGTATTCACCCCTTGTGCCAACGTCACACGCGCTGCTGCCACGCCCACCATAGACTGTGCAAGTCTCGGGCGTATTCAAATTTCCTTTTTCTTGCAAAAAGAGGTTGTAATCTTCGTCCGCTAAACATCCGGAGTCACGCGCATGTTTGTAGGGCTGCAATGCTAATAAGCTAAAAAGCTCGTTGCCAATGGTGGCAGTTTTCCAAACATCGCTGATGGATTTGAGGTCATTTGAAATTGTGCAAACATTCCCAACCTTGGAGCGGTTGCTTTTTTATTTGCCTTGCTGGTTGGTGCAGTTGTTACTGTCCAATGTCAGGAGATACCCACAGTCGCACGCCTCAGTGGAACAGGTGGTCCGTGACGGGACGCAAATTTTGTTTTGCACGTTGTTCCGGCAGAAAAAAATGAGGGCGCGCTTCACATAGGTTTGAAACATGAATATGCATGATAAAAAGTGTTGCATTGTGGACGGAATTGGGCGTGCCAGAAAACTTGCTTTTAGGATACTGTACGTGTGAGCTGTGTGGGTGCCTATCCTGTTTATACATGTACATGACGGGACCGCTCCTAACTAGATGAGGGTTGTCCAGCTCAACATACTGGTGGCTGACCAGTGGAGCTAAATAACCTCTCCTACCGTGGAGAACGACCCCTGGCGCCTAGCTTTCTGCCAAATCAGCTCCCAGTTCAGACTTGACCCAGATTCCGGGTTCCATGGGGCTTGACCCGTTTCGGGTTTGTTTGACCCGGAATCTGTGTCTAAATGACCCTGCAGTGAAACTGATGCCAATTTTGAGGCAATATCCATATTTTAAATCAGTTTCCGGGTCAGACTGACCCGGAATGGGGTCAGGCTCCTCGGGACACCTAATCCAGATGAATTCTGACCCGGCTGGGAGTGTTCCGTGTTACAGCCTGAACGCTAGAGCGTAGCTGGCGTGTCTAATCCAGGGTGCTAGCCTTGTCCGATCCCGTACATCATAAGGAGAAACTGGGTTACCCAATTGCCAGAATTCCCCTCTCGCTGCCAGTGTAATCCGAAGTACCAGGTTGACTGCGGCAGTCACCGGAGCACCCGTCGAAGCACTTCACCGCCTAGGGGGTTCCACTCCAGATTTCGTTTAAGGTTTACTCCCTGTTAGCTTCACTCCAAACACAAGTAAGCCGTGAATGCGTGAAAGTGCAGCGTAGCTTGCACCTGTCACCTTTGCATTATATGAAAATGATCATCATGCATGGAGAGAGGTCTAAATGTAGGTCACGTGCATCCAAAGCAGCCCTTATATAAAAAGCTAACCCGACAGCAGGAAACTGTCTTACGTGTTATTTATGCCAATCGAGACGAATACAGCGTCCCATCCGGTACGTCGTGTATTTATTACGTTAAACTCAAGTTGAACTCATTTTGCGTTTACTTAGTTAAACTCGTGAGGCTGATGAAAATAGTTTGAACCAAAACCAAAGAAATACATGTACCATCTCTATATTTTGCGACCGAGTGCGTTCGAGACAAAAACAGCAGCTCGACTCCGGAACTAGGCCTACGTGTGTTCTACCATAGAGAAAGGACAGAGACTACCAGTGTATTGTACCGATTCCTGTTGAATCCAACATATGCCCTTCTATTTTGCGTCGGGTTAGCACGTGCAGTTGCAAAGTGTGTCGGACAGAACTGAAAACAAAACTACCATTGATATTGGGTATGTCCCAGACGCACACCGTGCTCCATTTGTGTATTGTGAATGTATGTCTTTATTTACCAGTTGTGATCCATTCAAAAGTTTAGCACGTACAATTGAACAGTGTTTGAAACGACCCGTAAAGCACTACCAGTAAAACGTGAGGTTGTTTGTTTATAGTCAGCTTCAAGTACAAGTTCCATTCCTACTTAAACGGAAGGAGAAGTCATTTAGGAATTCAAACCGTGAGGAATAGAGGCTCGTGATGTCGTGGTGCAACGTCGTAGCGACAATTGTCATCGTCGCAACAACATTTGCGTCATCAGTGGTTTTGTCATCAGCAGATGGTAAGTATAAAACAAAAAACCTCTTCGTAACTTTTTAAATGTCATTGCACCACAGGAATAAACAGGGGGATGTATAGCGTCGGCAATTATTATGTTTGTCCGAAGTTGGTCTTAGTCAGTATAATCATGGTATAATCAACCTAATTATTGAAGATACGGTTGCAATTCATTACCATACAGGGTATACATTGTAAACTAGGTTACCGTGGAGGGATACCCACATGAACACACACATCTCTGTGATACATACCCTCTGTGGGTATTTGACTGTTCTGTACACGGAAATTCCATTCTTCAACACTGATGAAAACACTGTGTGGACATGAGTAAGTCCACATAGGCCTAGTGTTTCTAAACCCTGCCTTATTTTTGTTCTCAGATCAACACACGTAATGTATGTAATGCTTACCCACATAAACACATTGAAGGTATACCCACATAGACAATTGAACTGGACACGCACACCATCGTACCCCCACCCAGTCAGCACTGATTTGACATTGTGAGTGTCGTCTAGCCCCCCCCCCCCCCGCCTCCACACCGTACCCTATTGACCTCTTACCGACCCCAAGTGTACGTACCTCGGCACCCTACTCAATCTTACCATAGCAAGGTCCTTGCTCTCGGCACCCTACTCAATCTTACCATAGCACTCCTTGCTCTATGATCTTACTATCCAAATCGCCTATCTACCAATGTGGGTGTTTAAATAACCATGGACATTCCTTTAATCATGATATAACAGCCCCACCAGCACCCTCCGGGGTTAAGGTAAAAAAAACACTAGGTGTGAACCCACACTCGAATTTGAAACAGCTGGGACATTATAACCACACTGACCCGACAAACGCCTACGTTATGCCATGGAGGCTGTTCCGTCCCAACTTGACAATTGTCCCAGCTATAGTTGGGACTGGTCCCAACTTGAGTGTTAAAGTTGGGACGTCCCAACTATAGTTGGGATCGCCCATAGAGGTCAACAGGATGGACATCGTGATCGATCATGCATGGATTTCTGTGTGACACTACTGCAGCTGATGTGATCGGCGTTAATTTAACAAGATTCTTTATTTCAAACCCGGGGCTCGGCTCTGTACAAACTCATGTCAAAACTGATGATTGAGCTAGAGCCGGTCGAGGTAGAATTCTACCTCCATGGCTAAACTAACTCGGTGTAAATGCATGTAGTGTTTTTAGAGGGCTCTGACAGCGGCCTCATGCTTCCTCAACCTCAAAGTAGGCTTACGCATTTAGTTTCCCTTCTCTCGGAAAACCAACATTTCATCTAATTCTCAAGGGAAAGTGGTCTTAAAAACTACATACTATGAAACTTACATGTTTTTAGTTTATTCATGGAGGTGCTTTGTGTTTACTGCGATCCCAACTATAGTTGGGACGCCCCAACTTTAATACTCAAGTTGGGACCAGTCCCAACTATAGTTGGGACGATAGTCATGTTGGGACGGAACAAGGCTATTTCTACATCCATGGTTGAATTACAGTATAGTTTCGAAGTACTTCCTGCTTATGTTGTTGTTAAATCGTTGTCTGTATAAGGGTCAACTGTATTTCCTCAAAAAGTCATATCAATCAGGAATAAAAACAATTATCTCCAACTCATTGTTGATAGTTCCCACTAACATGACGCCACAAGCGATTACAGACTGTCACTGGTCTGCCATTTGGGGGCTTGAATTGCGTGTACAGAGACGGTGCGAGCGCGTTATCTCACAACGCGCGCGCTGCCTCAAAATGCTCACTGCACTGGCTCCTAAAATGGCGTAGTATACCCTTAGAAACTACAAACATTTTTTTTAATCGTGGTTAATGACGTCAGGTGAATGGACCGAAAGACAACAGAAACGATCGTATAACTCCGGATGCAATATGTCATAAAACATAATGTTTGTCATGTTTAAGTGGAGCAATCTCTACCCCTTTTTACTTTAGACCCATAGTCTGAAATTTATATGTGTTTAGATTGTTTGTTTTAAAGTGGGTTGCGATGTTCCAGCGTACACAGTAATTCGTCAACACAATACAGTGGGATGAGTAAAACTACAAAAACATACAAACAATATGCAATGGTACACATATAAATAAGTACCAGGCTGTTTTCCCTCAAGCCTCGGTTTGGTTACATTGGTCCACGTGGGGATTTCTAGAGTTCCTCTAACACAGACTGTCATGTTACTTCATGCCTTGAGTAGCAAATGGTTATCCTACATAACATAACATAACAATGTATTTATTATGTCAAGGCCACTTACAGTTAACCTGTAAGTCACATAGTTCATTATTAAAGGGTACGTGTAACATTGATAAGATTGAAGACAATAAATGGTCACAGATTTGCACATAACTTATTGGTACAAAGATGATCATGATCGAAAACTTCCCTTAAAATAGTCTTTCCCGAAATGCAATAAATTTTAATAAATAAGCAAAATAAATTAGTTTGATCTCGCGAGACCAAAACTCGATGTTCTGAAGGTGAGAACATAATATAAAGCGGGTTTTTTTCTTCTTCACACATTTCTCGCGACTGACTGAGCCTAAATTTTCACAAGTTTGTTATTTCTTGCATTATGTTGGGTCTCGTAAAGTGCGCAGATTCTGGTCTAAGTAAACAATGTAGCACATGGGCTTTCATTGGGGGGGGGGGATGTTAAACCGATCCTCCAGAGAAAAATGTTTCCAAGGTCGATAAAATAGCATTGAAAGTACCACGTATGAACGTTGCTTATTTTTATCGCTTCGATCAAAATTAGGACGGATATGAACGTGTGTAAAACAGAACAAACCGAAACCAAAACCAAAATCATGTGATAAAAGGAAACAAGTTTTTATATAAACATGACCACCTATATAGTTTGAGTGAAATTGACAAGGTTGGTGAGATCAACTTGAAATCAAAATGATTTAACGATATGAACCATCCCTTTATGCTTGAAAACTAAATGATCAATCTCTTCCCTAAACCAATGATGTACAAATCCTTTATGATGTGTTTCATAAAAGCTAAAGGACTGGACTAAATTTATGGTTCTTAATACCGCCATACGATATCTCCAGTCAGCACGGATGTTTATATCACACAATTACATTGGTTATTCAAGAAATATTTGAAATACCAAGCTCTCCCAATGATATAATAACGAGTTGACATTCTGAAGTTCAACTTCATTAACCGACGCCACCCCCCCCCCCCTCCCAGGGATGAGGCGTAAAGATACGATACAGATGTCCTGAACGATCCAAGCATGACACAAATACATGAAAAACTAGTAATTGGTTGAGTGTTTTGTTTTACTCTCACACGGCTCACTTAAAACTTGAAAACCAGTGCCATATTTCCTAATTTCGAGTCTCAAATACCTCCATTTTCGAGAACACCTCCCGACCAAAATTTGATTTCTGCTTTTGGTTTTTTTTTTTTACACATTGCATTTATAATGTTATGGCCGTGCACATCATCCAAGACCGTTTGAAAACCAGAGGAGTGGAAAATAAATGTACAAATAAATAAAATTAAACGAATAAATAAACGAACAAAAAAATGTACTCCACCAAAAACCGATGACGTACCACCCCTTTATGATATTCTTGAAAACTAGAGGATTGGAATTAATGTAGGCCTACTCCACCAAAAACCGATGATGTACCACCCCTTTATGATATTCTTGAAAACTAGAGGATTGGAATTAATGTAGGCCTACTCTACCAAAAACTGATGATGTACCATCCCTTTATGATAATGTTTTTTGAAAACTAGAGGATTGGAATGAATGTACTCCACCAAAAACTGATGATGTACCATCCCTTTATGATAATGTTTTTTGAAAACTAGAGGATTGGAATGAATGCACTTTACCAAAAACCAATGATGTACCATCCCTTTATATGTTTTTTGAAAACTAGAGGATTGGAATGAATGTACTCCACCAAAAACTGATGATGTACCATCCCTTTATGATATGTTTCTTGAAAACTATAGGATTGGAATGAATGTACTCTACCAAAAACCAATGATGTACCATCCCTTTATATGTTTTTTGAAAACTAGAGGATTGGAATTAATGTACTCCACCAAAAACCGATTATGTACCATCCCTTTATGATATGTTTCTTGAAAACTAGAGGATTGGAATGAATGTACTCCACCAAAAACCGATGACGTACCACCCCTTTATGACATGATTCTTGAAAACTAGAGGATTGGAATGAATGTACTCTTCATAAAGGCAATGATGTAGGCCTATACGTATACAAAGTATAAGATATACAAAGTATAAGATATACAAAAACACAACTATGGACAGCCACGCCGGCGTCCTTGTCAGTAGCGATTACAATCAGGCACAATACGCATTACTTTAATTATTTTATGCAGAAGGAATGAAAAATCATCCGGTTCCGCAGCAATTCAATCAGAGATGTCAGCGTTTCCCACTTACACTTATTTGCCAAGATGATCCAATGATCAATTATTAATTCAAGCATCGAATTCTACGGCTAGTCTTGGTTCAAGACGTTACAGACCTCGCATTGGCTGGAAAACAGATCTCAACTCTCGTTATAACGGGAACTTGTTATAAAAGGACAGCAAAACAAAGAAACACAAAGGGACTTCGGAATATGCTCTTTAAAGAAAAGACCTCTTTAAATAACAGTGTTCTTTATAACGATGTTCTTTACAAGCATCCGCGGAGATTGTCAAAAACAAAAAAAACCAAAAAACTACAAACACCCCAACAAACAAACCAAATACGGAAGGACGGACATCTTTAGCAGAGCGACATGGTAGGTTTTCCCCATTTGATTTCTAATATCCATTTCCTTTAAGATTTCATGTTAAAAACATTGTGTGGTTAACTCCAGAGTGTATAAAATCCTACAAGTAGAGACAATCGAAGATGTAGTTTGTCTTTCATTATCAATCATTAAAACGGAAGCTCACGTTTTTGAAAAATTGCCGAACGAATCAATTAGTTTGGGCAGTCTCGTTTAATTTATATTAATGTTCCAATGCCAAGGGTGTAAGTGATTGATCATTAGAAACATGTCATTGAAATCTCAGACTGATGGTTTCCATAGGTATCAAAATCCGTACCTGTAACCTTTTTGGTTGTTGTACAAATCAGCAATTTATATGTGGGATAAGTGGACAACTCGTTTAATGTTTAGACAGTTCCTTAAAGTATTTTCGGGACGTGCGTAACTCGCTCGTCCGAGACGTATTCGGGGAAATATTAATCAATCTAGGTTGAAGGGTTTGGATGCAAACGACGAGAGAGAGTTAATATAAACACCACGATGCTCAACTTCATTAAAATGCAGCGATGCCGTCCACTCAAATCATTATTTATAGAAAATGTCAGTCGGTACACCACACGTCGATAGACGATGGAATCGGACAAGGGAGGTATGGTGGGTACAAAACATTCTGGATTTCTCGCGAAATGACAACTCAACATTCTGCTGAATACTCGTTAAAATAACCAAGGCACAATTGCATTGAGCTGCTTGCGAGAAAGCTAAGCACAACAAAATTATGCTTTAATACCAAAATAAGGATAGCAGCGAAACACCATGTCACATGATTGTATAACCTGTGACTGGTACCCTGAACTTTTCTATGAAATTTGACCAATAGGGCCTGTCAAAATCCTCTTGTTGCTCATTGCTTCAAGATGCAAGATGCCTGTGCAGTTCTTACGTTCGAATGAGTTTGTGGTCAAAGAAGCTTGCGGACTGCAACACCACGCCAAAACTGGCCATCTGGCTATAGTGGCTGGTCACTGAAAATGTCGAAAGTACGAGAAGTTGGCCTACAAAGAGCTGCAATTGGAGGACAGTTTCGAAAGCAAAAAGTGATGTTGGTGTCGTACATAAAAAACAAAATGACTAGCTCCTGGAACAAAAATAAACAGTGACAATGGCCAATGTACACATACACTGGGCGTATCACTTGCACTTTCGTAAACTTCTGACTATTATTTTTGCTCATAAAAAATTTATGGATGTTTGGCATCTTTTAGTTGGGTGTATTGGCCTTCGCGTTATGATAGAAGCAAATTACCTCCACAAAATCTGTCAGTCTGAATTGAAATGGTACATTATTAATACCCTTTAAAAAATGCTGCGATGGCAACGAAAATAAGCAACTGTGATAGTCTTCAAAATGGAATATTTGTCCGGCGGATAAATAAAGTCAACAAACTTTTCCACCGGATGAAAACTCCTTTATTTTAGTCCTTATAATGAGCAATCATATATACCTTGATTGGGAGGTAGTTACGGCACGCGTAACTCACAAATCTCGCGTATATTCGGACCTTTGGAGACGTTAAAGTGCGTGACTTTGCTTCTCTCACCATTGCAACAATTTATATTAACCAAACCAATTTTGGACACCCTCGAGGCGTGCACTTTAATTGGTATTCACGAGAACAGTCATGTTTTACTTTCCATTCGTAAGATGGATTCTCAAAAAATCGTAAAAGCATGTGCTGGCCAACATTGGTAAATTGTCAAAGACCAGCATCTTCCGTTTGTGAGAGCCAGCAAACATGAACCATGGAGGAATGTATTTCCTTCCTCCATGCATGAACCAACAAACCTTTGAAATGTAATTCTCAATCTAGGACTTGCCCTAACATTTCCAGTGACTGTCCTGCAGGACCACTTAGCTTGTCATCTCACTATATAAGCCGTTCCTCTCAAAGCTCACTGGTTGTAGGCTTGATCTCAGCACCGTGTGCAGTGAGAAATGTTCTGTGATAATCCATGCCCAAACCAGAATCCATTTTTTCCAACTTTTTGCTAAGCAAAAATAAGCAGGATACTAGTCACACATGTAACATGTTTTAGACTGAACTTCACTCAAATCGATTGAAACTAGGGACAAAATCATCTGCAGTTGTCACTAGATTCAATCGGTTAGAGTGAATTTCAAGTTAAAACTTTAAGAGAGTTGACTGGTAACCTTTTTCCAGTAAGCATAATTTTGTTATAATGAGCTGTTTTCTATGCTTCAGCAGCTCTATGAAATTGGGCGCAGACATTTCCTGCCAAAACTAAACATTTTTAAGTAACACCTATAATCCTTGTTTTCCATCCTAGAATGTTTAAGACATCGTCACATTGATATCATGGTAGATTTGTCTTCACTATAAAAGCCATTCCGAGAACTGCCTAATTTTGGCAAGTGACGCCACATTGACTTGCATACTGTCAAAGTCCTGGATATCATTTGAAACCACCCGAAATTACTGCATCGTTAAATGAATTGCTGCCGTCTAAATAACTACGTATACAAAGCACAGAAACCACTCACAAAGCACGAACTGTTTTGTGTTTTCGCTAAAACGTGGCAACCGGCTTTGATGAAGTTGTTACAGATTCATTTTGTGTGAAGTGAAAACTGTGGAATGGAATGACTGTGCTCTTCTCCCCAAAACCAAATTTATGTTCATGTTCGTATATGTCAGGAAACACAATCAAAGGTATCACTTTGCACTCGTCACGTTAGCAGATTTCCCAATGATTGTTATTTTAAAACCACACTCAAGAAGTATTCCTACATGTGAATGGACGTGCAGGCTGTTACTGAAACTAATCAGAGTTGATTCATTTGATGTTTAAAAGTAAACATTTTTTAAATCACCCTTAAAGGGACACACCGGCTTACTGTTTACCTAATATTGTGATGTGGAATGACAGACAACAATTTTTAAATGGTTGTTGGAAAAAAAAATCATCCAAATATCACGTAATTAATGAAAAATGTGAAAAAAACAAAACGCGGTCAAAGGTCAGCTTCGCTTTTCCAGCCGTTGCAACTGTCCAATTTACGTGGCAATGATGCGCGATGTTGTAAGTAGACTGGTGCTCTGTTTATGTATCAATTATAACAATGGCGAGGCATGAGGATACAGACTTCATATCCATCGAGCACAAATTCACGTGTAAATAAAAAAACAGACATGAACCATGCCACTGATCTCTATTAAACTGTCAGTATAATAGAGATCAGTGACATGAGCGGACGTCAGTCCATAGAGCAAGGTTCCTTAATTGCTCTATGGTCATAGAGCAAGGTTCCTTGCTCTATGGTCAGTCCAAGTCGAAGTCCGCTCGTGGTCGTAACCAATAACTGTTTCGGTTGAACTTGCCATTGAAACAGTTATTGGTTACGACCGCGAAAACTAACCCCACAGCGGCGGATACAGGGGGGCGTGAGGGCGCACGTCCTCCCCCCTTTTGCTTGAAAAAAAAAAAAAAAATAAGGGAGATACAAAATTAAAGACATAGGCCTTACCTGTTTTTTTTTTAAAGCTACTAATATTCCATACCTCGTACACTTTTTTCACCATTTTGTTGCTTGGTAAATTTTCACGCCCCCCCCGTTTGGAAAATCCTGGATCCGCCCCTGCCCCAACCTGTATTCTGTGTACGACGACGTTCTATATTCTGTGTACTTGCAATAATGGAGAACGTTTCTTCGACATCCAAGGATCGGTACAAAAACATCGCAAGGAAAAACACCCAGAAGGTGGTCCAACGAAAAGTAAAAAGTAAAAGAAAAACCACGATAAATCCAAAGGGAAAGCCAGCAAAAGCAGCAATTTGGGGGGGGGGGGGGTGGACATTGTGCAGCTATCATAGAAGTAGACCAGCTGTATGGGATAAATATTCCCCGTCGTCGTCCCGCGTGTGTAGCGCAGGCAACACGTTGCAATAGTTAGGGGATAATAGCTAGGGGTATCAGACTAAAACCCTCCTACAAAAACCGTAATTGTTGGTCTGGCTCCCTACCCCTCCGACAAGCTCCCACGCTCACGGCTAGACCGGCAAGCTGGGGAGTTCATGCCCCGGGGCTTGTCTCTCTGGCCCGACGAGACACGGCACCGGCTGTACGGGATATGCCCCAAGGTTTACGTTCCGCTAGCTCCCACGCTGGTGCGCTGTAAAACACGCTTCGGTTGCACGGACTCTCTGAATGCAAATCTTACGTTCGATTTTTCATCATTATTTACAAATTGTATCAATAATCTGAATACATAGTCTTTTTTTTCAAATACTCATGAATAATATAAAAAAAACAGATTTAAATTTGGTTCAGTAATTTACTTGTATACGGCTGGAAGTAAAACTAACTCCGAAAATCACGTGATTTATCCGAACCACTTTTTTGGTTCGGATAAATCACGTGACCTTCGTTTTTTTTTAAATGCTCAAAAACGGCAAAATTTGATGGTTTCTTTTAGGAACCGTTCTTCTCCATTCCTGGAAGACCTTTGAAGGCATATGTTAGCCTATTGTGTAGCCCCAAAAGCCCAACGAAGCCGGTGTGCCCCTTTAAATGTCTATCAAGTATGGACGGAAAGTGCCTTGCCTTTACCGTCAACATTTTGAATGGACTTTTAGAGTAATTAAAAAATCTAGTATACTGATCAACTGAAGTTGTTGTAAGAGTAAATCTGTATGACCATTCACATGTTGAAACACTTTTGGATGGTTTCGGGTACTCAACAAAAAGTCAACCATTGGAAAGACCGTGAGCTTGCCGGATGCAAAGTGGTATACTTGATTGTGTTTCCTGTCAAATTCTAACCACACAAGTTCCGGTCACTTTTACTGAGAATTATCCAGAGTGTTTACGGGAAATGCAACAGTGCGAATATTTCACATCTGTCACTGTGGTTACTGAGATGCCCGCCAAATACATCAATAAATCCAAACACCAGACACATTTCGAAACCAAATACATTACAATCTCCAACCCAAGAAAATCTCATAAATTTAACGACATCCAATCCATGTGAACAAGTGTATTTCAAACGGCAGGGTGGAATGTGTGTTGGGGATAGCTGTCAAAATCAAGTTTTCATTGAGCAATTTGTCAAAAATAAAAAAACATAATTTAAGAATATAATGAGTGGCAGCATATTGCGCCACAGCACCTTGTAAACCATGACATGGTGCTTTGTAAAGGAATAGGTCTCATACTTCAAACGTTGCAGGAAAATACTCAATCTTGAAGCGCCTTGAGTGTCACTGAGTGACAGATATAAGCGTTATATAAGAAGCCATTATTATTATTATAAAGAATAAATAAATAAAACTAACATACAAATAAAATAACATAATAAATAAACAAATTATTCATAAATAAATACATAAATAAATAAATAAATAAATAAATAAATAAATAAATAAATAAATAAATAAATAAATAAATAAAATAAATAAATAAATAAATAAATAAATAAATAAATAAATAAATAAATAAATAGATTAATAAAATAGAAAATAAATAACAAATAAACAAAAGTTAAACCCCGCAAGCCATATACTCCATTTGACAAGGAAATTATCATTCAGTGTTAAACACATCATGAAGACTGCAAAGCCTTACAAATAACCACCAACAACTCAATAGCTCAAATGGAATACCTCAGATTTTTATTGCAGAAGAAAGGACAGCTAATTACATATAGAAAATAGTTTGTTACTAAAAAAATTAATAATAAACATGAGCTGCATTGATTTCTATATTTATTTCATTCCCCCCATCCTCGTAGCGGCCAGGTCGTCTAGCACATCAAAAACCAGTTTTTGTGGCTAAGTCATTGGAAAGTGGGTTCGAATCCCAGTCGTGAAACATGTGTCCATGTGCATGACAGTATTGCTTCTTCTTGCCCAGGAGTACAGCAGTGCCTACGCGAGAATAGGTACCTCCCGCAAGAGTAGGGTTTGCTGATGTGAATGATTAGCAACATGTGTGCTCATTGGGCTACCGGTGCTGCATACTCCAAAGGAGTTAAGATGGTTTCAGGAATGATTAAGGCCCGATGAAAAAGGGTGATACGGCATTGTAATGTGCTTTGACTGGCCTTGAAAAAGTAGATAATAAATACACACCACTGTCACCCAGTGATTAACTAGGATACTTCCTCACTCCAACAAAATTCCACACCATAAGTAAGCTCAACACCCAAACTGTTGGACTTTGATTATGGTGGTATGCCCGATCCCATGTAAAGCATAATCAGTTTACTAGTGTAGTCCTCAGTCCAACACCAAACAGTAACTCAACACCTGTAAACTATTGGACTCTGATTATGGTGGTATGCCTGATCCCATGTAAAGCATGACCAGTTTACTAGTGTAGTCCTCAGTGCATGACATAGACAATGGATTTTTGAATGGTTGAGGTTGGTTAGGGGTAAAGATGTTTGGAAATAGCTTGAAATTGTTGGCTGTAATTTTGCTAAACCTTGACATCATATATACCAAAGTTGTAAATAACAGTTTATTTGTTTTTTCTCTCTTTTTTCTTCTAGTTACTCAGTTGACAGTTGGGAATGAAACTGCTGCAGTTTGTGATCAGAGACATTCTTGCTATGGAATGGGATGTACAGCTGGATCAAACCGTGTCTGCCAATGCGATAATTTGTGTCCATTTTTTGATGACTGTTGCCATGACTACAACAGATCGTGTACACAAGAGTCTTTGGACAGCTTTGGGGGGTTTGAGAAAAGTAACTTGAACTGTGTTGGGGAGACGATTGGTAATATATCGTCATGGAAACGGGGATATTGGATGGTAGCATCTTGTCCTGATTCATTCTACAATCATGACGTCATCACACAATGCCAAACGCTAATAAGTGACAGCATGGTATCCAGGATACCGGTAACCGACAAAGTGACTGGTACTCTGTATCGCAATGTGCATTGTGGTATCTGTAATGGCGTCAACCTATCAATGCTTACTGCTTGGACAGTGCAAATAAAACAATGCAAGCCACAGAATATTAACATCCAGCGTTTAATTCTAAATGGTACATCCATTGAAGATAAGCTCTCAATTTTGGATGCATTTTGCCAGTCAACCTTGAATCCACCACACTTTTCGAACCAGTTCCCTATTCCAAGGCCTTGCTTTCCCAATCTCCAAGCATCATGTCGCTCACAAAAGCTCCAGTTAGCATTTGGAACAGGCTGCGAGTCCTACACAGCAGTTGTCCAAAACGAGAGGACATTTTACAAGAATCCGCACTGTTTCATGTGTAGTTTGGACCCTAACAAAGAAGACCCAATCAATTGTTCGCTTGATATGCCATTTTACATCATGGGTGATCAATGGGTACCACGAATAAGGGGCAACTTAGTTCCTTTATCGATAATAATGGACTTTGGCTCGGAGAACACAATGAAGATCATGAAAAGGGGAACCACCTTACAAGAGGAGAAAATGACGTGTCCGATTCATCAGGTATACAACCCTGACACTGTTTTATGTCAGCCGTTGATATGCCATGCTGGATACAAACTTGTGGATGGTGGATGTGTGGTTGATATCAACAACAGTTCACAGTGTAATGACACCAAGCAGCAAATCACACTGACTGCAGATATTATGACACGTGATACTGCTGACTGTGTGGACAGTGTAAGGAGGGCTGAGACAGTGCAGTGTGTGATGAAACTTCTTGCAAAAGTAGTCAACGATACCGCTGATGAGAACTGGAACATTGACCAGTCTGATGTTGACTGCCATGATCAAACCATCCAACTACCGTTGTTATCATTCTGTAGCAGCGATGACGCAACCCTGCATCAACTCACACAGCTGCATTCACTAAATCACCACATCCTCAATAACATCACGACTGACTGCAAAGTAAGGAAACTTACATTCACACAAAACCATGCAGGGACCATCACATGTCAACGCAACAAGCAACAAATACTCCAGTTCACGATAAAGGCTACTGACGGTGAGGTGCAGATACATCTGGGCAATTCAAGCAGCCACTACAGCCTGCAAGACACTAACATCATAACAGAGTACACACTGAGTGGATCGTCTGATAAACTGACCACTCTTGAGGTCTGCAGGAACGCATCAGCATTAGCATCTTGTTCAATGGTGGAATTCAACGCGTCTTCATTCACAATGCTCAGCGATCACAGCGGCAGGATCGTCTACTTGCCAACAGGCAAGGTGTATGGTATGAATGACTACATGAATCAGAGCGATGGGAGTATCTTAGTTTGTTCAATGTTCACATCCAACTACACTCTATTCCACAATGTAACCTTCTTCTCTTTCTCCAAGACGCAAGTTATTCTAAGCACTACAGGGTCCATCTTGTCTTTGGTAGCCTGTGCGTTAACATTCTTCACATACTGTATGATTCCAACACTACGCAATCGTACCAGCAAGGCCATCATGAGTCTGGTTGTAGCACTCTTTATCTCTCAGACGTTGCTGTTGGTCAGTGGTCTAACAACCAGTCTCTCCCAGCTATGCAGTGCTCTTGCCATCATGTCACATTACTTCTGGTTGACTGCATTTTGCTGGATGAACGTCCTCTCCTTGGATCTCTTCCAGACATTTGGCTCGAGGGCCAGACTACAACGATTACACAATGACACGACAACACTCCTTCTGTACATGCTGTATGCATGGGGGTTACCACTGCTTGTGGTCATCCCATGTATTGCTGTGCATTTCTGTCAGTGTACACGTTTCCAATACGGTAGTGATTATGCATGTTGGATCAAAGATGGGCTTACAAACTTGTTAGCCTTTGGCCTGCCTGTAGCACTATTAGTAATCATTAACATCATTCTGTATTGTAAGACAGTAGCTGGGATTCGAACCACCAAAAAGGATGCAGCCGGAATGCAGGTTACAACCAAAAAGATATCTGAGACAAAGAAGAAAGTTCAAGAATTACTCATTTACATCAAGGTAAGTCTATGAGTTACTCATTTCAGGTGAGTCCAAAAGTTACTCATTTTAGGTGAGGCGAAGAAGTTACTCATTTTAAGTGAGTCCAACAGTTACTCATTTTAGGCGAGGCAAAAAGTTACTCATTTACATCAAGGTAAGTGTAAGAGTTAGTCAAGTAATGTGAGGCAAAGAGTTCCTAATTTTAAGTGAGGCAAAGAGTTACCCATTTTTGGTGAGGCTAAGAGTTCTGTCAATTTAAGTGAGACAAAGAGTTACTCAGTTTAGGAGAGGCTGAGAGTTCCCCATTCTAGGTGGGGCTAAGAGGTATTCAATTTAGGTGCAGTTAAGAGTTACCCATTTTAGGTGAGACAAAGAGTTACTTCTTTGAGGAAAGGCTGAGAGTTCCTCAATTTAGGTGAGGCTAAGAGTTAGTCAATTTAGGTGAGGCAAAGATGTTCCTCATTTTAGGTGAAGGCCAAGAGTTAGTCAATTTAGGCAAGGCTAAGAGTTCCTCAGTGAGGCTAAGTGTAAGTCAATTTAGGTACGGTTCAGAGTTACTCATTTTAGGTGAGACAAACAGTTACTCATTTTAGGAGAGGCTGAGAGTTCCTCATTTTAGGTGAGGCTACTTGAGTTAAACAATTTAAGTGAGACAAACGGTTACTCATTTTAGGAGAGGCTGAGAGTTCCTCATTTTAGGTGAGACTAAGAGTTAGTCAATTTAGGTGAGGCTAAGAGTTAGTCAATTTAGGTGAGGCTAAGAGTTAGTCAATTTAGGTGAGGCTAAGAGTTAGTCAATTTAGGTGAGGCTAAGAGTTAGTCAATTGAGGTGAGGCTAAGAGTTAGTCAATTTAGGTGAGGCTAAGAGTTAGTCAATTTAGGCAAGGCTAAGAGTTCCTCAGTGAGGCTAAGAGTTAGTCAATTTAGGTGAGGCTAAGAGTTAGTCAATTTAGGCAAGGCTAAGAGTTAGTCAATTTAGGTGAGGCTAAGAGTTATTCAATTGAGGTGAGGCTAAGAGTTATTCAATTGAGGTGAGGCTAAGAGTTATTCAATTGAGGTGAGGCTAAGAGTTAATCAATTTAGGTGAGGCTAAGAGTTAGTCAATTTAGGTGAGGCTAAGAGTTATTCAATTTAGGTGAGGCTAAGAGTTATTCAATTTAGGTGAGGCTAAGAGTTAGTCAATTTAGCCGCGGTTAAGAGATAGTCATTTTAGGTGAGGCTAAGAGTTAGTCAATTGAGGTGAGGCTAAGAGTTAGTCAATTTAGGTGAGGCTAAGAGTTAGTCAATTTAGGTGAGGCTAAGAGTTAGTCAATTTAGGTGAGGCTAAGAGTTAGTCAATTGAGGTGAGGCTAAGAGTTATTCAATTGAGGTGAGGCTAAGAGTTATTCAATTTAGGTGAGGCTAAGAGTTAGTCAATTTAGGTGCGGTTAAGAGATAGTCATTTTAGGTGAGGCTAAGAGTTAGTCAATTGAGGTGAGGCTAAGAGTTAGTCAATTTAGGCAAGGCTAAGAGTTAGTCAATTTAGGTGAGGCTAAGAGTTAGTCAATTTAGGTGAGGCTAAGAGTTATTCAATTTAGGTGAGGCTAAGAGTTAGTCAATTGAGGTGAGGCTAAGAGTTAGTCAATTTAGGTGAGGCTAAGAGTTAGTCAATTTAGGTGAGGCTAAGAGTTAGTCAATTTAGGTGCGGTTTAGAGATAGTCTCATTTTAGGTGAGACTAACAGTACAGTTACTCATTTTAGGAGAGGCTGAGAGTTTACTCATTTGAAATGAGGCTAAGAGTAAGTCAATTTAAGTGAGGCAAAGAGTTAGTCAATTTCGGTAAGGCTAAGAGTTCCTCAGTGAGGCTAAGAGTTAGTCATTTTAGGTGCGGTTAAGAGTTACTCATTTGAGGTGAGACAAACACTTATTCATTTTTGGAGAGGCTGAGAGTTCCTCATTTTATGTGAGGCTGAGAGTTACTCATTTTAGGTCAGGCTAGGTTTTACTCATTTTGAGGTAAGGCAAAGAGCTACCTATTTTAGGTGAGGCTTGAAGTTACTTCTTTACATTACATTGAGACTACATCATTTACTCATTATTTCAACATTAAGAAACGTAAGATTATGAGTCTCCGAGTGAATCATTTACATTACAGTGACTCTACATTAAATCACTCTCTCACTATTTCAACATTACAAAATAATGTAAGCATAAATGCCTGGCAGAAGGACGTACATTATTTTTAAGTGAGTGTGTCCACCAGCACAAAATGCTGAGTGTGTCTGTATAACTGTCAAGAAAAACTCAAGCTGGAAAGTTTGATAACTTCTCAGACCTTTGTTGATGAATGTAGGAGATTTTCAATCAAAAGAAATGAATAGAGTCTTTAAAGTCATTGAAAGCAGTTTTAGTCGATGGTACAATGATAACATGTAGCCATCTTGTTGCATGTCTATCTTTCAGAAAGAGTGTTTAATGGCTGTTGAGCTGTGTCACAATAAACCACACGCTCAGTTACCAGGATAGATGGCCCAACATAAAGTGCATTCAATATTATAAGTATTTTTAATTAGAATACCTTATATTCCATTTTTATTAGTTTTGATCACTCTGTTTAATAAATCAAGTACAAACATTTGATATATAGTGTCAGATGGAGGGCTAGAGACAATAAATATTGATACAATGGACTGGCTAGTGTTACACTTTGTGTTACACTAGTGGGTTTTTGTTCTCATAACAAATCCAATGGCATAATAAGCACCAATAACAGAATGAATAAGAAACAAGTAGAAATGCTCAGTTTTAGATGTGGGAGGAAAACCCCAATGGGAAAACCCACCCAATCTGGTAGGGACTGAAAACGGGATTCGAACCAAGGTCCACAGAGGTAAAAGACAGGGGAAAGAAACCACTGAGCCAAACTGATCCCCAAGAAAAACTACTTTCTATCAGGTTTTCCATTATTGAGTGGTTGAGTTTTATCACATGGGTTCAGCAGACTCTGTTTTCAGATTGAGAGAGTTGCTTTAGTGCCACCCTGACATTGTTGTTATTCAGACTTGGAAGTCAAGGACCAAGACCAGTACCCGACGTTCAATCAAAGAATGATCTGACTGCTGGGTTATGACACTCGGACTTTGGCCTATAGACCTTTCCATTGTTGATAAACAAACAGCGCTGGTTGGCATGGACCGCCGAATGTTAGTAAAACATTCAATCGTGTTAACAGATGTTTTAACCAAATTCAACATTTTCGGCAAGATTCTAATTAAATAAAATACCTCCCATGATCGGTTGCTTTGTTTCCAATAAATTCAACACTATTTTTGAATATTTGTGTAAGGTTGTTACAAAATGTAGCCATCTGTTTTTGTTTTGCATTTATGGGTTCCATAGTTTTCCAACCTGGGTTGGCAAAAACTTGGGCTGTGACGTTGCAAAAGAAAGGTCTATAACACTGTACCCTGGAATAGCACCCTGGAGGTCGTAAGAGGAGACTGGTTTATATAAAGACCTACATGTACATGTATACCAAAAGCACTATAAATTGGCAAAATGACCGGAAGGTCACAGAGAGGCTGACCTAAAGACTTTAAGACAAAAAAGTGACTCTAGCAAAGAGACCCAAAAGACTAAGAGAGACTGGTCTTTAAAGACTTTAATGCTAACTAAACTGACCATAGCAAAAAACCAAAAGGTTCCAGAGGGAAACTAGTCTTAAACACATTGTCATGTAAGCCTAAAATCGACCCTGGCAAAAAGACCCTCAGGTCCAAGAGGGAGACTGGTCATAAAGACTTAAGCCTACTTAAATACCTATTCACTTTCTTTGCTCCCTCAAGTCTGCCCCCAGTTCCCTCGTTGGCCCAAACTGAGTTCAACCCTAAGCCATTGCACCCACATATATACAATACACCTGTATATGATGTTACCCCGGCTTAAGAATAAATCTGTAGCAAGTCCTAAATTTTGGGAAGTCAATGCATTTTCAGCAGTACTACATGTTTGCTCCCTTTACTTTAAAGCCCCCCCCCCCCGAATTACAGGCCACTGGCCTGCACTCATGTGTAATTTCCGAGCCTTGTTTTATCCTTTTAATAAAATTGTGCTTTGTTGTGCCATTGTTTCAACAGATTGGTAGTTTGATGGGCTTCACCTGGATCTTCTCATTTGCAGCAGCCTTCAGTCACATTGAGGCTCTATGGTACATTGTTATCGTCTTAAACTCCTTACAAGGTGTCTTCATCTTCTTCTCATTCATGTGTAATGAGCGCGTCTACAATCTCTGGTGTAAGAAACTGAGAGGAGAGAGAGGCAGAGACGGGCGGGGCAAACAGAAAGGGGCGCAGAACAGTGATGAGGCAGGAACACAATCTACATCACTCTTTCTCAAAAAGACTAATACTATTAAAGAACGGTTTGGTAGTAAGAGCCTGTAGAGACTCCAGAATCTAAAATATAAATACAAAATCAACTAGACATAAGTTTTTGTTCCATAACAAAAACAAGGTGTTCGGTGTAGACATTTTCGAGTTAGCAGAGGTAGTGTTTTCAAAGAGAAAACCGAATAAACATAACTTAGTACGCCAAATTGATACTTAAAGTGAATGGTAGAAGATTTCGTATTTGAAATAAAAAACTTTGATAAATTTAAAAACCGATGAAATCATTCCGTTTTCATAGCTCATTTTATTATCTAGACATTGAGATTCATAAGTACCTGCTAAGTTTTTGAAATTGTCATATATGCTTTTTGCTGGAATTGAAAGTCCTACTAGTAAAACTGTATTTGATATAGAGGGACCATTTGGTTTCAAAATCATATTGTTTGCAGGCCTCAAAACGAGGACCGGGAGTGATTTTTTTCACTTAAGCTCTCGGTTTTGACCAGAATTGAAGCTCACAGGGAGACACATTTTGTGTGATCATTGGGGAAGGTGCAAGTTATGAATATAACAATTTTGGTTTTCCGGATAAAGGTTAATTTAATGTAAGGACGCCATCGAGTCGTCATCATCCCGAAATCAACTGCGGTTTCATCTACACACTCGGGTCTATGTATGTAAAGTTTTAGGTCTCAACCCTTTTTTGGTTAATGAGATATGAAGTTTTTAAGTATGGAATAAGCATCTTTCAGTTTCGACCAGAAGTAAAGGTCACAGAGGGTCACACTTTGTGTAAAATTAATAAAATACACTCCATGGTCTTTCATATAGACCAAAGATCTGGTATGTAGCAGTTATAGTTTTCCATTTGTACAAATTAAACATTGATTCAATGTTATGACGTCATTGATGACGTAATCATGCCGAAAACCTCTGTGGTTTCATTGACACACTAAGGTCTAAGTACATGGTTAGCTCAAAGTCAAAACCCTTTTTGGTTCACGAGTTATGTTTTTTCCATACACAGTACATATACATAATATACCTGAGCGGGGATTAGCATCAATTCAATCCGATAGTTGAAAATTAAACCATGACAAAATAATGATTTTTGAAAGTAAAAACAAAAACAAAACACTAGGCAAGTTCATGGATGAAACATATCAATATTATTGTAGACAAAAAAGGAATGCCCCCTCTTTTTAACGGTGGTTTTGAAATAAAAGCTTACCATTTTAATCACCGTGTCTGAAGGGCATACTCAGAGGGCCTAGAGCGCCTTTGGCAGGCATGGTCACGTCGATCAACATGACGTGGGTCTCGGTGTTTTGATGAGAAACAAACCAATGTTGTTCTTTTTCAGTTGAAGTTTTTGTCATTTAGTCAAAGTCATACAAATCCCTAAAGCAGGTGGACATCTCAGTAAAACCTCCTCTTGTAATCCTTGTTTTTCATTAAGCCATCAGACGAGCACAACGGAACTAAATTCACACTGAACTTTGAATGAGTTTGAGTTTTTTATCTGCGGGACACGTGTTGTTACTACGTACAAGAATAAGCAACGCAATGATACATTTCCGTTGTGTGGGACTATACGCACAGGCTTTGTGGACTTTGAACCTTATGAATAATGGAGCGGACAGTCAGTTGCAGCGCTTTTCTCTATACACGAATTAACTGCGGTTAATACTAGCATTGGCTGTAACACCCATTTAGGACCAGAAGTTAAGGTCATATTGGCATCATTTCTGTGCAAAAGTTTCGGAAGGATGACAGGACTACAATCTGATGTAAAAATTGTGATGAAATGATCTGTAGTTTTTGAGATATGAATTTTTTAAATATTCAACTTCCGGTTTGAACCGGAAGTCAAGGTCAAATGAGGTCGCGTTTAGTGTAGCGTTTTTAGAGTCATACCAGGCCTATCCGATGATGTATAGATTGTGAAAATCCATTGTGTTGTTTTGGAGTTATGATTTTTTCAAATATTAAACTTTGATTTAACGTAACTCGACACCTGATGATGTCATCATGACGAAACTAAAAATGGTTTCATCTACTAATGAATATCTAACTATGTTTAAAGTTTCAAGTTTATGTGAGCTTAGGAAGTGTGTCTTTGTTAGCGGAAAATCGACGGCGAGAAGAAGCTGAAGAAGTAAAAAAAAAAAATTTAAAAAAAAACGAACAATAAGAAGAGGTCTTCGGACTTTTGTCCGAACACCTAAAAAATATCCTTCTCATGACAAGTGCTTTTAAAGAACAGCATGGTAGTAAGAACCGAAACACTTTTCTACCAGAACCCAATAAGTACAACCTCATATTATAGGCCCTATACTTCTTATGATATACTTTTAAAGAACAGCAGGTACACATGTAGTATTAAAGAACCTAAACACTTCACTGCCACCAGAATCCAAAATGTCTAAGTACAACCTCAAGTGATATACTTCTTATCAACAAGTCAAATACTGTTAAAGAACGGCATGGTAGTAAGAACCTAAATACTCCACTGTCAGCAGAATAAAATATACATGGTAAAATCAATGGCACAACCTCAAACGATACTCACAACTTGTCATCCAGAAGGCAAAACTATTACAGAATGACATGGTAGTTAGAATCAAAAGTGTTCTTGCCTACAGAGACCACTATTCACATATCTAAACACTGACAATCTAAAGAGGTAAATTTTAATGACACATTCCAGAATGATGACACATGCTCAGAACTAACAGATGTCACTCCGTATCAAAAGGCCTCTTACTACACACTTACAAAAACCATAAGACCCGAGTCAATTTATGTACTTCACTCCTAATCAAAAAGATTTTACTTCAAGAAAACCACAGTAAAAAAATAGCAGATTGACCGACAATCAACTTGTACATAAATAGACATGTACATCAGTTCTTATCAGTTTAATCAAAAAGTATTTTATTATAACAGGATAACCACATTCTAGTGAGTATGTTAACGTACTGTACATGTACACATATGTTGCTCCTCAAATAAAAGCTAAAGCTTTTTGCCCAACAAGACCAGAAAATAATAAAACAAAACCAAATCATTTGTCACCAAAAAGGCTAATACTTTGGGGTAAAATAAAACAGAACCCTGTAATATTTTTTTAGTAATAAACTACATACAAGACAATCTATTGGGATATCCTCATCACAAAGGCTATAAGACCAACATACAATAGTTGTAAGAGCTAAAAGGCACTGAATGCTTTCTGATGCATTGTCCCTTTGGACCTGTCATTGACAAATTGCAGCCTTCAACCTTCCTGGTCAACTACATGTACATGTAGTCCACATGTAGTCTGTATGATGGCTCCCTTTCTCTATGATGAGTCCAAGTTAATTTTATCATCAAAAGAATGTTGGTTAGAATTCCTAGACGATTGTGTCACATCCCTCTATAGTGCCGTTGAGCAAGGCATCATACCATAATAGAATTATCCTTCGGACTGGACAATCAACACTACAGTGAATCCTACGCATAAAACTGCACCAGAAATTTGACACCTTTTCACCAAATCCTGGCTAAAACATTGCTGAGCAGTGGTTAAGTTCATCTGTGAGGCATCCTTAGCTTTATTACATTAACCCTCCGACTGTCTGACCATTAACTATCATCCACTCTGGTCTTTGAATTAAGATAACCTGCACGTATGCAGGTCTGCAATGCCATATGAGGCGAATGCATAGTCAACCCTTCTACTGTCTGACCATTCAATACCGTCCACTCTGTGGTTTTGAATGATAGATAAACTAAACCAGCCTGCAGTGCATGTGGAGAATGCATCTATAAAGTACACAGTGAACCCTCCTACTGTCTGACCATTCAATACCATCCACTGTGGTTTTGAATAATAAACTACATTTACACAACCCTGCAATATGTGGTTTTGAATGATAGATAAACTATGCCTGCCTGCATTATTATACCCTGGCGGAATGCATAGTACAAAGTCAACCCTACTACTGTCTGACCATTCAATATAGATAATCTATGGCAGCCCAAGTTGCAAGTCCAGCCTGAGGTGCAATTCAACCAAAGCAGTTATTGGTTACAACTGCAAAAATGCAACCCTGCAATATTTATGTTATCTCTTGGTGGATGCATCTACACAGTACACACATGTGTCACACAGTTAATTTGGTCTGACCAGTTGTGCAACCATACACAACTAGTGCAGTTAAATAGTGTTAAATGGGTAGTTTAAGTTAACTCACCAGAAAATATCACCAAGAAAAAGATGTTAAAATACAATGCAAATAGATATGATGTGACAAAATAAAAATGAAAAACATACCTGTTTTATTATAAAATCACTTGTAGAGCTTCAGCTTCTTGAAGTATTTCTGAATCTGTTCTTTAGGGTATGGCTTGACCGCAAGGCACGTTGCATAATTCTCTGGTTGCTCTATCCATAGTTTGTGATCAATCTCTGAGGATGTCAACTCTGCCGACAGATTCCTTAAAGTCTCCTCATTCTTTGCCTACAATAAAATATAAATCACCCTCAAACTCTGCATAAAAATTTTTAAAATAAACCACAAGGGAAACAGACTGGGTAAATTTGAATGAATTTTAAGGTTTAACAAAGAAAAATGGTTTAGAGCGGGATTCAAATCTACCACATGCTGATGTTCTACCAACTACTGTAAGCTACATGTACTTGCCCTATAATGGTGGTCTTTGTCCAACCCCAAATAAATTTGTCTTCTTCTGTGGTTTATTACTTGATATTTCAAATATAAACTTGCATCCCCTTAAGGCGATCCCTCTGCTGCCGCGTATACCGCTTCCCACGACTTATCGTTAACTTGGGTGTGATCCCTGGCTGTACGGTAGTTACAGGTTGAATGGCTACTGACTGGCACACCCGAGCAAAGATATAGAAAATAAGGAGACTGCCAATATAGGGCTTGATAGCTCAGTTGGTTAATCCGGAGGTTATAGGTTCAAATCCCGCTCTAGAAAATGTCTCTTAGTTCAACCCAAAATGAAAAAACAATCAATACAATATATTTACATGTAGGAGTAAGATTTGTAAGCCATTTTGTACAATGCCTTGTTCGGTCTCAAGTGTATGCCCAATTTAACTTCTGCTCAAGTAACGGTTTGAATAATGTCTGATTAGTACAATAACTTGCTTAGTCACAAGTTACTAGTTAGCTGTTCCGACCTAGCAGTCGGAACAGGTTTTGTTTTTCTTGGGATTATTATTTTTATTATTATTATTATTATTATTATTATTCTTTGTTTCTGTCAAAATTGCCATAGCTTTTGTACACGATTTTGTACGAACCTAAGCTCTAAAATAATAGATATGGGAGATTCAGATCTTACATCAAATTGAAGCTTAGAACATGAAATTATGCTAAGAGTAAAATTGTTCAAGTTCTTCATTAATTAGCTGAGTTATAATGACATGAATATTTAATTAGGCAATCTTGTTCCCACCATATCTCAAGAAGTATATGTCTGATCCTCAAACTGTTTTCAAATATAGACTCGTCTTATTATGTAGCTCTGTAGCGTGGCAAAAAATTCATAAAACGTCATCAATGACGTCATTTGTTGGCGCGTTTTTGCTCTGTGTACAAAACACTTGGCGCTGAAAGGGCAAATGTTTTGACAGTCAAAAACACGATATTTTCAATTAAAATTACGAATTAGTTTCCTAAATTACATAAACTGTTTTGAAAAGTTAATTGCTTTTAATAAGAGATGTTCCTGGTCATTAAAACTAATCAAAGTAGAACAATTTCCACGATAATTAACGATTCAGTGACAAATCGGACACCAATGGCTTGGAGACAAGGTTCCGTTCATCGACTAAAAATGTAGTCAGGATGCCCTGCGACACAGAGAAAAATGCACGCGAAATGCCGTAACGAAATAGCCGACTTCTGGGTACCAGTCGCTGCACACTATTTATACAAAAATATCGATCTATAGCGTATTGAAACGGTGGCTTGTGCATGTGTACATGTACGTCGTGATTATGTTGCCCAGGGCGCTCGACGATTTTGTCCCGGGCGCTACATTTGAATATTTAACTAGTTAATCTTTGCAGCACCATATCTCAATAAGTACACAGCCGATTTTCAAACTTTTATCAGTTATAGACTCCTTGGGCATTGGAGATTAGCTTTGGGAAAACGTGACCCAATGTTGACCTTTATTTAGGGGTCAACCGGAAGTGGGACCATATCTCAAGAACTACACAACCGATTTTCAAACATTTTTCAGTTATAGACTCCTTGGGCATTAGAGATTAGCTTTGGGAAACCGTGACCCAATGTTGACCTTTACTTAGGGGTCAACCAGAGGTGGGACCATATCTCAAGAACTACACAACCGATTTTCAAACTTTTTTCAGTTATAGACTCCTTGGGCACCAAAGATCAGCCTTGGGTAACCATGACCCCATGTTGACCTTTACTTCCGGGTCAACCGGAAGTGAGACCATATCTCAAGAACTACACAACCGATTTTCAAACTTTTTTTCAGTTATAGACAGGCATGCAACTCTTCCGCGTTTCCGCGGATTTCCGCGTTTTTTTAAATGATCAGCGCTAAAATAAAAAAAAATAGAAAAAATTTTTTTTTTTGGCGATTTTTTTTTTAAAAAGCCTTATATATGCTTGGCAACAACAATGTACAACCACAATAATGTGAAATAAGCCTAGTACATGCTAAGAATGCACCTAAGAGCATAATAAACCTCAACATTTTCTAGGGTACCATTGTGGATCTCATGTCCCTTGGCGTTTTGGCTGCCTCGCTCCGCGCTTGCGTTGTGCCTTTGAAAATTTCCTCTTTTTTTTTCATCGGGCAGTTGCATGCCTGTATAGACTCCTTGGGCACCAAAGATCAGCCTTAGGTAACCATGACCCCATGTTGACCTTTACTAGGGGTCAACCGGAAGTGGGACCATATCTCAAGAACTACAAAACCGATTTTCAATTTCTTTTCAGTTATAGATCCTTTGAGCATTAAAGATTGAACTTGGGTAACCCTGACCCCATGTTGACCTTTAATTCCGGGTCAACCGGAAATGGAACCATATCGTTCAATCTTGAACTTAGGCTCACTTTAAATGTCTGGATCAATTAATCAAAGCACAACAAAACGGAACAGCTTTGTGTTTGTTCACAAACACTTAGTGTCTAGTTAAATTTGAATTTCTCAGACTAGAAATAGTTGCTATGCAGGATTTGAAACTTTGCATGATAGGAATACAATCATGTGAGGTTTGCGTAGACACCATGATCATGATGTACATAAACTCTCATTATGAGTTGTGTGGTTCTGATTAGAACCAGTGGTTTGAGAATTGACGTTTCGATCAGTCTGCTCTGATTGTCTGGTGCCGCACATTTCATTGAGAGTGATGTATGGGTTCGTCTCGTATGTAACTACACACATGTATGGAAAGGCTTGCCCTGAACCTAGTGACCAAGCAGAGCTGTGTAGTCTGAGGAATTCAAATTGAGCATTCACTTGTGACTGAACAAGGAATTGTACCAGACATTTGAGTCTAACTTGCAAAATGGCTTCTTGCCATGCCTGTCCGTTCAAGGATCAATCCTCCATTTTGTCTTTATTACCATATTTAATGTAAATATAACTTACTTGCCATATATGTACAGATGTAAGTTTTCTCTGTTTAACTTGTATTAAATCATTAATTCATTTATTATTCAGTATTAATTTTTAAATTGATGTTTCAAAGATGTGAGTTCAGGGGGGTGTTTCATAAAGCTTAACAATTAATCTTATCTCCAAATAATCAATCTTATCTTCAAAAAATCAATCTTAAACTCCTCAATTTTACAATTAATCTTATCTCTGTTTCATAAAGCAAGTTAAGATTAATATCAATCTTAACTTTACTCACCAATCGATCTTAGCCCCACACTTGATCAAAATCAATCTTAGAATCAAAACAATTAATCTTAAGTCTCAATTGACAATTTGGCGGGAAACTTAACAGCACTCAAATTCAACACATTTGTTGCAATTTCAGTTATTTAGATGGTAAACCTACGTTATCTCGACAAATTATGACGTTTCTACTTCTTGTAAGGAAAAATCAGCGTGCTTTGCGCAGGGAGAGGGTTTTCAGAGATAGGAAGAACCCACTAGACGAATTTAATGATGTGCAGATGTTCAAAAAATATCATTTTACGCAATTTGGGTGCATGCACATCATTGATTTGTTAGAGAGCAGGCTTGCGAGAACGAATTTGTGCAAAGGGGTGCTGATTTGTTCAAGGACAATTGGCGTGAGCAGAGCGCAAAGCCATTGTGGCATGTGGTCCGGGCCCGCTTAAATGCTCTGTCGTACAAGCACAGACACGATTTGGCACATAAATTTCTCTTTTTTGAGGGGGGGGGGGCAGGATTATTATTAGTGTAATTTGCAAAATGATTACCCCGAAATGACTTGTTTTCACGAGGTGAATGAAAAGATATTTAGTTTTCAAGACTCTTGCAGTAAATTACTAGAATCCGCTTCAAATTGAAAGATATTTCCAAGGCTAGTTGTTTACGTATATTTATCGTCATTTTTCGTATAATATTGTCGTTAATAGGATTTGAAACTTTGCATGGTGGAAGTATAACTAAGTGAGGTTTGCGGTAACACCATGTGAAAATCTCTTTTGAGTAGTATAGGTTCTGAAAAGATCTGAAAAGAACCGGTGGTTAACGACTCAACGTTTTGATCAGCATGCTCTGATCGTCTTTAAACGTTTCGATCAGTATGCTCTGATCGTCTTCAGGAGAAGATGATCAGAGCACCACCGGTTCTTTTCAAAACCTACACTACTCAGAAGAGATTTTTACATGGTGTTATCGCAAACCTCTCTTAATGTTGTCATTGAATAACAGAATACGTGAGGTTTAGAAGTGATAAGTCCTAAGGGAACAATAAGCGCATCTCGTTAACGGCTACCAGCAATTTTTTGTTGATTATTTTTTTTAAGGATGAACACAATAGTTTTTGAAGGCTTATCCCTGGCATCAAATGCTCAATCAATGCTGATTAATTGCTTAGTCATACGTTTTTGACATTACCATGAAGATGAACGAAAATTACATTAAAGCTAAATAATTTCAACCTTATTAACATTTAACCAGTCAGAAGGAAATTAATAATGATCTATATGATTGCCATTGACTTGACCAGCGCGTACCAATGACTATGTTTTATTTTGATGTGACGTTTTTTTTAACAAGCATAAGCTGGTGAGAGTTTCCCACCGCTTTTTACAGTGTATCGCTTTGGGCGACTGGGCTGTCCAATGGCTAAAAGGTAGCCACTGGACCGCCCAGCCGCCCAAAGCGATAGGATTTTGAACAGGGTTTCTTCATTTTTATTAGTTTCCTGATTTTATTTTAATTTTACTTATTATAAATCGTTAGTTTAAAATGTAGCCATTCCACCAAAGTGTTTTTGGTGTGGAAACAAGTGATGTAACAAAAATAAAAATCATCTAAAATTGCACCTACTTTAATCTCCCATTAGCTGATGACTCAAAGGTGCCCGGAAGCTCAATGGTGACCTTATTGTCGCCAGACTTGCACGGTCTTTTGAACATGACCACAGGGTACCCAGTCAACCTATTGCTCACTCCGTTATGGTCCAAAGACCTTTGTGGTCTGGATATTTTTGACCCCATTCCTACCGCTCGAGTTTGCTGAAAAGATGTTTAGTTTTCGAGACTCGTGCAGTAGAATACTAGAGTTGAGGTTCAAGATGAAAAATATTTCCAAGGCTAGTTGTTTACGTACAATTATCGTCCCTTTCGTTAAAATTGGCATTGAATAACATAATATGTCAGATTCAGAAGTGATAAGTCCCAAGGGAACAATAAGTGCCTCTCGTTAACAGCTTCCTGGTAATTGTTATGTCGATTTTTATTACAAGCATGAACAAAATATTTGTAAAGGCTTTGATAGATCATTACTAATTTCCCCCTTCACAGTTGACTTGTAAATGTTAATAGCGATGAATTTATTTAGCTTGAATGTAAACTTATTTCGTCATCATGATAATGTGAAAAACTATCAGTGAGCAATTGATGCCGGGTAAAAGTGTTCGAAAACTATTGTGCTATTGGTTGGTTTAATTCAGAGGTTGGTTTATTTCTGAAATATTCGCTGTCACTTGCCGATTCATGCTGCGAAAACGGCAGTGTATAAGTCAGCAAAAACACATAGGGGCCCAAATTTGTTTAATGAAAGTAATCTTAGTCTATACTGTATACATTAAACTAAATTATAGCAACTTATTACCTTTCTAATATAACAACAAATCATCAAAAATTGAACGTTTGAATGCATTTTCTACTTACCACTGTTTCACCACTCACTCACACTGAAAACAAGATGGCCCACTTGAAAAAAGTTTTGACAGCCAAAAAGTTGCTCTAGGTCAAAGGTCGCACTTCAGGCTCTGTCACTAATATTAAAGGCTTAAGATACAATTGATATTAATCTTTTCTTACGCTTGATCGATCTTACACTAAGATTGATTTTATGAAACAGATTTTTACAATTAATTGTAGACTAAGATTGATTCAGACTTAAGATTAAAATATAAGATTAATTGTTTCATGTTCTTTATGAAACACCCCCAGTTATTATGTAAAAAGATGGTAAGGTAGGAAATAGTTGCTTCACATAAATATATATACAATGTAGAACTAATATCTAAGAGATCTGCTTTAAACAATTTCTACTTTTAAGCAAAATTCAGCGGGGTGACCCAGTCAAAAACATTTAATGGTTTTTGGGGGAGCTGGTAACCTTTTTTCCTGCTAAGCAAAATTATTTTGCTTGGTTAATTTTGGGCAGCCCTGTGGCCGTCTTTGAAACCATGGCTTAAAAGTATTACACAGGATTGGTAAGGATAAAAAACAACCAATGTGCTTACATGCTGAAAATTGTGCATGATTTTTCACTATTTCTCCCGACTCAACACAACGGATTAGGCCCAAATGTTCACAGGTTTGTTACTTCATGTATGGGTAGTCACACACAACATGAACACTGTCTGTAACTATTTTGTCAGCTCTACCAAGCCTAGAATATCTTTAGGCCTGGGATCTGGCTTAGGCACTGTCCACCTGTTTGAAGTCCCATACCGACCCGGCTTGTGAGCCGGAGCGAAGCCTTATTGCTTGAATGCTTACCTCTAATACCACTTTGTGCATATTGTCCAAGTCTGCTGTATACTGTATCACATTCTCATCATTCCTGAATAGGTGTAAGACGGCTGTACAAGCATGACATGCCTAAAAATCAACAGTAGAAAAATATAATTTGATTGTTATTGATGTCCTTCAGACACGCTGCAGGGTTCTCCCCAGGATTTTTGAAAACTGTGGGGCATTCTGGACCCAAGTTTTGCCTAAACATGCTGGCGTGTGGTGGCCGAGCGGATAAGAGCACCGGACTCAGCAGAGTGTGGGTTCGAGTCCCGGTCGTGACACTTGTGTCCCTAAGCAAGACACTTTACCATTATTGCTTCATCCTTCGGATGGGACGTAAAGCCGTTGGCCCCGTGTGTTGTGAACGCACATAAAAGAACCCAGTGCACTTATCGAAAAGAGAAGGGGTTCGCCCCGGTGTTCCTGGTTTGATTGGCTGCATATTGCCCCACAGCACCTTGTAAACCATTACATGGTGCTATGTTATACAAATATTGACTGCTTCGAGTGCTATGGTTAAAACTACGACTCCCGAGGTGATCCCCGGAGCGTTCTATTTTCCCGAGGCGCAGCCGAGGGAAAATGGAATGGTCCGGGGATCACCGAGGGAGTCGGAGTTTTAACCATAGCACGAATAAAAGCAGTCAATATTTGTTTTATAACACCCCCAACAGACTATTTATCATCCTCGTACACGTAACGTTCGTACGCGCATTTCAGATACACAGATGCACAACTGATTAAGTTCGAGGTGGGTAAAAAAGACGTCTGGGTACTGCGCGCGCCATGGAATAGTCGACTATTCCATGGCAAACGACTATCACACGGCCGCCGGGTTTCTAGTAAAACTAAGACATATCATGTGACGCGCTCTAAACCAATGAAAAGGCAGAATTTTTGTAAAGGGTGTTATAAAAAGGAATAGGTCTCATACTTCAGAAACGTTGCCCCAAATACCTTGCAGGAAAATACTGAATGTTGTAGTGCCCTGTTATTGTACAGCGCTTTGATCCTTGTTAAAGGCGCTTTATAAATACCTATATTATTATTATTATTATAACTGAAACAGAGTCCTTTGAATGTTTTTACTTGGTGTTTATCTTTGGTTTTAAAAACCCTACTGTGCAATCTGGGGCATTCTCACTGGTGTTACGTACTGTATCTTGAATATTATCTTTTGAATTTAATAAAACATTTGTTAAAAGTGTATTATTGTTTGTGTATTTTTAAGACCCTAACTTTTCCCTCATTGGCACGCAATTGGCGTGTATAGGCCCAGTACGCTAGCTTGTGCAGCGGGAAAACCCTGTGCTGGTAACTACATGTATTGCAAACCTCAGGCTTGAAATTACACAGAGGCCACAAAGGCCCGAGGCCAGTGTTTTTAGCATCGGTTTAGTAAACTCACAACTGGACAAGCCTGGTAGTCTTGTGTTTTTCAACTGATTAATAACATGCTACATCATTGTGTAATATTTTGGTGAAAAAATTTTGACTAGGAATCTGATAAATATCTGTCAATTCTCTTCAGTATCGAAGTACACGACACATAAGACAAATGAGAAAGATTTTCTCTTAGTGCTTGTTCAACTCAATTGGATTACGGTCTTGTAAAACAAATTCTAGTCCAGTAAAAATTTTGAGCTACAAGCCCTGCGGTATTGTGGATATTTCCACCAGATTTGAGCCCAGCTCTGTTGCCCTAGTCTTGGCCTTGTTCATGACGGATGGTCTCACCGAGTGTGACTTAAAAATCATCACTTGGAGCACAAAAAATGATCGTGAGTACAATTTCAACTTCATGCCAGATGTTGCATCTTATACATTCAAGAAGCCAGTAAGGCAGTAGGCGGTTTTCAAGTTATTTGATTTAGTCTTTTTGTCTTTTTGGGGCATTTTTTTGTGGCTTAGTGTGGTGAGAATCATAGCAAAATGGGGGTGTACCGTTCACTGGGGGCACTAGTCAACCAAGATGTCAAAATTTCAAAACATGGAGTACAGCGCCCCAGTAACTGGGTCTACATGTAGGTCTAATGAACTCTTGTGTAGCCCCAGCCCAGGCACTGGCAGTGGCACTTGTGACTTGTGTGGCCAAGGAACCTGAATCCTTGGCCACATGTCCGGTCCCATTTTTTCTTAAGCTTACCGATAACAAAGTCAAGGCGCATTCCCTACGGGCGGGTGCGGACGCGTGGCAAATTAAAGGATTCGGGTTCCTTGGCCACACAAGGGGGGCTAGGTCTTGTTGTGTGGTTGACAGTCACAATGTGTCAGTAGACAGTGGATGTCAGACAACTCGTCCGTTTGACAACTCGACAGTTTGACAACTCGACGGGTAAGACAACTCGACGGGTAAGACAACTCGTCCGGTCGGACAACTCGACAGTTTTACAACTCGCCAGTGAGACAACTCGACGGAGTGCCAAGACAAGTCGACGGTGAAGACAACTCGTCCGGTCGGACGACTCGACAGTTTTACAACTCGCCAGTGAGACAACTCGACGGAGTGCCAAGACAAGTCGACGGTGAAGTCGATGGGTGAATGGGGTTACGTTTTCGCGGCCGTAACCAGCCATAACTGTTTCGGTTCAATTTTAATGGTAAATAAATGAGGGCGCTGTCAAATTCAGTGACACTTTATGACTGTTGACTTGAAAACCATAAGTTTGCAAAATAATTTTTTTACAGGTGTTATGGGTGGGGTCCGTGTCAGTTTATTTTAATTTTCGAAATAGACAATATTAAATTAAATGAGTCTGCCAATCGATTGGAATTGTACAAAACATATTGTTCGAGTCATGACTCATGCTTTGCCCATAATAATATCCTGCCTCCGGCCGCCAGCTCAGTCACGTCGCCGAAACTATAGGTAAAATTTTAGAGGGGGCCATGGGGTTGCACCATTTTCTAAGGGGCACTTCTGGCCCCGGTCACAGTACGTTCGTCCCCATGCTGGGCGGCCGGGCCGTGCGGACATGATTTGAACTCCATCCGTCGAGCTGTCTGATCAAACATGTCAAAAGTCGACTTGTCTGACAGTTTTGAAAATCAGCCGTCAAGTTGTCCAACCGGACGAGTTGTCAAACTGTCGAGTTGTCAAACAGACGAGTTGTCTGAACCCCTGGAGAGTGGTGACACATGGACAGTGGTGACACGTGGACAGTGCCAGTGGAGTGGTGACCGAGCTATCATATGCCTATGAGTATGATGATGGCTATAAATAATATACATGTATATTATGTATGCTATATTGCTATTTATTTTATTATATAATCATAATAATGCTATTGCTAGTCAGCGGTCAGTAGTCACTAGGCACTAATGTCACTCAAACTAAAGACACAAGCTTTGAACTTTCCGTGCAATGTTTATGTTATTTATAGAACATTACCTGTGCAATTACAGCTCCTGTAGGCCACTTTAATGTTTGTAAAAGGTCACCTCGAACCACAACATACTGCACGTGCGGACGAACTGTCAAAGCAGCCATTGTGAAGTGCGCCCTCAGGAGATATAACACTTTTTTTATTGGCGGGTACTTCTTATATACTGCGCATGATCAGTTCATTCGTAAAATGTCGTCTGCAGCCCGTTTGACATTTTGTTGTGATTCCTTCAGCAATTTCATGTGTTAATGTCAAAATATAGCTCACAAAAGGTAATCGATGTTCTATAGATTACATACTCATAAGTTACTTCTAGAAATATTGGTACACAAAATTGGATAATTGATTTTTCGCCTTTTGTTTTTTTCTTCTCTAGTCTAAGTAATAAGTCTAAAATTGAAAAGTAACAAATCCTCCACTCACCAGTGTTCGGTTGTTGTACTGTTAAGCGCAAAAGAATTTCGCGCAAATTTGAAACCTGTCCGCGCAAGTTATAGAGTTATATATAACCCCATGTTGCAAGATTTAAATTTGCCCGGGCAAGTTTCGAACTCGGACGGTTTTCTACTTTGCGCTCAACATAGTGTCAAACCATTATTTTATAAAATTTTTATTAACATTAACAACGTAAAAACAATTTCTCAAATAGAAATTCATCGATAGATTGCAACATTTGTGACCGAAATGGATGACCTGAAATCTCTGAATCGACTGACAAAAGGTAAGAATAAACCAGGTGCCTGTTTTAATGTTTGTTTAGCAATAACACTAACAGTTTGAGTTTGAATTGACAATTGAAGACTTTTTGCAAAACATGTTTCTTGTTTAATGTTTGTTTTGTTTGTTGTTTCGTTATGTTATTGTATTTAAACTTATCAGTAACGTCAGTATCACACACTACACTAATAACTATTCACTATTCAGTTTCAGGTTATGTTTTAAACTTTGAGTTGAATTGACTTTGTCATTTATTTGAGTAAAAAGAAGACTCAATATTCTCAACACAATCTGACATGAAAACACCAATCCATCCATCCAATTAATAAAGCCTGTAAGTGTAATTTTAATATGTGAACCAAAATCCTGTTATTCATTTTTTTATTATAGATTTACATTATTTTTCTTTTTTAGTAAATGCATAATATACTAAATAGTAATAAGATAACTCCAGCTGTCTGTGTTCTTTACATACATGTCTTGAATTTATACCGTCGTGATCCAGTGGTTAGACTGCATGACTTGCAATCACATGTGACATTGATTATGTATTTAATATTGAGTAGCAACTTACATATGACATGTATGATGTACATTTTTGCGTGGTTTACATTTACAAAGGGAAATCGTTCACTGTCATCACATGTTTTTTATTTTTAAAAGGCACTTTGCACAGCCTACAACGACTGGAAAACATTACCCACGATACATTGGATGAGAGAGAAAGTATAGCTAAGCAGCAGCGGCAGCTTGATGCGTTACACAAAACGCTACAGCAACTTGTACAGCAGCATGACAGGTTGACATACAAGCTGAAGCATGGTCCATTCCAGGTAAGCTAGCATCTGCAGTTGACATCAACAATATCAATCGAATTAAAGTCTTGGCTGTATAGTGATAAAGGCTCTCAGGATATCTCTACCTTCTAATTTCAAAGACCGAACAGGTTTCCAATATTTTAAATACAAACAACAGTCCCTAATGTGGTGTGTTGTGGTCAAGCACACTGGATGCAAGCTCTTACGTTTCCGATCAGCAGTGTGTGGGTTTGAGTCCCAATCATAGCATTAGCCAGCAATGTGTCTAGGCATCTTTTGGATGCCCTACATGTATTTTATTTTCGGACGGCCTGAAAAACTGTCGGATGCCCTTGAAGACGCCCTGTTCATTTGGCCAAGTAAATTTTTCGTACAGTTAGTACAAAAATATTACATCCAAACACCAGTGTTGTGACTACACTCATCTGGCTGGTCCACACTAACCAGTCCTAAAGGAAGCCGACCAGCAAAATGCAATGTTACAACTTTGCCGACCAGTATTTCTACCAACAGATCCCCGCTAATCGCCGATTAAAATTTGGACACCGTTTCTCAATCCAGTTAAATTTGGACACATATTTTCAAATCCTGGCTAAAAGCCTGGTCCCGGTCTTGACAGTTGTGTGCTTAAGCAAAATATTTTTCCTATTGCTTCGTCCTTAGTCCCAGGTTGTGATCAATGCTCGTAAAAGAACCCAGTACACTTATCGTTAACAGAAGGTGTTCGCCCTGGTGCTTCTGGTATGTGCGAGTATAATCTAGAGATTTTCACACAGGGAGATGGTGATGATTGATCAGATGTCAAACAAATTGATTTTAATCCTTCTGTGTGGTTGTTGGATTTAGGTATTGAATGAACTACTCTCCAATGAAGATGGTACTATCGAGGTGACGTCAGAAGCTCAACATGCTGCCGTCACTAGCTCAGTAGCTTTTGCCAAGAGACTGAAAGCTCTGGAGTTTGTTCAAGCCTACAGACTCTCAGGTAACTGTCAATGATTTAATCTAGAATTTGTTAGAGCTACATTCAGTTCTTCATTTTTATGCCAAGATCGAAGTGCTATTGGTCATTTTCCCCTGATGCATGCAAAAAGTAATCTAGAAACACAACGTTCACCAGCTAATATTATTATGATAGTAATAGGAATTTATTAGCCACCTTTATTGTATCCAAACGACTTACAGTATTACCACCCCTGTTCATTGAGCCTTTAGCATTCCTGAAACTTGTTAACTCCTTTGGCGTATGCAGCACCGGCAACCAAATTGGCGCACAAGTTGCTGATAACCAACCTTCTGGGGGATGAGACGTAATAAGGGCCTACAGTTCAATGTGGGATTGTTGTGATAATAACGGGGGTAGCAGCGCCTGAAATTTCATTTTCTACATTTACAGGTGTTACAGTTACAACCATAAATGACAGACGGATTCGTCTGAGGTGGGATACATTCTACTCGGCTGAGTATTACGAACCTTATTACATGGAGCTAGAGTTCAAAGGTCAACTACAAGTGTATCGGCACACCTTACCTTACTTCATGCCGGTTGCGGATATTGCGGAGCGGTGTTTGAACAATGATTTGAGACGCTTTGTTGATGAGCTTGGAGATATGCTGAATGCCTTTGTATCTAGGAGACAACAAGTCAAAAAGCTAAAGGTAAACATTGTTGTGGTTGGGTGAGGTAGGATGGATCAAACGGCCGTGTCATTTTCCAAACAGAGTGCACTAGACTCAAGGTCAGGGTCCAATTTCGTGGATTTGCTTACTGAGGAATTCTGTGCTTACTAGCGCAGCATTCCGCGGTAAGCAGAGCCATGAAATTGGGCCTTGGTGGCTAATTAGTTTTAAGGGTCTGGGTTTGAATGCTGGTCATGATACCTGTGTCCTTGAGCAAAACACTCGCTATAACTGCTTGAGTTTTCACAAAGGTCATTTGAAGGTCACCTGGTTTTGTAACCAATCCAAATGCATTAGACCATGTAACCTGTGACATCACGTTTACAAAAGAGCCACAGAAAATATAAAGTCATATAAAGTCGGCACTGTCTGATTTTTTGTCAACTTTTGATATGAAAAAAGGGGCACATCTCAAAACTTGTTCAGCTAGTATTATAATTCTTTAATTTATGTGGAATTAATTATGACCCAAAATGTAAAATTTCCCATGACCAGTGTACTAGTATCTCGCCTGACAGAAAGGCCCTGGAATGTACATGTACAACAAGGTCACTGTTGTAAACAAAGGTAACATGGTTGATAAGTAGGGTTGATAACAAGCACAAATTCATGTAACGTACATTGGTTGTGACTAGTTGCTACCTGCTAAGGTTTTATTCTCTGATAAATTTCTTATTAAACCCACTTTTTTCTGCAAAGAGAAAGTTGGCCTTCACGGTGTCAACATGGTTTTTTTTCTTGTTTACTTTCTTGGTTACAGGAAAACCATACAAAATGCATCCATGAGGATATGACCTACAGCCAATCATTTGACTGCATTCAGTTGACATTGTTACCAAGCAACAGACGACAAAGCACGGTGTACATGGAGATATTCTACGATGACCTAAGTACTGCATTACCGACAAGAGTTCAGCTGAGAGACAGTAAGTCCGAAGCACATAAATAAATAAACAAAAACAAATAAATGAAAAATAACATCTATTAACTCTACACTTCTTACGAGTTGTTAATTATTAGTTGATTGTGGAAAGGCTAAATAATATCATAAAGCAATTCAGAACAAAAATTCGCTAAGCATGGATATTTGATAACAAGATGGGGTTACCAACTAAAATGTAATCAGATGTTAATACACCCCTGTGACCGGCTCCCTGCTCAATTCTGCTTAGCAAAGACATTTTATAAGCAATGTTTTTTCGCTCAATGAAATTGGAACTTGACTACGTATTAAAATGTATTTTCACTACATTTGTAAAGAATTGCTCAATGCTGTGTACAAAGCTTCATCAAATGGTTTTTTTTTTTTTTTTTTTTTTTTTTTTGTAGATGATGGAAGGCATACTCCATCCGAGTTGAGACGAGTTGAATCTTCATTTCAGAAACGTGAACTATCCATGGCATTGTCTTCAACTCTGTGTAGACATTAACAATATGGGCATGCCTGGCATTTCATCTCTAACAGGGCACTGACATTTTCATTATGCCAAGGACACCAACTGGAAAATAGGGGCAGCGAGGCCAAGACCAGGACAAACAGAGGCCATGGCCTCAGTGTAATTCCAGGCATGTAGACTCGTTGCGTTTCTAATTGTTGGGACCTGTTTGTGTGAAGTAGGCATGGCTTACAGTGGAACTACGTCACACTTGCAAACAGGATGAAGCTGGTAATTACATTTGCTAAGCACACAACACACAAAAGTCTTTCTTAATAGAAACAACTTCACCAACCGAAATGCTATTTAGTTAAAAGCACCAGTCAACATTGGTAGATGAAATGCCACATTGTAGTATCAACACTTAATGTGACCACACATATACATGAAATAACAAACCTGTGAAAGTTTCAGCTCCATCGGTCTTTGGTGTCACAAGAAAATGGTAAACAACCCCGTCACTGTTTACACTATCTCAAACATCAAGTTTTCCACTCAAAACAAGATCTTTTGACTCATTTCTCAAACTATAGCAATTGAACAGATTTCCTTCTTTATACCATGTGAGTTATGTATCAATCTGTTTGTACAATTTATATTTGCAATCTTACCAATGCTGGCACTTGCTTTAAATTGTATGGACTAGTGCATCGATAATTTTCCATTTTGCAAATAAATTTCTCCAAGCAGGATTTAATTGCCTATATAGGGTTTTATCACACAGCTCATTATTTGTTTTTGGATAGGCTGATAGGATAAGCAGAGCTATGTTTTGAATTATAAGACCCATTTATGGTGCACCTTATAGGAGTTTTACATGTTGCCGTGGGGCATTTAGCAGCCACTGCCAGATTTATCGGGACAAACCCCTTCTCTAAAAACAATAAGTGTAACTGGGTTCATTTGCATGCATTACACAACACTGTCCCATCTGCTCAAACAGATTGTAAAATTAACCGTTTATAACACATTACGTATTTTGTCACCTTTTCACAAAGAGCCACATACATGTATTATGTTACAGGAAGGGGCGTTTATCTCAATAATTACATTTTGACAAAGAGCCACACATCCTCAACATGTAGTGATACATTGCAACTGAAGAGCATAGATGTAGGTCAAAGCGTTTTTACGATTTCACAAAGAGCCACATGTCAGTGTTAGCATGATCACGTGAAATTGACGTCACTCTCCTAAATAAAAAAACATGTTATTCAGATGGGCGTATGAGTAGGTCATGTCACTTTTGTGGTTTTACAAAGAGACACAAATCTTTGACCTATAACTACGGCAGTTAGCCAATATTTTAAACGAAATTAGTCAATGGTGAGATTAAACTTTTACAGAATCATGAGAGGTTCTCAACTGCAAGCCATGGCTCCAATATTGTAGTTTTAAGTTCAGCACAGAGTAAAATGTAAATCAAGGTCATGCCTTTTTGACATATGTGGCTCCTCGTAATATCGGTGAAGATTTGTCAATAAAAGTATATCACATAAAAACATGTTTTTATTACACAGAAATTTATTCATGTTTTATCTTGTTTAGTTGTTACTAATCAGCTTTGGGAAATAATGGGAACGGTATAAAAACAATTTAATCTTAAAATAATGTACAGCAGTAATATGAGTTGGCATTAATTCCAGACAATCAAAGAAAACTTCACATAATATACCTTTAAGAAATACAAGGTATGTCTTTAATGAAGTGCTCCAAGATCCAATTCAATTTGTGAGGCACACAATTTCCGTTAGAGTCCTTATGAATGTGGGAGAAATAAGTACAAGTCTCTAACCACATGTTAAAACGGTACAAAACGTCGTTTTTTTTTACATTCTTTCAGAGCAAAACTTGAAACAAGGTTCTTGGATAATGGATATCAACAACAAATTGGTCTGTACGTTCTGAAGAGGAATTTGTGTCAATTAAAGTGTCAAATTCAATGCCTTTTTGATTGAATATCATCAAAAGTCTGGAATGGACTAAAAACTTCTGTACAAAAATGTACAGACCCATATATTTGAAATGTGACATCATTTGATGACTTTGGTTGACAAAATTTGCACTGGAAGGGGCATTTAACAAGATTAGAGACTTGTTAATAATTCTCCTACATTCATAGGGACTCCATCTATTGTAAACGAGTGCATCACAAAATTGAATTTGATATTGGAGCCCCTCTTGAATAGACAAAGTAATGGTATATTAAATGAATTAATGCATGCTTGTCTAATTGGTCATATATAGCACAATGAAAGACCAGAACAAATAACATGGTGTATCCCAGAAGCAGCTTTGCTTAGTATTTCAAAATGTAACATCCTCGTGTTTGAGGAGAGAGTCATTGTGGACAAAAAGATCTGAAACTAAGATGGGAATTTCAAGTTGAAATAATGGCATTCCACCCAGGCCCAATTTCACAGTGCTGCTTAAGCAGACACTTTTGCCCAACCATTTTCTGTTAAGCAACATTTTGCAGGATATCAGTCAAAGGTGATACATGGTATTTTGGCTGGTAACAATTTCTGGTAAGCATTTTGTTATGCTTGGCTATTCTTTGTGCTTAAGCAGCTCTGTGGAATTGAGCCCTGGAGTTATACATTACAAGAAGCTTTTGGGGAAAGTATTCCAAAAGAAGTACATAAAAGAGCAGTATTTCTTTATATCTCAAGAAAATAGCAGCGGTTGTTTCACCAGGGAGACATACAAATAGTCAGAATTCTGAGAAAACTGACATTTCCACAAGCAGTTTGACTCAAATTGGTTGTGTGTTCAATACGCTGTTGATAAAAGTGGTGAATAAACTTCAATATCCTTGGGTTTGATATTTACAAATGCAAGTTGTCAGCTATTTAAAAACTTGTTCCTTTGATTTTACAGATTTGGTGGGGGATATCAAGAAATATACTTTGCAAGCTCAACAAAAGAATATGGCAGCACTGCATTTTCTGATGGGTGCTTACATTTGACAACAGATCTAGATGCTTTATTGTGAAGTCTAGAGTTATTTTAACATTTTTTTGATTGCTTTTACTTCCAGTTGCATTGTAAAAAGTGATTCATAAAAAATACATGCGCACCATTTTTGTTAAAGCTTTGAAAAGTTAATTGTCCGATATATACAGGTAGTTGGCATCAATGTGGTTTGGTTAAATCCATGCATGAATTTTGTCAGTTCATTTTAAACATGTGTAGCATTTGCTGTCCAGAATTCTGATGTTGGCAAAGTTTTCAAATTGACCCAAATAAAGATTGGTGCCCACTTGCAAATAAATACAGCCATTCTATGCTCTTCAAACAGATCAGTTATAAGGTTGTGTCTGAATGAGTGGCTACAGCTACGGCTCTGGGTAGATTTCAGCATCATCATGCGTTGAAGTATAGGACGTCCTTAGCAACACCCTTAGCTACAGTCGTAGCCACTGCTGTAGCAGCCAATTCAGATACAGCCTCAAGTGATGACAAGAAGTAAACCTCACATAAGGATATAGGATTCAATTATCGACTACTTAGGGAGTCACAGATGCTCAACTCGGCATTGTTTTTATATATCCAGCAATATTGTTAAAAAACTAAAACACAAATTGAAATATTTACAACTTTGGGAGGATCTTCTGAAAATATATTGATCCACCCACTACAAATCAATTTAAGAAAACATTAAAAATTTCTACTGCTGTTTAGAATATTCTCAGCATCTTACTATCTACTTATTCATTTAAATACATTATGTACAAATAATAACATTTACAATGAAAAGCAATACAATTCTAATTCCTACATCTACTCGCGTTATATTTACAACAGATATCAGTGATCTCTGAATGATTACCAATGACATGAAATCAGTTACTATCAATGACAAATTTAGCACTAGCATTGTCTCGGGCAGGTCATGTTCACCCAAATTTTGGACCGTATATAACACATCTGTAATGTAAAATGACCTTTGTAAAAGGTCGAGTTGAGATCAAGATACAGTATAGGAAGTCAACTTTGAACTTGTGTGTGCCTTGACCGTAGTCATTGTTTCTTTATTTCATTTTTTATTGTTATTTTTGTGTGCAATTTAAAAAGTGGTGAATTTTACAGCTTAAAATGCATGGCATCAATACAGAGCCCTGCTAGGGTTGTGCATATCAAGTTGTGCAACCATTCAGAAGACTGTGAAGATATCTATGGTCATTGTAACGCGAGTCACTCAGTGACTAAAAGTAAGAATTGACCATGAGTCGAGACCAATCAGCATGCATGACAATAGAGTACTGAAGCCAATGTTGTATAACTGCACACACGTCTCTCAATAATGTAATGTAGCCACTTTCATTCCAGCAATCACATTTGCACTTTTTCAAAAAGCCCTTGTGTGCCAGCAGGTCATTGGAACAAAAACAAAACCAAAAAGAAAAACAAACCCTGCCAGTCAGAAAATGCATGCATTTTCCTCCTTAACAATAAAAAAAAAAATAGCAATTCTAGAAATTTCATATGAGTTGACGAGCAAAACTTTAAGAAATGTTTGCTCATATTTCATGTACACATTACTTTTAAAAATGTAGTTACTAAAGTGTTACTGGCTAAAATAACTAGACACTGGGCAGTGGTCTAGTGGGTATTTGCAGTCCTGTGGGCAAGCCTGGTAGATGATCACAAGAGCCCTGCTCTTGTTAACGGCTTAGACAATGGCAGAAAAATCTAATTTGTTTACGTTGTAGCCAGTGGCCATAGCCGTAGCTGAAGTCAGTCCTGATGCTTCATGCTTAAAAGGGTATGGGCACCAAGGCGTTTTCCCCTATTGCAAAGGGCACCCATAGATAATTGTACATTTCAAACGGAATGTTTTAAGGGGCACCAAGGCAATGACCAGTGGCATGAAGGCAATTGCCAGACACCTGTCGTCGTGAAAAAGGCATGCAAAAACCCGCGTCATTGGTTTGTGTGTTAAGAATCTGAGCTACAGTTATACACAAATGGCAGGAGTCTCCGCTACTTATTATGCAGTGGAATAAAAAACTAACTATCTGATTTGTTACTCTTCAATTAATAATTACGATCACTACAAAAATATTTCCTTTTAGTTACAGACAAATTAATTGAAACTTCTGTACCTAACACCAGTAACATACTGTACTCAAGTTCAACAAACAACCAAGATGTCACAAAAAAACGAGTAATAATTTCTTAAAAAGGCAAGCTAGGAGATTGAATTCATTTTAACCCAACGATAAAACTGTAGTAAAAAGACAAAACTTCTATCACATACACTGCGGTCGATCTGCACCCAGTTTAGCTTACAAATATTAAAAAATGAAATCGTAAAAAGCAGTAAGAAAAAAGCAACAAACAGCAAGTTGTCGTTATCAGTCACATCACAGTTCTTCATCAGAACTTTGAGCACAATGATGCAGAAAACAGAAATCATGGTTTAAATTAAAAACTACAAGAGTACAAAAGCATTCAATAAATAATGGAGATCGTGTCCTCCTGGCTGGTTTTTCCAAGGTCTCGATAACAAAACTGTTAAAGCAGAAGTACGACTGCCTCTTTGCCACGGTTCCGACAAAACAAGGGTTGACATTCAGCAAAGCCTTCTATTTCTATGAGGGAAACTTATTCTTCTCAACAACCAAAAAACACCAAAGGATTCTGAAAAAAGACAACTTTGTTGGAATGGCTGTCATTTAAAATGTATTAATAACCTAGATGGTTTGTGGAAGCGATTCCAACCCTGTGCAGATGCTTGTAAGTCCTTCACAATTCTGACAATTGCAATTCGGACCCCAAATGTCGCAGACGTAGGTAACAAATGGCAAGGGATCTAAGCCCGATTTCATAAAGCTGGTAAGCAGAAAAACATTGTTGCAGGACACCAGCAACAATGGTATGATCTACACAGCTTTTTGACTGGTAACTTGTTTGTGCAAAGCAGGTTTTTTTCATGCTGAGCAAACTGCCAACCAGCCTTCCGAGATAAGTTCCCATGCCTACAATCTTCAAGAGTGGACAGGCTTGTGTAGAATTCTTTGACATTAACTTCATTTAAATTAGTAGATCGTGTTAAACGCCGGCCCGGGAGTGATGCTGATATCAGCAAACGTGCTTTGCTGTTGAACCTCAATAGCTTGCTGTTTCTTGAGAACGAGTAAAGTGTAGAACTTGGAGGCGACTTGTTTGCGATTTTGTGTCCTGGTGAGCTCGGTGAAGGTTAACGTGTCTTCTTTCATGAAGCGGTTACGGATGGTCGTCAGCATTTGATGAGCTCGCTTGTTTAAGATCCTCTCTTCCCTCTCTTCGGTGTTCTCGCCCTCACGCTCCTCAATCTGATACAACACAAAACAGATACTTTAATACCATTGTCTCATTGACAAAATACAGCTCAGTGGCTTGATTTAGAGGTATCAAGTAAAACATCACAAGAAAAACTGACTGGGTAAATTTTTTAATAATTAATTTTTTGGGGTTGAACAAATAAAAATTTACTAGAGCAGGAATTGAACCTGTAACCTCCAGACTAATGTGACTGTGCTCTACCAACTGAGCTATCTAGCCCTATGATGGCAGTCTCCCTGTTTTGTCAATATCTTAAATAACTTTTGTAGTCAAATTTTCTTCGTTCAACCCAGATTATTTTTAACTTTACCCAGCCAATTAGTTTCTCTTGTGGTTTATTACTTGAAAATAAAAATAATAAATCTGGGAACAAATTACCATTGAAAAGCAAAGGAAGTGTCAAATTCAATTTTGTGATGTACTCATTTTCCAATAGATAGGGTCCTTATGTGAGTGAGAAAAAAATACAAGTCTCTAACCTCACGATAAAATGGTGTAAAATGCCACTGTATTTGATAACCTTCTGGGGCAAAATTTTTCAACATCCAAAACATCCCAATGACATCATTGCATTTTAAGCTGCAATTTACTATCTTTCTAAATGAAATTCCAATTAAGTGTTATAGAAGCAACAACTCCAGTCAAGGCACGTTCAAATGTGTTTGAGACTTATTGGCATGTTGTGGCCGAGCGGATAAGAGCACCGGACTCAAGCTCTGGTGTTTCTGATCAGCAGAGTGTGGGTTCAAGTTCCGGTTGTGACACTTGTGTCCTTAGCAAGACATTTAACCATTATTGCTTCGTCCTTCGGATGGGACGTAAAACCGTTGGCCCCGTGTGTTGTGTAACCCACGTAAAAGAACCCAGTGCACTTATCAAAAAGAGAAGGGGTTCGCCCCAGTGTTTCTGGTTTGATTGGCTGCATATTGCGCCACAGCACCTTGTAACCCATTACATGGTGCTATGTAAAGGAGTAGGTCTCATACTTCAGAAACGTTGCCCCAAATACCTTGCAGGAAAATACTTAGAAGCTGGCCTGCAGTATACAAGTACGCTGTACTATTACTATCATGGTCTTCTCTAGCCAAGCCCTTTCTTAAAGACGCTTACCTCTTCTTCTTCTTCCTCTTCTTCTTGGGATTGTTGTGGTCCGACAGACTGAGGCATGACCGATGGAATATCATAATCATCATCGTACTCCGGACCGAAGAGATCATCTCCAGCGTCGTAATCGTCCTCACCGCTGGATACAGACGCTCTTCTCACGGACATCAAGGATAGATCAGGAAGTTTGGAGGTACTTGCCTCACGCTGGGCTCTAGCTTGTTGGTCCTCAACTAGAGTTGAATCCTGCTCTGGTACTGCCACACCTTGTATGAAGCAAATCAAAAATAGTTAATGTATGTTGCATGATTGCACTGATAGAAGAAATAAATTCATGTGGTTTATTTCTGAAAATACCTTTTTTGTTTAACATATGAATGCAGAAATTTCACATGTCTGCTTAACCCTGTGTTCCACAATATTCCACAAACCCGCCTACCCCTCACATATGTGCAACAATTACATGCTTCCCACAAACTTATGCATGTTATTCACATCAGTTCCATACACTGAAATATTCGATACAAATATTCAATAAAATATGTAAATCAGTTCACCAGTGCAATCCTCAGTCCAACAGAATCAAACAAAACATGCAGCTAGTTTTTGATGGGTTGGAGATGGTTAGAGTTCCTAAGAGAGAACTGAATATACAGCAAGCAGCTATATCTCCATAAGAATACAACCTATCCAATGACATTGTTTTGCCCATTTGCTGATGCACTTTATTCACAGTATGTTCTGTGCCGAGTTTGAATAATAAATAAGGTAACTATTTTTTTTAGCAAACTCCTTACTTTGTGAAAGAGGATCATCTCTCATTCTCTCTGGTTCCTCCAAGTCTAAGAAATCTTCTTGGTGAGTGCGTAGATCCTTAGGGATGTCAGGTGTCAGGTTCTTTGTGAAGATCTGAATTTGACAACAAATATGATATTCCATCTAAAAGTGGGTCATGTTTAGAAATGTGAGTTTCTCATTGTAAACAACCAAGCCTGATACTGCACAGAGGTGAAGGGGGAAATTGCCTCCATGCTCCCGGTTATCGCCTTGATGCTCCTTGAATTGCCCCAAGTAGAAAGTCAAAATTCCATGCAACTGCCATGTCCTTAATAGAACAATGAAGTATCAGGCCCAGGTACATCATTACAGGGGTTTACATTTAAAGCATTTAAGAACTAAACTCCCCCTGAATGCCTTGCTCAATCACAACCCCAAGAAGTGTGACTTTGAAATAAGCGGATCCATTATACACGCGTGCTCAAGTATGGTAGCCCACAAAAGATGCATCGAGTCATAGAGCAACTGGTCCCATCTTATTCCTCTTGTGACATCTAACTCCGTGCAGTTTTGGTTGGTTGTGTAAAAACATGACTCATTTGAAGTGGATTGTGTTGAAACACATACAAAGCGCCAGACAAGGGCCCTTCAAGCGCTAGAAAGATTTGAACAAGTGTGCGCACAAAGCAGTGAACTTTTGGTAGCCAATCAGCATTTTTTCCCAGCACATCCTTACTAGGGGTTATTGACGAGAAGTATTGATACGGAGTACCCCCCCCCCCCCAAGGCAGCAGGGCTGTAATGAACATAACTAATCCAGAATGTGGGTAAAAACAATAGCAGTCCTAATCTCACCTTGATAATGTGATCAGCATTACACTGCCTGCCAGGAAGACCAAACAACTTCTCTGCTCCACCTGTCTCTTTCCATAACATCAACTTCTTGGTAGGAGGAGCAAGGTCAAGGGTCGATACGATATCCGATGTGTCTTTCAGTTGGGATTTGATCAGATCACCAGCAAGCTCCTTGATTTCATCAACAACAAGTTTACGTTTGCGTCTTTGCCTCGTCTCTTTAACTCCAGCTGTAAACACAACCATCCAAATGCAGAAAATGTCAACACATGCAAGCAATGACTACACGTTTTCAATTCAAAGCTGACACGGGTCATTCTCAGGATATAACAAAAGTCTGTGTATGCTCTGGAGCTGGGAACCCAGGATTACCCCAAAAGACAACCACAGCATCCCAGTCAAAACACTAAGTACAAACTGCTCTGTTCTCAGAATTCAGAGTTCTCCCTTAAAACTGGTCCGCTGGCCAAACGCCAGTTATAACCTCTGAGGACCAGTCAAAATTATGTCCAAAAGATCCTGCTGGCTACTTCATTGCTTCAAAATAATAGATGTAAACCGTGACTACAATGATTTTTGCATGGTTTCAAACTGAGGTACCAGTTGAAAGAAGGGTTGAAAGAAAACCACAAAAGATGTGGACCAGTGAAAATGCTGGCGGACTTTTGAAATGGTAAACTAACTGGTCCTACTGGGCCATCACTGAAAGATCCACCACTACTCAAAAGAGATCTTAAACCATAAGTCTATAACCTTAATTATTGACACCAACAGGGTTTTCAGTCACAAGTTTAGAGAATGGGTGTCCAAATTTGATGTACACTGAAAAAAAATGAGCCATCTGAGCTTAAAATACTTTTAAAAGAAGATGAAAGATAAAGTTGCGTGTTTGAAACCATGTCCTGACTGGCAGCTTTTGCTAAGGGCAGCCTATCCCTTAACACATAATAAAATTAGTAGGGGAGATGGCCTTAGCTTTCGATCCAATCCGGACCTTCGTCAGAGGCATAAACAAGAACAAACACAAACATATCCATTTATAGCAAAAAGAGGAGCAAAGGATTAAGGGAGAGTATCCAGAAAAAAAAACCGGGAAAATATAGCCAATCAGAGTTGTAAATTAACTGGCTAAGAACCAATAAGAGGGAAGAAGTGAGAACAAAGGATGGTCAGTGTGAAAAGCTGGATCACTGGACCATAAAGGTGGTACCGCATTGTAGGCATTACAATGCTGGAAGCATAAAAGGGAAAGATTAGAGGGCAAGCCACATAAGAAAATGCAACTAACAATAGGAGGCAAGATCAAAGTAATTATAGAATAAAAGAATCAGTGTAAGGGCCATGTCACACGAGGCAATCTACAGGCAACCAGTTCCAGGCAATCTCCATGAAGAAAAGACATTCACAATTCAATGTTCATATATTTTTTGGGGGGATCGTAAAACATTGTTTGAAAAATTACTCCTGTGCTACCAAAGTGGTCCTGTAGCATGCACTACAGTTGGTTGCCTCCAAGTTGCCTGTAAAAGTTGCCTCGTGTGACAAGGCCCTTAGAGGTTAAAACCAAGCAAGAGGAACCTGCAGAGAGAGCAGGTTATTAATCCCTCTGCAGAGGGAATAGGTTATAGACAGGTTGATTTTTAAAAACTTTTTGAGAGAGAGAAAAGTGTAGGGAACATGTAAATAACAATAACTGTATCTATTTTGTACCAATGAAGTAAGCGAGAGAAAAAGCGTAAAAATAGACTAGTGGAGAGAACTTGTTATTTACAGTTATTGTATTTATTTTATATCGAAGAAAAAAACAAGCAAAGGTGGAAGGGGTGTGATGGGAATTTATTTAACACCAGTGTTTACGTTGAGTCCAAAGGGTTGGACTGTCTTGAGTTGGTGAATCCAGTGTGATTCTCTGAGTTTGCGGTGTGTGTCGTCACCATTGCAAGCCTCAATCACGATGAGTTCAACATCTTTGACGCTGTGATTAAGGCTGTTGAAGTGGATGGAGACGGGGTACAGTTTCTTGGTCTTTATGGAAGAGACATGGTTCGCAAAGCGAAGACTGAGTTTGGTCTTAGTCTCTCCCACATACTGTAGTCCACATCTTTTACAAGATATAACATAGACCACATTGGGTGTGCTACATAGGGAGTCGGTCTTGATATTGTAAGAAGAGCCAGTGCTATGACTCTTCACTTTAAGTGCAGGTTTGATGTAGAGACAGGTTCTACATTTAGAGCGGGTACACTTGTGACAACCCTGTATCTCTGTTAGTGGTGGTGCTTGGCCTGTACCTGGGGGGAGTTTGGCCCTGACTAGAATGTCTCCCAGGTTTTTAGGGCGGCGGAAAGCAACCATGGGGTTATCAGGGATTGCTGAGCGCATCCTCTTAGATGAATGGAGAATATCCATTCTACCATTGAGGATTGAGGAGAGTTTGGGTAGTTTAGGGTGGTAGGTGGTGACCAGGGCAACTCTATTGGTCGGGACTTTTCTGGACCCCTTGTTGGCCAAAAGAGTATGGCGTGGTATACTGAGGGCCTTGTTGATGGCAAGTTGAACCCTGCGTTCGCTGTGACCTCTAGAAACAAGGTGTTTCCTGAGGTCCGATGAGCGCCTTTTGTATAGGGTATCTGTGGAGCAGATATGTCTTATGCGCAAGGCCTGACTGTAAGCTATTGCCTTCTTACAGTGACTGGGGTGGCAACTGTTAGAGAGAAGGTACTGGTGGGTGTCAGTGGGTTTGCTGTATACATCCGTAGCAATGCCGCTAGGGGATTTACTGATAGTTACATCTAGAAAGTTAACACTTGTTAGAGAGTATTCAGTAGTGAACTTTATGGTTGGGTGGAATGAGTTTATATGGTCGATAAACTCAACCAAGCTGTCTTGACTACCACACCAGATAGAGAAAATATCATCAATAAATCTATTTATATATATATATATATTTATATTGCTCCTCTTTTTGCTATAAATGGATATGTTTGTGTTTGTTCTTGTTTATGCCTCTGACAAAGGTCCAGATTGGATCGAAAGCTAAGGCCATCTCCCCTACTAATTTTATATATTTATACTATTATACCAATTCTTTGTGAATGTATGTTGTTTGTTTGTGTTTTTAATGCCGAATAAATAGTAGCAAATAATAACAAATAATAACAAATAATAAATAATAATAATATGGTGATCCAGCCGCAGCCACTGATTCCGACACATTCGTTATTAAAAACAGGGTGTCTAAATGACACCTGCCTGGCAAGTGCAACCGTGGATAAGACTTACCAGTGATATCAATAGGTTCCAATGCAAAAGCTTCTTCTTCATTAGGTACAAGGGTCGTCTGATCAGCTGGTGCTTGAGTCTCAGTCATCTCCGCTGGCTGTGGTTCTTGCTCTGTAACTAATCACACATAAAAACTCCATTTGAAAGGACATCGATGTGTACATTTAAATTAGCCCAACCCACAATGCATTTCCCTATCACAACTGGCACTGGAACTAGACATAGTGTTAGCCAGAGGGTGTCTGAGCGTCTTTTGGACACCCTGTTTTGTCTGTCATTTACATGTAAATGAAAGAGAACAATTTGGACACCCAGTTTTTAGATTTCCAGCAAATTTGGACACCCTTCTACCAAATCCTGGCTAAAAAACCTTGGAACTAGAAGCTATAAGGTCAGACAACAGTCTGACATGTTTACATTTTTTAATTCGGGGTGTGATCCCTGGCTATAGCAGTCACAGGTTGAATGGCTTCTGACTGGCACCCCCAAGCAAAGTTAGTGACAAAATAGGGAGACCGCCAACATAAGGGCTTGATAGCTCAGTAAGTAGAGCGCCGGCACGTTAATCCAGAGGTCGCACTCTAGTCAAATTTTCTTTGCTCAACATTTCAACCCCACATTGTGTTTAAATTCTGTTACAAAAACCTGCTGGCCATTGCTGCATTGCGCATTTTGCTCACGACGCATTGAGTTGATTCACATAGCACAGATGAGAGTTTCATGCGTTATTCACGTTGGTACTGTTGCTAGCAGTTGCTACTCTTACCTTAGTGAGCTTAACCCCCTAGTGTCTTTGGCTGGAGACCTTTCTTATATCCTCCTCTAGTTTAGTTACCTGTGTTACAAGTGTTTGAACTTGTGTAAAATTGGCAGATGTTCCAGTGAATAAGATTTTGGAGGATTTGGGACTGTTGGGAAATCGGTCTCGTCTAAGGATTGATCTATTCTCGGGATCCTCCTGATGATATGATTCAGGAGATTACATGTCAACACATCATGTCACTTCTTATCTCACCTTTATCAGGATGAAGCTGCACGGGTGTCTGTTTATCTCTTGCATCACTATCTGTTCCCATGGAAACCTCACCAGCCTGTATCTCAGGATGTTCATCGAATAAACCTCCTCCAGTCTCCATGAATCCACCACCTACACATTAAACAACATCAGTTTACATGAATCCACCACCTAAACATTAAACAACATCAGTCTCCATGAATCCACCACCTAAACATTAAACAACATCAGTTTACATGAATCCACCACCTAAACATTAAACAACATCAGTCTCCATGAATCCACCACCTAAACATTAAACAACATCAGTTTACATGAATCCACCACCTAAACATTAAACAACATCAGTTTACATGAATCCACCACCTAAACATTAAACAACATCAGTTTACATGAATCCACCACCTAAACATTAAACAACATCAGTTTACATGAATCCACCACCTAAACATTAAACAACATCAGTTTACATGAATCCACCACCTAAACATTAAACAACATCAGTTTACATGAATCCACCACCTAAACATTAAACAACATCAGTTTACATGAATCCACCACCTAAACATTAAACAACATCAGTTTACATGAATCCACCACCTAAACATTAAACAACATCAGTTTACATGAATCCACCACCTAAACATTAAACAACATCAGTTTACATGAATCCACCACCTAAACATTAAACAACATCAGTTTACATGAATCCACCACCTAAACATTAAACAACATCAGTTTACATGAATCCACCACCTAAACATTAAACAACATCAGTTTACATGAATCCACCACCTAAACATTAAACAACATCAGTTTACATGAATCCACCACCTAAACATTAAACAACATCAGTTTACATGAATCCACCACCTAAACATTAAACAACATCAGTTTACATGAATCCACCACCTAAACATTAAACAACATCAGTTTACATGAATCCACCACCTAAACATTAAACAACATCAGTTTACATGAATCCACCACCTAAACATTAAACAACATCAGTCTCCATGAATCCACCACCTAAACATTAAACAACATCAGTTTACATGAATCCACCACCTAAACATTAAACAACATCAGTTTACATGAATCCACCACCTAAACATTAAACAACATCAGTTTACATGAATCCACCACCTAAACATTAAACAACATCAGTTTACATGAATCCACCACCTAAACATTAAACAACATCAGTTTACATGAATCCACCACCTAAACATTAAACAACATCAGTTTACATGAATCCACCACCTAAACATTAAACAACATCAGTTTACATGAATCCACCACCTAAACATTAAACAACATCAGTTTACATGAATCCACCACCTAAACATTAAACAACATCAGTCTCCATGAATCCACCACCTAAACATTAAACAACATCAGTTTACATGAATCCACCACCTAAACATTAAACAACATCAGTCTCCATGAATCCACCACCTAAACATTAAACAACATCAGTTTACATGAATCCACCACCTAAACATTAAACAACATCAGTCTCCATGAATCCACCACCTAAACATTAAACAACATCAGTTTACATGAATCCACCACCTAAACATTAAACAACATCAGTTTACATGAATCCACCACCTAAACATTAAACAACATCAGTTTACATGAATCCACCACCTAAACATTAAACAACATCAGTTTACATGAATCCACCACCTAAACATTAAACAACATCAGTTTACATGAATCCACCACCTAAACATTAAACAACATCAGTTTACATGAATCCACCACCTAAACATTAAACAACATCAGTTTACATGAATCCACCACCTAAACATTAAACAACATCAGTTTACATGAATCCACCACCTAAACATTAAACAACATCAGTTTACATGAATCCACCACCTAAACATTAAACAACATCAGTTTACATGAATCCACCACCTAAACATTAAACAACATCAGTTTACATGAATCCACCACCTAAACATTAAACAACATCAGTTTACATGAATCCACCACCTAAACATTAAACAACATCAGTTTACATGAATCCACCACCTAAACATTAAACAACATCAGTTTACATGAATCCACCACCTAAACATTAAACAACATCAGTCTCCATGAATCCACCACCTAAACATTAAACAACATCAGTTTACATGAATCCACCACCTAAACATTAAACAACATCAGTTTACATGAATCCACCACCTAAACATTAAACAACATCAGTTTACATGAATCCACCACCTAAACATTAAACAACATCAGTTTACATGAATCCACCACCTAAACATTAAACAACATCAGTTTACATGAATCCACCACCTAAACATTAAACAACATCAGTTTACATGAATCCACCACCTAAACATTAAACAACATCAGTTTACATGAATCCACCACCTAAACATTAAACAACATCAGTTTACATGAATCCACCACCTAAACATTAAACAACATCAGTTTACATGAATCCACCACCTAAACATTAAACAACATCAGTTTACATGAATCCACCACCTAAACATTAAACAACATCAGTTTACATGAATCCACCACCTAAACATTAAACAACATCAGTTTACATGAATCCACCACCTAAACATTAAACAACATCAGTTTACATGAATCCACCACCTAAACATTAAACAACATCAGTTTACATGAATCCACCACCTAAACATTAAACAACATCAGTTTACATGAATCCACCACCTAAACATTAAACAACATCAGTTTACATGAATCCACCACCTAAACATTAAACAACATCAGTTTACATGAATCCACCACCTAAACATTAAACAACATCAGTTTACATGAATCCACCACCTAAACATTAAACAACATCAGTTTACATGAATCCACCACCTAAACATTAAACAACATCAGTTTACATGAATCCACCACCTAAACATTAAACAACATCAGTTTACATGAATCCACCACCTACACATTAAACAACATCAGTTTACATGAATCCACCACCTAAACATTAAACAACATCAGTCTCCATGAATCCACCACCTAAACATTAAACAACATCAGTTTACATGAATCCACCACCTAAACATTAAACAACATCAGTTTACATGAATCCACCACCTAAACATTAAACAACATCAGTTTACATGAATCCACCACCTAAACATTAAACAACATCAGTCTCCATGAATCCACCACCTAAACATTAAACAACATCAGTTTATTTTACTAAGCAGTAACAACCAAAAGCAATTTAAGCATAAGTTGAAAAATATCAATAACCTAATTATCTTAGATAGTGTAATTATCTTTATCATCATAACACAACAATTAAAATTTAGAATGCGCTGTTCCATCAATATCGCAGCGCACATAAAAAAAATCAGTGGCCAATGAAATTCCCTTTCATATAAATGTAAGCCTCACATGGATGCAGGAAGTCATAATGATTACTAATTGTTCATTCTTTACACTTCAAAGTGAACAAAACCATACAGTTTTGTTTTCATAAACAGACTTATCTCAAACATCTCGGAAAAAGTTGAGAAAAGAGAATACATCAAAAGTTTTAATTTGCTGGAAAACAGTGCCATTGTGATGAATCTGGAGATAAAATACCAATGGCTAGTTTTGAAAAAAGATTTTATGAGAAATCGCCTAACATCACAAAGCGGGATGGCCACTTCAACGTGAGGGCTACACTTATCTGATTTGGGCTATTGACCCAGATCAACTGCCACCAGGAGCACGTTGCCACCTACTCCTGGGGCTGAAACAGGGTTATCCCCTTCACAGTCCGTAAGGATGCAGGCATGGCAGTGCATGGGTATCATCCACTAGGAGCCTGGCTGGTAGAGCAGAATGCACTAACTTCACAACTTTTTATGAAGCAATAATAAGTTTCATTGTATGCCTGATCACTGTACATTCTAAGGTCCTGAAACAGACTAAAAGGTCGACTCACCTAAAAGGCCTTCTCCCATGACCATCTCACCGCCAAACCCATCATCTTTCATAGGTTCATCAAGACCCAAATCCATCGGTTTCTCCAACGAAGTATCCAAAGATGTATCTTTCCTTTTCTCAACCTCACTAAGGAGTTGGGATTCATCCCTACTGGCTTTGTACATGGACTCCTCTTGCTGTTGAGCATCTCGCATTATCTCGCGCTCGTCAAATCCAAGATCCCCTGTCAAGTCATATAAGCATTAAGTAAACTCGATGAGGCATAAACATTTTTCACTGAGATGTGAGTAGTGAGTACGGTTTGTTTTATTTGTAGAGCAAACAGTAATACCAAGGTTTTGACCCAAACCCTGCCAAAGACAAAACAATATGCCAAATGGTAAACACTTTTGTAATTTGCAGACATGATAATTGGCCCCTGGAAAAAAAGTAGACCAATTTGACTGAGTGCAAGGCCTGACCAACATGTGCATCTGGTGTAGGCCGTTTACCAGGCTTTTTAATAATAATGTTGCTGATTTTTCTGAGAGCCAACAAATCGGGAATCAGTCTTAAGAATGAAGAATATCATGCCTGAATTTGTTGCATTTTGCAGTCAACTAAAAATGCCATACTCTGTTGCACTATGCTGTATTTAGCAGGGTTCTGCATGGCTTTGACATATCCATATGCAATGTCGTACCATTTCAGCATACTTCAATTTATGTTGGTGCATTTAGCAGAGTGTAAATGCCCAGTGCCATGGCTGGCAGGAACGATTTTATTTCACAATGTGCAACAAAATCCTTAGCTGCATCTGGCAGTTTTTTTTATTATTTCAGCTGTGGTGTGTTTTGATGCACTTAGCAGGGTGTCTAGAAAACACCCGATGGTGGTTAGGGGTGAAGGGGAAATTGTCCATCAGTTTATGTCTAATAGTGATTGAGTAGTGTAAAGTGTTGATCTCATCACTGCCCGGCAGGCATTGGAACCAATCAAGAGTACCGTGGACCAGTCAAGCTTAATCCAAGGTGGGGGTGATGAGGAGGGATAGTCAAAATAAATACCTTCCCTGTAAAAAAACTGAGATACGCCGGAGGATTCAAGATGCAAGTATTGCAAAATAAAACCATTATTTCATTCCAGACATTCATAGTTTCTTTTTTACTATAAAGTTTTTGCATTCCACCAAAACAATGTCTGTTGAAAACAACATGTAAATGATCAACTTCAATGTACTCTAAGAGGCAGTCAAAATGAAAGTGGGCTTTTCAAACGTCAAGATACTTGCTTAGATTCATCAAAAGGAAGAAAAAAATAATACAGGGCTCGAATTTGACACTGGACCACCCTGACCACAGGCCCGAGGCCAGTAGTTTTGCTGTCGGCCAGTAAATGTTTGACTGGACAAGTCCAACGGTCTTGTGTTTTTTAATTACAATAATAATGAAGAATAATACCGCACTGTGTCACGTCTTGAACACAAAACAATATGTTCAAATGTTGACTTTGAGTCTGATAAAAAACCTTTCATAATTAACCTAAAATAGTTAACTGAAATGCATGTTGAAATGGGTCAGAAAATTGTTTTCTTATTTTGATTTTGGTCTTGTAAAAACAATTCTGATCCAGTAAACATTTTGGGCCTCAAGCCATGTTGTCTTGTGGATTTTAACCCCAAATTCAAGCTCTGTAATAATACAAAAACTCAAGTTCAGCGCAATACATGGTGTGCTTACCGAAGCCATCATCCTGCGCCAGGGTAATAGATCCCAAATCTTCCTTCATGGTTATCTCTTCCACTCGGCTCTGATTCAATGTGAATTGCTTCTGGACCTCGGCATCACTGTCAAAGATAGTTATTATACCATTACATTTATAGGGCAAATATGACAAATGTATCGACCCCTTGCATATGACATCACAGTGGTCGTCTAAAACAGTGCCCTCACCATGACAAAAGGAGGCAGATCAGAGAACGACAGCTGCTCTTTGTGCATAAAAGCGTGCGTATGACCACAACTTACCAGTAGCGTTGAGCGTAATGCAAGGAGTTTATATTAAACAGCACACACATCGTATCTTGCTATAGCTTTCCCGCTTGTGTATGTTTTTGCATATCTCACAAGTGTGAGATACATTGTTATTACCAACAAAGGTTTTGCACAAGGGTTTTGCACTGACTACTTTAATTGCTACAATGAACTCACAGAAGGCAAGTAGGCCTATTTCTCATAAGTAGGATTTGAAATTTTGCATGTTGGAGATACAATCTAGTAGGGTTTGTGGTAACACCAAGAAAATATCTCCCACGAGTAGGATTTGAAACTTTGAATGGTGGAGATACAATCTAGAGAGGTTTGTGGTAACACCATGGAAATATCTCCCATGAGTAGGACCTGAATCTTTGCATGGTGAAGATACAATCTCCAGTGGTATGTGGTAACATCATGGCAATGGCTTCAATGAGTATGTTTTCCCTATGTATGACTTACAAAATTGCATGGTGGAAATACAATCTAGAGAGGTTTGCGGTGACACTGTAGCAATGAGCAGGATTTTGAAACTTTGCATGGTATAAGTACAAGCAAAAGAGGTTTGTGGTAACACCATGGAAATACTCTTTTGATACATCACTGGTTCTTTTTAGAACCACCATAACTCTAGACAGATTACTTAGGCCAAACAAAATAATATATGTGTTTCCTATTACACTGACCAAAAAATTAGGGTAGGTAGGGACATAAACACATTTTATTTTGTTAAAATATTTTTTGGCTCCAAAACTTAGGGTCGGAATGAATGTTAAAAATATTGTTGCCCTTGCACGTTCATTTCCTGTATATGACATTCCTAAAAATTACACATTCTTTTGCAATACATTTTCGATTGAACGATCGGTGGAACGATCGGTCGACGACGCACATTGGGGAAAATTGTGCGGCGAGAGCGATGTGTTTTTGAGTACGAGGTTACAATTTTGTATAATATATTACAGGAAAAAGGTTGTGATTAGACACCACTGCGCGTCTTCTAACCCCATGAAAATCGAGTTGTGTGTTTCCCTACTCGCCTACGTATTGTAGTATGGGACATCGAGGAGAGAGCCAGACTACAACGTGCATGCGTGTGTTAACGTTCGTATACTGAAATTAACGATCGCAGCTAGTAAATACCAGAGACTTTATCGACAGCTGGATATCTTGAATTTACCGGTAGATTTCCTTTTAAAAACCTACATTTTAAGTTAAATAATTAATACTTTGGCAAGAATTTAATTTGGCAATTAAGTTACTTCACAAAATTTGACGATGTGCACAAAAATGAGGTTTAGGGTCGGCACCATAAGATTTTATTTTATCGTTTTTGGAATAAAAAGATACAGGGTCGGCGTGACTTTCTAGGGACGGTCGGGTAACCGGAAACACAACTATTATTTTGTTCGGCCTTATATGGTGTTACTACATACCCTACACATATTACAGCAACTAGTTTCAACTTTCATACTCAGTAAAGAAATGATTTCTGGCTCAACATGCACGATGATAAAACAAACACCATTAAAAGGAAGTATTTGAAATTACTTGAGGTCTGGAACGGATGTATCAAAGTCATGGAAGACCTCTGGCAATGTAATAGCAGTAAACGCAGCCTCACGGTTCTCTTCAGGCAGATCTACCACTCCAGGCCTGAAGGCCATCTTGATCTTAACGAATGCTTCATTACAGTCTGCTAGCAGATACTTGGCTTTACGGCTGTGGATACGAACCACACCTAGCAGCAGATGACCTGATGTTCTTAATGCCATTTTCACCTTCATACGAAATGCAACAGATTCAAAAGGACTGCGGGCTTTGGCCAAAATAACAATTACTTAACATTGTGTCCAGCATATCAATCTTATCTACATGTAGGTCTACACAATTTGGTGTGGAGTGACATAAGAGATGAGGATATTGGAGAACTGGGGTCACATTAAGGCAAAAATACCAAACATAGGGAGCAAGGGTTAATGTTAACTTAGGGCCAGTAACCCTACAACCAAAGCCCTGCTGTCTAGTGCATTTCAGAACACAAACATTTTAAAGTCGAGTCTGAATTGGTGGCTACGGCTAGATCATTATAAGCTGAACTCATCATTCATAGGTTGTCCTTAGCAACAACCTTAGCAATAGATGTAGCCGTAGCCACAAATTTGGATCTGGCCTAAGATTGAGTACTAGTTTGACCCGATTCACCTGATGTCATTACCCACAATTGCTTGTGTTGTGAGTCCAATTACCCATTATGCAGTGCCATTTTAAGCAACGCACAAGCAGTTGTGGCGCGCACTATTTAAATGCTATCTAGACATTTCAGCTCACTTTTGAACACCATATTTGTATCCAGTTTTTTAAAATGCAAATAATCTGGTTTGGTTATTTCTAGACATCTACATCTGGGATTTTCTTGTTTTTGTTGACCCTCCCCTTTATTTGTAGCCTCCACTTTGAGAGACCAATTATGGTGAACCTCATACTAAAAATTATCTAAAATAATAAACACAAATTTAAAGATGGATAACTAAAAAAGGATTCGAGCAAACACTGTAAATAGTACATATTTATTTCTTTTTTAGATTAAAAGTCTAGCAGTAAATTGAGCGATTGAGTACCTTGGGGTGAATAATGCTGTCCACACATGATGGCACGTTGGTCTCAAATACATGAGCTTTGGTTAACTTCTTGTCCCAGTGAGCAGCCAGCCATATCCTGGCTAGTGGGCCCTTCTTGCTTAGCACAAAATGTGCATAAAACATTGTGTATGGTAGAGGTACCTACTGCTTGTCCACCTAGCCTGGTTAGTATTAAAAAAAATAATAATAATACAAATGTTATTGTTGTTAATACAGAGAATGATTTTGTCCAGCATTTTTGAACAGCAAAATATTAAGACTGAACTTGTTTTGTGCAGCCTGAGTGAATGCTAATAGTGAGTAACAACTAGCGATTTTGGAGTAGCATCTGGTACATTTTGTGTAGCATTTTGATATGCAAATTTTTAAGGGAAATCGTTCACTAAAATAAAACAACGATTTTAATAATGAAAGCTCACTGATCATAAAGTTTAAACTAGTACCAAAAGCCAAAAACTCCAGAGAAATATTTCTGTCAAGATTGAGAAAGTTACAATTGATGACCAGAAAAATCTTCACTGCTTCAACCAAAGTAATTGTATGAACATGCAAAAATTGCAAAAAAACCAACAAAGCATAAACATTTAATTGTAGAGTGTCACTATAATATGTTTCTAGAGACATGTCAGAGCACTTAATTTGATGAAATTTTCACAGGGTACATGTATTTCTGTGGTATGTTTGAAAACTATAGGGATAAAACTAATTTATTCTTCCAGAAAGTCTTGCTGATTGGCCATAACAGTCAAGTTCGTACAGTCTTTGAATACAAATTAATGCAGAACATAGCAATTTGTTATTACTTTTTTTCCCATACTATACTCGAGATCTTCTATTTGCGATGTTCAAACATTGCGTTGTTATGGCTATCCATTCCTGCTGCATGGCAAATTAGTTTCAATGAAACATTATGAACATTATGGGCCTATACCATGTATACACATACTTCTATTATCTTTCTAAAAACTTTACATTCTACTACTACATGCAATACATTCACAAATGAGTTGGTCTGATTAGAGTTTGTTGGCGTACAATATGGTTGGAGTACGAGTTTGTTGGAGTAGGAATACAAGTTTCTCAAACCATGGTGTCCGTTCGCGAATGCTGCTGCAAAAGATGCAGTTGGTACTCACTGTCACCATGCTAAAATGTGTATGGAATTTACGTTCCTGTGAAAGTACCGTGTGAATTTTGCACTCTTCTCAACAGAAAGACACTGTATTCAGTCTCAAACTTTCATACAACTTCTTTGTGTCTTTCTTGATAATTTTGTATTATACCTTGACAAAAACCAAAGAATGACCCTGTCTTTAAACATGTTAAAATTTATTACTTTCTTTACAAAAAGTTTAGTCTGGTTTCGTGCTAACATTATCCTTCATGGTCACAAGGTAGGAATCAGACCCTTTATGAAATTCTGACTTAAAAAAAACACAGGTCTGAGGAACCACAAACTAGAAAAAATACTGAAATACGAATCTATACAGGAATTCGTATTAGTATTGTAAAAGAGAGTTCTTAATTTTTGGGATGAAAAAAAAAAGAGAAAAAAAAGTAAATGTTATTGTAAAAGTGGGACTCGATCCTCGTACCTTCCGCTCTGAAGACCTCCGCCAAAAGTATCATGCCACACTACACAATCTGACAATCAATTGGAATGTATTTTAAACATTATACAATTTTGGCTACTCCTGTTTGTGTTAATTAAAGAGGGTGCTATATACTGTACCTGTAGTGTAAAATGGCTTACTTACATTTTAACCACCTGATGCCGGAAATATATCACCTATAATAATGATATAAGTCGTCATAGGGGTCCACCTAGCCCATTTGTGTGTCCAGGCAGAATCCTTGGCCACACGTCCGGTCACATTTTTTCTTAAGCTTACCAAACAAAAATTCAAGGCGCATTCCCTATACGGGGATGGGCAGGTCGGCGGTTTAAACCAGCTCAGTGAGTTCACTTATCTCTGAGCCTGAGCTTGACCTGGGTGTTTTGATTAAATAAATAAAGTTTTAACAAGATATTTAAAGAACGATTTTTCTATTTCCTCTGATTTATTACTCTCGATGTTTACTGAACCAAACCATTTTGGATTGATCTGAATCATGCCAATCAATTCATGACATCACTAGCCGGCCGGGCTGTGGGTGGAGCGAGGGTGCTAACATTGCAATGGTTGCTTTATGTATCCGCTCTGCCCACAGCCAAGCATACGGCCGGTGACGTCGTGAATTGATTGGCATGATTGGGATCAATCCAAAATGGCCATGGTCAGTAAACATCGAAGAGGAGAGTAAATCGGAGGAAATAAAAAAATGTTCTTTAAATATCTTGTTAAAACTTTATTTATTTAAACATCCAAAACAGGCCAGGTCAAGCTAAGATTAAGACTGTGAACACATTGACTTGAGCTGGTTTAAACTTTAAACCGTCAACACGCCCGTCGTAGGCAGGGAATGCACCATGAATTTTTTTTAATTTTATCGGTAAGCTTAAAAAATGAGACCAGACGTGTGGCCAAGAGTTCAGCTTGGCCACACAACACAAGCAATAAGCATGATAAGCATGCATGACAAGCATGACAAGTGGGGCTAGGGTCCACCAAGTTTAAATTTTAATTTTAATTTGATTAAATTAAACATGTCAAAAAAATTTAGACATATTTTATTTATAACTTATATAATTAATTTAATTTGAAATGATTTTTTTTTTAGGTCAAAAGTCCACCCACCCATGAAATATTGCTTTGGTATTTCTGGGGGGTTTTTTCTGGCTATAAATTTTAATAATATTAATAGTGACACTACACTACAGACAAGAAAAAAGGGTGATACACAATTTCTTAGGCACGGGAGTTGCTCGAAAAGGAAAGCCCAAATTGCAAAACGACGAGCAAGTAATAGTACTGAGTAGTATTTAGTAAAAAAAATACCGGTACACACTGCAGTTGAGCGCGGGTATAAATTTAGTTTAAACAAGTAAAACATGGATGATGGACTGGTTCCTAAAAAAAACAGCTGTATCATCTTATTCACTGTTTATTTTTTATTCAACATACTCCAAACTTACCTTATTAACGATGAAATAAATCTCCAGCTGGTACAGTCAATTGCAAATTCAACCAACAGACCAAATTAATTAATTTAAAATGTTACATTCGTGCAGAAAATTTGCTTCTTCAATACACATTCGGCTGTACACAGATTATTATGTACACATATAGAACCAACCAAGCGCATTGCATGTATTTCATGTATTTTGTGTTTTCGAAGTCAAGTCGCCGATCCGACGCTTTGCGCCTATTTCGACGGTAGTTGTACGGAGTATTTAAAACATTCTAAAAATACAAATAGTTGTGAATTAAATGCAAAATAATTTTTTAATCAAATGATAAAATAGTCACCATGAATTGTTTTTTTCAATTTTTTAAAATAATTGTTTAGTTTATTTAATTTTTTTTAACGATTTTGATAACTCCTTATAGATACCGTCTTTTAATATTTACCAAACGTTTTGGACTATTAATAAAAAAATTGACCGCCTAAATATGGCGTCGTCAATTTCCCGCCTGAAATCTCCAATTTGAACAACTACGCCATTTGAAGACATAAAAAAGTAGTTCACCCCCAGCCTCGCTACCATGGGCAGCGCGCCGTATCGATACCTCTCGTCACTAACCCCTGGTAGGGATGTACTGAGAAATAACGCTGATTGGCTCCCAAGGGTGACTACTTTGCGTGCACGCTTGTTAAAAACTTTCGAGCGCATCATGGCGCTTAGTACGCGCGTGTGAAAATGCGAGTATTTTGACGCGATTCCATTTCAAATGAATCATGTTTTTACACGGTCACCCATAACTGCATACAGTTAGACATATCGAAAATCAAAGAAGAATGACAGAGGACCAGTTGCTTTTTGACTTGAAGCCTCTTTTACGGGTTACCGTACTTGAGCGCGCGCGTAGAACGGATCGGCCCAGGCCTAATTAAAATGTGCTAGATTCTAGCACATTTTAATGAACCAATTCCAGGGGTTATGATCGAGCAAGGCATGCTGGGAAAAAATGGCGCGGCGAGATCGATCACCCCTGGGAACGAGGATGGTTCACCCCGTCTATCGAGACATTATCTATAGACGGACAGCAGGGGGCGCTAAACTGAAACTTTTAATTTTCTGAAACTATGGACTTTTTCTGAATTTTCAGGAGATATCGACCCGATGATGGATTGTAAATTAAGTGATGAATTTTAGGAAATTCCTATAATAACTGGATTGTTTTGGAAGACTTTTGCTGATTTTTGGGGAGGGAGGAAATCGTAAAAAAATTTCAAAATTATTATACATAGCCTAGGCCAAAGGCCTACAAGACTGCCACTTTTTACGCGTTCGTGTCGTTTTCATTGTGAAAAAAATCAAGTTTTCACCTTAAAATGTAAGATACGACACTTCCTGAACATTCCGTATGTTTACAAAAAAGTGTTGGGCAATTTAGGTTTAACCGTATAAAACGTCGTTTCTAACTTACTTTTCGGGAAATGATCACTGGACTCTCTATAACACAAAACTGTCCACACTCCGGCCCGCCACGCCTTCGGCATGTTTTGCGTATACGCTCTCCCATGGATTGCATACCAAACAATCGCGTTTATTAGTAGCAATCTATAGGCGGTACGTCGTCAGCGCCCGTTCAAAACACGCACCAACGCACACTTTTGCCGGGAAGTGTGTGACAAACGATTTGTTTTTATACAAAGAATAATAATTCCTCTTTCTTTTATCGTTTTGGAGAAAGTTCAGTAAAAAAGAGGAGAAACAGCAAGCAATCTAGTTATTGATTCACGATGGTTTCCAGGTCTTTTGGTGAAATTTTCACCCTAAAAACACAAACTTTCTATCCTCATCTACCTGCTTTCCCATTGCTTTACACATTGTTTTGCTTGCGTTTTCGCAGATTTTGCCGCAATTGATTTTTTGCCCATGGTTTTGGGATACAGTCGGGTGCTGTAAAAATTGCGGTATCCAGACGAAGTTGATTTCCATAGGTGCTGTTGGTATGTATGTGGACTATCAGCATGCAAAATGGGACACCCCCTCATCTTACTGTGCATTGAATCTGTTTTTTGTTTTTTTTAAATACATATTTTTTTACATTAAGATGATTGTCGTAAGTGAAGATAACATTATTTTATTTGTAGTTCGTTTTTGTCAGCGGCATCCATCTGGCCGGCGACGAAAGGCATTGGGCAGTAAATGGATGGGGGGGGGGCGTGGAATTGGGTAAGCATGTTTGTACTTTCTAGTTAGTTTGTGAGTAAATCATATTTGGCTCTTGCTTCCTTCATGAGAAATCATACTATGACGTAAATGATCATGTCAAATTGTATACATTGGATAATAAGGTCAACTTTTAAGTTTTAGGGTGAAGGACGGGAATACATTATTTCGGGGGGGGGGGGGTCCACTTCTGTAGTTTCTGTTGCTTAGACCCGTTTAAGTTATCTTAAATACCCCGCAAAATGGAAAATGTTGCATAATTGTGACTAATTAACTTTTGATAATTTTTCTAATTTCAAAACTTACTATTACAGTATGCATGGAGGCAGAAAGTGTCGAAAACTGGTTAGTCACTGAGATGAGGTAGTAATTGACGCAAGCTTGCTGGAACCATCCACAAACATGAAGGGGTGTTCATTTTGGGTTTGAAAATTTAATTTTAAGCAAGTGTGTAATGAAGAAATAAAACATTATTATGCCTCAGTCTATAATGTTTAAAACGCGTTCTTTTACGCAGGATGTTTGTAACAATTTAATACAGTGTTATATTCATCAAACTGCTGCCCATCCGATTGGCTTATGTTATTGACCCCCTTTACAAGCAATATAGCGGTAATGAACTGGCTCCAAACAATTACACGTCACTTCAGCGGCCGCTATAAATATTCCCAATTGAAAATCTTTACCAATCTTCATTTAGGAGAGCCCAACTAAAGTAATAAAGGAACGAACAAGAAACGTTGAGGCGGCCTCAGCAGCACTAGCCTTTACTCAAGGCGCTCATTGTATTAAGCTTGTGTAAAAAGGCCAAGGCGAACTGACAAAGCCACGAGCATGCAATGCAATACGCGATCCTGGATGCCAAAGTTTTGGGCGGCCAAAAGGAGCAACATTAATAAATTTATAAACTAAAGGACAAAAGAAAAATCAAAGAAAAGATCTGTTAAAACAAAGCCAAAGTCATAACTAAACTGTCAAGTAGTTTTTGTTTTTTTAACTACAAACAATTCTCAATCAAACTTTAAAATGCAACATCAATAAACAGACTTGTTTTTAAAAAAGGAACTCCAAATCAAACTAATAAAAAACAAACAAACAAAAAAAGAAAGAAAAAAGAAGAAGAATGAATCCTTGAAAAGAACGCACTCACAAAATCAAAACACAATTAGGGACGAATGACTTACACAATTTAAATAAAGTGAAATCCAACAACTTTAACCGTTGTTGAGTTTTGTTTCCATTTTGACTTTGTCTTTGTTTTAACAATAACTCTTATCTTTGATTTTTGATTTTGATTTTTTGTCCTTTATACATTTTATTAATTTGTTTCTCTTTTGGCCGCCCATGCAAAAGCGCCTTGTTTTAAGGCTACTGCGGCCCTTGCTTGCTGGTTGCGTTGTGGGTGGGCCCGAAAACATACAATAAACCCACAAGCGTATTCTTTCGAAAGATGATTTTAAACCACTAGCTGCCATTTAAGGAGAGGGAAATCGTATATAACATAACCGTATCCTTACCTTTCTATATTGAAATGCATTGTTAAAAGAGTTTTGAATTTCTTTGTTGATATTTCGAAGTTGGGCTTTAAATTTCCAACTGGGTAAAGTCTAAATTTAGCGATGACTTGGTTCGTGCGTGTGTGTTGTGTTGGCGGTGCGGCGAGCATAGGGCAGCAGCCAGACTGTTGTCATATCATAAGTAACCTGACCTTATTCATGTGGTTGGGGGGATGTTCCCTAACATTTCGTCCTTTTGAGAATTGACCGACAGCATTTCTCATTGGCAAGCTTCGAAATGGCAGAAGAAACCCCAATAGAAGACGGTGAGTTAAAATAATAGTTGCTTTGTGAACTGGAAGTTGTTATTGTGACCGGCAATTTGCTGGTGAAAAAAACAGTCAGTCAGCCATTTGGCAGTGCCAGTGGCGGCGGCAGCCAGTGATGCAGTGTGGGCGGCCATACAACGACATGAAAACACAGTCATGTGAATGTGATGTACATGTTGTATGCCTAGCACAGCAGTGGCACACGTTTGACGTTATGATTCACTCAGTCAGGGAACACTTTTTAAAGCAAAAAATGTCTGCATGTTTCATGTGTTTAGGTCCTACTGTACTTCCATGACTTCTTTTAATTAACAAAAAGGGCAAGGCTCTCCTGGAGTCCTGACTACCAACCATGAACAACACTTGACACTATTTTCAGAGAATAACAAATATTTTCCGATCTTTATCTTGTTGAAAAGACACAAAGTTAGCCCCATTAAAATATTATCCTTGGCCCCAGCACCATTGCAATCTTATTCTTTCGCCCTGCGAAATGTTCAATCCGCCTCGTTCTCGGTCATGAAACTTGCCGATTGAATGCTATTGCCTACTGCTGTCTGTATTTGTAAATAAATAGCCCTACTGCTGGAATATGTTGAACAAACATCACATGTTTTGGGGGAAAATCAAATGATTTTTGGATTCGCGAGTGTGAAGTTTTGTTCACATACTAACAACTTGCCCGAAAACCATACTGTGTTTGGTGCCCTCAACCACTTGCATGACTTGGCAACAATGATACGATCAACTGCTTCAATCTAATGGAGGCCATACTGATTTAATCGGCGCGCTCATTATTATCTCTTCGCGCAGACGGGTGGGACTGGGGAGATGTGCACCGCATTACACTCATGAAAATTACTTCACAACACCGCTCGGGCGGGCTTGTAAGTCTGCTACCGATTTGCTCATTGCACGGAGTGCAATCAAGGTTTTGTGCGCATCTCACGGCCATCTGTGCAAAGAGGTGTAAAAAATATTAATAATAATTACATATGATATGCTGGGTGTATATTGTGCCGGTGTGGTACTGGCATGAGATTCTGTATGTGCCCCCCCCCCCCCCATCAGAAAAAAAGTCAGGGGCCACTGTATTCTAACTATAGTATTGGGGTTGACTTTGCAGGGGCCGACTAGACTTAGCTACATTGTAACTACTATTTAGTACTAGTCGTCCCCTGTAGTAGGGTAGAGGGCAACTTTGCAGGGGGGCGACTTTTTAGGGCATGTAGGGATGGGGGGGGGGGGACTTTGCTAAGTAAGGGATGAGATGACTGCCATCCCCTTATCCCTGGTGTTTGTGTGTCTCCAATGGATGCCGGTCATGAACATTCTGTCAACTTTTCTTGACAGTCTAAAGCTGCCCTCGGATCACATTAGCCTGAACATAGCTTGAACATTTTACTGGCTGGTTGTACGAGGACAATGCGCCCGCGTGGGACTGTTAAGTTCAATTAGTTTGACCAGGATAGTATACAGTGGTACCTGGGCAGAAGGTGGCCGGTTAAACTGCTCATTGGACTCAGTTAAGTTACATGTACTTGGGTGAAATTTTTCCTGGTCTTTTCGTACTAGACAAAATATGTTCAAGTTACCCATTTGCTTAGAATTACGGTGGCCCACAACTGTCACGGCAAAACCAAAAGCGCCACGGCAAAACCAAAAGAGCCACGGCAAAACCAAAAGTGCCACGGCAAAACCAAAAGAGCCACGGCAAAACCAAAAGCGCCACGGCAAAACCAAAAGCCCCACGGCAAAACCAAAAGTGCCACGGTAAAACCAAAATGCCACGGCAAAACCAAAAGCGCCACGGCAAAACCAAAAGCGCCACGGTAAAACCAAAATGCCACAGCAAAACCAATAGCGCCACGGCAAAACCAAAAGAGCCACGGCAAAACCAAAAGTGCCACGGCAAAACCAAAAGAGCCACGGCAAAACCAAAAGCGCCACGGCAAAACCAAAAGCCCCACGGCAAAACCAAAAGTGCCACGGTAAAACCAAAATGCCACGGCAAAACCAAAAGCGCCACGGCAAAACCAAAAGCGCCACGGTAAAACCAAAATGCCACGGCAAAACCAAAAGCGCCACGGCAAAACCAAAAGCGCCACGGCAAAACCAAAAGCGCCACGGCAAAACCAAAAGCGTCACGGCAAAACCAAAAGCGCCACGGCAAAACCAAAAAAGCCACGAGAGTTATTGGAACTGATATTGGGAAGAAATTGCTTCCATTTCGGTAACAACTACTACCTCCACAAAATTGGATGCCCCATGGGCTCAACAGCAAGCCCGAAATCTGTGATACACTACATGCACTACATGTTCTGGAAAAACAAATCCTGGAAAAGGCTGATCACATCCTTATTTGGTGGCGTTATAGAGACGACATACTTGTCATCTATGACAGCATTGAATCAAATACACCAAACTCTCAAATTTACTTTTGAGGCCTCGGATACTTCTATCAACTACCTTGACTTAACAATTTTCAAAGGTAATAGGTTCAGTGAAACCGGTATTTTGGACACAAAAGTATATACCAAACCCACTGAAACCTACCAATACCTTCACAAGACATCATCACACCCCACATGTGTTCAAAGCATTCATGTACGGTGAAACACTCCGCTATGCCAGAAACACAAATAACGAAGATGATTTCTTTTAAATACTCAAAGTCAACAATTTCTCTGAAAAGCTAATTGCAAGAGGCTATAACAGTTCAGAGATAAACAAAATCACAAGCAAAGTATAACATAAAAAATTAAAGAACGGTCAAAATTGATTCACAAACAGCAGGAAACAACGGAAAGTAAAACTCCATTGGTTTTCAGTACGACATACAACCCGTACATCAACCAAAGTGACCTAAACAAATCCATCAAACAACACCGGTCGTTAATACGCAACAATGTAATACTTTCGGAGATCTTTCCAGACCCTCCCTTCATTGCGTATAGAAAAGATCAAAACATAAGGGAAAAGTTCATCAGAGCAAAACTAAACCGGAGTCCAACCGACTCGACCCACAAACAGCTCACTCCACCACCTGATGATTCGGGTTTTGAAGATCCGAACGAAACACTAAACATCCTAATCTCCCTACTGGAAGAGCAGGTAGAAAACTCAACTCATGATTAAAAACCCGCATTCGGATTTATTACACTTTACCTAAGCGGAATACACAAATTATATGTCTCTCATGAGACATGAGACCTATGGATTCTATTTGAATCACCCACACGCAACTGATGATTGCCAAGAAGGCATGAAAACATGTTATTGCTATACATAGAGGATCTGAACAAATCTCCTCGCGGTCTCTTCCTCAAAAATCCACCCTCTGACACCCCCCCCCCCCCCTTCAACAGTTCCTCTGGTCCTTTCTATGTTTGTCAATTACCCCGGTCAATCCGACCAGAAATACAAACATAATACCCAGGGGATGTAAAAAATACCAATAAAACATGTAAAGCACAATTGTACAGTTTTATGTAAATCTCAAGTCAACAGTGTTGGAGCGTCACTGAATGGGACAGCGCCATCATTTATCTATCATATCATCGGTTTTGCCATGTCGCTTTTGGTTTTGCCGTCTCGCTTTTGGTTTTGCCATGGCGCTTTTGGTTTTGCCATGGCGCTTTTGGTTTTGCCGTGGCACTTTTGGTTTTGCCGTGGCTCTTTTGGTTTTGCCGTGGCTCTTTTGGTTTTGCCGTGGTTTTTTTGGTTTTGCCGTGGCTCTTTTGGTTTTGCCGTGGCGCTTTTGGTTTTGCTGTGGCGCTTTTGGTTTTGCCGTGGCGCTTTTGGTTTTGCCATGCCTTATTTGGTTTTGCCGTGGCGCTTTTGGTTTTGCCGTGGCGCTTTTGGTTTTGCCGTGGCTCTTTTGGTTTTGCCGTGACAGTTGTGGGCCACCGTACAGAATAGTTTACCCCCAAAAGCCCAATGGGAACACAGGGTTTAGAATAGAATTTGACCTTTCGAACAAGTTTAAGGAATACACTGTAACAATAACATGTGTATAAAGTGGCAGTTAGTATGGCTCTAAGCTTTCAACTTGCTGATACTCAAAGTTGCACTCAATAGGCCTACTCAGTGCCAGTGTTCAATGTTGACAAAAACGTTGCTTTTATTAAAAGAACTACTGTTACTTGTTAGGTTAATTCAAAGAACAACAGAGTTAACAATACTACACTGCAGTGTAGTGGTTGGGTAGCAGTCCTGCGTGTTGCACTCCATGCTTTTTCGGGGATGAATAATGCTACAAAATAGTGCCATACATTGTGTATCAACACATTATAAAATCTTGGTAATTTTGTTAGATTGTTACCTTTGTTTTGCTATTATTTCACTAAATGTTCAAACAGAACATGTGTCTTGTTGTGACTTCCGTCAGGAGGATGGAGGGTTACGGTTATCACAACTATGTACACATGTACATGTAGTACAAGTATGTTGATACACTGTACATGTAGTCACAAAACCAGAATGTGGCATTTTCTTGGTGTTCTTGTGTGCTCTGAGCCTTTAGTGTTTTCGGCAATCAACCAAATTCAAATTTAAGTACGTTGTACAAATTGTGGGGTATTAAGATAAGACACATTCCCTATTAATCTGTTAATACTGTAGTAAGGGATGTCAATCACTCTACCTGGATAGTGTCTGCAGCAGTCTCCCTTAACAGTGGTCCACTGGCCAAAAGCTACATTGTAGTGAAAACACCTGAGGATCAGTTAAAATTCTCTTGAAGTGGTCTGATCTGCTAGTTTAGTTTTGAAAAACATCTCTAGTTGATATGAAGTATTGACTAGTGGACAAGCAGGGGGACTTGTAAAATGACAAGCTAGCTGGCGCCGGTTGCTAATCACTGAAAAATTTAAGGGCAAACACTAGTTTGCAGGCCTGATGCTTCGTTTTGGAAAGAGCAAGGGCATAATGTACATGTGTACATGCTACATGTACATGTGTACATGTACAGTGTACATGTACATGTAGGCGTTGTCTCCTTTGTAAAGGGCTCCTCTATAGCTCTGAAGAATTTGTAATAACTTTATCTGAACATTTCAAGGGGCACCGAGGCAATGACCTGATGTAACAGTCCTGGGCCCAATTTCATAGAGCTGCTTAAGCAGAAAATATTGCTTAACAGTTGTCTGCTAAGCAGAAATGAGCAGAATACCAGTCACAAATTGTACATAGTCAGACAGTAGCTTGGCTGGTAACCTTACGTTGGTAAGCATAATGTATTTTGTTGTGCTTAGCTACTTTTTGTGCTTAAGCAGCTCTATGAAATTGGGCCCTGGTGTCAGAGGAAAACATAGTTGAAAGAAAAAGAAATTGCAAAGGAGCCCTATGTTATGGGGAGCGTAAATGTGTGCTCACTAATTGTCGCTCAAAGGTATTATCATCGTTGTTACTAATTGTTACATAGTAGGGAAATAACTCTACAGGCAAGCCATAAAGCTGTAAAGGAGCGTCCCATTTTTGTTCACTGAACGGTTTCAGTTAAATGGTTTGTAAATGGACTTCCTGTTTGTTTCCCCTTGTTTAAAGAGTAAAGCAATCCAACCCTAATTCCAGCATCTTTCTATTTTTTATATACTTTTGTTGTAGATGTCAAGAAAAAAGTGATGTTGCGTCCGCCTAACCGACGCCGATTCGATGAGCAGACAGAACAACTCATGCAGGCTATCCGCACTCTCGAAGCCGAACTGGTTGGTTTGACACTCCATTGGGGATTTCAGTTGTTTAGATTCCCTACTGCAGGGTCTCAGTTCTCCGTTTAAATACCTGCCACATAGCCCGAACATCTGACGTTACACCTCGGGGCGCGTGAATAACGCCAGATTCCAGCCAGACTGGATGTTGCCAGATGTACCATTGACCTTGCATTCATTTCACACAGAGACTCGCAGTAAATTCACACTACATAGTAAATAAAACAACACTACATGACGCTAGTTGCATGCAGCAGACGATCGAAAGTGCAAGCTGACAAACTACATCACCTCGTAACCTCAACCAATCATAACACAGATATGGAAAAGCTTACGTCACAGCACGTTTATCCAATGAAATCATTGGGTCTGTAAAACCAGTGCCTGTCTTTATCCTTGCCAGGGGACCAGTCTATCTGCCATGTCTGCCACACTTCTTTCAATTCTGTGGCAAAGGCACTTCTAAGGACAAAGGTATGATATTTCTTCTTCTTATTATTGTTAGAAAGCTCTTGGAAGACCTCAAGCACAGACAGATACATCTTCTGAGCAGTCTGATTTTAGAGAAGCCTTACTAAAGGAACAGAAGGAATGCAGAGAGCAGAAGGAAGTCAACATTGCTAAGAGGAAAGCTCTAGATGAACAGTTAAAGCTCATCAATGAATCCATCACCAAACAAGTAAGAACGTGAAATGCACCGTTTCTTCTGGGTTTTTTTTTTTTTTTCTCAGCGGTAAATTTGTCTTTTGTGGGATATTTGAGGAAGATGAGTACATGTTTCACACTGCCATTTTTGTCACTTTTTATCACCAAAGTGTCATTGGAGGATTAATTGTAGGATAGTTGTTAATTTCTTGCAATGTGTATAAGGCTTGAATTTCAAAGAAACTCCACAAGACTAATAATGTTCAAGCACCATGAGTTCTCTGCTTGAGGGATTTGAGCGCTATACAAGAAGTCACTCACTGTTATTAGTATTATTTTTTACTACAGGACTTATTTGTGGGTTTACTGGCCAAATGCTGAAATCACCAGTCTCTGGCCAATGGTCCAGTCGGTACCTCGAGCCCTTGTGATTCCATAAATACTGTTAATACAATGTGAATTGTTATTGGTCGAGAACCAATCACGTGATGTGCTACAAAGATGCATGTACACGGCTCAAGAGTGTTAGAGTGTTATATCCCACGGGGTACATGACCTTGATCGTACCCACCATTGGTCGATTCAAGCGCTTGTACAGTATTAGAAATAGCCCCCTGTTCGAGGTTGTAATTACACTGGTACTAGGTAAATTGAAATTACATTCCTGTGCGATAAGCTGAAGGGAACAACAGTGAAGCAATATTTCAGTCAACGTCCACCTCTGTCCGTCTGCTTTTTTAACCATGCCAATTTCATCGTAATAATGTTAGAGGATGACAGACAACAGATCATCTCCAAAGAATAGGAATCTTTATGTATTACCATGGTGGAGCAAATACTCAGGGGCAAATGGCACCCTCCTCTTCGCCTCTGGGTGTCATTTGCTCCCTGGGCTAGATACAAAACATAATGGACCCCATCACAGTGTTAATGTTGTGCCTTGTAGAGTGATTCCATATCCAAACTGGAAGCTGGTCTTGCTTACAAGACAGAAGCAGCAGTAGATGACGCCATACAGAAACTTGAATTCCAACTGCGCACGAGACACTTCAAACTCAGCGAAGAGAATCGCATTGTCAAAGAAATCGACTCCTACAGACGATCTAAGAAAAAAGTCAAGTAAGTAAAAAAGAGTCAACTTTTCACCAGCTACTTGAGCGAAAAAATTATTATTTAAAGTTGTTTTTTATTTTTTTGTTTATCATTTCATTGAACTCACTCCGCGACAGTGGAGTTAATAATGAGAAGTCCCCTCGATCCGATCCACAAGCGAAAGTAGTAGTCCCGTCCGATTTCCTACCTTCCGCCTAGGTAGTAGCTAATAAGCTGGACAGTTCTTTTCAGAACTAAGTTGTCTCCCGAAGTAGTCTCCCGAATTCCAAAATCTACTCCGCGGCAGTAGAATAAAAAGCAAGACCTTGTTCCCTACGAACAAATCTACACTAGTAGATGGTGTTACTGCAAACCGAATCATTTCATTGTAATTTTGATATTTTTACACTTCTGAATTTTTCATAATTATCAAATAAAAAAATTAGGCCCCAACATCAAGGCTGTGGAAACATAGCTGCGCATCTGCTGTTGACAGCGTGCTTCAAAGTGACCATACTTTGACGTCATGTGTGGGAGTTTGCTTTGGTATTGAAACAAAGTGACTCTGCAAAATGGAACTCCCACAAATGACCTGGCATGAGTGATGACGTCACAGGCTTTTCGCAAATCTTTCTGCAAAGAAGCAGACAAGGGTATTCAAATGATTGGTTTTTTTTAACGATTAATACCTGCTTACTCTTATGTGAACTCAATGTCCTTATTGATTGAGCGTATTTTAAATGAATTTCAGCAAAGATCACATTTTGCCGTTATCGTTTTTGCTGGTCTTTAAAAGTTTTGGGGAAAAAATCTTTTGCTGCTAGTTTTTAATTATCAGGACCCAGTTTCATGGAGCACGAATAGTTACTAAGCACAAAACAAGTATGCTTGCCAGATTAACACCTGGCTAAATGTTGGTTTCAGACAGGCAGACTTAACGTAACATCAGGTTCGGCTCATGACCGGATCTACGTCTGAAACCAAGACGCTCCAGAGTCGTTCCGAGCGACTGCAACAGTCAATCTTTCGACTTCCAGTGCGTCCAGTCGCTCCTTACTGTTTCAGACGTTGAACTTCGCATGTACTTAACTCAATAATTTGGTTCGGCCTGACTCTAGATCATCTGTCTGAAATGGGTGTTACATTACCAGCTAAAATGCCACATACTATGTACAATTTGTGACTACTTTCCTGCTTATTTTTGCTTCACAGAAATGTTTCAAGCAACTTTTTAGCCAACAATTTAATAGACATGATAGATATCAAGTTTGCAAAGGCGATAAAAATATTGTTTGGTTGTACCCGTACACCTATGTCTATGTGTGTTTTAAGCACTGTATACTCAGTACTTTTCCAAGTCCTATGAAAAAATTCATAGGCATCTCAGGTGGGATTAATTTGTTGCAAAACCTGTCACTAAAATAAAGGATTCAAATTGCCTTTATTTACTGGGCAATCTCGGCAGTGTAGTGGTAAGACATCTGCTTTAAAATTGCTAAGGTCTTGGGTTCGAATCCCGCCTGAGTATTATGCTTGTGGATTTTTTCACAGTAATCAGGAAAGTACAGAGTATAGAATGCTATACACAGATTGGTGTTTGGGTACTGCAAATTTAACATCTATTAAAAGGATATTAATTTGTTATTTTCTTTTTCTTCAGAGAGTATCTTCAACAGAAGGAGCAGATTAAGATTCAGAGAGAAAAGAAGAAGTGTTTGAAGGAAGAAAGGGATGTAAGTACATAATAATTTCCCATCTACTTATATTTTAAAGTCAGTACCTTTCATTTCATCCACAAAGTCTACTTTCATCTACCAAAAGCTACTTTTATCTACACGCCGTTTATTTAGGAACTACACAGCACTTGTAAACCAGTTTTCAAACTAAATCAGTTCTCAAACTGTTTCTAGTTTGTACTTTAACCCCTTTTTCTTGTCTTCAGAAATATTTCCGCCAGGTTTCATTGTCGAAATCCAAGGAAGATGAAGTGAAGCAGAAACTGATGACGTTTAAGAGCAAGACGGACGAGGCTTGGAGTCGATACAGAGAAGCAGGACCAGAGAGGGAGGCTCTAAAGAAAGGTCAGTGACCTCAAATATGAATACCATTTATTTTATTTGCTCCTTAAATGTGATTATAAGGGACTAAAAGAGTAGGTGATGAGGTCTTAAGCAGCCATTTGAAAGTTGTAGGGTCGTGGCTATGCGATAAAAGACCGAAAACGACCCTGCAAGGTCTTAAACAGCCGTTTAAGACTAAGTCACTACTCTTTTATTTCCATTCAATTTGTAAGCAGATGAACGCTATTTTTGGTTAAGTTGTAGTAGGCCTATTGTAGGAAAATCTGTAACACTATTTAAAAAACAAATTTTAGGCCTTAATTTAACTCCTGTTCTGCCTTGAGACTCTGTTTTGCAAAGGGTCAAATTGCGTGCCACGCTTAACAAGTAGACACTGTCTTCAGCTGTTACTTTCACATGTGACTTTTTTGGGCTATGAACCATCATTGCGTTGACAAAAACCAATCTATGACCCTACTTTTAAGCCACACTCATTTGTGTGGGCTGTAGAAGTTGGAAACAATACACTAGCCAGCAGGCTAGTGCACTAGACCTGGATAGTTCGGACTGGTCCTCGGATGTTTTAACTAGCATTTCACCAGAGGACCACTGTGAAGGGAAAGTCGCATGCATGTCAAAACTTCCCGTAAACATTTTTGGAACCTTGTGTTTGTGAGTTTTTGTGCGAAGGAGACACCTACTGGTCACATGTCGTAGTGTTCCAATGCATACGAGTCTTACACACAGATTGTTAAAAGAGAATGTTTTAGAAAAGTTTGCTAAAATTGTGTCTCTGTTTGATGAACAGAAATTGATGAGCTGTACGAGCGTCGCCGCCAGCTGATGTTAGAGTTCAGGAAACAAAACAGCAAATATCACAATCAACAGAAACAGCATCGAGCTGATAGCTTCAAGCGCAAGGAAGAAGAGAAGAGGGCCATTGTGGAAGCTCGCGAGAGAGAATGGTAAGTTTCTAGCTTCTACATGCTGGGTTGACAAAGCCACACATTCAAAGGCTTGCAGATTTGTTGGGTCAGGCATGATATTCTTCCTATTTTAGTCTGATTTTCAGGTCTGTTTGCTGTTTTATTAATACTCGTCAGGCCAAGCATTTTAAACTGTAACTTACTCTTTTTTAGAAACTTGATAAAACAAAAATTCTTGGAAAATTGACTGCATTCAAGGCATACACAAGTTCAAAACTGACTTACCTTTATGTGAACTTTTCACAAAGGTCATTTGAGGTCATTTAAAGTCACAAGTCACTGCTTACAAATCAAGCCAAATTTTTCGGCCTTGGACACTGCAAGTGTTGAAAAGCCTATTTGGAAGATTTTGCTGTATGTCAATAGCATATCTGGCAACTCTCCCTGATTCTGCTGAAATTCCCTAAAAATGAACCAATCTTTCCATGTTCTGATGAACAAATTTAGAAATTTTCCAAATTATGGAAAAAATTTTCCTATTTTGTTGAATGTACTTCTCAATATTTTGTACAAAATTTCCCTGATTACAAGACGCATATGTCAGTAGCTCCGCACTAGCAGCTAGATTAAAAATCCTCAGGTTTTTTTCTGCGACTTAGTAAAACATTGTTGGTGTGTGATATTGCAGGGCTGTATATGAGGCGTCCAGGGAGCCTTATGAGGATGAGAGACAACTCTGCTCAGCTCTAATCAAATACCTCCAACGATACCTCACTCCAGATCATGAAATACCTTTGGGTGCATCAGCTCTATCACCAGGTAAGATTGCCTCACACTTCCTGCTCCAAACCAAGACCTCTAGGTACTTCAGCCCAATCACAAGGTTAGATCAGCCTCACATGTACCTCCAAGGTAAACATAAGGCAAGATCAGCCTCAAACACCGCCAATGATCACTCAAACATCAACCTCAAGTATCTATGGTACCTCACTCCAATGTTTTAGCCCAACCACAAAGTTAGATTAGCCTCACATATATGTACGTCCAAGGTAAACATTAGGCAAGATCAACCAATGATCACTCAAACATCAACCTCGATTCTCAATGATACTTCACTCCAAACCAATACATACTTTGGGCGTATAAGCTCAATCATTAGGTTAGATCAGCCTCACATATAGTGCAACCTCACTCGAAACTAAAACCTCCCCTGAGGTACATTAGCACTAGCACCAGATAAAATCAGCCTCATACCTTGTAAACCGTAGTCTTACTAAACACATCAAAAATCATCCCATAATTGTGATACAAATCTTCACACTTTTATAAACATGGTTTTCAACTGTGTCAGCTTGAAAGACAACAGTGTTTTCAAGTAGCTTTTAACTCTCAATCTTATAAAGCCAGTTGCAAATAGTATTTATACATCATGCCATTTCCCCATTTTGGAATGCATTATACAAACCAAAAAACTGTTAAATGACTTATCCGTTTTATTGCACTTCATTTTGAGGAACACAACATCCAGGATAAACCCAGAGATCATTGAACATGCTCTGAAAACCTAAGTCATTCAGCATCCTTTACTGTGATAGTGTTGGGCTTCACCAGTTAGCATGTATTACTTTTCCAACAAGTTTGCATACTAAGTTAACTTGACAAAAAGTGCCCGCTGGAACAAACTTTCCACACCCTTTGTTGTATTTATTTAACCCCATTCTTTACCCTCATTAAGTAACACTTCTTGTTGATGCCTAGATACTGGCACATGCTGGGTAGCCCAAATTTGTTTGCGGCCATACTGCCAAATGCGAGGTATGCTTATTCTACTTAACTCTAAGATCAGCCTCAAATATCCTTATACTGTACTTCACTCCAAACCAAGCCCTCCCATACATGTAGATGCATTAGCTCAGTCATTTTGGTCGGTTTAGTTCAGAAATGCATATTATAACGAAGGCTTGGTGTGTTATGCATAGGACAATCCCCATCATCCTCTGTATCAACACCAACTGGAAGCAGAGATGACACGATGACTTCTGATGGAGTAGAATTTGTCATCCTCAAGAAGAAGTCAAACGATAGCGATGACGTATTCTTACCAACAACATCTGCCAAGAAGAAACGTGCCATCAGGAAGCACAACCGCAAATCCTCATGGCTGGTAAGTTTAACCTTTAACCTTAACCCCATTGAGGGATTTACTATGACTTGTACTCGCTCTAATGATATCCAACACCAACTCAACTCCCAAGCTGTTGAACACAAATGATTATGATGGTATGCATGTTCCCATTTAACAGTATTATACAGGATTGGTAGAGCTGACAAAATAGTCGCAGACAGTGTTTATGTAATGTGTGATCAACCACATACATGTACATGAAATAACAAACCTGTGAAAATTTTGGCTTAATCTGTTGTGTGAGTCAAGAGAAAACACACACAAAACATGCACGTAAACACATTTTCTTTAGGTCGTACACATGTAGCAACCGAAATCAGCTGATTTGCGTTTTTTTTAGGTTTTCAGATACAGTTTGCTCGATTATGACTTCAATTCAGAGGGAAATTTTGCATAAAAAAATGGTTCTCATATGAACTTGATAATCAGTAAGCTTTCAGACTAAAATTAAACAATGATGGTTTTTATCCTTACCAATACTGTATAATAACTTTTAAGCATACTAGTGCAGTCCTCAGTCCAATAGAATCAAAGATCCAACAGAATTGTCACCATGGTAGTGAGAATGCCGGTCAGGCAATCACATGGTTGAGGGTTTGAATCCAGCCAAGCTAACCGCCGCTTTCACAATGACTGGAATAAGTTGTATCATCTTTCTACTAAACCACAATTCATTGGTTTGTGCAATTTATAATCATGGACATTAAACCAACGTTTGCATGAGAGAGATCGGCTGTTGTTAGTTTGGTGTTTTCATCCCCCTTGAGGGAGCTTTGCCGAGTTCCCTTGTTTGGAAGATCATCTAAACAAACAAATAAACAAACAAAAACAAACATGCATGCAGTTGGATTTGACCCTTTGTGATGAGTTACTAGTATCAAACAAATGTAATGCTTCTATTTGAATTGTAACTCTTTGTTTGCATTTCAGAGTAAACAAATTCGACACACAGCACCGATATTCAGTCAGTTTGATACCCTTGGTCTTCAAGCTCCATCTACCATTGGAGAAGTCCCATCTAGCATCTGTCAACTCACTGTAAAAAAGGTAAGTACAAAAACTTGCATATATTTCAGTATTGCAAGTGGAGGGCCCAATTTCATAGAGCTGCTTCAACACAAAAAGTAGCTAAGCATAATCAAATATGCTTAAATTACGTTATTAGCGAAAATACCATGTTACAAGTACAATCTGTAACTGGTATCCTGCTCATTTTTGAAGTGTGGGATTAGGGCTTGAATCTTACACGGGACCAGAGGCCCAAGACCAGTGGCCAGTAAACTCATGACCGGACGGTCTTGTATTTTTCAATTGAATAACAATACCTCACTGTGTAAAGTCTTAACAAAAGTTGACTTTGGGTCGGATAAATTATCTTTCAATTCTCTGAGAAATCAATTGTACTTAATCATTGAGACAAATGAGATCAACCTTCTCTTACATGTCTTCGTGGTTGTTCATATAAAAGCAGTGAATTGCATGTTAAACTGTGTCAGCAAGTTTTTTTCCTCATTTTGATCTGGTCTTGTACAAGTTGTGAGGTCCATTAAATATTTGAGCTACAATCCCTGTGGCCTTATCGATTTTCCCACCAATTCGAGCCCTGATTGTAGTGTGTAGTGGCGTGTAGGGCGTCGGACTCACGTTCTGGTGCCCAAGTCAAAGTAGTGTGACATGTTTGAATCCCAGTCATGGCACTTGTGTCCTTGAGCAAGAAGCTTTGGAATGCTAATAGGCACTGGCAGCAGTCATACCAGGTAGAGTTCCATTGTTTATGTCGATCTGATTGTTCACACTTTTCCATGAATAATGGGTTTACCTGGTAAGTCTGCTGCCACCTAGTGCTCCCAAAACTCTCCCATTGTTTCTGATCACTAGAGAGTAAACTTGTAGTGATTGTTGATGTGAATGATTAGCAACCTTGGCTGCCGGTGCTGCATACTCCGAAGGAGTTGAGATGGTTTTTGGGAATTCTTTAAATGCTTGTAATGGTGCTCTGCTCCTTGGGCTGATTGTTTTTCAACAGTTATACAGAGTTATGAAATATGAAAACCATTTTATACAGCACCTTGTAAAGTCTTCACAGTGCAATCTGCAGCCAACCTGCCAGAATAACACCAGGGCAAACCCCTTCTCATAATGATAAATGCACTGGGTTCTTTTAAGTGCATTGCACAACACACAGGACCAGCATAGCTTTACATCCCATCTGAACGACAATGCAAATTTGGTTTAGTGTCTTTCGTAAGGACACATTTATCCTAACTGGAACTTGAACCCACACTCTGCTGATCAGAAACACCAGGACCCAATTTCATAAAGCTGTTAAGCAGAAAATTCTGCTTAGCAAATTTCTTTACTTAGCAAGAAATGAGCAGGGTACCAGTGTCAACAATGTAAATTTTATGGAATGTCAGTTGGTAAACTGTTTCTACTAAGCAAGATTTTCCTGTGCACAGTAAGTTTTTGTGCTAATAGGCTGTATGAAATTGAGCCCAGAGCTTGAGTCTAGTTAACTTGACCATAATGCTGATTGATGCCTGGTTTCAGGCCTGGTCTTTCATCTTTTAGAGGGCTAGGCCATTTTCATTTTGCAAAGGGCACTTCCTCTGGAAAATCTTCCAGTCTATGGGAAACTTTAGAGCGAGCACCAAGGCCAAGACCAGGGGCAACAAAGGGCATCGGCCTCCTTGGCCTCCATGTCATTTCAGGCTCAAGGTTTGTAGATTTTATGATTAAATATTGTGCTGTGTTTTTATTTATTTGTTGCAGAATGAGTATGATGAGATGGTGGAGAGTAATTCCAACATCTTGAGTGACATCCCGTCAGGAGAAAGCCCTTATTCCATATCAATTCAAACCCATCAGGAAACTTGTAGCCCATCCAGTGCCTTGGGTCATGCCATAATGAAAGCCACAAACGACAACAGCCTGCCACTTATAGACATTGAGAGTGCACAAGCTCATAGTATTCAGCGCCAGACAAACAGCACCCCAGGGATTGAGTCAGCTCCGGAGACGCCCAATAGTAGCTGTAGTATAGCAAAGAGTAACGACGGGGACCAGGATCTGAAGGATGTAGAATCAATTGACTCGGGTATTGGGATACAACGATTGAAAAGCACTTCATCGGTTCCCACATCAGCATCTCCGAATACCACTGAGGACATCAAATGCAGGGAGGGGAGCATGACCACTGATGGATCTGGCCAGACTGACTGTCTGGTACCCCTGACTTCTGCTGGTCGGGATGCATTACTTCAAGCACAGGAGACCATACCAATCATTCCTCTAGATAGTATTCCATTGGATAGGGGATCACAGTTTGGTAACTGCACACAGATGGGCAATGATGATATAACAGACAGCCAGGAATCTTTATGAAGGTAAACTGTTTGTAAATCAAGATAGAAAGAACACCATGGCCTTATGACCTTTTTCTGACTTCAGTTAAGATTAGGGAGGACTGTTCTGTTAATCAGTGCAAAAATGTTCTTCAACACCAAAAATAACATTTGATCACGTCAGTGCAACAAGGTCGTTTCATGAAATGCGAGTTTTAGAATGTCAAAAGGTCACATCTCCTTTACATAACCCGGATGAACACACAAAGTCAATGGACGCTGTGATACGACATTGTTACAAGGAGTGTGTTTATGCAGAATTGACTTGACCTTGTTGCACCGACGCGACAATTTAACACAAGTTTTGTAATTCTGTTGTACATGTATCTGGCCTAAAACTACCCAGATGTATGCACAAACCCAATTGGGCAAAGGTACAGTGACTTTGCACGAGGCATCTCTGCCGACCAAAACACATCATTTTTGCACTGATGCAACGAATTTGTAACTATGAATAATTTATAAGATGTTTTGAATTGTTGATTTTGCAGGCGGTATAGGCCTATTCTACTCTAATTTTTATCATGTTTTTGACTTGATGTCATGTTATGAACATGCATGGCATGTGTGATTATTATTAATTGTGTGATTCTGTGAAATAGTTTACCAAATTGTCTTCAGTTCAAACTAAACCGATTATTATTGTGAACCAGAATTGTTTGTACAACACAATGGTTTAAAGTAGGGTCATACTTAGGTAAAGAACTTGTGTAACTTTTTATTGAAAGCTTACTTGTTATAAAGGTTCATGTAATGTTAGTAAGCATTCTGCTTATCAGAGGAAAATTGCCTTGCCCCTTCAAGAGCAAAGTTCAAGGCCTGAAGATTCATGGTTGATTTGTTCTTGATGGTTTTCAAGAATTTATGTTGAAATTTGTTCAATCAAGAGTGACAACAAGTTCCCCTATTCACAAGCTAGCGAATGGAGTACATGTAGGTGTGCACGAATTGCAGGCCGATACGCGCTAAATTGCAAATATTCTATAGTAAATTTGTTCATTTGTTCAAGCTACCCAAACAATTGTCCACAGGTCCCAATTTCATGACCCTGTTAAGCAGAGAATTGTGCCAAGCAAGATTTTCTTTGCTAAGCGAATGTTGTGTGTGTGTGCTTAAGAGCGTTTTGAAATTTGATCCAGGTCATATTGCAGGTTAATCTAAGACTAAGAGACCCTTCACATTGCACATGTATCCCGTGTGCACACTAACACTTTTGGTTGACAAATTGAGGGAACATTAAAAACATCGCGCCTTTTTGTATTGGGTGATGGCGGTGTGATGCGTAGATGCAATTGTGCGCCTTCCAACACAACTCTATGGCATTTGCCCACCATTTTTTTCTGTACGCATGCATGGAGGTTATTAGTATTTTAATAGGAAGGGTTACACATGTAATCAGTTTGCAATCTCTAATTAGGCCTAGGTAGGCCTATTTAAGTGAAAGCTCGTTGATGTTAATTTTTGTCCGTGATTTGTAAATTTTGGCAAAAGACAGGTTGGTTGGATAACACTTGGCCAGAAATTGACCAATTCTAAAAACATTCTTATTTATGTACATATAGAAAGTCATTGAATCCTATTAGTGTACTGTACAGTAGTAAAAACCTTCATTTTTAATTGAAAATTGAATTATATTTTGTAATCTTAATAGAGGATATTTTTAGAGACAGTTTTTATGTGAAGTGATTGTTGTATATATGAGATGGAATGTGACATGGTTGCGACTTACTGATTATAGTTTGTTTTTCTATTGGGAGGGGATTGGGGGAGTGTGGAGGATTAGTTAATTGAACCTCAACTAATCCATTAATCCATTTTAGGTAGATTAGGTGTGTAATCAGGCCTGAAACTTTACATAGGCATGGGGGGGGGGGGCATCTGCCTACATGTACATGCCCCTGGTCTGTGCCTTGGTGACTTGATCTTCAAAAATTTCCAGTTGAAATTTACGATCTGAAGGCCTGCATACATTTGTAATGTTTGGTACATGAAACTTAGTGGTCGCAAGTGAATGCTCAATGTAGATAAACTTTAGACTCAAGACAGTGTTATTACATGCATGTTATGTGCAGCAAAGGGTCTCTTCCAAACCTCGACCCTGGCTCCAGCTCCTAACACAGTTTGATGTTGAAAACACTGCCCTGGCATAGTTTGACGTGCAAAACTCACACAGTTCCAAAACTGATGGCAGAGCTCAAGCCAGAGGCAGAGCTCAAGCCAGAGGCAGAGTCCAAGCCTTCGTTTGGAAAAGGCTCTCAGTTCAGGGCATGCTTTTCATAGTTTACATGTGAGAGATGACAAACGGTCATGGACATGATGGATGCTCACTTTCAAATGAATACTGTCACACTGGATGTGCCCACAGTATGCAAAAGCTTGCCCCAAAGCAGAAAGGTTGCCCCAAAGTTGTATAGCATCACTGTTTTTAGTCTGAGGAATTCAAAGAATTCAGAAGAGAAGTCACTGTCAACTCGTTACTCAAATTTATTTCAAATGGCTTTTTTTCCCTGAGGGTAATCACTGTATTTTGGTGAACCACTCAAAAATCCAGGTGAATGTTTTCAGCAATATTGGCAATACATGTAAGTTTCACAGGGTCACAATCATTCAAGCAAAACCCTTTTGAGTAGATAGTATGAGGTAGCTAGAATGAGGGGAAGGGGTTGATACCCCAGATCACCCATCCAGAGAATCCCAGGGATACACCCCACTGCTCCCCCCACTTCACTCTGCCACTCTTCAGTTCTCCCAACTTATTGTCAAACTTGTAAAATGTTATCGCACAGAAACGCAACTTAAGTTTTCCGATGTTCCCAGAATGTCTGTCCAAAGTATAATTGGATCTCAATTTAAGTTTTTTTTAATAAAAGGACACCCCAAGCTTTAATTTCACTTGGCAAACATCAACCTCTTCTTTTTGGCAAAAATTTAAACACCAAAATTAGGGTTGACTTTCAGACACACCCTGATGTATTCAATTTGCCAGAGTGAAGTGGAAGAGACAAGAAGTAAATGCAATCCTGATATTGACTGCATTTCATGGACTGAAGTCCCTTGATACTCTTGTCAAAGCATGTAGTCCAGAAACACTCAGTCTGTATTAAACGGAAGCATCTGGGAATACAGAGAGGCTGTCCTTCACATGAGTGAAACATGGGGCCAGTATGAGTGCTTTGTCTGAAGTGTGGTTTTATCATTATCAGTCAATGTGCTTAACAATCAGCCACATTTTCCGTGGGAGGTAGAGGGGGGTTTACATTTTCGCAGATGTAAGCATTTACCGTTTCGCTTATTGTCCAGTGATTAACCAATGGGTAGTTCAACTGAAATAGTTTTTGAACGCACCCACAAAAATGCACCCAATGCTGTGTCTGAATTAAGGGCTATATGGCAGTTTGATGCTGAAGAGGCCTATTAGTCAAAGCTGCAGCCAACAGCCATAGCTGTAGCCAAAGACCCTTTGATCGGACTCGGCCTTACCTTGTTACATGTATGTACCCAGGCTTTTAACGTTCATGTATTCATAGAAACATGAATCAAACCAGACAATGCAATTTATTATTTTTGCTTTGTTTTCATGTCGGCGCCTTGAGCACTCTTAAGGTGGATATGTGCGCCTTATAAGTTTTGCTATTATTATTATTATTATTATGAGTGGAGAGTAAACTGATGGTTATCAATCAGTATTGGAAGGTCGGACAATGTCAGGGCTGATCAAATATTTATTTACCATGAAGAATGAAGTGTGTGTAAGTTATTAATATTAATGTTCAGTTCATTATAGAATGGCAATTATGCTGCAGGTGATGGTAAATCTGCAGTGTGTTTAACGTATGACGTTAAATTTAAAGGTATGCATTAAATAATATTATCAATAAAGGAAGAGTGCAAGTCAAAATGTTGGTTCTGTTGAGAAGTCGATTAAGGAGTAATGTTTAATGGCATCAATGGGCCTTATACATTGACATTATCCAGCCACCATTTTAAAGGTAGACGATGATGAGACAATGGAAACACACAGACTTGTACGCGCAGCGCACAGGATTGGCCAATGACCAACTTCCTTTTGACCTCTAAGCTAGGGCGTTCACTCAAAATGCGTCGTGTGCATAAGGTCTTTTGTTTTTGTCACTGCAACACAGACCATGCAAGTCTTGCCTATATTCAACATGTTCAATGCTGCAATTTTGTTCCTCCGCTCATTTAATCAATGTAAATAGGAACCAATAGTTCTCAAGTGGAACTTGAAACTGCGGGGAAGGGGACACGATGCCCCCACTCCCACCTCTGAACCCTTCCCTACTCTTTTGATCCCCACCCCCTCTTCCGATTCCCACCCCTTTTGTCCCCCAAAATAAGATAAACAAAATGCACGTTAATGGTTCAATACATCAAAAGCCCCCCAAAACCCCCACCAGCAGCACCAGCAACTGCAGCAGCACCAGGATCAGCACCAGCAACTGCAGCATCTGCAGCATCTGCAGCAGCACCAGCAACTGCAGCAGCTCCAGCACCAACACCAGCAACTGCAGCAGCACCAGCAACTGCAGCAGCACCAGGACCAGCACCAGCAGCTGCAGCAGGACCAGCACCAGCAACTGCAGCAGCTCCAGCACCAACACCAGCACCACCACCACAATTTCCAGCACCAGCAGCCAACGCCCTGCCAACCCCAACGCCAACCCTAAAGCCAACGTCGATGCCAACGACAGCAACAACGACAACACAAGAACAAAACATCAACTCTAGAAGAAATTTTGATTTCTAACCGAAAGTATTCAATTTTATTTTGTTAATGTAATCATAAATACATGTCGGTGGTGTGTCATCAACATAAAATACTAAAAGCTTAGCAACTAACCACTTTTACATTCATTTGTTTACTATTTTAGGCATTTTATTTACAATTTTGTTTATAATGTTTCACATAAATATGAACCAAACACAATTTGATAAATGATAAATAAAGTAATTTGGTGTTATAAATACAAGCATATTAACTGATAGCCCACCTTGTTGGGCTGTTATGGCTCTCTTTTAACATCGGTCTTATTATAGTCGCCATTACTTGGCGACTATAATAAGACCGATGTTAAAAGAGAGCCATAACAGCCCAACAAGGTGGGCTAATTAACTGATAACAAATAAATATTTTTGAAATTCAGTTCCACTCCATCAAAAAAAATTTCCCCTCAGAAAATATGTTACTTTTGTTGTGATAGGTTTATCCTTTGGCATTTTGGTTTAGTAGTAACAACCTATCTACTTTATGCAGAATGTTTATATTTTTGAGGTTAGTTTAGCAAATTACTCAGAAAGGTACTAAGATTCTTGTTAAGATGAGTTGTCAATAGACTGTGCAAGTCTCGCGCGTATTCGAACACTGGGATCCGTTAAAGCGCGTGAGTTTGTTTCTTTCATGCCTTAAAGCAATGTACGTGGGACCACAGTGGTCCCAAAAATGTTCAAATACGCGCGAGACTTGCACGGTCTATGGTGATATAGTGATTTGTATTTTAATATCACATGTAATATCACACTTTGTTTAGCAACTAAGTTAGATGCACATCTTAAGATCAAATTTAACTTGTTGTCAATCGAGCTCTTGGCTCGATTAACGAAGAAGTTAATAAGATTTATCTAAATATGAATTGTCAATATCAACATTTATGTAGTATCCCATTTTGCTTAGCAGTTTGATACATCAGCTAACCATCTTAAGATGACCATTTGGTGTTTTGCGGCTGATTAAAATCGAACCCTGGACCCAATTCTATTTAACTGGTAAGCAGAGAATCTTGCCAAACTAAATAGTTTACTTTGTATATACTACGGGGGACCAGCTTTTAACAGTTTGCATCCCGTTGTTAGGCTGTTACTATGACAACCAAGACTGTTTGCTCTTGAACATTCATTTTGCTTCGCAGATTTATTACAATTGTCCCTGGATCGTTTCAACATTGCAATCACTCAATTACTTGAACTATAGAATGTCTAAAAGAATTGCCAGTCATGCTGAGAAATTACTTTGTAATGAGTCCCATAATTGTGTGATCACTGCCATCCAATTTGAACCGTTTATTATTATATTACCCCCGAACAGAGATATTGACAAAATAGGGAGACCGCCAACATAATTTTTTTTTTATATGGCTATAGATAGCTCAGGTGGCAGAGCGCTGGCAAGTTAAAAAACCGGATGTCGTTGGTTTAAATCCCGCTTAAGTCATTTTTCTTTGTTCAACCCCAAACGATTGTTAAAGTAAACATTGTACATGTCTACTACCGAAACGGTTGGTGTTGAGTGGGTGAAACACTCTGCAAAAACGTTTCCATGGGTTAACTTTTTTTTTTAACACTTGGATTTTCCCATCATTCCGAAATATTAAACGTTTATTATCATTTGTAACTTTGAGATGTAAAATGTCTCTTCCCATCTGTATGACGGGATGCGCAATGGAGTCAATCAGGACAGTTAATGTGGAAGTGTTATTTACATAAGGCTAGACAAGACAGTTGAGGTGCCCGGCGTTTTTTGCACGGGTGGATATCACACTCTAAAAACTCTAGAGTCAGAATAGACTCGGTTCCGATTTCCATATGGCTTGACTCAAGTATTGGTCAATATGATCCAGAATATTGGGGGGGGGGGGGGGTGTTACACGGCTCTAACCTCACGTTGTCATATGACCTTCGAGAAAGACTTTGCTAGTGCTAGTGTCGAAACGTCAAGCCACTATTTGTTTGCATGTGTCCACTTTCATACGGACTTATGATATCTATGTATTGAGAAAATGAGTGCATCAGAAAACTGAATCTGACCTTGGAGCCCTTCTTTAAAGGGAGGGTATACCTTTGGTAATTACTCCAAAAATGATTAACATAAAAGAACTTACTTGGTAAAGAGCACCAGAGAGCTGATGATATTAATATAAAACATTGTTGGATACTACCCCTTTGAAGTAATGTAGTTTTAAAGAAAGAGGTAATTTTCACCCAACATTTGAATCTGAGAAAGGCTGCAGGCATGAATCCTTTCTCAAGCATCTGACAGCACACAGTTCAAGAGTGTCATTTCTTAATTTCATTATTTTCTTGCAACTTCGATCACCAATTTGAGCACAAATTTTCACAGCAAGTGAGGATACTGGTCTTTGACAATTACCAAAAGTATACCCTGCTTTTATGGAAACATTTATCTATAGCATCTTAACGTGTACTATCTCAAGGAAAACCTCCGAGCGTTTAAGTTCATTCTTGTCACTCCAAAATCTTTGAGAGGGTTATCGAGTCCTGGGAAAAGCCCTCCATTCATTGGGATGTCACACAGCCCACTCTTTTGTTCGTATTCTTCCTCCATGCTGTACGCGGCATTCTCAATCAATTCCTTGTGCTCGCTGATACTCGTCTGTAGACGTAACTGTTGGATCTCACTGCGCAGGCGCATTAGTTTCATGGCTAACACGTGATCTTGGGATTTCATCTCGGCCTGTTATAGAAGTGGAAGAGAGAGAAAAAAAATCTCAATACATGTAGTTACATCTCAGAAACTGAGGCTGTGATTGATTAGGCGGCTGTGGCTGTTTCAACTTTTTAACAAGCGTTGAAGCATAAGCCGCCCTCAGCAAAAGCCTCATCAACAATCAACAACCTTAGCAACAGCCTTAGTAACAGCCTTAGCAACAGCCACAGTCGCAGCCGCCATTTCGGACTCGGCCTAATTCTCCCAGCAGATGTACAATGATCGTTCAACCTCCATAGCCCCTAATAAAGCAAAACAATGTAAAAATTTGCACACTATAAGGAACAACATCTTTAGGCGAGGTTTAGTGGGAAATGGCCAACCAAAAACGAAATTTGAATACTATAGAAAAATAAAAAGCGGAAAGTGGGAAGTTGTGTTTGTGAATCAACACCTGTGATTTTGGTGAAAGGTCATTGACTGTCCTCTGCACATCAGTAGTTTTCTTTAGTTTAAACTCGTCATGGCTGGTGTTAATCAAACTTTCTCTATAATAAGATCGTGTCCAACTTGTCTGTCATGTGAAGCAACTGATGCGATCAGGGTAGGGATAACACTCTACAAGGCTTATTGTAACAGCTGTTTCCCCAGTCATTGCCACCACAGTGCTTCAACACTATGGGTCATACACCACAAAGTCACTGCCTCAGAATACCACCGCGGTGTTTGCACAATTCCCATAACTACCAGTTCCCGACAACGAGAACCTCTTTTCATATCAGTACGACTTTTGTACAAACAGATGAAACAATTTTGAACTACCATTCAACGTGGCTATTGACAACTCGGTAAATAATGTTAAAATGATAAGGAGTGTCGTTGACCTACATCAGTCCAAACGTAGACTATGATGATGAAGATAAAGACCAAGAATGTCTCTCAATATGTTAAATTTAGATTAATGATAATATTGCCCGCAACAGGGGTCCTCTGCGTGTACCCGGTCATTATTCATTTAATAACGACCTCATGCAGTAATTATGTGGCATACTAATAAAAGTGTACTTCAAAAGAAGGATAATATATTTTTGAACCAAACTGGATCCTGATTTGTAAATGGGTTGTGAGGTAATCTCCCACACTCATATTACTGGTCGTCATGTCTCTTTGGTCGACTGTGACGTACATTTCTAGGTCGACCCTGTATTCTAGCAGACTCTTTTCATTTGGTTTCCTATGGTGAGCTTTAAACATATTTTGGAAAGGTTACTTCAGCTTCTAGGTCACGGAAAAGGGTTCTACACATCCAGGGCCCAATTTCATAGAGCTGCTTAAGCAGAAAAAAATGTTGCTTAGCAATTTTCTGCTAAATAAAAATAAGCAGCATACCAGCACAGACAAACACATCGCATGGTATTTTGGCTTGTAACCTTATTCTGGTATTCTGGTAAGCATACTTTGTTGTGCTTAGCTATATATATTTTTTTCTTTTGCTTTAAGCAGCTCTCTAAAATTGGGCCCAGGTCGTCCACGCTCCGTGTAACAACCTTGACTTGCCCCCGTGCGCCATACGAGTCCGGAGTATGAGACCGCGTCACGTCCGCATTGCTCTGATAAGCTTCTGCTTCTTGCGGTTCCATACGACTCGCCATGCATAACTCACGCATCGTGCTACACTAACTAGAGCTTTCATCAAGATGTAATTCTGATCATTATGACGTCTGCGGCTGCCATTTCTAAACAATCTGATGTCTCGATAATTGAATTTGCGGTTTTGGTGGATTAAAAAACAAGCGTAGCACACACCAAAGAGCAAGAATTTCAACCAAACGCAGCTTTATACTCAAATGTCAGTTGCGCCCGTTAGTGCTCGATTATGTGGAATGGTTTACCTCCCCCCTCCCTATTTTGTTTTCTTTGTTTCCTTGGAATCTCAGGAAAGTTCTTTAGAGGAATTAACGGGGGTACTTTCTATACAAGAGGAAAATAGTGAGTTTTCGGTGTAAGTATGGGAACATCGGTAACACCGTATGGGCATGGTAGCAGAATTTCAACCAGAAAGTAACTTTACCTCTGAATGCCCTTGTCGGTGCCGTATCCACTAACCGGGGGGGGGGGGGGGTCGCTCAGAACCATTGCCCACGTTGCCCCCCTTGCCTGTTGCCCCCATTGGCCCCTTGCCCCCAAATGAGATCGAAAACATGACCAAGAAAATAATGAGTGGGTAAATACAGCAATAGCCCCCCCCCCAAAAAAAAAATAAATAAAAATAAATTATAAATAAATAAATAAATAAATAAATAAATAAAATTAATAAATAAATAAATAAATACAATAAAATTAAAAAAAATTGTGTTCCGGTTTCTACAACTATGCCACCAAACTATAAACGAGCAGTGTTGGTAAACAATGCCACCAAACTATAAATGAGCAGTGTTGGTAAACAAGTACTCTACACAAGGAAATTATTTTTCAGGGATCAAGTGAGTATTTTCCCTCCCCCGGAAAACCGCAAGCATTGGGCCTATTGCACTATCATTTAGGTAAGTGACTTGTGGAACATTTCATATAAATTGAAACGCATAACATAGTTTGTTGTTAAAAATCAATGTTGATTTACCCTTGTCTTTAAATAAAGATTGTTGCCAAGTGAGTACTAACCTAAGCTGCTTCAAAATGAATGCACGTTAGACATGCCTAAACTATTAATTAATTAATTAATTAGTTAATTAATTATAACACTTTTTAAGGCTGTATTGAAGAGCTCTAGATTGTCTGAAAATAATGTGTTTTCAGCTGAGTCTTGAATGGAAAACGTAAAAAAGCTCTCGGTGTTATCGTCGAATTTCCTGTACTCTTGCAATTAGATGGAAATCGTGCAACTTCATTGGTCTAGAAGAGTCCACATGACGTGCCTGACTGAAATACCGTTATCGTTCCTAGAGTTTTTTAATGTTCTCGTCCCCCTATGTATCTGTTTAAACATAACAAAAGTAATACCCCGAGAAAGAGATGAAATACCCGCTGGTACTACGCACGCCACCGTATTTTCGTATGGAGTGTTACTCATGAGAACAGCGAAACAAAATTTGACGATAATCTGTCCTTCCTGAAGTCGTCTGCTCATGCTCTTCCAAGTTTGCTGTGTAAGTGAAAGTTTATACTTTTCTCTCAAATTTGTCAAAACTTTTTACAAACTGTGCATGAACTACAATTTAAGTCAGTTTTATTATATGCCTCGAATGATTCGTGGAAAACGCACCCTCTGCTTGCCTAGGTTGGGTGTCAGTGTCGATCTGTCACAACACAAGCTAAACACGTGTATGTGTGTTGTTTTTTACCATGTTGACATTAATACCGACTACCGGACGGCGGTAGACAACTCGTCACCTTTCTTGTTAACATTACAAATGCGAACATTTGTAATTGTAACTTTAAAATTTTGCAAACTGGTTTGTTTTTGAAATCTTTAAGAATTGTTATGGGAAAGAGCAATTTGACCATTTTGGGAAATATTAAAATGTTTGCATCAATGCCGTATGTATGATATTGATAGTAATTAGTATTACTAATGTACTGTCGATTGAATGGCCGTCCTGTCTAACAATAAGTGTAACTTTGTCTGTCACTGTTGTCAGTGTCAGAGGCCCAGAGGGCCAATAATTAATTAGAAAACCCCAAGCTGTGAATAGTGTATAAAGCATATTCGTTCCTAATAGTAATAGGTGGTTCAAAGCTCACATTTTTTCAGATGTTGAAATAAAAAGAAATAACGTGTGCGCTGTTCATGTGCGAAGAGACCAACAGTGATGGCGCCCTTTACAAAAGTACGCAGAAATACTGCAGGATTTAACGTAATACATTCATGAATCCTGACCTTGTGTAGGTACTAAAAAATCTAATGGCTAGGCCTAGGGGCTTACTAAGCATTAGTTTATGATTTTGTTTAGTAAGGTCGAAGTAAAATCTCAGTGTTTAGGCCTAGTACTTAGTAGTAGATTTGCTAATTAGTCCTAAACATACATGTATTTTGTGCCTATTACTAATATTTGACTCAACCTGAACAGGCGTAAAATTTGTGCAGCCACATTTTTTGAATAATATGCGCAGTACCATACCATTGGGGAAGGAGGAGTCGTATTCAATAGTCAACCCTTGTAAATGCCTGCCTGCAATATCATCTTTGAGGAGGGCAAGGCCATTTTCACGAAGAAAAGACACTTTAATTAGAAAATCTTTTAATAAAGTGTAAGGGAAACTTTCGAGTGACACCAAAGCCAAGACCAAGGCAACTGTGTAAACGCAGGCCAGTGAAAGTATCTTTCTCTGCCCCCCCCATTTTTATGTTTTGATGTGTCTATAGGCAGTAATATAGACATACTGTCTAAATTCAGCTTAACCATCAGATTGAAGTGAATTCAAATGAAACAAATTTGTATACTAACCTGTAGCTCATTTGATGACACATATGAGCTACATGTATAAATTAAGCATATTATATAACAGCATTAGTGTTTGGTCACTGGCAGAGTTGAGTTATTAATGAATTGCCAGTTTAAATAAAACAATGTAAAAATGTATAATAAGGCCTATGTAGACAGTAATTCATTTCTGCACCAAGATCACTTTTTAACTAATGCAAAACTCAAGTGCTATCATTTCTATCTTGCTTTATGAAACTCCACTAATCAGAAGTTCTGTCATCTTTATCAGATTATGGGGATGATACAGGACCCCGTCTGCAATCCAGTGGTACAACCTTAATGGTGTTTTGGAAGCCAACGTGTGGAAATGGACTTGTGGCCGATGATTGGAACGCTGATCTGGCTGATCAGAATTGACAATGCTCCATTATCCACTGATCAAAATCAAAATGAAACTGGTGAGTAGAAACTAATTTTGTATGAAGGGCCTGTTGTTTAAACACTGTCAAAGTATTTTATTTGATGATGACCTGCATAGTCTAGGAGGCTGGCTGCCTGATGATGCCTAGCTTGATAGAGGATCTGGTCAGGTTCTACTTTTTTCTTCCACATGAAAATCATCGCTCGTATTTTAATCGTATTGGTATAGGCTTGTGGTGATATTCTGTCTCACTTCGACTTATTGTGATTATAAACGCTGTATTTTCAGTTTAAATCGCTTTAAACACTTTTTCACGCACAGAGTTTGTCAACGTGTTTTCAAAATCATGATGGTCCCCTTACGTCTGTGTACTGGTTTTAATGACATATTTGTTGTTGATTGAAATAAAGTAAAGTGAAGTCTGTCCCGAGCCACTTTGGTTTATATTCGTGGTAATAAACGACTGAGATTATTTATATTTTCCCTGGACATGATGCCAGTCCATCGCAGGTTACTCCCAGCTCTCGCACCCATTTGTACTCCTGCGTGAAGAGAAGCAATTATGATAAAGTGCCTTGCTCAAGAACACAAGTGTTGCGACTGACCAGGCCATGATTTGAACCCACATTTTGAAACTGAACTTGAATCCTCCGCTCTAGTTCGCTCGGCCATGACACCCCAGTAAATAACATGATGCAATTTGTGTTACATCCAGCAATGTGCATTTGTTATCTTTTCATGGAATGCATTGGTGAAGGAACGAGTCTACCAAAGATCTGAAGAATGTACAAATAATGGTATTGAGATAAAACAAAGTGTATGCCTATGTCAAAGCAGATATGTCTGCTTCCAGTATTGTGTAAAAAAGAAAGAAGAGGAAGAAAAAAAAACCTTCACCATTACCTGTTTACCACCACGCATCCAATTTCAAAGGTGCTATGGGTTGCACCTCGAATGTTTTTTGGGTTGTTTTTTCTTTTTGCATACCTTTGACTTGTTTTCTTTTACACTTTGGCATTGGAACGAATGAACTCTTGTATACAGAATCACTTGCCTACAATCTAAAGGCCAAATTTGATTGGGTTTACGTATCGAATATTTTTCCACAACTCGAAGTGCTGCGGAAAAATTATTTGTGAAACGATAGATGCCAGTAGGACCTAAATATCACTGTAACTAGTACGACCACAACAATGTACAGTAATAATTACTTACCAGTTCGTCCTTGATCCAATTAATGGATCGTTGTAGATCCTCTCGTCTTTCTTCATCTGATCTCTCCAAGTATTCGAGACCTTGATCGTCACCATCGTCACCGTTTCGAGCAAGGGACAACTTCGGTCTCTTGTTGACTAAAGAAAATGGTGGCTTGTCTAAATTAGCTCGCCATTCCACGATGGATGGACGAGTTGAGGCTAAGTTCAATCTGGTTGCCACACTCTTAAGTTTCTCTAACTCTGTCAAACATACTTCATCTTCAGGAATGGTCTGTAGTTCAAACGATTCCCTAAACTTGGGTCCAGAGCTCTTCAGAGCATGCAGAATGAATTCTGACGAGCCCATTGTGTCACGCACGCCGTCTATCTCCGGTAACTTGTACACTCTCGTATCGGTGTTCCCTCACTCCCCCAAAAAGTCCAAGTCATGAACGACTCTAATTGTATCCAAATGTCATAAACATGATATGTAAAATGCTTCTGAATGTTTACTATAGTCGTAAAAGTAGAAGCACGCATCAGAGGTAGGAACAAACATATGTCATCATAAAATCAGAGTATTTTCTGGCAATTGAATATTCTCCTGCCTGAACCATGAAGTACACAGGTAACACTATGCCAGGCAGGAAGCGGACGTAACCGTGTCATTAACGAGTTCCGCCTGACTTCGTGTTATTCAAGATCATATCCACAGATTATTTTCGATACTTGCTGGTAATCCCAAAGTGTCACACAGTGTCAGTATCTTATCAATTTGAGTTATTTAAGTTCATCTTCAAGAATCTGGGAATGCGTTCTGGTAGCTGGCAACCATGAAGATTTCTACGACGCTAAACCATAACGATCCCTTTGCGTAAAGACCTTCTTACACATCGATGAATTTGAATGCGTAAGCTATTCTTGTGGTGGAGCCGTCTTCTGTTGTGCACATTTATTTTACAAGTCTTCATTTATTTCAAAGTATAGCATTATTAAAGAGACAAAAACAGGACAAATTTGATCGTGCCCTTCACAGTGTATAGTTCCGTAAAAATTTCAAATTTCCCGACCGGAATTGATAAACAAGGAGCACGAACCGTAACAGTGTGTTTACCATACACCGTTACTCTACCTGCCAGAGCATAACGTGTATTCAGTTTTACGACTGGCCCGAAGTTCACAAGTATTTGTTTGTAAAGCAAACATACGAAGTGTGAAATCTTGTCCCTCGGCTAACATCATCCAGCTAGTTTCAATGCTTTGGAATGTAGACCGTAGACGCATTGTGTCGAGCAAGAGGTCAGTTAACAACTTTTGGGGAGGAGGTGAATTTAGTCCAAGTAACGCACCCACGTCTGCTCACAGCCATTTACTTCTTCACAAAAGATCTGCTGGTGTTCTGTACGATCAGAAAAAGGGGGAAAGAAACAGGTGTTCACAGTAACAATAATGTCAAAGACTATTTTGTTTGAAAGGTCGGAAGCTCTTACATGTAGAGGGGAATTGGGAAATAGGTCATGCTGATTCCAAACAAAACGTGTTGTTGCAGCTCTATGTGAATCCAGGTAACGACAATGTACATGTATTTCACGGTTTGTAAAATACACAATGTAAACATATCGATATCGTGAGAAATAAAATGGATGGAACGTGACGTACAATAGTAAAACACATCATGCTTGTAAAGGTTTAAACTGAAACTGCTGAATAGTAAATATCATTATGAAGTGACCGAACACCTCACCCGTGTAGTCTTTATGGTCCTTTACCATGGTTAGTTTGCCGGTTGATGAAGATATCACCATGGTGATAAAGATAACAAGAATGAGAGGCAAGACAGTGTAGTGTCCGTGAGACAACGAACATACCTTACAGCAATTGATTGACATACCAGTAGGCAACTTTTGTTAACACTTCCTCTACCAACCACATTTGCTCATGTAAAATTACTTCAAGAGAGAATCATTCTCAGGATGAGTGGTTCAAAACATTCATAGTCATGCTTTATTCACCATAGACAGAAGTGATTGTGTATACACCAAGCCGAGCATCATAAAACAGTGTTTGTGTCTTACTTTTCGTGAATCGAACATTCTGCATAAAGGCAGCCCTTACAAACTCCCAAGTCAGAATCGATCATGATCCAGGTCCCGTGGGGCCTGGCCGATTCTGGGTCACTAGGACCTGACATCTGTTTCATCATGACCTAGAAGTGGGTCAAACTGATGCAAAATCTTGGTTAAGGTTCCATGTTTTACTAGTTCCCTGGTCAACCTATTAAGGACCTGGAATCTGGGTCAATTCTGACCCAAGAGTTTTTAGAGTGTTGAATTATGTTAATTAGACTCGATTGTTAAGTTTTGCTGTATTAGTATAATGACTATGTCAAATCAGCATAAAAATAACACATTCGTGTAAAAGGAAGCGATGTATACTCATGTAAACCGTGTGAAATTAAAATCAGAGATATCCAAATTAGAAATGATATACATTTCCCATCTTGATAGCAAGATCAAAACCTTCCATTATGGAGATAATGTCCGCATGCGTTTACTACAACTGACCAAAATTACTGCAGGCAAATTAGTAATTGGAAAAATAGCTGGAAGGGAAATAGTGGAACTTGAAGTCAAGGATTTTACACCCGTGTGTTAGGCCATGGTTGTGGCAGACCATTAAGTCCAGTAGCAGGCGACAGTTACCCGCATACTAATGATATCGTGCTGGCATCAGACAATTAACGGACCGTTGGTTTTCCATCTAATATTTTTACAAAATCGACTGGTGATTAAAGGGCCTTTTTAATTGGTAAGCATGCACACACACTGTACACTTGACCCTCTGGCTGTTTCTTTCAGAAATGAGAAGTAAGGCCAAAGGTTTGGTCCACATTGCAAATAATACATCGAATAATGTGTTTATAAGCATATCTTTAATGTCAACATTTTTAGGAAAGTGCTCGATTCTAATATATGTATCAGGTCATAACTGTAATAAAACGGGAAACAATTGTTAGAATTTTCAAGACATTTAGAACTACTGATTATTTTGTAGGCTGTGGGCTTGGATTTAGTTTTTGTCATTGAAACACAATGAACCGGTTTGTGGGTTCCACAAACTTGGTGTAGCCACCCCCCCCCCCCCCCACACCACCACATACACCACCAAGGGTAGTGAAAACGAGGCCGGAAAAGTAATAGCCTTGCTGTATTTTGTTTGCAGTACACGTTGTTCAATGTTAACACAAATTAATGTGACAGATATGACCATGGGAAATGTGTTTACATGCATCATTCAGTGAGGAAATGACATGTGAAAAATACTAGTCATCTCATTAGCTGAAAGAAAAAAGGGAACTGGGGGAATGACATGTGACAATGACACAATCCATGTTATCCGCTGGCCCTGCTTGCTAAATATAATTGACTCTTATCCCCACCTGTACTACTGTCGACAAATATGAAGTCAACACCCTTGAAGGGTTCAGTGGGAGTGTATCACCACAGCTAAAATCCGAACCCGTCAACATTTTGTGACAGCTTAGCTATTAAAATAATTGTCCCTAATAAAGAGAGACGTCAAAGCATATTTACAATGGTGACGTTGTAAAGATCGTTGGGTAACGGGAAGTGAAGCGGTGGCACTGCCCTCAGGGACAATCGGCAACCGTGTCCTGGTGCGCTTTTAAGGGTGATTGAAACCATAGAGACCAAGTCACACAAATACGTACAGTACTAATGCAAAATGCCAATCACAGTGCCTTTTGGATGTTACTTGCTTAACGTTGTGATTTTTTAAAAATAACAATAAACATTTTAAAAAGGGGAAACAAGAAGAAGAAATAAAGGATACAATATAGGCCTACTGAAGAAGAAATAAAGGATACAATATAGGCCTACTGAAAACAAAATTGGAACCCAATAACAAAATGCGTTTTTGAAATCCAAGGTGTAGAGAACAAACAATTGAACAGAGATTGTCTATAGTGGATTCATTTAGTAGTCTTAAAACTTTTTTTTCTTTGTTCAAACCCAAAATTATTTTTTTTTAAATTACTCAGTCAGTTTCCCTTGTGGTTTATTACTTGATAGTTAAAACTTTATAGTGACAATATAAAAGAAAATGGTAGAGGGGAAAATTTCACGAGACTATTTTGATTTTGGAACGAATATAGCAAGGTACTGATTCTTTAACCAACTGGCAACTAACAGAATCAAAGGGGGCAGTGTGAGTGAATCAATTAGTTCAGCACCGTATATAGGAGGTAAAGGCGGCCACGCCCAGTTTGGTACAGACTTTAGTGTCAACCAATGTAGTAATTAAAATTCACACCGATAATTAAAACCACTAGCTATATACTGGGGTAATGAGACCACCCTTGACCATCGATGCAGGCAAACTACGTAGTACTCAAAGCGCCGACCTTTAAATATGTCATGCACGAGTTTGAGACAGTAGACTTAGCTTTGCGTGTAAATCAATGCCATTTTGAAAGATCTGATTAAGATTTACCAAATATGTTAAACAGCTTTACTTTGAGGGGAAAAAAACATTGTTTACAATGTGCGTGTTTATATAATTTTGATATTTTTGTACACTTGTCTGAATTATTGATCGGAACTAAATGTTAGGTTTTGAAAAAAATAGCTACACCTCTGCCGTTGACGGCGTGCGTCGAAATGGCAACAATTTGACTTCATTTGTGTGATGTTGCTTTGTTGTTGTAGCAAAGTGACTATACAACACGGACCTCCCACAAATGACGTAACATGATTGATTAAATCACAGGGATTTTCGCGAAAATTAAATAGCTACTTGAGCGAAAAGCACCGGAGATAGGTATTGCAATTATTTTTTGTTTTACAATTAAAACATGTTAACTCTCATGTGAACCTAATTCCCCTATTGATTGAAAACATTTTAAAAGGAATTTCAGCAAAGATCACTTTTTACCGTTTTCGTTCAACCTGGTCTTTAAATGTGTTCTTCGTTTTTGTGTTCGAAGGAACGTCTCAAAAGACGTTCCATTGGCTTGACACCATAAGAAGGTCTTAACCAACCCAATACTCATAAAAACTTGTAAGTGAACAGCCCAAAAGACTTCGGCCTTCCCCACCCCAACACCTCCGTTGGATGTGCTGTTTCACTTACATTGTTCACTTACATTTTATGCATATTAAGACACCTTTGAAACACAAATCAATGATCGTTTTTTAATATAAATATGACAGCATGCTTCAAACCACGCGTTACTGAATACTGGTCTTATGTTCCATCAAAATAGATCCCCGAAAGACAAACCGTCCAATGACACATTTTCAACGGAACTAATTGTGCAGACAAATTTTGCTGTGTTCTTAAATATATACAATAATTTCAAATATTACAAATCTACGTCTTACCTCCTCATTCACTGACTGTCTTGCCACCAATCGGCATACAACTGCCACCCACATCACTAGATAGGAATGTTCACAACGGATTGCACACAGTGCTCGGACACCGGTTGTTATAACACACGCACAACATTCTCTGACGTACACGTCCAGCTGCTGTGCGTGCAGCAACTCGCACAGAAAACATAGTCTTATAAATTATGCATGAAGTAACACTTAATAAAGATGATAAAGGTTTACGTTCCGTCTGCGGATACACTTCCTTCGTGGGACAAAGTACTTTCATTTCAATGGTTAATCTCAATGAACAACTGTCAAAACGTACTGTTCGGAATCTTTTCTCTTCATTGGGGTTATGACTGCATAATGTTAATGTAGGAATATCATTGGGAAAGTGAGACCATACTGAACAGTTTGTTCTTTCTTGGTTGTGCTAGCTTACGAGTTGTACATTAGATGATTCCTGTGCAAACAGCTGCATGGGAGATTTAGAGCTGGCTGGCGAAACATATAGTGAAACTGTTGGAGAAAAGGACGCCATCTAAAGCCTTATTTACTCCGTCAGTCAAAAGAGTCACTTACTTTTCCAGACTGACCACCTTCCAAGCTGTAAACGCTTGATTGAATTCGAATTACCTCCCTGAGGTATATTGAGCAAGGATATACCCTAGATAAAGATATCCAACATATCCAGAACACACCTTAATCCCAGATTGTTATCAATTTGTTAAAATCGCTATCATCCACCCGACAGATCCAGACAAAGGGGTTAGATAAAGCGTTCAGCCTGATAGTAACAACAAGGCATGGGTAAATTACTTTAGGGAAGGATGACAGGTTGTTATGGGGACAATGACCAACACGCTGTGAATGGAAGGTTTTTACAAGATTAGTGACTTAGGGAGTAAAGTGTTTGACGAAGCAACCTTCTTCTATAGATGACAAAAAGGCACACTGGACGAGGTAACTGACTGCTCACACCAGGGTTAAAGCAGATTGATCATTCATTGTTTGCTTAAAGCAAGGACCCGAAAAAAAACCACATGGTAACACAACCGCTTGGTTATTACTATATCTAAAACTTCTGGTATAGTTAACACAAATAACAACACGCTGCGAGAAACGATTACGGCTGAAGTGCTTTCACCTTGAAGAAAATTATGAATTTAAATCAACTTCTTGGAAAAAGGGAGAAGTGAACGACAACCATTAAAACAACCAATACATCGTCGGAAGAGTAGAATGAGCATTGTGATTGTTGTGATTAAATTCATGTAAACAAAATGTTCACTCTTCCAAATCACGATTCAAAGAGACAGGTATTTTCACTGCCTCGTTTCAATGTGATAAGAGTCTACATATTCTTCAATGCAAAGTTTTCCCAGTGCACACTTTGGAGTCTGACGTATTACATTTAGATATACCATAAACTTATGCATGCAATAAGAGTGGTAATTCAGTTACAACTTTAATTTTTTAATAACGTAAAAATACTTCCATGTCATGAGGGTACAGATGCATGATATAATCTATTTAGCACACATAAAACGTGTATATATAGGAATAAACACACTAACCATACACGGGTCCTGAAGCACCAACAGCAGACGAAGCGACATTTTAGCTGTGGTTTATTAAATAATATCCGTAGAATTAGTCTGAATTATGCAGTTGTAGATAATAACTGACCGCGATGCTTCCCGGTGTTAATGAAAATGTACTTTTGCCTACTGGAGTGCCTCTTGGTTTCTTGTGAGACACATGCGGACCTTTAAGCCTATTCTCACCGCAAATGATACCGACTTTTCTGCCTCTGATAGCACCCGGTGCAATACACACGACTCGTACGGGTTTATTTCCCTCTAGATACGGATGTAAGGTGCATCCGTGGAAGAAGGGAGTGGGGGAACCTTAGCAATATTTCAGTATGATGAATCGGTTCACACTGCCATTTTAGCTTTTATGACAAAATGTGGATGATAACATAAATTCTTTGTATTCGTGATTCAAAGTTGTAATAGTTTTGACTTCTTGTGTAATATCAGTGCTGCTCATAGTTGTTTCAGCTCCTTCTGTGTACTTTGACATGACTTGAATGTAGTACAAAGCAAGCACGTAATACATTGTGAATTACCATCTGCATGTGCACTCAAAAAACTCCCGGGCAGAATTGACCTAAATTCCGACAGTCCTAGGGGGCCTGACCCATTTCCGGGTCGGGCTGACCCTAAAAAAATTAGACTTAAACCCGAATTCTGTGTGTCATTTCGACCCATTTCTGGGTCATATTTTGACACATTCCTGGTCATATTGACACATAAATGAGCCAGTCCCAAGGATGTATGTGTTTACTCAATTTCACTGGTTTCATTTACCATATTTTGATGGCAACACCATGCTGTATTCACCCGATGCGTGACCCGCAAGAATCGAAATCTGACTACAGTCTGCAAACTGTGATTTCAGAAGTAGATAACGCGAGCTTTCCTAACACGCAGTGTCTTTCGTTTAAACTGTTTTTCATGTAGCCGTGGTCATCTCAGTCGTGTAATTAAGAAGACAAATAATACGTGTTAATGTAATGCTAACTGTTCGTGTCCTGTGGTTTTCGAGGATAAACACACCTTAAAGGAAAGCTCTGTATAACTTTCTACTTTCTTACTTTTTTCCCCTCATCAATGGTCATGATCCTTTAGACTATACAAATAGTTTGTATTCTGTGTAAAATTACCTTCACGAAAGGACACCATGGGCCACTTTCTGTATTTGCACTAACTATGTACTCACCATCATCAGCTGATGAATGCTGTTAATAAAATCATGACTTGAGTTCTTTCTTTTGGGAAGAAAGAGTGTGTTCCACGCTTGTTAAAGTTGAACATCAGACCTAGATGATCGTCTTCGCCGGAACCATTACAAACTGAACCCAACCCAAGTGTGCTTCGACCATGCTTCATTGGCGTGTATCAACAACCACTTTATGACATGGAGAAGAAAAAGAAACACCTCAGAGGACATAGCTCCTAAAGCCATTATATGAAATGTCAGCTCGTTTTTAAGGTTTCTTTCATCACTTCAGTTGCCTTGAATGCTTCTTAGCTTTTTACAATATTCGGACGGAGTGTTAGAGTCTGTACAATTCCACTGAGTGTAATCAAAGGCGGTAGAGGATTTCTTGTTACTGTGATGAATGTATGACACCTACTAGATAATGAATGCCTCTCTCTCATGGTGACTGTTGTTATTGTGATTGTGATTCTGGTAAATGATAATTATATATTTTTTAGTTTGAATTATGGTGTGAATATTTGTATGTGAATTTATGGGTCGTTTCCTTAGACTTGTGCGCAGACTCTACCTCCCGTCAAGTGGCGTAAAAAACAAGTGGGACGGGGCCAGTGAGGCAGAAACCCTTGCCCCCTCATGCCCCTTGCCCCACCCCGCTCATAAATAGACAAATTGAAATCGAAGAAATGCACGAATGGATGATTCGACCACATCAATAGTCCCCCATTATGCATTTGCCCCCGCTTGACCACAATCCACGAATTGAAAATGTCTCTGGTAACGTCACTGCTTCCTTAAAATCCTTCCAACTCATAAACTTTGTAAATATGTGTTTTGTCAGTCGAAAGATCGAGCTAGGTACCGGTAGTATGCAGGGGGAAACGTTGCTTTGAAAATAGGAAAACAAATAACTGTAAGGGAGATAGTTAACTATCTCTTCCCAAACAATCTCTTAGGTGAATCAACGGGTGTCTCCTTGAAATAAAGGGCCGATGGTAAGAATTATGATAGTTTTGTTGATGTTAGATAACTATGTATCAAGGGCACATCATACAACATGCAGACGTTGGTGACAAACATAACTCTCAAAATGGATGTTAAATTATTATTGTCTATCCGGTTCTTAGCACAGAAACCAAGATTGTGCATTTTATGAGACTTCATCGCTATTCAAGTGATGATTCATTGTGACCGGAATAAGTGACGTCATTGTTATGTCGGCTCGGCTACACATCTTGTTTGCCTTGCCCGGGGATTTTTTTTCTTTTTTTTTCTAGAAATCCTTTATGCTTCTGTTTTGTTAACAGTTGGTTTGTTGGCTCTTAACAAAAGTGCACTATTACAAGTTAACACATTGCGACGTTTAAGTGGCTTATGTTATTCTGCTTCAGTGCTCCTTGGCCATTGTTGAGCACAGAGACATCGTGTAATTTAGGAAGAATTGTGCGTATTCTCCAAATAAGTAAACAGATATTTACATGCATAGATACATGCTATCCTGTAGATTTGTTATCCCATTTTCAGAAAGAAAAGGCCTACCGTGTTAGACATTATTAATCTAATCTCATCACAATAAGGTTACAACCTTTATACCACAATCCTAGAAAATCAATAGTTGAAAGTAAGCCAACGGGAGACTTTAAAAATATAGGTGGCAGTATACTTACCAGGTAAAGGTAAATTGTTTACGTGGTTCTGAGCATGCGCACATTTCCGAGAACAAAGGGTTTACTTGGTAAGTCTGCTGGAACCTAGTGTCACAAAAAGTCTCCCATTAATTGTAAAATTCCACAATACCAGCTATCACTTGTTGCTTCATTATTGCTAGACTACTCACTTAAGAGTAACGGAAGCCGCGACCATTCTTGACCTCATCAATTGGATCAATATCAAAGATAACCCTACGGATCAATAAGGATCAATAAAGATAACTAAATGGAATTACTATTGAGGTCGAGCGAGGTCGCTGCTGCTTTGCTATAATTAGTCCGGCCCCATTCCCATTCCAATAAAGGTATTTGTCGTAATTGGCCCGTAGCTTCAGAACACAGTAAACACTGCCGGTCAGCATTGGCCCAGATGCCGGGTTCCACACAGGGGACCTAAACCATTTCCAGGAACCATTTTCCGTGTCAGGCTGACCCGGATTTTTTTGTTGGCAACAAAAGTTGATTCAGCGTCATTTTGACCCGTTTCTGTGTCATTTTACACAGATTCCGAGGCACACTGACCAATGGGACCCAGTAGGACCCGGTATATTCTGACCTGGTGTATTAATCCTCTCATCGTTGAGTTGTATTATTATACTACATGTATTCGTTTTATTCAAACATGGGAAGCACGTTTGATAATAAACAGCCGAGCTTTTAACTTCAAAATAAGAGAAAAATACGTACCTTTAATCACTGCATCTCTGTATCTTAGCTATAGCTGCAGGCTTGATATTCTTTCTACTTCTTCCATTTTGTGTGCCCTCACAGAAGAATCTTAAAAACTGTGATTAACTAGCCTTAACAGTCTATTAAAGCCTATACCATGTGTACATGTAGGAAAAACCTTGTACTCAATAAAGGTTTCATAGTTTTCCAAGGGCCAATTATCATGCCCAATCTTCTTAAAGCAACAATAAGTGTAAAAACACAGGAGCTGATTGGCATTTTTTATTCAAGACTGAAAATGTTGTAAAACGCATTTTGATTGTGTAATATTGTCCTTGGTCTGCACTTTTCCACACACGGGATGGGATAGGGTTGTCTTGTATAAATAAATGTTTCACGTTTCGACCCTATCGTAGAAGTCATCCATCAACGTCATCCTTTTGGTACATATAGACGTTATGTCAATAAATAAAGTCAAAACAAGTCAGTGGTGGTCCATTTCCAAACACTACGGGACGGTGTGTAATAATAAGTGATCTTTAGTTTGTTTCTTTAAGAGGGAAAAAATACCAATTCAGATTGTCTGAATTTTGCCGTTTTGGTTGTGTCCCCCTAGCTTCAATTATTCTACCATTCCAAGCCGTAGATCTATTTAAATAAATTAAATAAATGTAAAAAAAAGTGTAATTTTAGTACAGGTGGTATGGTTGGCTTATGCGTAAAGCACTCGCCTCTCATCACCACTATGACCCTGGTTCGATTACCGGCCGTGAATAGAGTTGTGCATTGGTTCTCTTCTATGCTACGAGGGTCTTTCTTAGGGCCCTGTGGTTTTTGTCCATCTGGACACAAATCCTATATGGGATGTGGCTGACTGCCAAAGGCGCCCTCATGCCTGCGGCTCGAACACAGTGTAGCCACGTTCTTCACGATTCAACTTCTCAGCTGCGAGTAAAGACGACAAGCCTTCCAAATTATTATTATTTTTATATCAGGGTACAATGTAAAGGATAACTAAGTTGAGTTTAAAATATTATTCGTACCGTATTCGCAAAAAGGGAACTTGCAGTTAGGTAATTACAGCACTTTGGCAGTCTCTGATCCAAGATCTTGTGATTGTCTCATTATTTTTACAAGCAAATTTAGTCGACATTAGATTATTGTATATACATCTGACATCTTACCACCTATGTACACTCGATCAACCAGAAACAAACACCGTTACAGTATCATTGTCCCATTTTTGTGACCCCCCCCCCCCCATTGATTTACGGGTGACACCAGCAGAGGGCGTCTGTGCTCGTTACTGTGTACTTGCGTTGCATTAAGTTCCTATGAGTTCATCATACACTTTATACTATGAAATTTCGGAGTATACAAAGTGCACCCACTGTTGACTATAGTCATAAATCGAGTTTCAAAAAATAAGAGACAATAGTTCGTGGAAACGAATTGGTTAATCGTGGGGCACAAGGTACTAATTAAAACACTCTTGCAATAAAGAGTGTTATTTATTTGTAGTTTGAAGATTCCAATCTCCATGTCAAACTTAAACGGAGCCGGAAAAGATGTTTCGCGTGCCATTTGAAACATAAAGTAAAGATATGAGGGCTACAAGATCTCATGTCATTGATCTTTACTTCAGTCACTTCAGCTCAAGTTTACTGTTCAATCGATAACTTAGTAGTAAACATTAGCTGATGTGACATTTATAATTATCAAGTTATTTGGTGCTATAGGCCTAAATTATGTTCTTATTTTCATTCTTCATAACTGACTGGTTGACTGCTTGCACAATAACTACAAAAACATAACTGTTTGCGTGTCTATTTACCTCAAGCAATATTTAGCTGATGTCATGCTCGATAGTGGGCCAGTCTTACCCTGATGATCTGGAGAACTTCACCCCTCACAGCTCAAGAACATGTCCGATTGTTGGTGGGAAACGTCTAGCTGTTGAACACGAAGAAGGTGGTGATAATAATTGGGGTTTTCTTTTATTTTGTGTGCCATTCTATTCGGTTCTTTACTTAAGACCGCGGAAGTCTGTAGACCTGTTTTCAAGTCTGAGATTGCGGTTATTATTTTTGTCTGCATCAGAGTTGCAATACGCAACTTGTCTCCTATGCTATCACACGACTACCCCCCCCCCCCAACGTTATCCACGAGAGGACGCTATTTCAGACGATACTGTACTGAATAACGGTTAGACAAAAAATAGATGTGAAACAAAATCTATTGTAAGTCTCGCACGAATAAACATTTTAGGAAACCAAAGAGAAAAATCACCCAAGGACCAACCGTTCAAACACGACCTTCATACCGCCGGGCGTACTCATCTGCTTTAGGGTCAGCAGTTCACGTCGTTATTGTATTGAAAATGTGCTTATCAGCTAACAACCCCAAACAATGCTTCGTACTGGAAAAACATTGATCAAAGCCTTAAACTGCTTTTAACAAGTAAACTAAATCAATCACTGTGCCTCACGTATTCCATCGCAATCATCATGGAGCCCTTCAGCACCTTTTTAAATATCAAGTTACTACTGGTATTTGCCTCCACGTTTCTCATTGCTGCCTTGTTCCTACGTTGGAGATCTCTCCACCGCGGTTTACCACCTTCTCCATGGTACATCCCACTCATCGGTAGCCCACAACTTTTCAGTTCGTCCATGCATATAGACATGGCTGAAACTGGGTACAAATACGGAGGAATGTATACCCTACACGCGGCTTTGATGCCTCTGGTTGTACTCAGTGATTTCCACGTCATCAAAGAAGCTTTAGGAAAACAGGGGGAGTATTTCAATGACAGAATCGACCTCGAAAGTGCCACTAAAATACTTAAACTAGAAGGTATTTAATATTCATTGATAGTTGTTCCTACGCCTACTGTTACTGGGCCGATTTTACAAAGAGCCATGATTGATTTTAACGGTGTTCTTAATTGCTTAGCAAATTGTGATGTCACAATACAAATCATTACAGTGATATTGTTATTAACTCATTTTTATAAGTTGAAATCTTATTGCTAAAAGAGTCCAGTTATTTGAAGTCTCACTTTTTGCTATCTTTTTTAATGCATGTGGATATTGAAATCTACGCCGCAAAATAAATAGCAAGGCAAGTTCTCAAAGAATAAATCTGCAAAGCAAAATACACAATGAGATGCTGTTGCCGAAAACTGAATATACATTGGTATTGATCTTGAAAACAAGTTTAATAATCCAAGCTCTTAAAATCTGATAAAGCTTTAACACCGGTAGCTTTAACACCGGTATTTCGAATAGGAAATCTGTTTTTAAAGGGTAAGTAATGTTTTTAGTTCAAACTCACACGAATAGCCATGATATCAATTTACCAATGAAATTGTGTTATATGATAATTTTTTTTATTTCAAATGTTAAGGTTTGGGATGTTACTTGATTTTTCACACAAAACTTTTGGAACATTTTGAAAAATTGGAACATTCTTAACATACTTTCTTTTCATAAGAATACTTACCACTCTATTAAAAGGATGACTGCATCAGTAATGTAAACTGTCCAATAACAAAATAAATAATAATTATAATAAAACAAATAACAAATAATAAATAGTAATACAAACAAGAAAGAAATTTTTTAAATACCCTATAGTTATTAAACCATTTTTTTAAATACCAGTTTTGGTCTGTCCCTTTTACTTTGATCCGAACAGGTAGTATACTGTTTGCCAGTGGACGTCAGTGGTCTGCCCGCCGCCGCGTTGCTCTCATGTCACTGCGGAATTTCGGCATGGGAAAACGCAGTCTGGAATCACCCATCAACGAGGAAGCAAGGTATCTATGTGATGCTTTGGGTGACTACGAAGGCAAGCCTGTTGATCCGGTACATCTGATTAGCAATGCTGTATCTAATATCATATGTAATATTAGCTACAGGCAGCGTTATGAGTACAGCGACCCTACATTCAAACACCTCTTAGCCAACATGGAGGTCCTCTTCAGAGCTTCACCCATAACCCTTATCATGTGGGGATTTCCCTTCATGTCATACTTCAATCGTTTCAAGAGATTGAACGTAGCCTTGGAAAACATGGCTAATTTCAGCAAGGGGATGGTGAAGGCACACCGTGAGACCTTTGACCCGAACAACATCCGTGACGTCATTGATGCCTTCATACTTGAAGGAAGTAAACACAAAGATGATGATTTGAAGGAGGTGTTTCGGGATGATCTGATTTGGCGTGCGATTCATGATATGTTTGCAGCCGGGACAGATACGACCACGAATACTATACTGTGGCTAATCATTCTGATGATGAAGTTCCCGGATGTACAAGCTAAGGTAATGTATATCTACCCACGTGCGTGAAAAAAAACACCATTCAAATTATCCCGATACCGCGATCGGGTCGGGGTAGTGGTATCTTTCCTCGCCTTCCACCTCTAGGACCCTGGTTCGGATCCTGCCTAGGGCACTATGTGGATTGGGTCTTTATTCCCTACTTGTGGCGTGGGTTTTCCCTGGAATAATTCTCTGGAGTGTTCTTCTCACGTCTAAAACTAATAAAACTTCCTTCCCTGTCTTCTTTCCACTTGGTTCTTGGATGAATGATTTCGCTTTTTTGAAACTTATTTGCTACACAACCAGAATTAATAGATGAAATGAGGCGAGACGATGACGTACCTGTTGCATGCCCTAACTGTGTACTCGAATTAGCTCATTATATAGAGGGCTACGCGTTTCAAAAACAGTTTTTGTGGATTTCATTCCAACTCGAACTTCTAATGATCCTTTTTTTTAACTAACTAATGTCGCATTGAAGCTTGTTTACCATGTTATCCGTGGCGTGGTTTGACTCACAGTGATCCAGATTTCCTGGGTCCAGGCCCTGCCTTACAAAATAATGGCAGACCAGAACAACTTCATTTTAACAGTCTGTCTGAGAAAGTGAAGACTTTTGATGTTAGAGGGTTATCCGACAGTTAAAGTGCCTTTCGACGTTTAACCCCTCAGATTCGTCTACCTTTTAAAAGAGGTTATTCAATAATAATAAAACGTGTTACCTGGAAGATTGCTTGAAATGAAATAATACCAAACATGACATTGTTCCGCTTAGGTCGTCTGGCTGTAATTGATTTATTCACTGTCAGTTTGCTTGTCTTGTAATTATGTGAAGGGAAGTATATTTTCACAATTCTTATATCCACATTACAGGTGCAAAAAGAAGTCGATGACGTCATCGGTCAGGCGCGTGTACCGTCATTATCCGATCGTCCATCCATGCCCTACACAGAGGCAACAATCATGGAGATTCAGCGATACCGCACGGTGGCGCCCTACCTCCCACCCAGGATGTTATACAGAGATATCCAATTCCGTGGTTTCCACATTCCCAAGGGGACACAAGTTTGGGTAAATCTGTGGGCTGTACTCCATGATCCAACGAAATGGACGAATCCAGAGTCTTTTGACCCAACACGGTTCCTATCAGAGGATTGCTCGCTTGTTGTTGTGCCAGACGCCTTCATACCGTTTGGAATAGGTAATCTTTCTTCTTTAAAGGTCACGCTGTGTCGTCGTGATCAAAGCAGGCCAGTGGCTGTACATGGAATTATAAACTCTTACCCAGTTACTGTACGCCATAGGCCTGCTTTAATCATGACGCCACAGCCCTTTTAATAATGTTTGTATCTTTCTATCATCTCTCATTTATTGTAAGTGAAAGACTAGAATATTCACGAATAACAATAAACGTATAATTTAATGGATGCCTAACTTGTGCCTTGCACTACACAAGTTGAAAGCACTAGTTCAAATTTGCATTGTATGTTCCAATTCAGCCTCTGTTTTGGCACAGCCGTTGCTAAGGGAGTTGACCATGCGATTCGGCTGTAGCCGTAGCCCTGTAGCTGTGGGCGCCTCTTATACACGCCTTATTTTGGATTGAAAAGAAAAACGAGGTGGCCGCACCCTGATATAAGGTCTTTCCTGCAAACACTTGCAAGATTTTGTGGTCGTCGTAGGGAGACATTTGGCGACCCTAAGAGGGCAGCAGATTTATCAGCTAAAACCAATGTTCATTTGAAGTTCGCGCATGCTCAGATTTACGTAAACCGTGATAAATTACTTGGTATGTCTACTGGCTGCTATCATCCTAAAGTAACTCGGTTCTTGTTCCCCATAATAGGGAGACGTAACTGCATTGGGGAGCAACTTGCCAGGATGGAACTCTTCATCTTCTTCACCAACTTCATGCAAAGGTTTACTTTCTCACGTGACGGAGACGATGCCGTTGATCTTCGGGGTACACTCGGTATGACCTATGCACCTCTGCCATATAAGACACGAGTGACAAAGCGTTAGGTGTTTTGTCCAATATGTTGATTTATAAGCCGAATACAATTTGGAAGCTGGTCCTATATACTTTTAAGGAACGTGACAGTTTTAGGATTTTCTTTTGCCCGATCAACAGGGGTTTTAACAATTTAAAGGAGAATTTGAAGTTTGTTTTGAAAGTACGTAAAATGCAATGATGAATGTTCTTACTTCCATTTAACTTCGTTCATAATTTGAATAGGTCAAAAATGACAGGTTTCATTCAGAGCACAACAAACTCAAGTTTTTAAGCAATATACCGGTAGACTAGAACTTTTGTTTGGAGCCATTATGGTTGAATTTACATCCGAGAATCTGACTGAGCATTTGTCATTAACTCTGATTTCTTTGAGAAGAAGTAATAATTGTTAATTGTTTCATAATTATTAGTCACCGCAGTTATTCTGTGGAAGTTGTTAATGTTGGAGTTATAAGCAGCTTTTAAATTTCCTTTCAGGTCATGGGGCTCACCTTGGATAAACGATTTTAAAAGCAAATCTAAATTTAAGTTGTATTTCTTTTTGTTCAAATGATGAGACCTGCATTCATTAAGATAACTTTCGCTAACACTGTTTTTATACAGTTGTATAAACAAAGATAAAGCACTCATTTTCTTAACTGTTGCCTAGTTGTTTGCCTAAGCCTTCAGTTGTCTTCTTCGCATCAATTTAAATGTAATGTTCGGATTTCTTGATAATCCTCAGAAAATGTACGAAATCCAGTAATTGGGCTTGTTAAATGGATTTCAGCAGCATAAACCTGTATTGTAATTAATTATTCTAAACAGTTCATTTTAACTGACAAACAAGCATCTTGCCACCAATTTACATAGGAAATTAAGGACGATGTAGACATACACAAACACATTACACACACTCTGGGTCCCGTTGGGCCTGGAGAATGACACGGATCTCCGTTAATAATGATCCAGAAAAATGTCAAAACGACGCAGAATAACTTCGGGGGGGGGGGTCAGACTGACCTGGCAATGGTTCAAGAACCCCCTGGGACCCGGAATCCGGAACAACCTTTACCCATCATTTGCCTTAAATGTAAAACAATGAATGCACGAGAAAACGCGTATAGAGTACCAAGTTAAACAATTATGGAAAATGTGTTGGCTCTGAAGAGAGATGGTTGGTTTATCCTCACAGGAGGTTTATGCTCACAAGAAAGATCTTGCCATCATCAGATACTGATTTGTATAACGGGCTGAGCAGTAATGAACCAATGTTTGGAAACCTCAGAAAAACTTGTATTGAGTTAAAGAACTTCAAAGAATAGGAACATCTATAGCAGGGATGTCACAGGCAGGTTAGTATTATGGCGTATACGCCTCTCTTAATATTTATGCATGACGTCATAATTCTTACCAAAAATGAGGCTATGGGCGCACGTCCGTCACCGCTTGCAGTGGCTGCGCCTATAGCCTCGTTTTGGGTTAAATTGTGACGTACATCATGCATAAATATTAAGAGAGGCGTATTGTCGAGAAGTTGCTTGTTACGAACATTTCTCAAAAATTAAAATGGTTCTTGTATAGTGTGCGAAAGTTTGATCGTGTGGTTTTTCTGCACAATAATCATTAATCAATCATCATGACTAATAGATGATTTTAAAGAATACAGGCATCCCTAATTATTGTAATCGACACATTAGGACAGAGTTTAATTTTTATAATTAACTTTATTAGGGTATATCTTCTGCAAAGAGTACACATTTTTGTTTGTCTGAAACGGGCATTGCCTCCTCATGTCTGTTATTCACATGATTTTCATGTGATATTGGTATACTGTTAGCTGTGTACCTACCTAGTTAAATAAACCAAAAGGTTGATCAGTAAAAGGCCTCAGTCAAAGTCCAGGATCAGTCGATGGAGGGTTTCTGAGCTGACGGCAGTCAGTTTCCGTTGTTTATGTCAAACTGGTGTATATTGTAAACTAAAGACCCCTAGATGACCTTGTTTTGCTCCCATCGATTCACATAGTGCATTGACCCATATCTACGTTATTACCATATCCACTCGTGTTGGGGAATACGATAAAGGTGTACGAACTGTGTTCTTTCATCAGACAAACACGTTGACCAACCTTTCGTTGTAGCGAATAATAGTAATCCCGTAGGTACAGATATGTATATCAACTTATCTTTACCAGCAAGTACTCTCACTGGTATCTTGCAATATGGTGAATTTCTACCTTATGTACTTGTATTTCTGACTACTTATCTGCTGGTCTCGTTATTTGTAAGTCATCCTGGCCATGCATTTACACTACCTCCGGGACCATGGCACATGCCACTTATTGGAAGCTTCCAGTTATTCACTACGGCATCTCATATTGAGGTGACAAAGCTGTGCAGCAGGTTTGGCAAGATGTTTACGCTGTACATAGGATCCGATCCGTTGATTGTGTTCAATGACTTGCATGTTATCAAGGAGGCACTCGTGAAACACTCGGATATCTTCTCTGACCGGGCCTCATTCAAACCGATTGAAAGAACCATCAAACTTAAAGGTAATGGTTAATCCTAAATGCTCATGTAACTGTCGTCGTGTGATAAATGCAATAGTTTTGTTTGCAAATTTGTCACGCATGAATCATCCCATACTGGATATACTTTTAGGCAAATTAATTTTGGAAATACTGAAGGCCTATATTTAATTTATTTGTTTACTGTAGTCCAATCTCAGCTTAGCATTTTTAGCTACATCAAAAAGAGCAATGGAACAAAATAATGCCAAGTTTTCTTTTATTAGCGTTCAAAAACCTTTACTGGTAAACCTTTAAAACTAGTTTATAAAAACACATTTTATAAATGCTGTCTTGCCAAAAAGAGTTTGTTTAAACGGTGGTTTTGTTTGTGTTGCTACATTGGCTGGATTCATTGAAATATGATTTGAATGACAGGTGGTTTTGTACATGAATTGCGTCTTGGATGGAAGTTGATATTCAGAGCTGCCATTCTGAGCTCTTCCTACTTTGTTATTCTACAACGGTTTTGATGAGGTATTAATATCCGGCTGTTTGTCATTGCAGGAAGTTTAGTCTTTGAGAATGGCACTGCATGGAAAGCAAGACGATGCGTTGTGCTCAGAGCTTTACATGATCTAACCAGCAACAAGGAAAGTCTGCAACTGGATATCAACAACGAAGTTGGTTTTATTTGTCAAGAAATTGAAAAGTTGAACGGACAACCTTTCGATCCATCCACTTTGATATCAATAGCTTCATCCAACATTATTTGCTCCATGAGTTACGGTCGACGTTTTAGCTATGATAATCAGATGTTCAGAAAAGTCTTGGCAAACATCGACGAGGTTCTTCATTGCTCCTTCGTCGAAACATTTCTAAAGACAATTCCTGTCATCTCGTCCATCCCAGGCATTAATGGATTCCGTAAATCATTGGCAGATATTCTGAATTTTAATCTAGATATGGTTAAAGAACACAAAGCAACATTTAAGCCAGGGGTCACCCGTGACGTCATAGACGCCATGTTGAATGAGGCGCAGAAGGAGCAGGGAAACAGCGAGTTAGTATTTACTGATGAATTAATAGCAAGGTCACTGTTTGACTTTTTCGGTGCTGGGACAGACACAACTATTAACACTTTACGCTGGGCATTGCTACTGATCACACAGTTCCCCAACATCCAAGCCAAGGTAGGTAGGTTCCAAATTAATTATATTTGTTACACTGTCTTTTTGTGACATGTTTGCTTAAAGGAAAACCTTTTGTTCGTTCGAATTTTTGTTTTCTTTTTATGTAACAGTTGTTATTATTATTTTTTAAAATATATACTTTTAACAGTGAGCGTACGAGCTCACGGCGTGGTTGGCTGTGTCAGAGCCGTATATTGAGGGAGTTGCGACAACTTGCAATTAAAGCCATTTTGCGTCAATAAGATGCATGGGCGAATGCAGGGTGCAAGACTAGTCTGCCCATTGGGTTGTGCTGCATTTGGACTGAAAATGGCGCCCAGCAACCATGTAACAAAAGAAAACTGGTCCCTTTATGTCGAAACTCTTTAAATACACAGCTCTGGGCAGCGACTCAAGACCCCCCTCTTGTGGAGCACTTTATTGACGTTCAAGTCTCGTGCAGATCTAAGATCATGCCCCATGGGTTCGATGATGAGCTCGACACATTGGCTACTTGTTGTAATGGAGCGAACATTTAAAGTTACTCCAGGATCGGTAGACCTTTATGGACATGACGTTGTCGGTTGAACAATTTGTTTGTTTGTTTGTTTATTTGTTTGGTTTTTGTGTGTGTGTTTTACATTACAGGTGCAGCAAGAGATTGATGACGTCATAGGCGGGAGTAGAACCCCCTCAGTGGATGATCAGCGCTCAATGCCGTACACACTAGCTACTATAATGGAGATTCAACGTTACAGGGTAGCTTCACCATTCGTACCACCACGATGCACAAACCAAGATGTTATCATTCAAGGCACCCATATCCCAAAAGGCACCCAGATATGGGTGAATCTATGGGCGGTGCTACATGACCCCGTCTTATGGGTCAACCCAGGGTCTTTTGACCCCACTCGATTTCTAGCAGATAATGGGAAGCGTGTGGTTGTACCTGAGGCATTCATACCTTTTGGAGCAGGTTCGTCATTTTTGTCTTACTTTTGTTCCTTTTGTGTTCTGTTTAAATTCCCTCTTATATGAGTTTCTGCAACACGCAACATTTTTTTAATTTGCTGTTGATGAAAGCTTAGGCCGGAGTGGCAGGAGATTCTGCACCCCACCCCCATACGTCAAATTGTGTATACATTTCGTCTAATAGCGCCCCCTTTTGAATCAACTTCATTTAATGCCAGCTAGTGTTAATATACCGTATCGGGCACACACACCTGGGTCTAATTTTACAGAGCTGCCTAACGGACGATGTTGTGCTTACTGCGCAAGTTTCCATTTCATAGCGCTGCTAACCGTAAGCACACGAAAAGGCATGCTAACCTTCCCTGTGCTTACTGTACAACAATGAATGGCGTGCATTAAGCACATTTTTTCTGCTATAGTTAGCACGAAAATTTGCTAACCGTTAAGCAGCGCTATGAAATTGGCCCTTGGTGACAAAATCCCCTGACAGGCGTCTAGATGCAAACTGTGGTCACAACAAGACAAACGTGCATCCCTCTCAGCTAATAGACCTTTAACCATGCTATGGTAATCTGTGTCTGGTAACCTGAACACAACCGTGACATCAACAGTTTTAAACCTCATATCAAGAAAGGGACTAGAATTTAACTTTCCCTTCCAGCCTCGGTTTGGTTACATTGGGTCAAAGTTTTGCTGCACGGTGATTAAGGAAAATAGAACGATTGGCTGTGATTACAAATCTTATTCGCAGTTGTGTGCATGAAATTGTACCAAATGATGAGTGACTCATTTACCATGTTTGATGAAATCTTTATGAAACTTCTCGTTTTGTTCCTATTTTAATGTAGCGTATCCGAATTGTCGGTTTCAGCTACGGCTACGACTGTTGCTAAGGGTGTTGCTATGGAGTGTACCATACTTGAACGCATGTTGATACGGATATCTAGCTAAAGCCATAGTTGTATAGTCACCAATTTTGACACGTCTATACTTTGCTAAACATTGTATTAGCTGTTGCAAACTGCTTACCCCCCCCCAAAAAAAAAGGACATAATAAATGGTAAAAAAAGAAGAAAAAATAGTTAGTGGCCTCACGTTTAAACACTAGTTCTCGAAAGACCTTCGCGAAAGACTCTGCTAGGAACGAACTGTCATATGCAGGCAAATTATTTTTTGGAAAAATATAAACTAAATAAATAATTTCTTTCGCTATTTACAGTATCCTAATTTTTGTTTTTTGCAGGTCGTCGAATCTGCCTTGGGAAAAAGCTATCAAGTATGCAGATTTTCGTCTTTTTCACTAATATTTTGCAGAAGTTTACCTTATCTTGGCCTTTACAAGCCGGTAAACCTGACCTTCGTGGTGACCTTGGTCTTACATTGGCACCAAAGAGCTACACTGTTCGTGCTCAAAGTCGACACAGTCATTAGCCTAGACCTAGACTGGTCCCCTGTGTTTCTCCACAATGCTAAACACAGGCAAGGGTGTAGTCTTAATGCAAATATCCACTTCCATGATTACTGGGAAAAGACGAGCACGTTTATTACTAAATTGCAACCTTTTTAATATATCCAGGGAAAAACATTTCTCACCACAGTGTTTGTCTCATTTCCCAAGTGACAAATGTATTACAAAGAATTTTCTTGTCAACGGGCCCGTTTTGTTTGCTTAAAGTAATCATGTATGGACCCACGCTCTGTTGTTGTCAGCAGCGGTTTGTAAGTTCGAATCCCTGTCATGACACTAGTGCCCTTAAGCAAGGCACTTAACCATAGTTGCTTCTTAACAAGTTGGGAAGTAAGTGCATTCTGCTCTACCAGGCAGGCTCATTTGGATAAACTTATGCGCCATGCCGACGGACTGTCCAGGAGTAGGTGCCAACGTGCCCCTGGTGACAGTTGATTTAGGTCGACAGACCAAATCGGTTAAGTGTAGCCTCACCTTGAAGTGGCCGTCCGGCCTTGTGATGTGGAAAATACTACTACTACTAAAAACAAATTAAATCAATGAATAAACATGTATCAAACTATCTGTTAATCCTTAATACATGTATAGTTCTTTACCAACCAGACGTTTTGCAGACAATGTGGTTTTCAAATCCCGCTTAATAGTAATTTGAAAAAAATTACATTAATCTTTGGTAAAGAATAGTTTCTATGCTCTAACAACAAGGAGATTTTAAGAACGTGACAAACCGAGGGTGGTAGAAAACTTCAACGTGAACTTTTAAAAATGGGAATTAGTTAGATGTGAAAGTCATCGTTTCCAATCTATTGACAGTTTTGAGTGACGTAAACAAAGTAAAACAAACAAACAAACAAACAAATTAAAGTTTTAGGTTTTTCAAACTTATTTTTTGTTTTGTAAATCTGTAAACATTAGTTGTATAATTGAAGGTGAGCAACTTGATTAGATCATTGCGGTTTTTTTATGCGGACATGATCATTTTATAGGCATTTGTAGTTAAATTACGAATGACTTTTCGAAAAAAGGTTACTGATTGCAAACTTCATACCAGTACCTATTCTCAAAAAAATGTTTGTATCTGAACAACTGTCAACGTTGAGGAAAGCTGCATTTTGACCTAACCGTCAATGTTGTTTATTTTGATGGCCGCAACTGAAATAATCCAATATGAAAATGCACGAGATCCCAGACATATGCCGTATGTTCATGTTTTCAGTAAAATGTGGTTTTGGGTTTCGTGGTAAGTGTGGCCAAGAACAATGTCACCATGTCCGTTTACTTTCTATTGCGGCTACTATTCGCTTTTGTATTTAGAGTTTATGTAAACAAGAAAAAAAGGTAAAATATTTCAGAAGTCGTTTGGTTATGTTTACAGCGTGATGTGTTTTTTTAAATGTAAACGAGAACAGAACCGCTCAGCCCGCCAAGGATTTATATAAACACCTAGTCATGAATTTAGGGTAAAATGAATTAAACTGAAGGGAACTTTAGGGGAAACCCCCTTCCATTGTGAGGGGCAAGAGTAATTGTTTTCAGCAAACATTCCTCCGATAGCTGTACGTTGTTGACCTCATAGATCTTATAGATCGTACATTGCTTTACAGGGTGGAGGAAACAAAGTGCTCTTTGAACTGAGAACACGCAGGAGACGGCACAGTCTTTATGTAAACACGTCAATAATGGTATACTTTTTACCTGGCTATATATTGCCAAAGAACGTCGCCAATGGGGCTAGAAAAATAGAGAGTTATTTTGTAGCCCGAGCCTTGTCCACAAAAAATGAGTTTATTCAAACAGTGGTCTCTCAATGGTTGTACAATTACAACAACCTAACCATTTTGTGAGAGTCGACAAATGAATTGGCTCAGGTCAAGCATAGACCTTATGCACATGACGTCATTTCAGTAGGGCGCCCTCGCCTAGAGGTCAAAAGGAGGTAGTTCATTTGCCAGTCCTGTGCGCCGCGCATACAAATCTGTGCGTTTCCATTGTTATGTCATCGGTTTACCTCTAAGATGGCGGCTGGATGACGTCAATGCATAAGGTCCATTGGAAACGGGCATACGCGCGTACGCGCACCACGCACAACTCTCAGCCAATAATAGGTCTTCATTTGTCCCAGTGAGGGCGCTGTTTCCGATTGTGACGTCATATGCAAGAGGGTCAACAACTCGACAATTCAGAAGACAACATACTTTTCCCAGTTTTCAAAAAGTCACCATGTAATGAAAAAGTATTTCATACGCAGACGATTGGCTCACTTCTAAACACAGAGGTATTGTCTTTCTCGTATATGTTTCATGTATTTATTATTGACAGATAAATTCAACTATAGTCCAATACTATTTTGGTTTGTTGAGTTGGTATCTGATAACACAATAATCATCTTTAAAGGCAATGCCTAGAAGGAAAGGGAAAAAAAACCAATGGAGACATTCTACTGTGAGAAAACGGTATTTTGCGTTTTAACAAAAGAGCTGAATTTACTTGTACTATGGAAAACAACATGAGTTATGTTCAAATTTTCTAAACTTTCATGCAATCTGGGCGTTGCACAAAAGTGAAATCATGTGCGATGAGCCGTTTACTTGACAACAAAATGGGACTTCACCATGACGTTGAGCATTGGGTGAGATTTGGGGAATTTCCATGAAGAGTGACCATGAAAGAAAATCATACGTGCCAGCACACCTTTTCAAAAGATTCCATTGTCAATAATCATCAAACTATTATTGTAAATCTAAAAATAGCACTTAACTGCAAAGACCTGAAACACATAAGCGTTCCTGTGTCTTGAAGGTGTCGTCATAACTCAGTCTAAACTTCACTTGGAAACATTGCATGTCCGAACTCCAGCTATACGGTGCAAAGTCATCATACAGTGTATAAGGTAATGTTTCTTGATTTATCTGCATAGTTGTTTCAAATTTCACAGCCCTACTTGATATTTGCCTCTAGCCTTACATTTATCTGACCGGTAGCAGGTTACCAGTAACTGATTAGGGTGCGTGTTAGGTATTTGTGAAATCAGGTTTATGTTAGATTTTGAGTCATCATTATAGGAAATCATTTGGGACCACTGAATTCAGGGTAAGGCTGACCCGGAAAGAGGTTAAAATGGGATTTTAACTCGGATTCTGTGCATTGTGATATATTTGTGGTTTATTCTGACGTAGATTTGGGTCATACTGACCCCATGGGACCCGGAGCGCCCTGTAATGCAAATCCGATAGCACTGCTAGCGCAGAATTCCGCAGTAAGCAAACCCAGGACACTGGGCTCTGTTCATGATAAAGTTTGGGTTGAATTTCTGCGGCTCGAATCTCTGAAAAGACAAACATTGTGGTTTCCCTGCCATGATAGACCTGTTTGATTTCCGTCAGCGAACAATTTTGTTGACGAGTCGCAATTGTACAAAATGTTTCAAAATGTATTATACAGGATTGGTAACAATGGAAAACATTTTCTTCCAGAAAGCTTTCTGATTATGAAGTTCATTATGAACTGAAGCCTTAATTGAGAAAACTATACCTGAACAACTTTTTAAAAACCCCACTGCTGATTTTTAGTCGTTACAACCAAAATTAAGGACATTATAATAATAATAACCCGTTTTTATATAGCGCTTTTCACACCTGAAGGGCGTCTCAAAGCGCTTCTGACATTATTATCCCTGGTCACTGGGCCTTAATTTATTCCTTAAACCATCTCAGCTCCCTGGGGAGTATACAGCCTGTGCAACAAATAATGCGCTACTCGGCTAAATCAATCACAAGAACCATCTCTGCCCTCACAGGTACCCATATTTACCCCTGGGTGGAGAGAAGCAATTATAGTTAAGTGTCTTGCTCAGGGACACAAGTGTCACGACCGGGATTCGAACCCACACTCTGCTGAACAGAAGCACCAGAGCTTGAGTTCGGTGCTCTTATCCGCTAGGCCACGACACCCTCAAACATTGTGTTTACATGCTGAAACTGTGCATGTTTTCCACACAGTGGATCAAGATCGACTTTTTAAAAGGAGAGTTATTACATGTGTATCGTTGATCACACAATGCATGATCACTGTCTGCAACTGTTTGTCAGCTCTATAACAATTATTCTGTAAAATACCTTAGTTACAACTTCATAAATCGTTATTTATGTTTACATTTTCTCTGTCTCGACGGGAAAAAAACAAACCGTTTTCGAATTGTGGAAAACCTGTTTGGCAATTTGTTTCTACTCTCCGGGGCTTACTATTGAATTATACTATAAATGATGACTGGCTGAATGTTAGTTAGTGATTAACAATTTAAATTAGTGAACATTTCTTAAGCTATGATTTTCTTCAAATTAGTCATTTATATTGCATCAAACGTCTCTATCTATACAATGTACTTTTTTCTAAACATCAGCAGATGCAGTCCTTGAAATTATATGTAGCGTTTGTAACGGTTTTTAATTAGTTGAGTTCTAATTCAAAATCACTCGGGTCTAATAGTATGGATCTAGGTAAATGCTGAAGAGTTTATGTGAGAGTTTAATTTACTAATGCACCTTGCTGTACCGAAATCACACATAATGCACCAAACATTGTATAACACACGAATGTATGCATGCTCTATTCCAGTCTAATTTAAGAGTTCGCACTTATAAATCTTGAAAAACAGTTGTGTTGAGTATCTGTTGTGGCAACATGAAGTAATTTTACCCGTGTACTGATGTTTTTCATCGATACTTTTTCTACTCAGTTTACAAAATGCAGAGCATGGCGAGTCGTTGTTTCTGGTTGGTCTCCATTCTTGCAATCTTTCACGGTCAAGCTCAAGGTCAATACCAAATCACACCTATTGCGTCAGGGTGCAATGGAATATCAAGAGGTAAACATTTCATCGTTGGCTTTACTGATAACATCATAGACAGGTATACACCGAGCAGAGAGCTGTTCATTTTAGTGGTTGCATTCAACAATGATCAGCAACCCACACAAGTAACGATAAGCAGTAAACATAAAGTTGATGGCCAGCCCTTCACAGACACCTTTGTTGTAAATCCCAGTGGATTTAACAAAGTTAAGGTTCCAGTGGAACTGACAATGGCTGACACTGAAAGAAGCTTCAAAACAATTGCTATAATTGCGAAAAACGAGGTCTCTGCATACGGTTTAATGTTTCAGGATTTTTCAACGGATGCCTTTCTCGGTATTCCAACGAACAATCTCGGTATGCAGTACGTGGTGGTAACGCCATTACTTTTTCTCGCTCCTGTGCATTTTGCCGTCATTGGAACTGAAGATTCCACCCAGGTTCAAGTAACATTGAAAGGCCCTGCAACATTTGAAGGAGTAACGTATAGCCGTGGTGACGTGCTGAGTTTTATGGTGGATTACCAAGAAGCTGTGCAGATCCAAGGAGCAGATGACTTAACCGGGAGCATCATTCAAGCTGACAAGCCAATTGCAGTATTCAGTGGCAGCGAATGTGAAAGAAACCCCGATTCTCCATGTGATACACTAACAGAGCAGCTGGTACCCGTCAAGAGTTGGGGACAGGAGCACATTTACACCGCATCCCAAGCAACAGACAGCAACCAATACTACATTGTTTCCTACTTTCCAGGAACTGTTGTTTCAATTCCGAATCTTGCAAATCAGACATTAGATGCAGGAGACTTCTGGGAAGGAATTCTAGCGGGTTCTGGTCTAGTGACCTCAAGCAATCCTATTCTGATGATGCAGCAATTAGCGACCGTTAACGGCAGTACTGTCGACCCTTCCCTGATACAGGTACCTGCTGTGGAGCAGTTTGGATATAGGTTTGGGTTCACAACGCCTCCTTATTCTGGAGGTGATGCAGGGGGGTACTTTAATTTCATCACCATTGTCGTGAAAAGAGATTCACGTCAAACTGTGTATCTAAACAACGCCCCAATCGACGAAACTGACGGTATACTATCTGTAGTTGAACACGACGTTCCAGCAACTGACTACATCTCAATTACTATCCAAGTGCCAAAAGGGGAAGGCGTTTACTATGTAGACAGTCAGTCCTCGCCAGTGTCTGTTATTGTCTACGGTTACGAGAGAGCTGAGACATACGGCTACGCCGCTGGATTGTCCCTTTCTAGTAACAAGCAGCATCTGAGTTTCACACCATACTTCCTGAGGGAGCTCGGTGGAGAAAGGTTCAGTATAACTGTACCTTGCATCCAAGAGAGTAATTCTGCAAATGTTGTTCCAAAATGCAAATTCTCCACAGGTGTTGGAGATGTCGTGGTCAATGGTAATCTAACCAGCTCCTATACTCTAGATTGCATTACCCCTGGATTCTACAAGAATGGTCTAACAGCAGTCTATGTGTCCCTTGATGATGGTGGGACCTTCCCATACTCTGGTGTTGTTTATATTCCATCCGAAGAAGACCTTCCTCCACTCACTACTGTCCAGCAGCTGAACTCAGAAGCCGGTAGCCGTGTCATTGACCTTAACTCAACTGATCCTGTCTTACTCTCTTGGGATCCCACATTAGTTGGGGATGGCGTTTCCATCGTCACTGTGATGGTACAAACTTCAGATTACAACACGGATGGATATCCAGTTCTAATGGAAGGAGTTGCCGTGAAAAGTAACGTAGTCAACAATGGCACTCTTGATATTCCTGTCAGGGACTTGGAATCATTCTTACATCCCTCAAATAACGAACCTTCAGTTATAGCGTTTTATGTTACTCAATACATACAGCGGCGTCGAAGGGACAACGCTCCATGGGCGAAAAGAATCTATTCTGGGGTAATGCACGTGATCAATTCAGTATCGAATATCTCATGCTCGGTTTTCAATCGTCAGTTGGAGAATGTTGCTTCTGGCTTAAAGCCTTGCCCCTGTACTTCAGATCAAGCAAATGTGAATTCTCTGGACTTTGTGGAAGCAAACTTTTTAAATTCTTTTTTCCATCCTGGGGCGGAGAAATGCTTTAGGTCAACCACATCCTCGTCAACGGGTTCAGGTCAGCAGTGCTGCTATGATGATAATGGAAACATCCTGGTTGGCCCCCGTGGAGGAGGTACAGCTGATAGATACGGACCTGGAGATCATTTCTGGTTCCATCAATGGTACGACGTCCTACCTTGGCTCGGATGCTGCAAACTGTCCAAGAGCTGCACTAAGTATTACAACAAACGACCCTCAGATGACTGCTCTAAGTACGTCCCCCCTCGACCAGCTGGAGGTATGGGAGACCCTCATATCACAAATCTAGATGGGAGGAGGTTCACTTTCAACGGAGCGGGAGAGTTCCTGATGGCCTCGTCAACTCTTCATAACCTGACCTTCCAAGCCCGTATGGAGGTCTACCGTGATACAAACGCATCAGTGTACACTGCAGTCGTCATTCAGACAAACGATTCCGCACGGGTTCAGGTGCAAATGTCCAACATGAACGATACTATGATTCTTGTAGATGGTGAAACGATACTTCAGTCATCCAGCACGATTCGAGTTCAACATCACAAAGGCCTTCGAATCAGCTTCAATCAAGACTTGTCAGAAATTAGGATTGCTTTTAGTTCTGGTGTTGCTGTCATCGTTTACGTTAAACCAGAAGTGATGTCTTTTATTGCTCAACTAGACACAAAGTTCAAAGGTCAGGTCAAAGGACTGTTGGGCAATATGAATGAAGATCCCGATGATGATTTTCAATTTCCGAATGGCTCTTCATTAAACACTAATGCATCGCTGTATGAGGTTCATGATTTTGGTTTGGAGTGGTTAGTGGCTGAGGAAGACTCAATTTTTACCTACATTTCCCCGTACGACTACAAAACGTACAATTTCCCTGAGTTCTCCCCAAACCTTATCTCTCCCGATCCAAATCTCATCAATCAAGAAATCAAGGACCTCTGTGGTGAGTCATTTGAATGCATTTTCGATGCCTTGACGACTGGTAGCCTGTCGTTTGCCAACGAAACCCTCTTGGTAACCGGTACCTTGGAGACTATTCAGAAGTCCTCCATTAAAGTTGTCAGTTGTGGATTTCCTGGGAGAGTAGAGAATGGGAAAGTAATTGGGTCGGTTTATTTGGAGAATTCTACCATTGAGGTCACCTGTGACGAAGGGTTTAACCAACAAGGGTCAGTCTCACTACGGTGTCAGGGTGATGGCCAGTGGTCTTCAGATCTGCCCTTGTGTGTTGAAGAGTCAAACCCGAACAATATTATACTTGTTTTACTCATTGCCCTCGCTGTTTTTACTGCTACCGTCTTGCTGATAGGAATCCTTTGTATCGTCATGCCTAATTAAGGCCGTAACCGAATTTAAGGGCTACAGCTATGGCTACGTTGCTAAGGACGTCCCATACTTCAATGCACTATGACGTGGTGATCCAGCTGTATCCAGCCAAATTCGGACACGGCCAATGGTTGAGACAATAGTCATTTTGCACATGACGTCACGGGAATAGGGCGCCCTCTCATAGAGAAAAAATGGTTTATTGGCTCATCATGTGCTTACGCCGTGCGTCCATCAGATATGCGCTTACAATGTGTCATTGCGGCAAGGGGTTGACGTCAACGCATAGGTTTATTTTATTGGTCATCACAAAAGACACTGTCAAGAATGACTTAGCAGATAAATGGTTAAGATCACATATAATATGTGTAATCTTAACCACTACACGGTGACCAGTTTTTTGCATGCAATATTAAAAAGTTTTCAAATTATTAGCAATATTTTATAAAGATCCAATTTTAGGATTATTGAGTTAGACAAACAATTACGAATAAAATACTGCTGACCATTTAGAAACGTTTAAATATTGCATGAAAAAAGTGCACTGTGTAGTGTCTGGTTTGTTTGCTTGGTTTTGGTTTTTTTTTTGGAAGTTTTAAGCGTAAAGCTAAAATATAAGTATAACCATTGTATGCGTTTTACTTTAAGTTGTTTGTATATATTTTATGCGTTTAAAGTATCCAGGTTATTTTTATGAGTTGCATTGAACTGCTTGACTAGACCATTTCTCGAGCTTTTAAACTCATGTAGTTAGACAAACATGAAGTTCATGATAGGCATATTTCATGATTGTGCGTATCGAGAAAGAAAAACAGCACTAACGAAGACTATATTTTTTATGAGATATAATCTCCTTTTTGTGCTCTGTTTATACAAAATTCTTGAAAATCAAAATGCCTATAGCAATTTGCTATATTGTTTTATAATAACAAATTTAAACCAATTTAAACATTGGGCGATGATGTTTTTTGTGTACTACAAACACGCCCGAATTTGTGCGACCATTACACAGGTTTAATGATAACATGAACAGCACTTTGGCAAAATTATTATTGATTGCAAGTAAAAGAAAACGGAGGTCGGGTCTTATTCTTGGGTTTCTTTATAGATTGGTTAATTTTCTTTAACTTTGATAAAAGATTGCTGGGTTAAATTTTACTTTTACGACAACATATTATAATTTTACAGCCATACACTTTGTTAAAGTACATTGGGTCAGAGATTGTTTTTTGTCAATGAAATGCTGATTTGTGGGCAAAACTTTCAAGAAATACCTGTATACACAAAAGTCAGCTGAATACTGGTTGAGAAAACATCAAATAGGCCCCTAACTGTCACAGTTTGTTGTCAAGAATGTTAAATCGATAAATTTATAGTGAGGTGATAGCCGGGGTACCAGCTGCATTTGTGACTGCAGCACTCCAAAACTTGCCTTAAGGCGAGTTTCAGAGATTCCTATTTTTTACATGCTTTTATTGATTTCTAATGAAAGGGGGGCATTGTAGGCAAAATCATTTTGCAGAATACTTAATATACCATTACCAATTAGAATAGAAAATACACAACTTTGTCGGGGGGGGGGGGGGTCATTACCTAGTATGAAACAATCTTTAAACTAATTTGTATTTGCAGAAACAAAATCGTAAATACGTAAAAATGTATATTGTTGCGACCAACTTTGTCCCAGATGTTTAAAATATGCGTCAGACTTGCACAGTCTATAAATGTGAAAAAGAAGCCACTGCTTGATTTGTAAAGATCGTGGCAGTTGCAATCCCCTGCAGCAAACTCATCTGAACCACTGTCAAAGTCAAGATAATTGTGGTTGCTACGATTGCCACAACTGAAATAATCAGACTTGAACATGCGTGAAATACCGGACACAACTTTAAACTGATTTTTGCTGCTTTGGCTAAAGCGTGGCCACAGAGTCTTGATACAATTTTCACATGGTTATTATTGTAATGCACTTGTTGAAAATAACTTTTCTCGGATTAGGCCAATCTTTTCCAAAAAACAAAGGTGTTGTTATATTTTACTGTCTATTGTGGCTTAGTATGCTTAAAGGTTTAAAGAAAAGAACACAAAAAAATTAACAAGCGTGTTAACAAACAAATACCAAGTTTTAACTTTTTTAAGTAGCTAAAATGTTCATGTAATTAAACAAAAGTATTAATTTTGTTTCTTAGAGGTGTTTGTATGCTGCATGATGTGTTTAAAAATTAGTTTAATCGTAACAGTTGCCCTGATTGAATCACTTTATGGCAGCCTAATGGTTTTTAGCAGATCGTATAGAGTCGCAGGCGCAAAATGTGTATACTCAGGCTGAAACTTGAATTATGCACCGGACGCCATTCTAGTAAGCAGATCGGTAACCACGGATCAGGGCTGACATTGAGCAATGCTTTTAATGCTTAATCAAAACATTTCCTAACTGGAATGGCAACCAAGGCGGTAATTTACATTCTACCAATAGGCTAGAGTTCCGTTGTCCATCTGCACCTTGTGGCGCTATATGATCTTTGGTTTTTATGCAGTTAAGTTCAACATATTGTTTTTGCCTTGTGATTCATGATTGTCAGTGTTTTGTTTGAGGCTCTGCCCATACCCACCGCCGAAGCCACCAGTTCACACAAGTCCTTATACATGTACACATTTCCAGTCTTTATTATAAGCGTTATCAGCTTTAAAAAGTTACATTTATTAGCATAAAAAACTCATAATATTAGCGCATCATGACATTCATTAATATATAAAGTTTGATTTCTTTGATTGTAGTGCCAATAAAATCATGTGTAAACAAATCGATATTATTTTATAATTGTATTTATTTATTTTTTTACTTATAGAGCTATAACATCAAATAGGCTTATGGAATGAAAAACCGGCAAAGTACTAAAACGAATACACGGAAAAACAACCCGAAGGACACTATATATCAAAAAGTATTTATGTTTAATTCCTTAAAATGATTGCGCTGATTTTTTGGTTATTTGGTAAGCAGGATATTTTAATATCTCATTTTATGTTATTCCATATTAATATTCAGAGTCGCATGACCCGGGTTGGCAGGTTGGGTGGGGGAGAGCAACTGTCCTCCCAAAGTTAGGCAAAACAGTCTGAGAAATTCGGGCACAGCAAGAAGGGGGAAAATGGGTTTGGAGAAAGCAAAACTACAACCCTAACCCTTAGAAGAGTCCCCATACGCCCTTGTTTATATTATTCAGTTATAAGCCGATACTTTTAGCTGCATTGGTTTGGTGTATGGAACACAATCTATGCAATGTCGTAGAGCTCTTGCGGATTCATGGCAATACCCTTGTAAAGTTTGAACAGTGGTTGACCTACCATGAAGTGTGACAAGATTAATAATGCATTGCGTGGGAGGTGGCAGAGTGCGAAGGATACCAGGTTGACTGGATAACCGCTCCCCTGTTCAAACATTTATTTCAAAGGGTGTATTTTTTATATACAACGAATAATACATTTTAACAAACAGGCTTCCTGCTCACAAGGCTGTATTTTGTTTAACATGATTTATGACCGTGGTAGCATAACGCGTCACATTGGGTACGTTCAGACGAGGGGTTAAACTAGCCCTTAATCCAAAAGTGCTAAAATAACCCTCCGTTGGAACGCAAAAATCCGGTCCGCAAGGGTCAATTTGACCCAGAGAACTGGGCTAAACTAAACCTCAAAAAATGTTGGATTAGCGTAACTTAGCCCAGGTTTTACGACCAACCCCCCGCTGCGAGGCCCAAGAAACCATCGTTGGAACGCAACTGACCTGCTACATCCGGTCTATTTTATTCCATGCGACCTCTCCACACAGAAGGTTACGTCATCATAACCACATGTGTCGTGAGCATCGATGGGACGTAAATTGAAGTACCTGATTGGTCCGCTTCCGGGAAAGGTTGTGTATTATTCATGATACTCACAGCGTGCCTGTGTACTGCTGTCGGACGGAACTGCACGGGCCAGTCCGTAAAATAGTCTGGCTACAAGAATCCTGCTTAGTGTGCCCGCAATATACGGAAGTATAACAGGTACCATACGCACTTCGTTGGTCTGAGTTTTATTGTACGGGAAAGGTGATTAGTCAGTGTATTTTCTAACAATAAGCAGTGGCCAATGAGGTATCCGCTCCGATAAATCCGTGCAGATTGTCACGTTCTTGAATTCTTCCGAAAGCTAAGCTAAGAAATGCCTTGTTTTTTTAATGAGATCCCGACTGTTTCGCGAAGTGTCAAGATTATCATGACTTTTCAAGAACAAGATGAACATTTAAGCTATGTAATTATGTGTAACTTGTTTCTGCCGGGAATTTCTGAAAGTTAAGTAACGCATTTTTTAGTGACCGTTGGCGTTTGTTTTGAAATTTTGTCACATCAACGTTTTTGTTTTCGCCCAAAAACTTCTTGAATCAGCGTAAGACAAATTATTTGGTGAGTTACAATGTCAGTTTCACTCTTCATCTCTGATTTCATCCAAGTGTACTGTTAAAATAAAATAAAAACTGGACATTTTTAATGGTTTTTAAAATGCAACACTGTTGCTCAGCTCATTGCCGTACCAAATCAACGGAGGTGTTTTTTAGCGGGGACTTCCCCGAAACCGGACCGGAAGAGTGGTCGTTCGGGGTCAGCTATGCATGACCTGATAATCAACGTGTGGGTCAGTTTAACCCGTGTGGACAGGACTAACTTACTCGTGTGAACGCAAGCCCAATTTGGAATAAGTCATTTTTATCTTTTGGACACCCGCGGTGCTCGGATTAAGGGTTAGTTTAACTCCTCGTTTGAACGTACCCATTGGTTGTATTCCCCCAGGCTGTTGTACTGGGTACAGAAGGTTGATTTACAAGCTCCCATACACATGTACATAGCTTACAAATGTATAAGCTTCCAAAACATGTACACTGATTCCATCCTCACATAAAAAAGCAGTACCCAGGCCCCATCCCACGTACTACCTCGAAACCCTTGCCTCCTTACCTTCCCCTCGGTGTCCAACCCCCTTGCAATTAAAAAACAAGAGAAAATCAGGTCTGAAAAATGGAAAAATTACGATTAGGGCCTCACCAATTGTGTCCTAGTCCCACCCCCAGTAACACAAACAGTTCTAGTTAAGTCACTGCTTTCTACCTCAAATATTTCATAAGTGTTTCTCTAGTGTTTCTCGAACGATGTTTTTTGATGAACCTTTTTCGGGGGGGGGGGGGGCGAGAGGAAAAAATAGAAAACTGTTTACGTTCAAAATCCCTTTGTAATGAAGCGATGCCAAACTTTGACAGGTTTGTCTCGATCCTTGGGCTCTCGCATCTTTAATATTTATTCAATGGCCCAAAATTAAACGAGACCACAAAGCCCCTTAAAATTTGTGTATGTAAATGAATGTGTGAGAAGTTACTAGAACATCTTCGTATAATATGTGGCAAAGCATGGGGTGGTCCTCCGCTCAGAATCCTTGCCCTCTTTTGACCCCCCCCCCCCCAGGAGATCAAGATTAAGTGTGCAAAATATTCAATCGTTTGATATACTAAATAGCTATCCCCCAATTATGTTTCTGTCCCGCTGCCCCCTCCCAATGAAAATGTTTAGTGATGTAGCAGAACTTGAAGATCCTAAGAATTGAAACAAAGTAACGTCTTATTTTAAGCTAAAAACAGACGAGGAACTGAAAGACAAAAGCCATAAAACCCTGGGTGTGACGTCCATCCAGATTATTGACAATCAACTTGACAAATTTTGCTATAAATGGTTTATGTTGATGTTTGACAACTTCGGGACTCGCTGTGTCACTGGTTGTCACTATATACTGTATTATTTATTGTTTATCAGAATATGTTTGGTTTTTGATTACATACACTTAATAACAAATCTTTTGATCTAGTGTGACCTTCTTTGCCCAAAACTAGGCACTTCCTCCTAAAACTCAAAACTGAGTCTATTTGCTCATCCAATAGACGAGTTTACAAAATACCTGGACACCGATAATTTTATATTTCTTATCATATTATAAAAACTTATTTTTATAATCACATCTTAATGGATGATGTTTTTTTTATTATCTTGTTAAGCCATTGTCTTTTGAGCGTCTGGTTTAACCACGGCGTGTCACAAATTATGCCATAAAAGCGCAGTTCCTTAAAAACAAGTTATATATGTGTTTTATAGATATGTAAGCTACTTAGTTCAATATAAGGTAAAAAATTGAGTATCAGAGGGTGACATGGAATTAAACCCTATATAAAGCACATTTAGGGCCTTGCTCGTCACATGCGTAGGGAACTATACCCAGCGTTCTGTGGCCATTCTAAACACAACCTGCCTGCATCCTGTCTGTTAATTTTTGTACAGAGTCCCTGGTTTTCCGCCCTGACGATGTGTTAAACTGGGAGGAGAAATATGAATTTAACTTGGTTCAAAACCAGATGTTTTTATCTCAGTGTGAGGCAAGGAAGGTCCATAGAAGAGAGCAATTGGTGTACATCAGGTACGTGAATCAAATTTAATTTGTAGACAAGTGCGCGCGCTCATATTTATAACAACATTAAAGGGCGCCCTCTGTTTTATTTTTCTCTTATGTATCATTATTTTTTGAAACCATGGTTGGGCTCCAACTTAAGCCCCTCCCATCTGTTTAAAAACTTGAAACTTACCAAGGAAACCGAGCTTTTGAAAATGCCTCTAATGTGTGTAACTGTAAGGTGTAGGTGGAAACATTGGAAGCGCTAAAAACCACGTCTGTAACATCAGATGCTGGTCCTGTTTAAAAGACAGTGTTGTCTTTAGGGAAGATTCCTCGCTTAGGAACAGAAGGTTACTCTCAGTTTGGTAATGGTCAGTAACGTAACCAAACACTTCCATATTGGGGAGGGGGACAGGGGCAAGGACATAGTTAACGGGGGTGGGTGATTCGATGTATTGAACCATTCATTAAGGGCACTTTTGAGTCTCATTTGGGGGTGGGGTGGGGCAAGGGTACCGCCACCGCCCTGCCCCCCCCCCTCCGATACGCCACAGGTGGGAGTAAACATTTGCCTAGTTTGAAACTAACCTTAAAAGATTTGATTAGAGGAACAAAACCTGAAACAAAATATGTTTGTGTCTAATATTGGTCATGTTGACATCGGCACGTTGACAGGCCTATTCACTGTACATATTTACAACCATTTTAATTAAATAAAACAACCTGGTAAAAAGTTCATCGACTGTTGGGGGCGGAGGACAGCTGCCTAACTCGGTTCGGCGATAAGCAGTTTCCATGTATTATTGGGGACGGATGACAGCTGCCTAACTCGGATCAGTTATGGGCAGTTTCCATGTGCTGTTGGGGACGGTCTCCACATGTATAGGAAGCATGACAAAACTGAACGGGGATATTTGCTTCGTCAAACCAAAATGTTTTTATGTAGATGTTATTTTTTCCCTTTCCAGTATAATTTATACTAACTGAAGCTGGAGGGAAAGTTTTCTGACCCTAAATTTGTTCAGTGATAATCACTTTCCATGTGCTGTTAGGGACCGCGAAAAGTGGACTGTTTTTGTATGTAGGCTCTACTCAAATACTGTTCAACCTATAGTATATTACTGTTTCCTTTTTAAGCCATAAGAATCCCTCATTGAATGGCTAACTTAGGACTAGTCCTAGGAGTTATTATAAAACTTAAGGCTAGTCCTAAGTTAGGACGAGTATTACTCGTCCCAACTCGAGATAAGACTAGTCTTAACTCTTTGTGAAATCCACCCCGGGACTTTTACAGCAATAAGAAATACGTAAAATGTAAATGATGATTCAGGTTGGCAAGGTTATGTGCAGTGTTTAATTAATGGAGTTTACAAGCCCAAAGTTTGTGTGCATTTCTTCGATTTCTTTTTTTTTAGGGGGGGGGGCAGGTGGGCAAGTAATTGAGCGGCTGCCCATACTGTCGGCCACTGTACTGTAAAAAACAATGGGTAAAAATTTTTCAACTTTTTGCCCAACGTTTGTATGTTAGTCAACTTGTACATCTTTTAAGCAACTTCTAACCAACGGTCGTTGAGTAATCCCCATTCCCAATTAATAAGTAAACGTTTTACACAACAGTTAGATTAAAAATCCAAAAGTTGGGTTCTACACATTGCCCATCTACTGGATAATAACAAATTACCAGCAGTTGGCGAATAAATTTACCCAAGTATTAAACAGAATATTTTGCCCAAATGTTGGAGAACTGATCACTTGTCACCAATATTTGGGTATCAGGACCCATACACCTGCTTAACAGTTGGGTATTTGGGGGAATTTGTATCCAACCGGTGGTCATTTTTCTCTCAACAATTGAACGGCATTCTGAAAAGGTAAGCAACAGTTGGGGACTGAATTTATATAATAATTGGGTACTGTTGTGAGTAACACACGAGAATAATATTAACCAATCACACTTGGTTTAGCCTTTGTCTTTGAAAACATTTATTCATATCTCATAACATCATTTGCATAACTAACTTTGAACATAGTAAACTCTTGTCAAAACTTCTTTGGATAAAATAAGGAAGTGTAAACAATGCACTCTTCGATGTGCAGCTTTCGTGTAAAATTAATACAAACCAAACTAAAATAAGTTCTTTATAAACGTACTGTCCTGAGGCTTATTAGAACTTCTAGTGCTTCATGAAACTAACCAAACAAACACAATGAGAAAGGTTTTTGACTTTTTTGACATGGCTGCTACATTTTACGTTTGAAGTGTTAAGGCCTTTTGGAATATGTACATCTACAATGTTATGCAATGGGAATTATATAACACTACAATGAATGGTTTTGGTTGTCTTGGTTATGCAGAACTCAATCTATACAATTCAGAATCCGTATACTGCAAAGAGCAAGACTAAATGGGTTACCCTTTGAGCTGGTGCGCCTTGGTTCACTGTGAATAACGCCAAAATTCACTAAGCTTACTTTTTGCAGAGCTCTTGACACTTGTAGCAATTTGTATAGAGGATATTCATCTGTCAATCACAGATGAACCAATGCTGGTTCCTTTCCCAAACACGACCCCCATCACGTTTTATTTCTCTATAATTTTAATAGTTTGTTTGATAAAGACATTTGAAGCTAAAGACATAATAAGTTTTTGACTCAAGTCGGTAAACCATTGGTAGCGAACTCCCATTTTAGGTAAATCCGTAAAAGCGTAAACATTTATTTTCATTGGGGTAGGTAGGGTGGGGTGGAGTGGGATGGGGGAACTAGCGGTGCAAATGCGTGGCTATTGTTGTTGTACATCATTGTTTTATATAGAAATTACAGTTCATTCTGTTATGATTTACACGTCTTTTATGTCATATGCTCCCTTGAACCTACGAGCACCTTGTAATGTCTGCTATCCCTCAAGACCATACATCACTTATTGCATGATTCTCATTTTGTGTATAACACAGCCATTTTTCCCCCTCGCAACCTCGATTTGAAGGTTCATACTTGAGTGTGCTGCAGATATTGGGTACCACCTATTGTTTTTCTGTCCTTTTAATTCAATTAATGTAAACCAAGTCTGTAGAAAAAATTTGCCAGGCTTTGTAACTCTATCGATAGAATCTTTCCCTTGTCTTTGTTTGTGATTTTAGATAGGAACATGACAAAGAGTGATGCAATGTGGCCCGATTCAGTCTCAGTTGAAGACCATGTTGGTTGCTCTCAATGAATAAAATGGAAAGTCTATGAAAACGTTTAATGTTGCCAAAGATACTTAAAGTTGGAAGGAATTATTTTCAAGTCAGTTGAAATTGTTCTTTCATTTATTCATGTACCTTTAACCAAGGCTGCGAAATCAAATGTCTGACTCGATTTATGATCAGTGACAATCAGTTTTTAGATGCTTTTAGGGACCGTCACAACATTGTGTAGGCGCATATCAAAGACTGCTGAAACTTAGCATTTTACTGGTCAGTCCCAAGCCATCAGAATCCCTAAATGGTTACCTTACATCTACAGTTCTATAAATGAGCATTATGTAATACTATATAACACTGGTTGGTTTCAGTTGTCCTGGTTATACATACCTCAATCTTTAGAATTCCGAAGTCGTAGAGCAACAAGTAATTATAAGAGCTTGACTTAGCCCTGGTAGGACATCCAACCCGGGCTAGGGCTAGACTATAAACTGCATGGTAGGGTCTACCTTGAATCATTGTGGATAACAATGGATAAGTTCATGTGTTGCATTTTAGCAAGTATTGCTTACCGATTGTAAAAACAAATTTCTCCAAGTGTTCCTTCATGCTCTTCATTGCTTCCCATAGCTATGTAAACCATATAGCCAGTACAGAAAGGGCACTTTGGCAGGTTTTGGTATTTTGACTATCACCCCGACCCAAACGAAAGAACAAAAACCGCTAAATTTCACCATGACATGTTTTTTTATTCCGGCAAAGAAAAAGTAAGGAAATCGTAAAAAATGATAAAACCTTAAAAATTAATTACATACTAAGCAATCGTTGCTGAAGCCTGCCTCTTTATTAAAAAACAACTTAAAAGGATAAACATTTTGAAAGCTTGATCTGCCCCCTACATAATTGTAATTTGTACAGGTTTTTCTCTCTTGAGATTAGTTTATCCAAACCGATGTTTGAAGGAAATTTGCGTGACACTAATTTCTTTCAACTTTCGATTGCTGTTAGGGACCGTGTCTGGCATATGGGGACAGCAACCAACTTTTGACGCATAGGTTGCTGTATATTTTGCTGTATAGGTTTTTCACTGGTCTTTCCCTAACCATCGGAATCCTACTATGAATGGTTACTCAACATCTACAATTCAATGCCATGAAAATTATGTAACACTACAATGGATGGCTAGGGTTGTCATAGTTATGCATAACTCAATCTATATACTTCCAAATCCGTAAACTTCAAAGAGCAAGCCTAAATGGGTTACCCTTTGCGCTGGTGCGCCTTGGTTCATTGTGAATAACGCCAAACGACACAAGGAAATTCAACCACACTGAATCTTTACAGGTCTCCCTACACCTTAGTCTGCTTGCACCTTAGATCACTTGAAATTCTATCCTGGTGTAGGCCTACCTGCTAGCTAGACCTCAACAAATGCCTGTACAGAACAGGCCCCTTTGCTTGGGGGGGGGGGACCGCCGCTCTTCCACCCTATTCGAAGTTTGGAAATGTTTAGGTAAATAAAACTGTTTGTAAATCAAATGTATTTGTTGATAGGATGAATATTTCAATCGATCCCACAAAGATAAAGAACAATTTATATTTTATCTCCATTGAACTAAAAATATGTGTCAGAACTTATGCTAGACGGAAAACCGCCTGACTCTATTTAGGAAAGCAATGTCAACCAGATACAAACCGCATTAACAAAAATGTCGCTGCATAAAAATGAATGGTGGAGAAAATTTGCATTTCACTGCTCTTTCGGATACCAGTCGTTGACGTTTAGTCAACAACAGTTTATGCCTGTTTTAAACTGAAAAGCCCCAAATGTACTTATGTACTATTCAAATTCTAAAATGGGTTACAAGAAGAAATTTCATTTGACAATATTTCAAGATACCACCATATTGTTGTTTCTCTAAATTGAAATCAACGTAACCGAACCGAAGCTGTGAGGGAAAATCGTCTGGCCCATAAAACTATCAAGATAATCCGTTACTTTAAACTTAAAGTGCACACAAGAACATAACGATGATAAAGGCGCCCGATTAAGGTTAAATGGAAGATTGAGATGTTTTCTCTTTTGATTTTCTTTGCCTTGGATCGAAAGCCATTTAGACTGCCGAGACTTTGAAATTCACAAACTGTTTCCGAACGATCAGAATTCCACAACAAATGGTTACTTTGCAATTGCAACTCTTTGGATGAAATTAATATAATATAGGTCTTCCCGGTCAATTTCAGCAAGAACTAATTCGATTTTATTAACGCGCATTCCAATTCACGCATTTCCCCCAATCCACTCATTCCAGGTTTTTTTTTAAAGTATGAATGCACTCAATTTTGTTTTTGTGCAAACATGATTTGGTTTTTCTCATTCAGATTCATTTCAGTCGCTCTATTTCATTTATACGCAATGACCATTCTTCAGTTCAGTTTCCACAACCTATTTACACATGATGGAATTGAATGGTTGACCAGCTCTTGGTATGGGCTTTCACGAAACTGATGAGTCTTGCGGCCTATTGAAATTGAACGGTCTTAAAATGCTAAACTGGTGAAATTGGGTTACTCCAATTAAATGATGATTCAGCGGAGCATTCATTTTCAAAAGGAATTGTATGAGCCGGGTAATATTAAAATGAATGGAATTTTGTTTAAATTGGCCGGGCCTACTAAAAAGGATGATTTTGGTTGCCATGTTAAGGCAGTACTTAATCTATAGAAGACCGAAACCATCCAACAAGCCAGTAGATGCGTTGTGGTGTAACGGGGAATATGTGTCGCCTATTTGTGAAACTAATGTGTTTGTTTACACTATTAGTACTACACACATTCTCAAAAATGCATCCTTGTGGAACATTCTTTTGTTCTTTCCTTTGTCCCTGCACTTAACAGTTTCCCATAGACTTTGTACACAAATTTCCTTGTGGAGCACCCCGGTCTTTAGAATTTCCATGTGAAGACCTTCTGTTTTCCCTTTTTTGTTTTGTCCTTGGTCTCCATCAGGTACCGAATATGAGCACAGCTCTCTGGTAAAAAGGGGACCGCTTTCCATTGTTAAAAACGTTTAATAAACCAGTAAAAAAAAATCACTTAGTGCCAAACAAATTGTACACATTGATCGTAATATGAAAAATATCAAAAATTATTGTCCCAACAATTTTGTCATGCATTCGTAGGCTATTGAGGGGACTTATTTCCCAATGTCTAAGGTTCTGCTTGATGAAAAAGATGCCTTGGGTTTTTATCTTCGCTGGCCTATAGGCCTATTTAAAAAAATATATAAGCGGCTGTTTTCTCTGTCCACCGTTATTCGAATTTTACTCAGACAATTCAGCCGATTCTAAGATTAGGCCTTTCGTTAATGTTTATTTTAAAAAGTTAATAACTTTAATTTTTGTTGTAGTATACAAAATTATGTTTTGAGGCATTGCATAGAGATGATATTCAGTTTGCAGTCGCAATATTTTATTGTTGCGGTAGCATCACGTTGGCGACTGGAAAATAATAATCGAGTTGTACATAGAGCCCTCTGTTGTTGATGAGAAATATAAATAAATTGTAGCACATGTTGAAATTACTAGTAATACAAGACGTGTTCGAGGTCCAAGAGTGAAACAACCGAGGTAAGCGCAATTTAACCCGTTAAAACTAAAGTTTTTTTTAATGTGCAGCTGTAAGGTGGTATTGTTACTAGTATATAATTTGGTTAAATTTGTGAAATGAAAATATTTGTTTCTGTCAGTCAAAACTGTGGACAAATCACGTAAGTCACTCACAAAGTACAACCCCATGGATGGGCCGATTTCACTAACGCTTTTTGATCATCGTAAACGCCGAAATCGATCGCTAAATCCAAAATTCATCGTAACTTAGCGATTGATTTTGGATAACGATTTCACTAAATCTTTGCGACGAACTTACTCATCGCAAAACAATTATTAACGATGGCAATCTTGCGATGACTCGTTAGTGGCCGCAAAGTGTAAGTTCATCGCAAATTTATGATAGATTGCGCCAATTTGTGCTTAGATATTATTAGCGGTTTACGTCTCGACCATAGAGTTATAGATAGGAACTAGAGGGCGCACTAGCCTAGTTATGCGGCCCGACAAGGGCAGCTGCGGACACTTCGTAAGTAGTCAAAACAACATCGAAACTATTTGTGCTGTTGCAACAGAGCAATGGTTAACAATGAAAGGGTTTACTGTGAAATTTATGAATGCCAGTGAAGACCGTTTACAGTACTAAATAATCTCCGAATAAATATAATATTTTAGAATTATATTACTTTACTTTGGACAATAAAGCATGGCATGTGTGTTCATCCTCTATTGAAACGAATAACATAAAACCCACGAAACAACTTTAAAACAGCCGCTCGTTTGTTTTAGACCGCATAATGTGTAATTAGCTAGCACACCGCGTATTTCGTATTCAATGTTGCCCACGTACAAAATGGCGCGCGTGTCTCTTTGCGGTCCCGTCGCGTTTGTGCACGCATCATTGCCAGTGCGCCATCTAGTTCCTATTACTCTATGGTCTCGACTTAGTATAGTTTGTCCGTGAATTAAAGAGTAAAATGGCGTTACATTTACTCATTGTGGTCTTTACTGGGAGACTCGGGATACCCACATGACGCCTTTCAGCAACGTGATTGCTGCCGAGTGAGCTTAAAATCGGTAAAAAGGGAGATCTTTGGGTTCAGTTATTTTAACCAGCTTTTTGGCCTAAACTTTAGGCTAAAGTTAATGTAGGCTTCATAGCATCCACAATTTGTCCTTTCCGATTTAATATCATGTACACAATTTCGGTGAAAACACTTTGACGAAAATTTCGAGCTTTTAGAAATGAATTATTTTTGCCAATTAAGCCTAAAAATAATTATGCCTTCGGGAAATTATAATTAAAAAAATGTTTTCCCCTTTTGACGTTCGTATGTGCGCTGAAGCTTATATAAAGGGTTTCAGACATTAATTAACAGATGTCAGAAACAAAAACCGTCATTTTCAGATCCATAAAATCAACCTCAACGTTACAACTATTTACAAGATTTTATAAAAGTAATTATACTATACACCTACAAATTAAACATGTTGCATTTTGATTTCATGTGAACCCTTTTTGAAGTAAATGCCTAGAATTTAAGCATTAATATGGTCCTCTTGTTACTTTTGATGCACCAGCTTGAAAACGAGTTACATTTAAACTGCAGTTTATGCCGTTCGTTTTTAATCGAACCGCAGCAACAACATATTGACATGTACGGCGTCCACATGCGAAGACCGACGGTTTTCTGGAGGTTTATGTCAAAGTGCACGACTTTTAGCCTCGTACAAAACGTTTATTTTCCTTGTTATGTCATCGCAACTGCGATGAATTTAGTGTAACACAAAATCAGCGACTTCGCAAGCGCAATGGATTTGCGGTTTGCGGTCTCATCGATAGCGAGGATCGCAAATGGGGAATTTAGTTAAATCGGCCCCTGTAGCGCACTAGACGTTCATGTACATGTGAGGGGAGTGGTCTCTGCACTTGGGTGAGTGGGCCTGAGTCTACGCCGAACAAGATACACAAAGGTTCAAGACCGTGGCACTCTGCTTGTATCCAGGTGGTCCGGGATTTATTCTCTGTAAACACCTGCACAAACTGGTAAGAGTTATTCAAAGTTTTTCAAAAGGAGTACAGCGTCCCAGTTACTTGCTAGGTCTACTGCAAACCTAACAACAGTCTTTACAAATTTATCAGGCGTCAAGGTCATTATGGCTCAAGGAACTGTTTTCTGAATGGTACATGAAGGCTTTACTCGAGAAAGTCACAGCATTTCAACTCCAAACTGGCTGGAGGATTGGTCTTTATAAGGTCGTTATGGCTAAAACAAAAGAAATATTTTCGCTAAATTGGTGGGACTCAAGTGGTTTATTGACTCAAAACTTGGTGTGTGGATTGGATTATATGAGGTACAGGTTGTCATTTAATTCAAAATGTCAAGGGGCAGGGGGAAAATGCAGGGAGGCACTCATGTCTGTTGCCTTTGTGATGTATCAAGTCAGTCTCTACATTGGTAGCGAAGATTATATTGGTAATGATTAGAAAACGTGGAGAAATTGTGACAAATTTGTAGTCGGAAACAATTTGCTGTGATTGTATGACTTATTTTGTCTAGGTTGCCATGCTGGTAGTTTCTTTGACAAGTTTGGCTGCTGCCGGAATGGATTATGATGAGAGCATGCCAACATGGAGCAGGAGAACATCCAGGAAGGTACGTCAACATGGACTGTAGTGACATCAGTGAAGGTATCAGCCAAAATTTTGAACCTGATTTTGTTTTATTACTACAACATTGTTTTGTTATCTACTTATGGTTTCCCAAAGTGGATAATGTTCAGTCCCTGAAAACTTCATAACCTGACACTGTTCCAGAGCCATTGTTGTTCCATCTGTAGAAATTTTCAAAAAGGATATGTCAGTCCCTTAGAACTTTGTACCTAATGATTTTTCAACTCTCAAACTGTGTTGGAGCTGATTTTGTGCCATTTCTTAAATTTTTGTTTAGTAAATACTTCCCCTAAAAATTTGTTGATTTTCAAAATCAGTGTGGCCAAAGGAGAATAAACGTTGTCGGAGCAGTAACTCAAGAAACTCCTGTGATATATTCTCACCAAACTTGGTTATAGAAACTTACAATAGCCTGTTGTTTTAGTACCCCCTATATAGGTCATTGGCTAAACCAAAATAGAATGTTGTCCAAGCGATAGCTCTGGAAGGTCTTGGCATACTAAATGTATCTCATATATAGGGTGTGTGGATTGTTCAAAAGCCTATTATTGTTTTTGATCACAAAGATCAAATCTCAAAAAATGGACTTGCATGTGTTTACCAAACATGTTTTTTTTCTTGTAAATTACCATACTATAATTGTACATTGGTTAGTGTAACCTTTCATTAGGTGATTGGGCAAGAGCGGAACACCTTTTGTTATTGTTCACTAACAATTTTTTGTTGACACTATATGTAGTTTTTCTTTTTCTGCGTGTTAATTGTTTGAATACAAAGGCAGTTGCGAAGCTTGCATCAATTTGAAACTTGACTTGTACTTCGACAGCGAACGATTTCCCTTGTATAGCAGAGCCAAGTGCTACGCAAATTGTATCAGTTGCTACCCAAACATCACGATTTGCTTCTCAATATTGGCATTCATTGTGCAAAAAATTCAAGTAAGTTCAGTCTAAATGAACATTTTGCTACACAAAAATCCTGGACGAAATCGTTCCCTGTTAGACTATAACTTGAAATTTCAGAAGTTGTGAATATACTAGGCCTGGGTGACTAGAGCCACTAGTGTGGAAGTCGCGACTATTAATTGCTATGTCAGGCTGGATAAGGGGGGGGGCGGAGAAGGATCGGTCCTCATTGGTTAACACATAGCTGGCCTTGTGGTACTGTATTCCACTGTACTACAGATACAATTACATGTCCAAGTCAATAAATGATCAAACATTAGGCCTATCCCCACCCTACTACCCCAAAAGTATCTTTATGTTATCTAGAATGATACAACAAATTTATTAAATAAATTACAACAGTGTTTTTGGAGAGTTTCCACGTAGGTACCCCTGCCTTGTAAAGTAAACATTGTCTCTACGAGTAAGGAGGAAAAGTTAATTTTAAAAGAAATTTCTACTAGTGTGGTGTTGAAGTCTTAATTGGCATTTTAAGACTTCATCACCATTTTTTTCAATTGCTTTAACGTTTGTGTGGACACGCCTGCACTGAAAAAAAAGTGTATTGAGTTGTGTATGTATTGAACGTGCATTGTTAATGCCTGTGTAAGCTATCATGCTAAAACCAAATGTCTATGAGCGATGAATGCGTGTTAGCCATTAGGCCAGAAACAGTCAGCTACATGTTTGTCTTTATCAGCTGGTAACTTGGCCACCTTTCAACTAATACATGTCCTACTACCAAAACTGTCTGGGGGTAATGCTCATTTAAAAAATTGCTTTATCACACCTTACCTAGGCCTAATTTCATAGAGCTGCTTAAGTGCAAAATGTAGCTAAACACAACAGCCAAAATATCATGTCACTTAATATGTGACTGGCATCCCGCTTTAGTTTGGCTTAGGGAACATCATTTAATAATGTGTTCCAATGCATTTCATTTCATGCAAGCTCAAAGAAAATAAAACCAGCCCAGTATCACGCATTGTCACACACTTTGCTAGAATCAGCAGGTCTTGATTAATGCAATGGTGGCAGTCTTTGTTCTTGCTACTTTGAAAGGACATACTCTAAGCTTTAATTTGGTGTATGTTGGAACTCTGCAGCATTTTGCATTCTGGAGATAAACGCAGTTTTGAAAAACAAAATCCCTCACTTTTTTCAAATGACTGGAGTGCCTTCCTGAGAAAAAGCTGTTTAAACATGTGCAGTGAGCCAAGGGATTGGGTGTGCAATTTTGACCAACTGTTGTTCATGACTCTTAAAATATTATACATAAATATAATAATTTATGAAGCATGGAATTGCGTATTTTCACCACTTAGCATAATTTATCAAATCTGAATTTTAATCGTTAAAATTTCACAATATTGAGCAGGAAGCTCCCTTTTCAAACATAAAAACCTCCAGGCTGACAAACTGTGCTTCTCTGTTACTACTAAATACATGTATGTTCAATTGGACATGGACAAATAACAATAAAAATGCACCTGTATAATTTTGGGTTGAATTATATTGTTTTGGTAAACAAAAAAGCAAAGAAAACAATAAATAAACACAGGTTTAGGGAAATGTCCAGCAACAGTCGAAATTGTATGCACAAATGTTGGATTATTTAAATACAAATTAATATAAACCGAGACATTTGAATAGTTTGGGGTTTTGTAAGATAATACTTTTCTGTGTTTTAATGTTTTTTTCACCACCTTTCATTTCAATGCAGAATTATTTGTTTTCTTTTTAAGGGTTTTAAAAATAGCCATTTGTTTTAGCACACGCTAGAATCTTTTGTCTCTATCAAGTGGCAGGGCAACTTACCCAGAGTCAGCTGTTGTTGTTTTTTTTACCAAAAGTTAATATTAATCCATCATGTATCACTTGGAACATAGTCCATTACTTTTGTTGTCGTCTTCCACTGAAAGTGGCAAGTTAAATTAAAATTTTAAATCACAAGTTTTCAAGTCTAAGTCATACAATGAAACCAAACATCCATATCTCTCCTCTCTGAATATCTTTGCATTTCAAAGATCCTCAAACGCCTTAGTATGATAGTGGTCTTTTGGATTCATCTTCAATCAACTTACTTCATGAAAGAAACATTTAAATCGGTTACCTATCTTACAAGTAATACAGAAGATATTTAGGAGATAATCAGTTTTCAAGTCTAAATCATACAAAGAAACCAAACATCAATAGCTCTCCCCTCTGAATATCTTTAAAAGCCTTAGCATGATAGTGGTCTTTTACAGAGTCATCTTCAATCAACTTATTTCCTGAAAGAAGGATTAAAATTGGTTACATATCTTACAAGCTAAACAGGAGATAAACAAAACTCTATTGGTCTTTTGACATGCCATGTGTGTGTAGAGCAACATGACATGCACGCACAATACTCTACATGTGTGCTCCAGGAAAGCCATGCAGTGAGACCACAGGGCATGCGCGAGATCAATATTGTGGCCATCTTGACCAATTGGTGCAGGCTGTTTTGAACATGTGACAGGATATGTCTACGTACTTAGTAACAAGCGTTGTTTTTTTAAGAGGCAAAAATGACCTGTATAGCATTTTATGTGAACATTTACCTTTATTATGTGTAATTATAGAAAGAGTTAGTCTTAAGCTTCAAGATGATACCAAATTTTTCACAGGGGGTTCCTGGAAGAGCAGTGCCAGTGGTGAAAATTTCAGTGTTTTTGTATGATGGAAAGGAATCAATGATATCAAACCATGTAAAACCTTATCATAAACACTGGGTTGTTCTTTTTATTGATCAATATCAACCTTCCTGATTTGTTTGAAAGAAAAGACATCAAGGATTTTTTTTAAAAGTATTACACACACAAAATTGGGAAAAAATTGTCCCCCTCTCCCACATGGAAGAGCCCATATGTGAATTGACAAAGAACAACTTGAACCTTTTTTACAGAGCGGGTCACAAATGCTGTTTTTTTTTATCTATCAAAAATGTTAACACTCACATATGAAAGTAATAGAAGGTAAAATTTAATAATTCTTAAAAGCATCAGCAATGTTTTTGAAACTTCTTGTCAAAAGCAATCGGGCTTTTTGTCACAATACAGCACTGATTCATTACCATCCTTGGCTTAGACTGTGCTGGACTGTATCTACACCTTGGTTTTTATTCATTGCATCTGAAAAAAATCTTTAAAAATCAAAGTTCTACAACTGCACCTAGCCTATTAGCATGCCAAATGTCTTATTACCATCCGGGGTTTGTTTTTCACTAACATAATCCAACAACAACCAGCTCTCCAGGAATTTCCTTTATTATTTGTACAGCAACTACTCACCCTTGCAAACATCGCGTTTACACTGGATCCGGCAAGAGCGATCAAAGAAGATCAGATCCTGCAAGGGCGATCAAACTTATCGCTAACGCGTTTACACTTGAGTCTGATCGCGCATTGATCCCCCTTTGCCCGGCCTCGGTTCAACAGAAGTTCCACACTGCTCATGTGACAGGTCAACTGAGAAAGGTCATTGATTGTGCACACACGCAGGCGTTGTTTTTTTCTTCCAATTGGCGCCCCAGTCTGTTCGATCGATTAGACCGGAAGTTGGTGGGTCAAATTGCGGGGTCTGATACTCTGATCCTGCTTTGCGTTTACACTTTGTTTTTGATCCACCTTGCAGGATCAGATCCTCCTTTGATCCCGCAATAAAGGGCGATCACACCCTTTGTTTACACAACTTACACCGCTTTTACACTTGATCCAGCAAGGGCGATCAAAAGGAGGATCAGATCCTGATCGCTCTTGCGTTTACACTAGCTGTTGATCGCCCTTTGATCGCCCTTGCAGGATCTGATCCTCCTTTTGATCCTTTCTGATCCTCCTTGCTTTTTGATCGCCCAGTTTTGAGTTTTCACAGATTTTGATTTGCCCTTTGTCAAATTGAAGTACATAGCGTTTGCACAGTGCCAAAAACAATTAGTCTGAGTTTTTAGTTTTCACAAACAGGCAATTATGACCCTTGATAAATTTAAATTCAAGAAATGCTGCACAGAGACCCAGTTTGCAGTTTTCACAAAGAGGCAAATTAAAAAAAAAAGTTTATTACTTAATACTTAAACTTACTACTACAAAAATAACAACAAATTTGCACGATTTGAGATTTAAAATTTCACAGTTGGTACAGTGTCAGATTTATTTGGCAAATAGTCTCCAAAACAATGATTTCAAAAATAGTTTTACTTCAAATGCAGTTTTCCCCAAACTTAAAAGTTTACCTTTTTTGTGAAAACGGTGACAATATTTGTAATGCCATTCAATGTCACTCAATGTCATTCTTTTTTTCAACGTTTTCTATACCAGCAGTAATTTTGCTAGTACATCAAATTACATGTAATGACATACCAAAATATCCCGCTAAGCCTAATGAGTGAAATGTAACTTATAATGCGTCGAGTATGATTGTTAAAAATGATATATTGTATGATTTAAAGGTTTGAAAAATATATGGTACTTACCACCATACTGTACATGTATTACTAACGACACCATGAGCTTTACAGAGGTTAACCATGCTTGTCTTTAGTATTTGCTTTTGTTATAAGTTTCTTCATTTGTAAAGCATTTACTAAACGGAACCAATGCAAAGACACTTTAAGAAGTCTTAAAACCCTGCGCTGCGCAGTAACACAATCAACACACATGAGAACAGTATACCAGTTTCCAACTGGCAGTGCGTAACTAAATGAACGCGGGGCACATACCCCTGCATAAATGGACTGTAAGCATTTCCAAATGCTGTCCGAGGGTCTACAGATTGTATATAACCATTTCAGGGGCGTCAGGGGCGGATAAAAAAAAATTACTATCAAAAGTGTGCCCACAAAATAACAGACATCGCTCCAACTCCCAATTGCTCCATTTCATCAACTTGAGTCAAACAACTGTTCAGGCAGGCAACTTCAAAGCACCGCCGGCTACCCCCCCCCCCCCCCCCACACACACACACACGAGATTATAAACAGCCCATTCCAGAAACCAAAGGCCTGGCTTCACTCTCCTCCATGCTTCAACTAGGGCAGCTTTGCAACAAAGTATCAATTACCCCACACCCAGACGCCAAGGCTTGTTTAGGTTTGTACACAGTCAATGGGAATTCCTGGTGGCTGGTAGCTTGTAACTGATCCAGCAGGTGAATGAACTTACCCAGGCCACTCAAATTCTACAACTTGTTTCTCTAGCGTAATATGTACAAAGTCATGAAAAATGAGATTTCGAATGAATTCATAAGCAGAGTAATTAACAAAAACGCATAATTAGCCAGTTTTCAACTGGTAGTCTGTCGCAGCGCAGGGTTTGATGCCGTGTTTAAGCATGCGAAAGAAATAATATGATGACCGTACTAAAATTTAAGCGTGATGATATGAATCAGAGTGTTGCCAGCTAGTCTATAGCCTAACATTTTATTTCCCAAAGAAACCCTAAAAGGATAATATTTTATTTACAGAAGGTGCATGTAATTGTGGTACTCCATTACTGTCCTAAACCAGTGCTAGCCATTTTATTGCCAATAAGTTATTATATACAGAATTCAAATGATCCACAGAAACTAATTGTTTGGTTGAATTTCATAGCCTTGAAAATGGACATGGGTATGCTCGCTATGCCGGTGTGTGCGAATTTTTGTTGTTGTTGTTGAAAATTACAGTGTAAGGCCCCTTGGCTCCCAGTTTTTTCCTTTGGGGGTTTGTAAACCAAGATTGGAAATTATTTGTTCAAATTAATGGCTCCCTTTCACTTAGTAGAATTCGAATTGAGAACCTACAGTTGATAGAATAACTCTGACGATACAAAGCTAAGAATCAAACTTTTAATGTGTGCCAGCTTTAAGCCAAGACTATGTGTAATGAGATTCATAAATAGTCAATAGCAAGAAAAACATGACAATAGATGGAATGCAGTGTGTTTTATAAAACTAAACAACTAAATATATTCAACAGTAGCACTAAAAATTACTCTGGCTTAGGAGTATAAATCATTTTATCACATAACTGATCAAATGCATTTTATACTCAACAGAGAAACCATACGCTTGGGTTTTACACTGTACTAAGCAGCTTGTGTTCACGGTCTAGTCTGTTTGCGGATGTGATAACTTCCGGTTTTGGGTTTTGGGGATCAAGCGGCATCAAATGAGCAGCAAGTGGTGCCCACCCACAAATGTGGTCCTGTTGCAGAGCGGGAAAAGGGCAAGGCTGGGCTCACTTTATGTCACAGCTTCAAGCAGCAAACAAGTTTCTCTATCAACAGTTTTGTGAATATGCGTTTTTTACAAACTTGTCTAAGTTTGTTCCATGGAAAGTTTTGTGGGCTCTCGTCCTCATGACAGAGCGATCACTTTTGGTGGCCAATCAGCAGTGCTTTGTAGCTCATCCTTCCGAGGTTCTAGTGAAGAGAGGAGTCCAGAGGCTCAGATAATGAACATGAGGAATAATTTTATTTTAGTTTGACCCTCTGTGTGCTAAGCACTGTATACACAGTGCTTAGAGTAAACAAAAATGCACCTCAGACAGAAGATGGTTCTCATGAATGAGATTCTGAACATGGTGTAAGGATCATCATTGGTTGGAACTCTACTGGATTTCACTTTCACATCATCTTCCTCTTTCTCATCTTTGTTCTTTACAGAAGGAGAACTCAACTCTAGTTCAGTGTCTTGAGGATGAGAAGTGTGGAAGTCTAAAGCTGAATCAGATGATGTCACTGCTGGAGCATGAACTAGAGCAAAGAAATCAGGTATGAGATGAGAGGAAACATGTGGTGTGTCTTAGATTGAAAAAGTAGACGAAAATGTTTCTCCTTCGAATGAAGAATTTGTTTGTGTGTACAAAGAATAATCTTTATAAACTCACGCGCCTGTGTACTGCTGGGAAGCCAGCAGGCACGCTAGCAATCATGTCTCCAGATTCAAAGCGCATCTGGAGTTGCATCTCCAGATCCGCTTTGGATCTAAAGACGTGACTGGGGCCATGCCTACAGCATCGTCAGCAGTGGCGTTTGTGTCAGTTTAATCGTGGCTTGGGTTTGGTGAGAGTTCGTTTGAATGAGTATCATTTTTGTCCTAACAAAGATTTTTTTCGTTTCAAGTACAATGTATTTTTCATAAGTGAATAAAAGTTCCTGACTTTCTTCCCATTGTGTCTCTTTACAAGCTCTGTATCTCATGACAGGCCCAAAACGATTAACTTATTGATACCTAAAGTTAAATATTGTTATTCTTTATCTCCCCAATATTTATTAAAATACACTATTTGTAGTAGTGTGACTTATTTCTCTGTCCACTGTTAGTAGAATTTTTCTTGTGTAATTGCCATCATGTTCAACCGATCCCAAAATTATCTCCTAAAAAGTTAATGAAATTGTCTGGTATTTTTTTTTCCTGTTACAGGGAGTATAAAACATGTTTCATTGTGAAATGAAATGTTCTTGTGTTGATTTTTTCCCACCCCAGTCTTGGGAAAAGGCAGTTCTTTTGAACATCAAAGCCTATAAATGTTAAATGACACGCAGCAGGATTATTCCATTGTGGGTGATTAATACAAGGCCTCACAGAATTATTATTATCAGAAAGAAGTAAATGTACAGTTAACTAAAGTAAGCTTTTTTTTCAATAGCGCCCTCTCTTGTCGATAGTGGACGGCTTACAAGTCTATTGGAAATCACAAAATGATGCGTTCTCAAAGGTCAGACAGTATGGAACCCCCAAAAGTATTGAGGTAAGCAACTATTATAAATATTATAAAACATAAATGTGGTTTGTTTTTTAAAAATAGATACTATGTTTACTGGGAAAACATTGGAAGATTTCATATCAGGGCGTGACTGAGACCCATTAACTTGGCGCTTTTAAAAAAAAATTGAAATTTTTACATTTGCTGTTGTACTACCAAAGACGTCAAAGTTTTGAGAAAGGAGAACTACCCCCAGTTGCTGGGTCTAGATATTTTCTTAAAAGAAGTAAAGCAGTCACCTAAGGCAGGAAGAAATAGTCTACACTCACCAAATCTGGTCCATTATAAATGTTACAGTCCCCTCATTAGAAGTGAGACGTCATTTCAAAGTGAACCAAGTAAATGACTGGCGGTATTGAGGCAATGGGAGCCTTTGGAATGTGTTTCATACATGTACAAGAATGTTGGTGGCAGCAGATGTACCTGCTTAATGTGTATTGTTTTCAAATATTCTAGGGATTTACCTGCACGTGTTTTGTCTGCTGCCACCAAGGGTACAAAGTCATCCATTGTCTGTACCATGTGAATTGTCTTCATGAAGAATGTATCTGGAATGGTGAAATGCTTGTGAGAAAAAGTAACTTTTAGGTGACCACTACAAGAACTTTTGTAGAATCATCATCTGCCGCTAGCTTAGCATTTTTTCTTAGTTCAGATTAAACACAAAGATTGAGAGATTCCTGCTTTTAACAAGTGTGTTTTTAATATTTTTGTTATTTAGCTGCTTTAGTTTTTAAACGCTCAGATTATTCATCCTTTTAAAAAACTGCCCAAATGTTATCTTTTTCAACAAGTGTATTGTAATTCATTTCATGTAACCATCTTTAGCGCCAATTTTTGTTGATTTTGGCGCTATATAAATGTTTTCTTATTGACTGATTTATTTATTTAGCTACATTCAATGACGAAAAAAAAAATAGATTCAAAATTGAAAATTTATTAGAACTAGTGTGAAAGTATTTATAGTACTGTAATGAGTTGTATTCAGCTAGCATCTACCAATAATCCTTACAAAAAGTACAGGAACCCCCGAACCACAACACGGATTATGTTCAATAGTATTTTACAATCAAAGGTTTGACCTTTCTGCATAGGAAAAGACAGAAATATCGTTTTGACCATGTCTTTGAGAGAACAATAATAGAACTGGTGATCAAAAGGGGCTCGGGCATTCCGCCCGGAACACCTCTTGTTTTTGTTTTGGTTTTTTTCATTTAATTTATTAAAATTTGTATTACTTTTTCTTCTTATCCCCCGAATGTCTACTAACAAAGACGCACTTTCAAAGCTCACACAACCTTTGAACTTCACATATAAACTTCACACCGACACTGCTGTTAAGTGGCGTCATGATTACATCATCTCAAAAAATTACATCATCTCAAATGTTTTTTGTTATTGCTTTTTTCCATCAGGCTTTTTACACCAGGCATTTACTTGCTGAAACCGAACACCTAGAGTTTGTGTTAAGATAAACTCTATATTTCTAGTTTTGGATATTATTTCTTCATTACTTTACCTTATTGATTCTTTATAACTTTACCTTATTATTTATTTATTAGCTCACTTGGTTGCTTTGAAAGGTACTTATGGTATATCACATCATCATGAAGGAGATTTTCAGACTCCTTGCCTATTAATTGACAAAAGTATTCTTGAATTAGAACACGTCCTATCAAGGCCCAATGTCATGGCTCTGCTGATGTTGTACATTGCCACACATTGTCAGCAGTAGCTTAATGATTGGTGAGTTAAAGGGGCATGTTGCTTTGGATTGTGAATTTTGGGTTATGAAAAATGTTTGATATGAAATGAATGCAGTTGGACAGATATTGTTTGTGGACTGTGGTGGTTCAAGAAGTAAAAAGAAAACCACGCAGTTTCCAGGCATAATTTGTGTGAATCATTATTTACTATCCGAAAACATCTTTCAAACCATAGTAATTTAATTAAAATGTTTTTTACAGCCCAAAGTGCCCAATTCAAGGCAACATGTTCCTTTGATAAGAATAAAGGTTACAATGATGTTAATTCATAGAACTATGTTCAAACTAGAAATCTTACTCTGCCACTTTACTGCTGGTTAACTTATTATTTTGTCTTAAAATTTAACGTAAATAATGTTCTTGTTACTCTCCCAATTTTTTTAAAGGGGGTATTGCATCCGTTGTTTTATGAGGAGTAAATTTATCTTCCATCGGTGGCAGATCCAGGACGTATGGAAATGATCCAGGAATTACAGCTAATTTCTTTGCAGAAAACTATGAGCTTGGAGCATGAAGTCTTACAAGTGTGGGACAAGAGGAGAGTGTTAACCCTGTCATTAACAGTGAGTACCAAGTGATTTAATACAACACATAAGTTTGCCAGTAATTTGACTGCCCATTCAAACCTACTCAACTGCACGGGTTGTTTATGGTGATGCAACTGTGCACAGAGAAACCTGTGTACTGTCAAGATATATGCAGTGCGCATTGCAAGTAAAAGTCTTGTCTATGGTAGTTATTTCAGGTACATTGAAAAAACGTTTTTGGGGGATGGGGTGGGAAAGTCAGTTGGCAAAAATTATGGTGTCTCTCGATCCCCCCAAACCGCTGTTGTCTATCATCAACCATGGAAATCCTCAAATTTAAACCAGAATTCAAGGTATTTCCCCTGTCATATTTGTGGTTTTTAAGTTTAGTGTGACTTTGATATAAAGTTTGGGGGTAGAGGTGCAGGAAGTTTACATGTGGATTTCACTAATCTCTCTTCTTGAAATAAACTGCTAGTGGCCTTCATGACAATGTGTTTGTAATGTAGTGGCTGGCATGGAGGAAAATGGGTGACTGCAGGTTGTACATATTTGCGTGCAGTATTACACTAGCCACAGTCTCAATATAAATTAAAAGTTGGGCCATTTGGTTTTGTGACTGTACCTCTTATTCATTGTGACAAGGAACTGGTTCTTTTTGGTACTCTCCCAGCAGACTACAGATAGAAGTTTTTAACTGGCCACGTACAACCAGGTGACCACTATTTTCAATAGACATTGAATGCGGATATGCTATTTTGTCATTGTTTTGAATGCAGCGTTATCCCCACTGCAATGATTTTTACATAGCAATGTTTTGATAAGCCCTCCATTGACCCATTTTTCCCCCATGCAATTGGCTATTATTAGATACTCAGCGACTAAGTCCAGGAATGTGTTATTTTAGTATTTGGACTTGTGTCAAGATTTATCTGTCTCTGTATTTTATTTATGCCTCTCCGTTGGGTGATGTGCAATCAATCCGCTTTTTGTTTGTTTTGATAAAAAAAGAAGTCAAAATAATACCACACTTTAATTTCTCAGTGTCCTTGCCCAGAGCACTTTAGTTAGGTTGAGGACCCATTTTTAGTTCAAAGCTAAACAATGTTTTATTAATTCAGTATCCTCATCTTACAAAATTCTGGCAATAATTCACGGGACTCATCAGGGTTGTTAAACTGCTGCAGTTTTAAGTACAATGAGTAGCGCTCAAATACAAAATATCTAAACATTGTGTCAAACGTGAGGTAACTTGAGGTAGAGCTTTAAATCCACCAAGGCCCTGTGTTTTGCTCATGTGATGATTTGTTCTAAGAGATTGAAATGCATTGATATGATTTAGAGAAGTTGGAGAAGTAAAAGGAGTTGGATATTTGACTTTAAAATGTTGCATTGTGGACACATTTGAACTGGAAGGAAAGAAGGACAGTGACCTAACAACCCTTTTTGGGGTAACTAGGGGCAATCTTATTATGTCCTTGTGTTGCGATCACATTGTGATTATTATCAACAAACTATGATAGGGAGTATCTTTTGGTCTGGGGTGCTCTTGTCTTTTAGAATCTTTTTTGTGTTATTGTTGTTGTTTTTATATTAATACGATGACCGTAAAAATGGCAAGCGTGGAAACATGATCATGGTCATTAGTGTTTGTTGTGTGCTGTACAGTACAAGCTTGGCCAAGTTACAATCAATTAATTAATTATGAAAATTAACAATGTATCTGTCACCCACTTTCTTGCAACACAATGAATTATTATTTCAATGAACCCATTAAACATTATTTTTTTAAAACATCAGTTTTTCAAAAAGGCCTATCCGGGAAACTGACTTGGTATCTTGTAAATAATTTTGGGTTGAACAGATTGCAGTAAGAACCTAATTTATGTGCTTGTTCTTGAAAGGGCAAATTGATCAATCCACACCATCTAAGGTATATTAAAAGATACTTTTATTGCAACTTCCATTATTTTTTCATCTAAGCAACTTTTGGACATGCCCAGCTATTGTCTACAGTTTTTTCAGTTTATGAGTTACCCATTAATGATTTGATATCATAATTAGCTAATTAGCGTGAAAACACCCACAACTTTATCCCGATGGACGAAAGGGCCAATATTACTTACGCATACTTCAATTGTATGTTTTAAAAAGTAAATGTGCGCTTTTCCCAAAAATGTTAGCATTTGAGTGTCTTCTTTACATACCCAGCTAATGTGTTAAGAATATTTGAGTCCTTTAGCAACCAGTAGTTGGTTGAATTTGGTGTTCGGGCAATCCGCCCGGAACACCTCTTGTTTTTGTTCGTTTATTTTCTTCATACCTCTTAGGTGTTAGGGCTTCAGCCGAACACCTATTGTTATTGTTCAAGTTTTTTTTTTTTTTAGTTGTTCGTGCAATATGTGCACGAACACCTCTTGTTATTGTTCTGTTTTTAGGTGTTCGTGCAATATGTGCACGAACACCTCTTGTTATTGTTCTGTTTTTGGTTTTTTTTTCTTCTCCATCTTCTTCTTCCAGCGAACTCTTCTCTACATCATAAATCAAAACAGAAATTGAATTGAACCTTGAAACTTGGCATATACTTGAACCTTAACATGAGCACGGCACTTGCACAATTTCGTCATTATGACGTCATCAGGTGTCGAATTACAAGGTTTTTAAAGTTGAAAAATGACCATTTGATATGTGCTGTATCTTCGTGAATTTGAAACCTATGTTGTTCATAATTGGGCATCTGATACATCAAGATTAGGGCAACATTTGAAAAGTTAACGCAAAAATCGTATGACCTTCACTTCCGGTCTTAACGGAAGGTCAAAGTCTGCCTTTGTGTTTTTTCGTAAAAAAATTCAAATTTTTGTCATAACTCAAAATTAAAATTTATTTGAACATTGAAACTCATAAGACAATTGAACATTATCATTAAGACGCCACAAACATGATGATGTCATGATGACGTCATCGGGTATTGAATTACATTAAATCAAAGTTTAATATTTGTAAAAAATCATAACTCATGAACCACATGTTGGATTTTTACAATCTACACAACATCGGATTGGTCGTTAAAAGGTCAACAAATGCTACACACAACATGACCCCGTTTGACCTTGACTTCCGGTTCAAACCGGAAGTTGAAAGTTTGAAAAATTCATATCTCAAAAACTACATAATATTTTAACGAAAATTTTGCATCAGATTATAGATGAGTTATCCTGCTGAAACTTTTGCACAGAGATAATAACATTTTAACCTTTGCATTTGGTTCAAACTTGACGTCAAAGCCCATGTGTCTGTTGAACGACCTTGTACGACAACACACGGTAGTGTAGGCTTACACGTAAATACAATGTATGTCAAACCTGTACCAGCCACGCACGTGTACGATGCACGTGTACGATGCACGTGTAGTCTCGCTACACGTCCATACAGCCACATGTACATTGCTCTTCGACCTTGACTTCCGGTTCAAACCGGAAGATGAATTTAATAATTAACAAATTAATAACTCCTCAACCACTCATTGTATTTTTATCAAGTAAACGTCATCAGAAAGAGCTCCTAACACTTAAAAAACGATACAGAGTGTGTCCTCATTTAACACTGACTTCCGGTTCAAACCGGAAGTTAAAAATGAATGTTTCAAAACATCATAACTTCTAAAGCACACTTTGGTTTTTTGGGGCAATCTTTACATTATTGGCAAAGTATTTATCAACTTAAGAATTGACACACAGAATGCGACCCAATTTGACCTTGACTTCCGGTTCAAACCGGATTATCAAACTCAATACTTGAAACAATCATAATTCCCGAACCACACATTGGTTTTTTATCAACTACACAGCATTACAAAGGGCTCCTAGGACTTACCTAGCGCTACACAGTATGACCTCATTTGACCTAACTTTTGGTTCAAACCGGAAATTGAAGATGTATATTGGAACAAAATCTTACTCCTGAACCACAAATCGGGTTGATAAAATGAAATCTTTTTCAATCATAATTTGATGACATCGATCACGAACACCTAGTTTTTGTAGTAAACAAAAACTGAATGTCTAGTTTTTATTTCGTCTCCATCTTCTTCTTCTTCTTCTTCTTCTTCTTCTTCCACGGAACTCTTCTCTACAGCATAACTCAAGATTGCAACTGAATTAAATCTTGAAACTCATCAGACATATGAACCTTAAATTGAAGACGACACAGTTTTCATTACGTCATGATGACGTCATCAGGTGTCAAATTACAAGGTTTTTAAAGTTGAAAACTGACCATTTGCTATTCACTGTATCTTTGTGAATTTTTAAGCTATGATGCTCATAATTAGGCATCTGATAGATCAAGATTGGGGCAACATTTGAAAAGTTCACGCCAAAATCGTATGACCTTTACTTCCGGTCGTACCGAAAGGTCAAAGTCTGCCTTTGTGTTTTTTTTGTAAAAAAATTCAATTTTTTGTCATAACTCAAGATTGAAACTGAATTTAACATTAAAACTCATCAGACAATTGAACCTCATTATCAAGTCCACACAAACCTGATGATGTCATGATGACGTCATCGTGTATCGAATTACAATAAATCAAAGTTTATTATTTTAAAAAGATCATAACTCATGAAGCACATGTTGGATTTGGACAATCTACATATCATCAGACAGGTCGATAAAAGATCAACAAATGCTACACAAAAAATGACCCCAATTGACCTTGACTTCCGGTTCAAACCGGAAGTTAAAAAATTGCAAAAATTGTGATCTTAAAAACTACATAATAGTTCAACAAAATTTTTGCATCAGGTTATAGATGAGTTATCCTGCCAAAACTTTTGCACAGAGATTATAGCATTTTAATCTTTGCATCTGGTCAAAACTGGACGTCAAAGCGCACGTGTCTGTTGAACCACGTTGTATGACAACACGATAATGTAGACCTACACGCCAATACAATGTACGCCTAACCTGTACATGTACAGCCACGTGTGCACTGCACGTGTATTATTGAGTACTGAACATCTATTTTATGCAGTCAGTCCGCCTTGCACACAATATCCGTTCCTTTTATCTGCAACGTATGCACTAGTTTCGGAGCTTGACCTCTCCATGAATATTTAATGAGCGTGGTGTAGTCTCAGGCATTTCATCAATTTCTTGTGATCAAAGTAATTTTCTGCCAAAATATTTACAGATTTCCAGAGATGAATAATCGACCTTCAATCCAGTGTACAATTTAATGATTTTGTTGTCAATTACTAGTTCTAAAATTGACTCAAACATTTCGCTTAAAAACGAAACAGTTTGCCTCATAAAACATGGTACTTACTACTAATTTTCAATGTTACCACAACGAATCGTTGTACGGGCCGAATAGATAAGGTTATATTCTATCTAAATGCTGTACATTTTACATTTGATTTCATTTAGCTGAGTCAAAGCGCTCGTTTTGCCAACACTTCTCACAATTTAATGTTAACGTCTGTTGGTGAATATGCCGCCATGGTCCCTTAGGAATTTCTTGATCGCTGATTGGTCAACCGCGAAACGTCACACTCATCCACTGTCCATACTCGGATGTACTTGTAAACAAAGTGCGTGGCCCCTGTTACCAATTGTTTTGTTGGGTTCTTTGGGGAAATTTTCAAACTGAAGGATTGGTGGCCTAAACAAATTTGTTTAGACGATTTGGGGGTACTTGGAGAACAAAGGATATAATTTAAAAGGGGGTGATGGTCTGAATAATTAATTAATTGTGGAACAAAAGGTTAAATTGGGAAGGTCAGTTGCAAATTTCAAGTTAAAAAATGTTTACTACTTGTTTATTCAGAAATTGATATACTTTTATTCCAGAAGAATTTTGATAGAACAATTAATGATAGTTCGTGTAATATTTTTATCAAGTATACATCCTCAGAAAAAGCTCCTAAGACTTAACAAACGATACACAGTGTAACCTCATTTAACCCTGACCTCCGGTTCAAACCGGAAGCTAAACATTAATGTTTCAAAAAAACATAACCAAAGCACACGTTTTTTAAAAACAATCTTTACATCATTGGAAAAATATTTATCAACTTAAGAAATGACACACAGAATGCGACCCAATTTGACTTTGACTTCTGGTTCAAACCGGATGATCAAATTCAATATTTGAAATAATCATAACTCCTGAACCACACATTGGATTTTTATTAACTACACGGCATTACAAAGGGCACAAATCAGGTTGATAAAATGAAATATTGTTCAATCATAATTTGATGACATCGATCACGAACACCGTGTTTTTGTAGCAAACAAAAATTCAATGTCTAGTTTTTACTTTTTCTTCTTCATCCCCTCCAACTCTTCTCCAGAAGATAACTCAAGATTAAAATTGAATTAAACCTTCAAACTTGGCACATACTTGAACCTTAATATGAGGACAGCACTGAATCAATGACGTCTTTATGACGTCATCGGGTGTTGAATTTCAAGGTTTTTTGATTTTTTGTTAAAAATAAGTTTGATTTATTGAATTGCATATTTGATATATGTAATTGTGAGTATGTTCAAGCTTCGTATCGAGATCTGTAGCCAAGATGAAAGGGAAGGGCGGAAAATGTCGCTACATATAAAATGAAAACATTTGACTCTCTGCCCTTTCAAATAATATGTAGGACTTTATTTTTCACAAGAGGATGGCGGGCGTGTAATTTGATGACGTCATCAATGACAGACACATCAGATTGTTACAATCCATACGTTGTCTGAAGGTCTTGGTAAATTAAACACGTGCTGCATAAAATGTGACCCGTTTGACCTTAACATCCGGTTCAAACCGAATGTCGAAATTTAATGTTTTCAAAAAAGCATAACTTCTGAACCACACATTGGGTTTTGACAATCTATGCATCATTGGGAAGGTGTGTAACAAGTGAAGAAACGATACACAGAATTATACCCCATTTGACCATGACTTCCGATTCTAACAGCCGAACAACTATTGTTTTTGTTATGTTTTTTTTTTTTTTTTCCCTCGTGTTCTTCTTTCCCTCTGAACCTTCTCCAGCAATTTTAAACAAAAGTAAAGCTTGCACAAACTTAAAACTTATTGTGTACATAGGCAATAGTGAGTAGATGAAACCGCCACTTTTTTGGAAGGATGACGACATTGATGACGTCATGACAAGGTTTTTAAAATTGAAAATGACCATTTTCAAGTTGCTGTATCTTCGTGAATTTGAAAGCTATGAAACTCATAATTGGGCATCTGGTACATCAAGATTGGGGCAACATTTGAAAAGTAAACGCAAAAATCGTATGATCTTCACTTCCGGTCCTAACGGAAGGTCAAAGTCTGCCTTTGTGTTTTTTCGTAAAAAAATTCAAATTTTTGTCATAACTCAAAATTGAAATTGATTTGAACATTGAAACTCATAAGACAATTGAACAATATCATCAAGACGCCAAAAACATGATTATGTCATTATGACGTCATCGGGTATTGAATTACATTAAATCAATGTTTAATATTTGTAAAAAATCATAACTCATGAACCACATGTTGGATTTTTACAATCTACACATCATCGGATTAGTTGTTAAAAGGTTAACAAATGCTACACACAACATCACCCCTTTGACCTTGACTTCCGGTTCAAACCGGAAGTTGAAAATTTCACAAATTCATATCTCAAAAACTACGTAACATTTTAACCTGAATTTTGCATTAGATTATAGATGAGTTATCCTGCCGAAACTTTTGCACCGAGATAATAACATTTTAACCTTTGCATTTGGTTCAAACTTGACGTCAAAGTGCAGGTGTCTGTTGAACGACCTTGTACGACAACGCACTGTAGTGTAAGCCTACACGTAAATACAATGTATGTCAAACCTGTACCAGCCACGCACGTGTACGAGCACGTGTAGTCAAGGTCTCGCTACACGTCCATACAGCCACATGTACACTGCGCGTGTGGTTTAAGTTAACGTGTCTGTATTGAAACCAAAGATCGTTGGCGCCTAAGGCGCTATACGATCTTTGATTGAAACTGTAAAGCCACCCAGGCCTCGACAAATTTTTTTTTCTTAATTGCCCGATCGGGCAGGCTCCGGTCGAAGACTGCTTGCCCGAACTTGCCCGGCAAAAAGAGACACAATTGAGACATGCATTTTGAGGAATTTAAATCAGAAAATTAAGTGTCAACTGTCAAAATTGCCAGACCTCAACTTACATGTATGTATGTTTTTATTTTATTGGCAATGTAGGCTTACTATCGTAGAATAAATAAACCTTTGTTTTGTACATGCGTTCGTTTCGTACAATGTAAACTCCGTCATCGGTATGCACGCACCACTCACACAGAACCAGCGCGCTGATGACATGGACATTGCTTCCATGCACTGTGTGTACACGTGATGCCGAGTACCCGCGATGTATTTCTTCCTAGCGTTTACCCTGACTGCCTGGTTAAGTGTTCACCGTCACCAGCGACGTATTAAATACTGGCGATGAACTAAAAATCTGTGAAAATCTTCAGCATACTTTTACGTGGAATATTTCACTAAATTTTGGAAACGAAAGGCATGTGGGTAGACATTATTTGTCTATGAGTACAAGATTGTTTCCTTGGCTCCCCTCGATTGTACATACAAGTGTCAGTTAAGATGGCGCAACACGACGTCCATGCGCAACAATAAATACAATCGACCGATCGCGCAAAACCATTCTTGCATGATCGGTCGATCGTGCAAAACCATTCCAGCACGATTGGTCGATCGGGCAACATCAATCCTGCACGATCAATCGATCACGAAAAAAATATTCGTAGCGCAATCAATCAATGTTCGTTGCGCGATGGACCGATTGCTGCGCGAACAACAGATCTTTCAATAGCGCAGCGCGATCGGTCGATAGTGCAGCGCTATCGGACGTTGATTGTGAAGATTGACCGATCGCGCCCAACATATACACGTCAACTTCAGTGGATTTTTTAATGCTTAGATTTTGTTAATGCTTGGAACACTTTGTAGGAAATCACCAGTGGAATAAAACGGTATTTTATTTTATTAATTAATATATAACTCATTAGTTTTTCAATAAGAGCACTTGCCCGATCGGGCAGACCGATCAGGCGTCAAGGTTGCCCGACAAAATTTTACCGTGTCCCGGGCAATCGGACAGGCGATTTGTCGAGGCCTGAGCCACCTATAGGAATACATTTGGCGTCGCTCGCTATTTCATTGTATATTGCACATCCAAATAATGGTAGTCCGTGTAATATTTGAAAAATTCATAACTCCTTAACCACACAATGGATTGTTACAATCCATATGACGTCTGAACGGTATTGATAAATTAAACACGCGGTACATAAATTCTGACCCGTTTGACCTTAACTTCCGAATGTTTAAAAAAATCCTACCTTCTGAACCACACATAGGATTTTTACAATTTATGCATCATTTGGAAGGTAGATAACAAGTGAAGAAACGATACACAAAATGTTATGCCCTTCGACCTTGACTTCCGGTTCAAACCGGAAGATTAATTTAATAATTAACAAATTAATAACTCCTCAACCACTCATTGTATTTTTTTAAAGTAAACGTCATTAGAAAGAGCTCCTAAGACTTAACAAACGATATACAGTGTGTCCTCATTTAACACTGACTCCAAAATCGTACGACCTTAACTTCCGGGTCATTACCCTGGGTCAAAGTTCGCCTTCGTGTTTTTTCATCAAAAACAACTTTCGAGCTTATCTACATAATAACTCAAGATTGAGATTGATTTGAACGTTGAAACTCAACAGATAGGTGAACCTTGGTATCAAGACACCACAGACATAACTACGTCATAATGACGTCATCGGGCATTAAATTACAAGAAATCAAAGTTTAAAATTTGTAAAGTCATATGGCGCGAATTTTTTTGGGGAATATCCAACGGCGCTCTCTTTGGTCCAACGAAAGAGGGCGCTGTTGGGAATAAAGATTTTAGAAACATTGAGCGCTATGTGCAGAGCGGAAAATCGCAATAGTTGAGTGATAACGTCTCGCACCAAAACCACCACTTTTTTGGATTGATGACGTCATTGATGACGTCATTACATTAAATAGCTAGAAAATTCATATCTTGAGAACCACAAATGCTACCAATAAGCTATTTTCATGGTCTTTAACACGACAAAAGTGTTTTGTTAGTGTTTGACCTTGCTTTCGTTCAGAACCGGCTTTTTTATCGTGACATAAGATTTTCAGTTGAAAAACTAAACCTAAAAATCCAGAGTGGCTTTGCATTAATGATCGCATTATGGCACACTTTTCTAAAACATTTCAATGGGATTCTCAAATCTGGCTTTCATAAGGTGCAAAACAAAAAACCAAAATAAAACCTGATGCCAATGTAACACAAACATAAACATTTGTCAAGAAACGGGAGTTGTTACAAAGTGTGGTACAAGTTTAACTATAAAAACGACACATTGTATAAAAATTCATCTTTTTATGTTCAATGTTTTTGAACTACGTCATCATGTAACGTTCAACCGAACACCGTATTTTTGTAATAAACTAAAATTCTATGTCTAGTTTTACTTTTTCTTCTTCATCCCCTCCAACTCTTCTCCAGAAGATAACTCAAAATTGAAATTGAATAGAACCTTCAAACTTGGCACATACTTGAACCTCAATATGAGGATGGCACTGAATCAATGACGTCTTTATGACGTCATCGGGTGTCGAATTACAAGGTTTTGAAGCGTTAAACAATTAAATCTTTGAAAATCTGTAACAAATCACCAATAAGAGCCTGGCGGTTGCTTTTTACGGGATCATACAAAGTTGATATAGGTCTTCTTTTTTTTTCGTAGTCGTGACCTTAGACGACCTCTACTTCCAGTCAAAACCGGAAGTGCCTTGTAATTTTAAAGTGGCAACTTTTTTTGAGTTGATTTTAACAATGTTGTAGTCTTGTAAGTGTCTGGTTTAAAAAAATAAGACTGATGACGTCACATTAACAGATGTGTGTGGCAAAGTTTATGGCAATCTTTTCAAAATTGGTAGACCTACTGACCTATACGCAGACAACATACTTTCAGAGTTGTAGGTTGATGACGTCATCATGTGTCACGTGGTAGTGCCTTAAATGAGCACTTTTTGAAGCTGTGTATCTACGAAACCAAACAATCAACTGAGTTCAAACTTGGTGTATTGTTAGACAACGGCCATGGCTAGTAACGGTAGAAGTGACGTCATGATGACATCATCAAATTATTTGTTACAATTTTTTATTAAATCTAAGTTTAGAGTTTGAAAAATTATAACTCTTGAACCAGATATTGGATTTTTGTAATCTATACATCATTAGGAAGGTATTCAAAAACTCATTTGACGCTATACAGAGCGTGACCCCAGTTGACTTTGTCTTCCGGTTGAAAGCGGATGCTGAACTTTAGTAACTGAAAAGAACTAGACATTGGATTTTTGTAATCTATGCATCATCGGAAAGGTCTTAGAGTGTGACCCAATTTTATGACATTATTTACATCAGATTGTAGGTTTGTGATCCTGCTCAAACTTTTGCACAGAGACGATATCAATATGAGCTCAATTAACCTGCATTTAATCTGCGTGCAGAGAAAAGCACTGTAGCTGACTGTTCCGCTCCGTTATTAATAAGGTTCAAAGTCCCAAAGCCTGTGTGTGCGTGTACAGGCAGTATTATTGGCTCGCTCTGTGAAAGATGCCGTCTCGGAAATCTACGTCATTTAAATTAAAACCTTTGAAAATTGGTATCAAATTAAGGATAAGAGAACCAGGATTGCTTTTTGTGGGATTACAAAGTATGGATCTTCGACTTGAATTGTATGTGTGAAATTACGTGACGTCTACTTCCGTTTAAAACCGGAACTGCCTTGTAATTCAAAAGTTGCAACCTTTTTGGTGTTGTTTTTAAGTGATGTTGTAGTTTGACAACAGTCTAGTTAAAAAAAATAAGATTGACAACGTCATAAAAAATTAAGAGCGCCATCTGGCGTCAGGTTAAAACATTTCAAAATACACTTGTATTAGATGCCTTTGGCAGAGTTTTTTAATATTTAGGTGTTCGGGCAATCCGCCCGGAACACCTCTTGTTTTTGTTCCGTTTTTTTTAGGTGTTCGGGCAATCCGCCCGGAACACCTCTTGTTTTTGTTCCGTTTTTTTTTTTTTTTTTAATACTTCTTCTTGTTCTTCTTCTTCTTATCCCCCGCGATTGTCCGCCAACAAAGACGCACTTTCCAAGCTCACACAACCTTTAAACTTGACACATAGTTAGATATATATGAGTAGAAGACACCGCCGTAGTGATGTCATGATGACGTCATCTGGTGTCGAGTTACATTAAATCAAAGTTTAATATTTGAAAAAATCGTAACTCGAAAACTACATAATGGATTTTCACAATCTATACATCATCGGATAGGCCTGGTATGACTCTAAGAACGCTACACTGAACGCGACCTCATTTGACCTTGACTTCCGGTTCAAACCGGAAGTTGAATATTTAAAAAATTCATATCTCAAAAACTACTGATCATTTTATCACAATTTTTACATCAGATTGTAGTTCTGTGATCCTTCCGAAACTTTTGCACAGAAATGATGCCAATATGACCTTAACTTCTGGGTGTTACAGCCAACGTTAGTATTAACGCGCATTTAATCTTTGTACATAGAAAAGCGCTGTAGCCGACTGTTCAGCACCATGAATCATAAGGTTCAAAGTCCACGAAGCCTGTGTGTGCAACACGAAGCCTGTGTGTACAGTCCCACGTAATGGAAACTCATAAGGTTCAAAGTCCACGAAGCCTGCGTGTACAGTCCCACGTAACGGAAACATTCCACAAGCGGGGGGTGGCGCTATACCAAACAACTGTTCATGCTTTTATCCCGCTCTGGTATTTTATTATTTGCTCGCTCTGTGACAGATGCTGCCTCGGAAATCTACTACATTTAATTGTTAAATCTTTGAAAATTCCCATCAATTCGAGCACAAGAGACCCTGGGTTGCTTTTTGCGGGATTATACAAAGGTAATATAGGTCTTCGATTTTAATTGTTTGCATGAAATTACGTGTCCTCTACTTCCAGTTAAAACCGAAAGTGCATTGTAATTAAAAGTGGCAATTTTTTTGGAGTTGATTTTAACGATGTTGCAGTCTGACAAGGGTCTGGTTAAAAAAAATTAAGAGCGCCATCTGGCGGCAGGTTAAAAACAGTTCAAAATACAGTTTTATTAGAAGCCTTTGGCAGAGTTTTTATAATTGTTTCAACATGGGCTCCACATACTTCACAAAAATGAAAATGTTGATGACCTTGTCTTGACATTTTAACAAATATCTGTTCATGCTTTTATCCCACTCTGAAATATTATCTGTCGTACTAAGTTATGTTTTTCGGTTTTCTCTTTGAAAACACTACCTCTGCTAACTCGAAAATGTCTACACCGAACACCTTGTTTTTGTTATGCAACAAAAATTTAAGTCTAGTTTTTTTTTTTAGGTGTTCGGACAAAAGTCCGAAGACCTCTTCTTATTGTTCGTTTTTTTTTTTTTTTTTTTTTACTTCTTCAGCTTCTTCTCGCCGTCGATTGTCCGCTAACAAAGACACACTTCCTAAGCTCACATAAACTTGAAACTTTAAACATAGTTAGATATTCATTAGTAGATGAAACCATTTTTGGTTTCGTCATGATGACGTCATCAGGTGTCGAGTTACGTTAAATCAAAGTTTAATATTTGAAAAAATCGTAACTCCAAAACTACACAATGGATTTTCACAATCTATACATCATCGGATAGGCCTGGTATGACTCTAAAAACGCTACATTGAACGCGACCTCATTTGACCTTGACTTCCGGTACAAACCTGAAGTTGAACATTTTTAAAATTTATATCTCAAAAACTACTGATCATTTCATCACAATTTTTACATCAGATTGTAGGTCTGTGATCCTTCCGAAACTTTTGCACAGAAATGATGCCAATATAACCTTAACTTCTGGTCCTAAATGGGTGTTACAGCCAACGTTAGTGCTAACGCACATTTAATCTTTGTTAATAGAAAAGCGCTATAGCCGACTGTTCCGCACCATGAGTCATAAGGTTCAAAGTCCACAAAGCCCTCGGTACAGCACGAAGCCTGTGTGTACAGTCCCACGTAACGGAAACTCATAAGGTTCAAAGTCCAAGAAGCCTGTGTGTACAGTCCAACGCAACGGAGACATTCCACATGCAGGATAGCGCTATACCAAATAACTGTTCATGCTTTTATCCCACTCTGGGATTGTATTATTTGCTCGCTCTGTGACAGATGCCCCTTAGGAAATCTACGTCATTTAAAGTTTAAATCTTTGAAAATTCCTATCAAACCGAGGATAAGAGACCCTGGGTTGCTTTTTGCGGGATTATACAAAGGTAATATAGGTCTTCGATTTTGATTTTTTGCATGAAATACGTGTCCTCTACTTCCACTTAAAACCGAAAGTGCATTGTAATTAAAAAAGTGGCAACTTTTTTTGAGTTGATTTTAACGATGTTGCAGTCTGACAAGGGTCTGGTTAAAAAAAAAAAATTTAAGAGGGCCATCTGGCGGTGGGTTAAAAACAGTTCAAAATACAGTTTTACTAGAAGGCTTTGCCAGAGTTTTTATAATTGTTTCAACATTGGTTTACATAACGGCCTTCATGCAGACAACATAATGTGTTGAAACGTAGATTGATGACGTCATCACGTACTACGTGTAACACTTTAAATGCACACTATTTTAAGCCATGTATCTGCCAAACCGAAAGACCATCCAAGTTGAAATTTGGTGTACTGTTGGACAACGACACTGACTGCTGACTAATTTAGTAGCATCATGATTATGTCATTTCAAATGTATTTTTGTCCTTTTTTTATCAGGCTTTTTACACCCGGCATGTACTCCCCGAAACTGAACACCTAGAGTTTGTCAGGGTTTTAATTCTTAATACTTGTTTGTAGAGAAAAGCACTGTAGCTGACTGTTCCGCTCCATTATTCATAAGTCCAAAGTCCACGAAGCCTGTGCACATAGTCCCACATAACAAAAATGTCGCTCTGTGATAGAGGACGCCTCGGAAATCTACTGACATCATTGCGTTGCTTATTCTTGTACGTGTTAACAACATGTTGGTCCGCACATAAAAACCCAAACTCATTCAAAGTTCAGTGTGAATTTAGCTCCGTTGTGTCCATCTGATGGCATAGTGGAAAACAAGGAATAGAAGTGGAGGTTTTACTGAGGTGTCCACCTGCTTTAGGGATTTGTATGACTTTTAAAACGTGACAAAAACTTACAACGAAACAGAACGACATTGGTTCGCTTCTCACCAAATACCGAGACCCACGTCACGTTGATCGACATGACCATGCCTTCCAAATACATTCTAGGCCCGCTGAGTTTGCCCTTCAGACACGGTGGTTAAAATGGTAAGCTTTGTTCCAAAATCATCGTTAAAAAGATGGGGGCATTCCTTTTTTGTCTACAATCTTGTTATGACTTTCAACTGTCGGATTGATTTGATGCTTATCCCCGTTCAGGTATACACATTGTACACATGTATGTACATGTACTGTATATGCAAAAATCATATCTCGTGAACCATAAAGGGTTTTGACTTTAAACCTTCCATGTACTCACACCTTATTGTGTCGATGAAACTGCAAAGGTTTTCGGGATGAAGACGTCATTAATGACGTCATAACATTAAATCAATGTTATTTACAAAAAACACATCTGGAGAACCATAATTGCTACATAGTAAAGTCATGATTATGTCATCTCAAATGTATTTTTTGTGTTTTTTTTCCGCAGGCTTTTTACACCAGGCATGAACTCCCCGAAACCGAACACCTAGAGTTTGTCTTAAGACGAACTCTAAATTTCTAGTTTTTCTAATTATCTGAGTTCTTAAGGGCATGGAAATGCCCTTATTTACTAGCACACCATACAATATTTTTGTTGACAAAATCCTGTAAAAGATAAACAAATAAAACAACTGAAAAACTCTGGGGCTTGACCCCTCCCCCCTTTTGTTAATTATGTGGAAAGGTCCATTCTAGAATATCAAGGAATTTGACCCCACTCTTTACACTTTGGAGAAATGACTCAATTAGTGATGATGTGGTACCATTAAGTGGCCCCTTCCCTCAGTAAAGGGCTAGAGTGAGACTTTAACTTGCGGTCTCTGGATTAACATGCCAGGCACTCTACCATAAGAGCCCTCTAGCCTCAATTGATAAATTATGGAGACCTACAACTAGGGACAATGTGACATGTAATTTCCACTAGCTTAAGTTTACCTGAGGGAAGTTTCTAATGCGTCTGATGTATTATGTAGTAACATAGGTTAAATTAGAGTGTTAATGATGCTGAACTGGATACTGTAGAGAAAGTACACATTTTTCCCCTCTATAAGCAGCTAGTGTCTGTCTTTGATCCTGGAAAAAAGGGCAGAAACCCCCAAAACAGCAATCAGCCAAGTACTATTTTTCTAATCTTTGTGTTTTTGTGTTTTATTTATCGTAAAATGGTTAGCAGAAAAACATGGAAACAATCATAACCGTGTGCCAGATAATTATTTTATTTTTTATTTTTACCAAGACAAACAAAACAAAATTCCATTAAAACAAGTACAAGGAGATGAATAATGAAGTTATCCTAACCCAAAAATTTAAAAGTAAACAATAGAAAACAATGTAAGAAGTAGGCCCACTGCATCGGTCACCTACTTTCTTGCAACACAAACAAGCATAATTTAAACAAATCATTTTCTTCTTGAAAAACAGAAAAACAATAGCTTCCAAAAAGACCTAAAAAAGCAAATTTCTTCTCCTTTTCTTGCGCACAACAGTGTAACCAGATACTTTATTAGTTGATTGTACAACAACTCCTCAAAATTAAGGTCAAGTAAACCACAAAAGAAATTAACTTTGGAACTTGTAAATAATTTTGGGTTGAACAAAAACAAAATTGTCTGGAGCGCAATTTGAACCTGCGGCCTGCAGTTTTAATCTGCCTTGCGCTCTACCAACTGAGCCATCTAGCCCAAGTTGACTAAATAGGGAGACCTACAACTAGGGACAGAGTGACATGTTTTGTCTACTGATGTAAATTTACCGGAGGGAAGTTTCTAACATGTCTGATGTATTTACAAAGTAAAATTTTTCCTGATGGATTAAAACAAACAGGTGTACAGTATGATAGTCTGGATGAAAGCTCTGTACTGTCTGAGTACAGTTTGTCTCAATGACAATTCTTCCCAGGTATCGGCCAATCTCAATTAAGATCAAATAAAAGATTGAATTTCAAGGAGAAAAAAACCCACTAAAAATGTGTACAAAATATTGTTTTAAATGGCCCTTACATGATCTGATAATAAAACAATATTTTCCTCTAGTTGTGTTTTTTCCCCGAGTTCAGACTAAATGAGATAGATGAGATGCCATTGCTTTTAACGAGTGCAGGTTAATTATTTTCATGGTTGTTTCAGTCTTTTGTATTTTAACTGCTCTCGATAATTATTACACAATAGGTTCAAAATGATACACTCCAGCAATCATTGAGAGTGTCAATGATGCTGAACTGGATACTGAAGGGAATGTACACATTGTATTCATTTATAATCATCTAGTGTCTGTCTTTGAACCTGATAATAAAGTACAGAAACCCCCCTTCCCCCCCAAAAAAAAAACAAAAAAAAACAAACAAACAAAAAACAGCAATCAGCCAAGTACTGTTTTTCAAATGTTTGTGTTTTCGTTTTTTTTTGTTTTTTTTTATCTCATTGATCTTAATAGGTTAGCAGAAAAACCGTTGGACACAGTCGTCATTGTGTCCAAGATTATTACTGTTGTGTTGTTATTATTTATTTCACCAAGACAAACAAAACAATAATTCCATTGAAGTACAAGAAAATGAATAAAGAAGTTATCCAAACAAAAGAGAAAAAAGTAAACTCTAGAAAACAAATAAACAAGTAGGCCTTAAATAATTAATAAAAAGTGGGACAAAATAAGTGTGAGCTGTACTGTATAAGCTTGGCCAAGTTATCATTAATTCATTATGCTAATTAGGCAGAAAATAAATAAATCTTTAAGGCTAGATTCCATTTTAAAATAGGGTCGGTAGGTTGGAAAGTGTCTTTTTTGTACGTTTTTTATTAGTCTGTTTATTTGGGTTTGAACAAAGAAAAACTGACTGGAGCGGGACTTGAACCAACGACCACCGGATTAACGTACCGGTGCTCTACCAACTGAGCTATCCAGCCCTGTGTTGGCGGTCTCCCTGGAGGCCGTTGGTTCAAGTCCCGCTCCAGTCAATTTTTCTTTGTTCAAACCCAAATTATAAAAAATTTATCCAGTCAGTTTCCCTTGTGGTTTATTACTTGTTTTTAGTTATTCTTATAGGTTTGGCGGGCGAGTGTGTAAAAATTCCCTTAGTACTATATAAACCAGATCAATTCAACCAAAAAACGGTGAGAGACAAAAACCTGTTCCAAAATCCAACAAAGACCTCCTCAGTACACTTTATAAGTATACCACAAGGACAATTGAGAGGGAAAGTTTTAAATAATTTTGGTTTGAGCAAAACAAAATTGGATTAAAAAGGCTTCTGGATTAATGTGCCGGGTGCTCTACCAACTGAGTTATATAGCCATAACTGACAAAATAGGCAGACATAAAATTAGGGACGAAGTGACATGTAGTTTCCACTCCTTTAAATTTGCCTGAGGGTTGTGATACTTCTGACATAATACATTTAGTATGTCTGATGTTTTATTAAAATAAACAAGTGTACAGTATTAAAGTCTGGATGAAGGCTCTCTTCTATGTGAGTAAAGCTTGTCTCAATAACTATTCTTCCCGTGTATTGGTCAATCTCATTTAAGACCAAATAAAAGATTGATTTGCGAAGAAAAAACCCCAACTACAATTGTGAGCAAAATAAATATTGTAAATTGCCCTTATAATATGATCTGATATTGAAACATCATTTGCCTCTAGTTGTTATATTGTTCCTCTGAGTTCAGACTAAATGAGATAAATGAGACGCCATTGCTTCTAACGAGTACAGGTTGGTTATTTTCATGGCTGTTTCAGTCTTTTGTATTTTAACTGTCCTTGATAAATATTACACAATAGGTTAAAAATGATACACTCCAGGAATCATTGAGAGTGTTAATGATGCTGAACTGGATACTGAAGAGAAAGTACACGTAGTACTTATTTATAATCATCTAGTGTCTGTCTTTGAACCTGATAAAAAAGTACAGAAACCCCAAAAACTGCAATCAGCCAAAGAAGCTTTTTCTTCAAGAGTTCAAGAGTAACACTGCATTGGAAGTGAAAACAATATTTTTTAAAACTTGTTTAACTGTTCTTTGAGAGGACAGTACAATAATTTGCAGTCAATTTTGATTTTAATTCATTATTAACTCTCCTGAGTCATTTGAAGATGCACTTAAACCACATCATAGCTTGATGAAGAAGATTTCAGACCCCTTTCCTACCTTAGCAGACAAACATATTTACTTGTGTGTGAAGCACTTGCCTCACACTCATATGATCCTGGTTGGATTCCAGGCTAGGGCCATAGTTATGTGAGTAGAGTTGTACAATGGTTCTCTCCTATGCATAAATAAACCCTCCCTGTAGGGGTAAGCAGTAACATCCTAGGGTTTGTTTAATCCCCGGGGAATAACTGCTAGTTGGAAATGAAAGCGGGTTTTGTTTACCCCTGTTTACATGGCAAACAGCGCAAGGAGCCCCGTGGAATAAGGACCCAGGGAATACACGTGCGTAGATGGTGTAAAAGTGTGCAGAGGTAACCATCTGGCAAAAAAGCTCCCCAGAGCTGTATTCAACAGGGATGAGATGCAGTGGGGAAAGGGCTATTGAATACGGTAATGCAAGACTGCACACATGGGGGACTCGACTCGCAACAGAATGTACTGTGCGCATGGTATTGTATTTGTAATGACTGTAGTGTCCCCAACCCATACAAACAACTTGAATTAAAGTACACAACCTCAAATAAGTAGAACTGTTAATCTAAAAACACACACAACTTAGTAAAAATATATTGTCTTTATGGAGGGTCGTGATACAACTAAATATTCAAAGTGTGATCTTTTACAAACTACTAACTAATATTGATTTGAAAAAAACCAAACAAGTGTGTGTTTCAGCACATGACTGTATTGCCTTCTGTGATGCTTGTCTCAACTATAACACTTGAAGGATTTTGCCTTAAGTTGAGATCAGATAAACGGGATTCAATTGAGGTAAAGCTCTGCACATTATTTAATAGCAACTAAGAGTACATGGCTCTTGGGGGAAGGGACAAAACAAAGGCTATATCTTCTTCTAGTTCAACCATAATTGAATGATGGCTAGCTTTTTCTAGCTTTTTTAGTCTCCTGTGTTTTAACTACCCTCAATTTTTAATTACATAACAGATTCGAATTGATAAACTCCAGCAATCATTTAGAATGGCAATGCTGGACTGTTTACGATTCTGAACAGAGCACTGAGCTGTATTTTTGTCAGTCAATGGTTCTGCTAAAATAAAGTGTAGAAACCCCAAAACCCAAAACTACAAACCTTGCAAATTCAAGAGTTACATACTAAAAGCACAACAGTATTAAAAAAAAACTAATTTTATTTTGAAGTTTGTTTAAAGAGAGTCAGATCACTTTGTCAGTTTGGTTTAGAGATGGCTCTCTTAAGTAGAGGATGAAGCCCCATGACCTCATCCTACAATATAATGAACAAATCTTTGCAAGAAGTCCACCTTCTCTGCTCTTCTAACCATTTAGCCTTAACTCGCCACCATGACACTGACCTTGTCAACCCCCAACCGATCCAAATTGTCTTTTCCCTCATGTAAACTCCCTACCTACCCCACCCTAACCCCCCTCTAGATGGACAACTGGACATCCTGACAAACGTTGTAGGTACCGGTAATGATAATTTTACCCATTTAGCCCTTAGGCCTGAATGTTGAAAAGGCTATTGCTTGTAACATGACAAACTGCACAGGCAGTTAATAAGAAACACTGTAACTACTCAAAGTTACTTCTAGTTACTGATAGTTACTTATGTCTTTAGCATTCATTAAAAGTACAAATTGATGTTTGGTAAATTCCTCCAGGTATTCAGATAATTGCATGGTGAACTATTATATGCCATATGGAAAAACAATGTAGACAAAACAACTGTGCCCCATTTGTGTGATACATTTGATAAGCCCCCTACACTTTAATTACATGCATTTGTGATTGAAGGTGGCTGAAATATCTAGGATAGCTTGGACTAGACAGTAACTCCAGTCCGAATTTACATTTGATTTCTAATACCTACATGTAAACACGGATACTTGGTTAGAATTTTGTATTTTTATAAAAACTTTTTATATAAATTGTCTGAAATAAATTAATTTTAAAGAAGTTTATTCATCACTTATTACAAAACTATTGCAATACGTGTTGCTAAGATTCCAGAATCGTTAGCGCCAGCTACCTATTAAGCAACATGCAAAGTGAGTGAGAACCTAATAGTTTCTTTTTTTATATTTTTATCAACGTACAGACTGCATCATTTAAAAGAAGTTGAGCTTGGTATTGTGTTTGTAGTGACTGTATTTTCTCAAACTGTCACAGGTAGTTGAATAGCCTGCAAACATGGGGACTTGCCTCAGGGTAGCGCGTTTGTAATGACTGTAATTCCTCAAGGCCAAGGCAAATTACATGATTTCAAGTTCACCACCTAAAATAGATAACAATATAATTCTATACACATTGCAGACTTGTCTTATCAATTTTTGTGAGGGCAAAGGGAAGGGGGAATATTTTTAAAGAAAAACATTGTTCACCCATAGAGAACATCATCACTTTTCTACATGGGATGCCTAATGTGTAGGTGGTTTGATTACTTACGGTATACATTCATGTTGGAATGAGTTAAACATCATTCATCACCATTCAGGTGACATCAAACTATTATAATTTGCACTCTGCAATTTCAGTGTTTTTCATCAAGCAAACTTGGCTCCGTTCATGGCATGTCTTTTCACATCACGGAAAATAAAGTAAAACAAAGTAATCAAATTATCTTGAGAATTGGTGACTGCTTTCAGAAAAAAAGTATACATGTATATATTTGTTTTTCAAGATATAAACCACAAGAGAAAGTGACTGGGTAAATTGGAAATAAATTAGGGTTGAAAAAAGACAATTTAACTAGAGTGGGATTTGAACCAGCAACCACTGGTTGAATGTGCTGACGCTCAACCAACTGAGCTGTCTAGCCTTATATTGGTGGTCTCCCTGACTGTCGCATCCTAGGTTGTATCGTAAACTTGGGTGTGATCCCTGGCTACACGGCAGCAACAGTTGTATGGCTTCTGACTGGCACCCCAAACGAAGATATTGACAAAATAGGGAGACCGCCAGCATAGGGCTAGACAGCTCAGCTGGTAGAGTGCTGGTAAGTTTTAAATGACGTTAACTCGTTGATTCAAATCCAGCTCTAATAAATTTGTCATTGTTAAACCCAAACTGTAGTTTTTTTTTATAAAGTTAAACAAAATTTAACATATGGAATGGATTAAATCCGTTTGTTTATGATTTGGAACCTTTGAAACAACGCTTGAGTACTTTAGTGTAATGTATTTCTCTTTGTTATGCTAAACAGACATGCAGTGAAACAAAAAAAGTTAAAATGACAATGAAATCTTAAGCACATCCAATATAGTCACAGTGTAGTTTCATTGAGGGTAGTGATGCAACTTATTGAATGTGAAAAAACGTGCGCTTTGTAGTACATGGCTGTATTACCTTCTGTGATGCTTGTCTCAATTAAAACCCTTACAGGATTTTGCTTATCTCAATTCTCAAGATCAGATAAAAACGTTTCAATTGTGGTAGAAAACCTCTTAATGTGTGTACAATATTTTAGTGGCAACTACATTGTAGGAGTAGAAGACTCACAGGGGGACAAAAACAAAGATCATCAATTGCATGTACAGTGAGATTTCTGTTTGTGTACTTCAACCGTCAACAAATGAAGGTTGATTATTTTTCTAGCAGTTTCAGTCTTTTGTATTTTAATTGTCCTCACTAGATATAGGCACATATCAAGTAATAAACCACAAGGGAAACTGACTGGGTAAATTTTTTAATAATTTGGGTTTGAACAAAGAAAAATTGACTGAAGCGGGACTTGAACCAACGACCTCCGGATTAACGTTCCGGCGCTCTACCAACTGAGCTATTCAGCCTTATGTTGGCGGTCTCCCTATTAGTCATTATATTTGTTTGGGGGTGCCAGTCAGAAGCCATTCAACCGTAAGCTGCCGTGTAGCCAGGGATCACACCCAAGTTTACGGTACAACCTTGGAAGCGGCAGCCATGGGATCACCTTAAGGGGATGCGACTTTTTAATCATAAATATCAAGTAATAAACCACAAGGGAAACTGATTGGGTAATTTTTTTTATAAGCACAATAGATCTGCATTGATATACTCCAGCAATCAATTAGACTGTCAGCGATGCTGGCTGTTTACGATTGTGAATGTACAGAGTAATGAGATGCATTCAGCTAATTCAGTATTCAAGTAACGGTCAATGGTTCTGATAAAATAGAGTGCAGAAACCCCCAGACCAAAGCTCAGTAACCTTGCAAATTCTAGAGTTCAAACCAAAATCATAACAGTCTTTTAGAAGTTTTATTCATTTTGAAAAAATACATTTTGAAGTATGTTTGAAGAAAGTCGGATCAGTTTGCCAGCTTGGTTTAGAAATGGCTCCCTTAAATAGAAAAACGAGGCCCCATGACATCATCAAACACTATGATGAGACCAATACAGGTTACAAATCCACATTTCCTGCCCTTTTCAAGCTATCCTACACATTTCAACCACCTTCAATCATATAATCAAATTAAATTGTTATTGAAACAGTTTACACAATTTTCTTCTTCGGAAATAAAAGGGTTAATTTTTTTTTCATTAAGGTTGGAAAACAAACAGAAAAAAAAATAATAATGAAATAAAAAAGTCCAAATTTTAACATTTATTTGAGTCAACAATAAATAGTTAAAACCCGGAATCCTCCTAACTACTGATTTCCCTCATCATCAGAGATTGCTTTACTCAATCTTTATAAATTAAAAAGGTGCTTAGTACGTTTATCCACTTGCCCTCTTCAAATTAAAGAAAGCATCAAATGTTGATAGTAAACCCTAAAAGCAAATAACATAAAGGCTGGTTAGAAAGCTATACAACCTATGCTTGTGTCTGATTGGATGGCACCTCATGACTGAATGTCCTTGACATGGACCAGTGCGTAATGTTGAGGTGTATTACACTCATCTCTGTATATATGAAGTGAAACAAGTTTGGAGCAGTTGTTATGAGTTCCTGCCTAGGAAGATTCAGCGTGTGGAAATCTTCTTAATTCGTTTTTTTTCTGGGTGTTAAGTTCAAAGTTTGTCTTTTTATTTACATCTGTATGTCATTCACTCTTGCATGTTATACCATTATCTGAAATTTAATCGAATTGAATGGTTTGGGGTTTTTTTTTTTCACCTTCAGCAATCCATGACAAAATGCTGAAAGGTTTTATCCAGGATTGGTAGAGCTGACAAAATAGACAGAGACAGTTTTCATGTTTTGCAAAGATCAGCAGAAAGTGGTTAGCAGGCTGGTAACAGTGCAGTAAGGTGTCACCACAGGCCTTTCTTAACATGTAAGCATGATGTCATCATTGTACTCCAAAATGAGGCTACTGTCGTAGTGCCACCAGCACACCAATCAAGTGAGCCCCACCCCATTTTGTCATAGACCAATCACAGCCATGAAATATGTGATCACGATATGGCACAGTGCCTATAGCCTCGTTTAGGACTACAATGCTTGCGTCATGGATAAATATTAGGAAAGGCGTATAGCTACACAACAACATACTTGTTTCTGATTGGCTGACACCCAAGGCACACACAATCATTGTGAGAGTTTGTACTCAAATGCAAGACTGTGTTTACATATATATATAACACAGGAGAAAGGTTGAAATACTCAGTGCGGGGAAAGGAGCTGGTGATCAACACATGTACTTAACTCATCCCAGTTTTAGGTTGTTATTTGCCTCTGTTGATAGAGTTGTTACTTTGTTCCTCAGGAGATTCCAGAACTCTGACTGCCTCTGCTGATACAGTTTGTTTTCTTCAGTCGAGAGGACACGATGAGTCCCTTTCTATTCCTTGTTCTTGGTGGTAAGTCCAGTATTTTTTCTTTATTCAACTCTCCTTGTCTGTCAGTCTTGGCAAAATTTCCCACTTCAATTTTGCATTGTACCATCATCTGAAGTTTAGTTGAACTCATTAGGTGCTGTGACTTTCAACAGAATTAAACAGTGATCATTTACATCTTCAGTGAATTTTGAAAAAATTTTGAGAGAAAAAAAAGAAAAGTATTGGCGCTTTGTTTCCCTATTGATAAATTGTTTAAAAAGTCTGTATTTAGTTTTTTCCAGATACATTAAGAATATTAAAAATGAAAGTTCCTTTCGTGAGACCAATGTCTAACAAATTTTCAAAATAGAGTACCTATAATTTTAAGTTTTCTAGAGGGGTTTGGAAAAGAGTGACACCCTGAAATAATGATGCTGATATTTTATAAAACTCCCTAATACATTTATGCCTTTATAGTTCTGAAGAGATTTTTTCTCTCGGAAAAAATTCAGGAATTCCTTTTCAGTATTTGCCCGGAGACATGATACTTTCAAGAACATCATTTAAAGGCAACAAGAAATCACAACACACCTCAAAGTATATAAGTCAAGCATAGAAATTGTGATCCTGCCTAAGCCAATTGATCATATTTGCTAAGTTATATTCATCTGATACCACTAGCATTTTGAGTATCCAGAAAGAATCTTACTAAATCATGTAGTTATGCAGTTGAGTTCTTGTGGCACAAAGTTGTCTGTAAAAAGTTTTGTATCAATAATATTTAGTAGGCAGCTGTTATTTCATTCGAAGCATTTGCTACTTCTATGTGCCGCTTTATACATGTAGAACTTGTGCAACCTAAATTTGAAATTGCAGATAGAAAATTGCATGTTGTCAATCAGGTCAAACTGCTGTGCATCACTCGCAGTAGGGGCGTTGACAACATTCATGAGTGATTGGCTGCAGCTTTACAGCCTTAATATATAACAGCTTCCAACACCTTTTTGTTATTATTGTAAGTTTTTACGACTGAGTCTGGCTTTGTACATGTTTATGTTTATATCAATGCGAAGCAACGCTAAAAATAAGGTAAGTCAAAATAATATGAAATAACAACTAAAGAGGTGGGATATTGTTTCACGGTAACCATTTATGTTTTTACATTGGTACCATTACTTTTACAAAGCAAGAGCTGTATGTGTATTGTATGTCAGTGTTTTGGGTCTCTAGCCCTGGTCTTGGTCTCGAGACTGTCTCCTTTCCTTTTTTGCGGTATCAGTCTTAAGCCCTTTTCACACAAGGAAAATAAGCAGGGGGTCCTTGGTCCTAAGAACACAACGTTGTTTAATCCACATCGTGTGAAATGTACCTCTGCTTAAATAAGCACGGGTCCTTAGTCCTTTTAAGACCACGGTCGAGACCAACGTCTTAAAAACACAACGTTGTGAAAATTATACTACGATCGTCCGTACGTGCTGTGTGAATGAACACCGCTTGCGTAACGAAGGACCCTGGTGTAGCTGGAGCTACCACGCATGCGCACAAACAAAAACCAACACGACAATGCACGAAGAGCAATTGATGGCATAAACCAACGCTATAGAAAGCGGGTAATGTTCTACCGTCGGAGCAAAGGAAACGTGCCAAAATTATCGTTCATTTAGCGTTACTCATGATGACATTTCGTTGAAAAAGACGAACGACTTTCTCCCCCGTCCACTCTTGTTATTATTTTTCTTGACCTCTCGGTACTTCATTTTGAGGTAGTTCCATTTGTTATGGCACTTTTCGGCCGAGCGCCCACCGTCCAATGCTCCTGCCACGTCTTTCCACACCAAGTTTCATCGAACGTTCAGGTGTTTCTTTTTTTTCTTTTTTTCTTGGACGAAAGCTCGCCAAAAATAAAAGATTCTACGTCGTTATTTTACCATGCATTTTAACACGAATGGGAAAACAGTGACAGAGTGACCACAAACAGTGCGGGAAAATAAGTGGTAAACAGCACATGCATTTGCGATGTTATGCTTGATGTGCGGATACCAGTGAAACGGACCATAAACAATGTTGACCATTGACACCCCAAAAGATGAAGGCTCTGAGACACGGGACGTTGGCTTCTGCGTCGTGTGAAAGGTCGTGTTCGAGCGAGACCAACGTCCTTGGTCAAGACAACTGGCGCCTGAGACCAAGGACCCTAGTTTGACTTTGTCGTGTGAAATGGGCTTTAGTCTCGGCCTGCAAAAGTCTTGGTTTTGGAAAGGCTAGTTTCTGTCTCCGGAGGACTGGTCTCGGTCTCTGTCTTGGTTGCGGTCGCAGCTGTAAATGTCTCGGTCGCAACCCTGAGACCCACTGAGGCCTCAACAAATAGTGTTATTTTATGCACAGAAACTACATTTCATTGACTTTGCCTAGTACTCTGTTGGTTATATTGAACTTGTTCTGTCACGCAAGCACTGCAAAGCGGTATGTTGGTCTTTATTCAAAGCACGAATGACACTTTGTGCATACACTCGGTGTACAAAGTTTTGAGATTGGGGGGGGGGGGGAGATTGAAGCTTGTATGCAGACCAGCTTGCTGATTCTGAATGGCACCCCTGCATCAGGTATTTCGTTGGTTACACACTGTATGGTCCAAGCTGTCCTTGCTAATATGTTGGCTAATGCAAAGCAACTTAGAAACACACACGAGCAGATTGCACAATCTAACCATGAATCAGTCTCATGTCATCTCCTAGTTTGGCTTTTTAAGGCTTCACCCTTAATTGGTTCAGTGACCAGCCAGCAGGACCAGTCGGCTTTTCATTTCACTGGTCTCTTAGCTTTTTCACTAGTCCATGATCATTTTGGGATGCTTTTTATTACTGAACCATCCAGCTGGACCACTTAGAGAATTTTGACTGGTCCTCAGGTGTTTTAACTGGCATTTGGCCAGCGGAACATTGTTGAGGGAAAACACTGGCTTTTTTGGGGGTATAATCTTTGTCTTTGTATAATCTTTGTCTAATTATGTCGGTTTGTATGATATAAATATGTAAAGATTTAAATCTCATGTCTAAGAAGTGCTGCGTTATTGAAAATGCTGCATTGAAATAAATTTCATTGTGATTTTTCTAAATCGTTATAGCTGAGTAATAATTTTCATAGCTTGCATACTGAGTCATGAGCTGATACCACCTACAAGTTTTTTTTAGTGACTGCAGATTTCTGTGTTAGAAGATCCCTATGTATTAAGGCTGTCATATTGGCCATCAGCAATCATAAGATATTACATTTTGGTTTAAGACATAGCACTACAGCATGGGGCACTAAGTTGACCTTGACTTCAAAACCATACGTTTGCATAAATACTTGGGCTTGGGCTTGGTCTCGGTCTTGGTCTCAGATGCCTTGGTCCCGGTCTTGATCTCAGTCTTAGATATCTTGGTCTCAGTTTCAAATCTCAGTCTTGGTCTGGATCTCGGTCTCCGATACCTTGGTGGTGGTCTCTCAGTCTCGGTCTCGATCTTGATCTCAGTCTTGGTCCGGTCTTGATCTCAGTCTCAGATAGCTTGGTTTTTGTCTTGATCTCGGTTTCAGATACCTTGGTTTTTGACTTGATCTTGGTCCCAGGTACCTTGGTCTCGGTATTGATCGCAGTCTAAGATCTTGGTCTTCGTCTTGATATCAGTCACAGATACCTTGGTCTCGGTTTTGATCTTGATCTCAGATACCTTGGTTTTGATCTTGATCTCGTTCTCAGATACCTTGGTCTTGGTCTTGGTATCAGATACCTTGGTCTTGGTCTCGATCTCAGTCTCAGATACCTTGGTTTTGGCCTCAGTCTTTGATACCTTGGTCTCGGTCTTGATCCAGTCTCAGATCCCGAATTTGGTCTTGATCTCGGTCTTAGATACCTTGGTGTCGGTCTCAGATACCTTGGTCTTGATCTTGATTTTGGTCTGAGATTCTTTGGTCTCAAATTCTTTGGTCTTGGTCCTGATCTCAGTCTCAGCTACCTTGATCTCGTTCTCAGATACCTTGGTTTTGGTCTTGATATCGGTCTCAGATACCTTGGTCTCAGTCTTGATCTTGGTCTCGTGTAACTTGGTCTTGATCTCGGTCTCAAATACCTTGGTCTTGGTCTTGATCTTGGTCTTTGGAAATATTTGGAAACCCTGTGAATATTTTTGAGACCTTGTGAGCGAGCATGGTTAATGCATCACTGCAAGTTATTGATGGCAGTTTGCCCTCACCTAGGAAGACCTCATTCCTAGAATCACATAATCTTCTTAAATTTAAATTCTACATTGTTAAAGCTAGGATTCCAAAAGTAAAAGAAAAGTAGAAGCTTCCTAGTAAGTTATATGCTTACAAGTATCGCATGTTACACAGTTCACAAGTCTTTTAGGACTTAGTAATTAACAATTAACCCTCCGTGACACCATCGCTCACTTATTGAGTAGCAGTTTTTAATTAAAAAGTAATTAGTCCGCCATTTTTGTTTCAAATAAAAAAAAAATCCAAGTTCTACAACTGCACCTAGCCAAATAGCATGCCAAATGTCTTATCACTACCCGGGGTTTGTTTTTAACTAACACAATCCAACCTTGACCCGCTCTATAGGAACTCCCATAGGAATTGTACAGCAATTACTGAGCCTTACCAAGTTGTGTAAATAAAGGGCGTTAGTCAAAGAAATGGTTGATTGAGCAGAAAGAGACATGTGGGCTCATCTCAAAATGCAATTTTGCTTGAATTGATTTTATTTAGTCAAAAGGGTTTTTATCTAATGCTGTGGCTGATTTAAAAGTGATTGGGTGATTTAAAAGTGGTTTGGTTCTTCACAGAAATGTATTGCACGCTAAAATCAAACTGTTACTCAACAAGTAAGGCATGGCTTAATGGTGTGATTTTTTTTATGGTGTCACGGAGAGTTAATGTATTGATTTGACTAATCTCAATGAAGCACTTTAGGCAATGGCTAAACATCAGTATGTACACGTCTCGAAATGCCACTGTTGTGCCATGATTGTGTGTGGTTTGGTTGTCTTAACAAAATAAAAATTAAAACAACACTTTCTTGATTTACTTCATCATCACCTGTTGCTGAAATAAATGTTAACAAATTAGTATGACCACCATATTGAATAGTGGTTTTCTTTGAAAATAACCCATTTAGCCCCAGGCTCTTATGACATAAACAACCACTGGTGCCCACAATGTTTGACCACTTAAGCATGTCACACACATTCTCACACAATCAGAAGTTTGTGTGTTCAAAGCTTGATTTTACATACTTTATTAATACCCTCAATAAGACATTTCAGAGCATGTGGCAAGCGTTATTTAACAGCATAATAATTAATACAAACTGTCAGATTGATTGAATTTCCTTTCATTTATTTTCAAATTCATTGAAATCATCCAATAAATGTCCCAGTTCTAGGTCTTTGTTTTCATAGTGTGTTCTGTTTTGCACACAACCATGTGATGCTCAGATGGCATTTCAGATCTTTCCACTCCATTTTCAAATGATTGCATGTTAGCAACCCTATTCAATGTTGCCATCATAAGAAAGATGAGATCTTTGCCTTTCAAGTATAGAGGGTGAACAAAGAGAAAAATACATTTTAACAAATGGCCATTGTGCTCAGGCTCGAGTGCATTTTTTGTGTTATCTGTGGTGTCTAAAATCGCAAAGTTGCCTAAAGTCGCCTTTGGGGCTCCAGCAGGGTATAGTTCCTAGTAGCTTAAAGTCAACAATGGAGCCCAGGCAGGTTATATTGCCCAGTTGCTTAAACTTGCCAATGGGGCTCAAGCAAGGTGTAGTGCACAGTTGCCTAAAGTTGCCATTGGGGCTCAAGCAAGGTGTAGTGCACAGTTGCCTAAAGTTGCCATTGGGGCTCGAGCAGGGTATAGTGCACAGTTGCCTATAGTTGCCATTGGGGCTCGAGCAGGGTATAGTGCACATTTGCCTAAGGTCGACATTTAAGGCTCAAGCAGGGTGTAGTGCACAGTTGCCTAAAGTTGCCATTGAGGCTCAAGCAGGGTACAGTGCTCAGTTGCCTAAGGTCGACATTGGGGCTCAAGCAGGGTATAGTGCACAGTTGCCTAAAGTCGCCACTGGGGCTCAAGCAGGGTACAGTGCTCAGTTGCCTAAAGTTGCTATTTTGGGCTCAAGCAGGGTATAGTGCACAGTTGCCTTAAGTCACCATTGGGGCTGACAGGGTTCAGTTACAAGTACAACTAGACATTGAATTTTTGTTTGCTACAAAAATAAGGTGTTCGTGATCGATGTCATCAAATTATCATTGAACAATATTTCATTTTATCAACCTGATTTGCGCCCTTTGTAATGCCGTGTAGTTAATAAAAAATCCAATGTGTGGTTCAGGAGTTTTGATTATTTCAAATATTGAATTTGATCATCCGGTTTGAACTGGGAGTCAAAGGTAAATTGGTCACATTCTGTGTGTCATTTCTTAAGTTGATAAATACTTTCCCAATGATGTAAAGATTGTTTTTAAAAAATGTGGGTTTTGGAAAGTTTGTTTTTTGAAGCAGAGGTCAGGGTTAAATGAGGTTACACTGTGTATCGTTTGTTAAGTCTTAGGAGCTTTTTCTTAGGATGTATACTTGATAAAAATATTACACAAACTATCATTAATTGGGTGTGCAATATACAATGAAATAGCAAGCGACGCCAACTGTGTTCCTACTTGCAGTGTATGTGACTTAAAATAACGGAATTGTTGATGTAATAACAAACAAATCTTATTTTGCTCACTTTAGTTTTTGTTGTATCGAGCGTTAAGAACACATACAATAGGACTTTGACCCTTCAACCATCCAACTACCCAAGTAATTCCTGACCTTGATTTTAAAAATTCTTCTGGAATAAAAGTACTAGGTTTCTGAATAAACAAGCAGTAAACATTTTTTAACTTGAAATTTGCAACTGACCTTCCAAATTTAATATTTTGTTCCACAATTTATTAATTATTCAGACCATCACCCCCCTTTTAAATTATATGCTTTGTTCTCCAAGTACCCCAAATCGTCTTAACTAATGTGTTTAGGCCACCAATCCTTCAGTTTGAAAATTTCACCAAAGAACCCAACAAAACAATTGGTAACAGGGGCCACGCACTTTGTTTACAAGTACATCCGGGTATGGACAGTGGATGAGTGTGACGTTTTGCGGTTGACGAATCAGTGATCAGGAAATCCATAAGGGACCATGGCGGCATATTCACCAACAGACGTTAACATTAAATTGTGAGAAGTGTTGACAAAACGAACGCCCTGACTCAGCTAAATGAAATCAAATGTAAAATTTACAGCATTTGGATAGAATATAACCTTATCTATTCAGCCAGCCCAACGATACGTTGTGGTAACATTGAAAATTAGTAGTAAGTACCATGTTTTACGAGGCAAACTGTTTCGTTTTGAAACAAAATGTTTGAGTCAATTTTAGAACTAGTAATTGACAACAAAATCATTAAATTGTACAACTGGATTGAAGGTCGGTTATTCATCTCTATAAATCTGTAAATAATTTGGCAGAAATTTACTTTGATCACAAGAAATTGATGAAATTCCTGAGACTACACCATGCTCATTAAATATTCATGGAGAGGTCAAGCTCTGAAACTAGTGCATACGTTGCAGATAAAAGGAAAGGATATTGTGTGCAGGGCGGACTGACTGCATAATAGCTGTACAGTACTCAATACTACACGTGCAGCGCACACGTGGCTGTATAGGTTAGGCGTACATGTGCGATGTACAAATTGTATTGCGTGTAGGTTTACAATATCGCGTTGTCATACAACGTGGTTCAATAGACTCGTTCGCTTTGACGTCCAGTTTCGACCCGATGCAAAGATTAAAATGTTATCATCTCTGTGCAAAAGTTTGAGCAGTATTTCTCATCTATAACGTGATGCAACATTTATGTTGAAATATTACGTAGTTTTTTAGATCAGAAATTTTGAAATTTTTCAACTTCCGGTTTTAACCGGAAGTCAAGGTCAAATGGGGTCACCTTCTGTGCAGCATTTTTAAAAACCAGACACTTGCCAGACTACAACATCGTTAAAAACAACTCAAAAAAATTTGCCACTTTCAAATTACAAGGCACTTCCGGTTTCGACCCGAAGTAGAGGTCGTGTGAGGTCACGATCCCGACAAAAAATAAAGACCTATATCAACTTTGTATGATCCCGCAAAAAGCAACCGCCGGGCTCGTATTGGTAATTTGTTACAGATTTTCAAAGATTTAATTGTTTAACCCTTCAAAACCTTGTAATTCGACACCCGATGACGTCATAAAGACGTCATTGATTCAGTGCCGTCCTCATATTGAGGTTCAAGTATGTGCCAAGTTTGAAGGTTCTATTCAATTTCAATTTTGAGTTATCTTCTTGAGAAGAGTTGGAGGGGATGAAGAAGAAAAAGTAAAACTAGACATAGAATTTTTGTTTATTACAAAAATACGGTGTTCGGTTGAACGTTACATGATGACGTAGTTCAAAAACATTGAACATAAAAAGATGAATTTTTATACAATGTGTTGTTTTTTATAGTTAAACTTGTACCACACTTTGTAACAACTCCCGTTTCTTAACAAATGTTTATGTTTGTGTTACATTGGCATCAGGTTTTATTTTCGTTTTTTTGTTTTGCACCTTATGAAAGCCCTTTAAAATATTCCCTCATCTGGCAAAGGATGTTGTGCATTACAGACTTGAGAATCCCATTGAAATGTGTTAGAAAAGTGTGCCATAATGCTATCGTTAATGCAAAGCCACTCCGGATTTTTAGGTTTAGTTTTTCAACTGAAAATCTTATGTCACGATAAAATAGCCGGTTCTAAACGAAAGCAAGGTCAAACACAAACAAAACACTTTTGTCGTGGAAAAGACCATGAAAATAGCTTAGTGGTAGCATTTGTGGTTCTCAAGTAAGTTTTAAGTTTGTACAAGCTTTACTTTTGTTTAATTGCTGGAGAAGGTTCAGAGAGAAAGAAGAACACGAGGAAACAAGATTTCATTTTATCAACCCGATTTGTGGTTCAGGAGTAAGATTTTGTTCCAATATATATCTTAAACTTCCGGTTTGAACCACAACTTAGGTCAAATGAGGTCATACTGTGTAGCGCTAGGTAAGTCATAGAGCTCTCTGTAATGCCGTGTAGTTGATAAAAATCCAATGTGTGGTTGGGGAGTTATGATTGTTTCAAGTCTTGAATTTGTTCATCCGGTCGAACCGGAATTCAAGGTGGAATTGGGTCGCATTCTGTGTGTCAATTCTTAAGTTGATAAATACTTTGCCAATGATGTAAAGATTGCAACAACAAAAAAAAGTGTGCTTTAGAAATTATGATTTTTTGAAACATTCATTTTTAACTTCCGGTTTGAACCGGAAGTCAGTGTTGAATGAGGACACACTGTATCTCGTTTGTTAAGTCTTAGGAGCTCTTTCTAATGACGTTTACTTAATAAAAATACAATGAGTGGTTGAGGAGTTATTAATTTGTTAATTATTAAATTCATCTTCCGGTTTGAACCGGAAGTCAAGGTCGAAGGGCATAACATTTTGTGTATCGTTTCTTCACTTGTTATCTACCTTCCAAATGATGCATAGATTGTAAAAATCCAATGTGTGGTTCAGAAGTTAGGATTTTTTGAAACATTAAATTTCAACTTCCGGTTTGAACCGGAAGTTAAGGTCCAACGGGTCAGAATTAGTGTACCGCCTGTTTAATTTATCAATACCGTTCAGACGACGTATGGATTGTAACCATCCATTGTGTGGTTAAGGAGTTTTGAATTTTTCAAATATTACATGGACTACCATTATTTGGATGTGCAATATACAATGAAATAGCGAGCGACGCCAAAAGTATTCCTATATGTGGCTTTACAGTTTCAATACAGACATGTTAACTTAAACCACGCGCGCAATGTACATGTGGCTGTATGGACGTGTAGCGAGACTACACGTGCACGTACACGTGCATCGTACACGTGCGTGGCTGGTACAGGTTTGACATACATTGTAATTACGTGTAGGCCTACACTACCGTGTGTTGTCGTACAAGGTCGTTCAACAGACACATGGGCTTTGACGTCAAGTTTGAACCAAATGCAAAGGTTAAAATGTTATTATCTCTGTGCAAAAGTTTCGGCAGGATAACTCATCTATAATCTGATGCAAAATTTACGTTAAAATATTACGTAGTTTTTGAGATATTAATTTTTCAAACTTTCAACTTACGGTTTGAACCGGAAGTCAAGGTCAAACGGGGTCATGTTGTGTGTAGCGTTTGTTGACCTTTTAACGACCAATCCGATGTTGTGTAGATTGTAAAAATCCAAGATGTGGTTCATGAGTTATGATTTTTTACAAATATTAAACTTTGATTTAATGTAATTCAATACCTGATGACGTCATCATGACATCATCATGTTTGTGGCCTCTTGATGATAATGTTCAATTGCCTTATGAGTTTCAATGTTCAAATCAATTTCAATTTTGAGTTATGACAAAAATTTGAATTTTTTTACGAAAAAACACAAAGGCAGACTTTGACCTTCCGTTAAGACCGGAAGTGAAGGTCATACGATTTTGGCGTTAACTTTTCAAATGTTTCCTCAATCTTGATCTATCAGATGCTCAATTTTGAGTTTCATAGCTTTCAAATTCACGAAGATACAGCACATAGCAAATGGTCTGTTTTCAACATTAAAAACCTTGTCATGACGTCATCAATGTCGTCATCATTCCAAAAAAGTGGCGGTTTCATCTACTCACTATTGCCTATGTACACAGTAAGTTTTAAGTTTGTACAAGCTTTACTTTTGTTTAAAATTGCTGGAGAAGGTTCAGAGGGAAAGAAGAACACGAGGAAAACTAGAATTTTTGTTTATTACAAAAATACGGTGTTCGGTGGTACGTTACATGATGACGTAGTTCAAAAAACATTGAACATAAAAAGATGAATTTGTATACAATGTGTTGTTTTTTATAGTTAAACTTGTACCACACTTTGTAACAACTCCCGTTTCTTGAGAAATGTTTATGTTTGTGTTACATTGGCATCAGGTTTTTTGGTTGTATTTTGCACCTCAAAGCCCCTTTAAAAATTTCGCCCATCTGGCACGGGATATTGTACATACAGATTTTGCAATGCCAGTTGTATTATATTATTTCAAGTAATTATTTGTATTTTCCTGTTTAACCGGAAGTCAAGGTTAAATGGTTAAGTTGAATGTTGTGTATGTCGTTTCTTAAGTTTCTTAAGTTATTACTATCAATAAATAAAAATTCAAATGTGTTGTTGAAAAATTATTTTTCTTGTGTACCGCGTGTTTAATTTACCAATACCGTTCAGACGACGTATGGATTGTAACAATCCATTGTGTGGTTAAGGAGTTTTGAATTTTTCAAATATTACACGGACTACCATTATTTGGAAGTGCAATATACAATGAATACAATGAAATAGCGAGCGACGCCAAAAGTATTCCTATAGGTGGCTTTACAGTTTCAATCAAAGATCGTATAGCGCCGTAGGCGGTAACGATCTTTGGTTTCAATACAGACATGTTAACTTAAACTACGCGCGCAATGTACATGTGGCTGTATGGACGTGTAGCGAGACCTTGACTACACGTGCTCGTACACGTGCGTGGCTGATACAGGTTTGACATACATTGTAATTACGTGTAGGCCTACACTACCGTGTGTTGTCGTACAAGGTCGTTCAACAGACACATGGGCTTTGACGTCAAGTTTGAACCAAATGCAAAGGTTAAAATGTTATTATCTCTGTGCAAAAGTTTCGGCAGGATAACTCATCTATAATCTGATGCAAAATTTACGTTAAAATATTACGTAGTTTTTGAGATATTAATTTTTCAAACTTTCAACTTACGGTTTGAACCGGAAGTCAAGGTCAAACGGGGTCATGTTGTGTGTAGCGTTTGTTGACCTTTTAACGACCAATCCGATGTTGTGTAGATTGTAAAAATCCAAGATGTGGTTCATGAGTTATGATTTTTTACAAATATTAAACTTTGATTTAATGTAATTCAATACCTGATGACGTCATCATGACATCATCATGTTTGTGGCCTCTTGATGATAATGTTCAATTGCCTTATGAGTTTCAATGTTCAAATCAATTTCAATTTTGAGTTATGACAAAAATTTGAATTTTTTTACGAAAAAACACAAAGGCAGACTTTGACCTTCCGTTAAGACCGGAAGTGAAGGTCATACGATTTTGGCGTTAACTTTTCAAATGTTTCCTCAATCTTGATCTATCAGATGCTCAATTTTGAGTTTCATAGCTTTCAAATTCACGAAGATACAGCATTTAGAAAATTGTCATTTTTAACTTTAAAAACCTTGTCATGACGTCATCAATGTCGTCATCATTCCAACAAAGTGGTGGTTTCATCTACTCACTATTGCCTATGTACACAGTAAGTTTTAAGTTTGTACAAGCTTTACTTTTGTTTAAAATTGCTGGAGAAGGTTCGGAGGGAAAGAAGAACACGAGGAAAAAAAAAACAAAAAAAAAAAAACATAACAATAACAATAGTTGTTCGGCTGTTAGCCGAACACCTAAAAAAACATAACAATAACAATAGTTGTTCGGCTGTTAGCCGAACACCTAAAAAAAACTAGACTTAGAATTTTTGTTTATTACAAAAATACGGTGTTCGGTGGTACGTTACATGATGACGTAGTTCAAAAAACATTGAACATAAAAAGATGAATTTTTATACAATGTGTTGTTTTTTATAGTTAAACTTGTACCACACTTTGTAACAACTCCCGTTTCTTGACAAATGTTTATGTTTGTGTTACATTGGCGTCAGGTTTTTTGGTTTTATTTTGCACCTCAAAGCCCTTTAAAAATTTCGCCCATCTGGCACGGGATATTGTACATACAGATTGTGCAATGCCGGTTGTATTATTTTATTTCAATTAATTATTTGTATATTCCTGTTTAACCGGAAGTCAAGTTTAAATGGTTAAATTGAATATTGTGTATGTGGTTTCTTAAGTTTCTTAAGTTATTACTATCAATAAATACAAATTCAAATGTGTTGTTGAGAAATTATTTTTCTTGTGTACCGCGTGTTTAATTTATCAATACCATTCAGACGACGTATGGATTGTAACAATCCATTGTGTGGTTAAGGAGTTATGAATTTTTCAAATATTACACGGACTACCATTATTTGGTTGTGCAATATACAATGAATACAATGAAATAGCGAGCGGCGCCAAAAGTATTCCTATAGGTGGCTTTACAGTTTCAATCAAAGATCGTATAGCGCCGTAGGCGGTAACGATCTTTGGTTTCAATACAGACATGTTAACTTAAACTACGCGCGCAATGTACATGTGGCTGTATGGACGTGTAGCGAGACCTTGACTACACGTGCTCGTACACGTGCGTGGCTGGTACAGGTTTGACATACATTGTATTTACGTGTAGGCCAACACTACCGTGCGTTGTCGTACAAGGTCGTTCAACAGACACTTGCGCTTTGACGCCCAGTTTTGACCAGATGCAAAGATTAAAATGCTTTAATCTCTGTGCAAAAGTTTCGGCAGAATAACTCATCTATAACCTGATGCAAAATTCATGTTAAAATATGACGTAGTTTTTGAGATATGAATTTTTCGAAATTTTCAACTTCCGGTTTGAACCGGAAGTCAAGGTCAAATGGGGTCGTGTTGTGTGTAGCATTTGTTAACCTTTTAACGACCAATCCGATGATGTGTAGATTGTAAAAATCCGACATGTGGTTCATGAGTTATGATTTTTTACAAATATTAAACATTGATTTAATGTAATTCAATACCCGATGACGTCATCATGACATCATCATGTTTGTGGCGTCTTGATGATATTGTTCACATCTCTTATGAGTTTCAATGTTCAAATCAATCTCAATCTTGAGTTATGACAAAAACTTGATTTTTTTGACGAAAAAACACAAAGGCAGACTTTGACCTTCCGTTAAGACCGGAAGTGAAGGTCATGCGACTTTTGCGTTAACTTTTCAAATGTTGCCTCAATCTTGATGTATCAGATGCCCAATTATGAATTGCATAGCTGTCAAATTCACGAAGATACAGCAATTAGAAAATGGTCATTTTTCAACATTAAAAACCTTGTCATGACGTCATCAATGTCGTCATCATTCCAACAAAGTGGCGGTTTCATCTACTCACTATTGCCTATGTACACAGTAAGTTTTAAGTTTGTACAAGCTTTACTTTTGTTTAAAATTGCTGGAGAAGGTTCAGAGGGAAAGAAGAACACGAGGAAAACTAGAATTTTTGTTTATTACAAAAATACGGTGTTCGGTGGTACGTTACATGATGACGTAGTTCAAAAAACATTGAACATAAAAAGATGAATTTGTATACAATGTGTTGTTTTTTATAGTTAAACTTGTACCACACTTTGTAACAACTCCCGTTTCTTGAGAAATGTTTATGTTTGTGTTACATTGGCATCAGGTTTTTTGGTTGTATTTTGCACCTCAAAGCCCCTTTAAAAATTTCGCCCATCTGCCACGGGATATTGTACATACAGATTTTGCAATGCCAGTTGTATTATATTATTTCAAGTAATTTATGTATTTTCCTGTTTAACCGGAAGTCAAGGTTAAATGGTTAAGTTGAATGTTGTGTATGTCGTTTCTTAAGTTTCTTAAGTTATTACTATCAATAAATAAAAATTCAAATGTGTTGTTGAAAAATTATTTTTCTTGTGTACCGCGTGTTTAATTTACCAATACCGTTCAGACGACGTATGGATTGTAACAATCCATTGTGTGGTTAAGGAGTTTTGAATTTTTCAAATATTACACGGACTACCATTATTTGGAAGTGCAATATACAATGAATACAATGAAATAGCGAGCGACGCCAAAAGTATTCCTATAGGTGGCTTTACAGTTTCAATCAAAGATCGTATAGCGCCGTAGGCGGTAACGATCTTTGGTTTCAATACAGACATGTTAACTTAAACTACGCGCGCAATGTACATGTGGCTGTATGGACGTGTAGCGAGACCTTGACTACACGTGCTCGTACACGTGCGTGGCTGATACAGGTTTGACATACATTGTATTTACGTGTAGGCCTACACTACCGTGCGTTGTCGTACAAGGTCGTTCAACAGACACTTGCGCTTTGACGCCCAGTTTTGACCAGATGCAAAGATTTAAAATGCTATAATCTCTGTGCAAAAGTTTCGGCAGAATAACTCATCTATAACCTGATGCAAAATTCATGTTAAAATATGACGTAGTTTTTGAGATATGAATTTTGTGAAATTTTCAACTTCCGGTTTGAACCGGAAGTCAAGGTCAAATGGGGTCATGTTGTGTGTAGCATTTGTTGACCTTTTAACGACCAATCCGATGATGTGTAGATTGTAAGAATTCCGACATGTGGTTCATGAGTTATGATTTTCTACAAATATTAAACATTGATTTAATGTAATTCATTACCCGATGACGTCATCATGACATCATCATGTTTGTGGCGTCTTGATGATAACGTTCAATTGCCTTATGAGTTTCAATGTCCAAATCAATTTCAATTTTTAGTTATGACAAAAATTTGAATTTTTTTACGAAAAACCACAAAGGCAGACTTCGACCTTCCGTTAAGACCGGAAGTGAAGGTCATACGATTTTTGCGTAAACTTTTCAAATGTTGCCCCAATCTTGATCTATCAGATGCCCAATTATGAGTTTCATAGCTTTCAAATTCACGAAGATACAGCAATTAGCAAATGGTCATTTTTCAACATTAAAAACCTTGTCATGACGTCATCAATGTCGTCATCATTCCAAAAAAGTGGCAGTTTTATCTACTCACTATTGCCTATGTACACAGTAAGTTTTAAGTTTGTACAAGCTTTACTTTTGTTTAAAATTGCTGGAGAAGGTTCAGAGGGAAAGAAGAACACGAGGAAAAACTAGACTTAGAATTTTTGTTTTTTACAAAAATACGGTGTTCGGTGGTACGTTACATGATGACGTAGTTCAAAAAACATTGAACATAAAAAGATGAATTTTTATACAATGTGTTGTTTTTTATAGTTAAACTTGTACCACACTTTGTAACAACTCCCGTTTCTTGAGAAATGTTTATGTTTGTGTTACATTGGCATCAGGTTTTTTGGTTTTATTTTGCACCTCAAAGCCCTTTAAAAATTTCGCCCATCTGGCACGGGATATTGTACATACGGATTTTGCAATGCCAGTTGTATTATATTATTTCAATTAATTATTTGTATATTCCTGTTTAACCGGAAGTCAAGGTTAAATGGTTAAGTTGAATATTGTGTATGTCGTTTCTTAAGTTTCTTAAGTTATTAATATCAATAAAATAAATACAAATTCAAATGTGTTGTTGAGAAATTATTTTTCTTGTGTACCGCGTGTTTAATTTATCAATACCGTCCAGACGACGTATGGATTGTAACAATCCATTGTGTGGTTAAGGAGTTATGAATTTTTCAAATATTACACGGACTACCATTATTTGGATGTGCAATATACAATGAATACAATGAAATAGCGAGCGACGCCAAAAGTATTCCTATAGGTGGCTTTACAGTTTCAATCAAAGATCGTATAGCGCCGTAGGCGGTAACGATCTTTGGTTTCAATACAGACATGTTAACTTAAACTACGCGCGCAATGTACATGTGGCTGTATGGACGTGTAGCGAGACCTTGACTACACGTGCTCGTACACGTGCGTGGCTGGTACAGGTTTGACATACATTGTATTTACGTGTAGGCCTACACTACCGTGCGTTGTCGTACAAGGTCGTTCAACAGACACTTGCGCTTTGACGCCCAGTTTCGACCAGATGCAAAGATTAAAATGCTATAATCTCTGTGCAAAAGTTTCGGCAGAATAACTCATCTATAACCTGATGCAAAATTCATGTTAAAGTATGACGTAGTTTTTGAGATATGAATTTTGTGAAATGTTCAACTTCCGGTTTGAACCGGAAGTCAAGGTCAAATGGGGTCATGTTGTGTGTAGCATTTGTTGAATTTTTAACGACCAATCCGATGATGTGTAGATTGTAAAAATCCGACATGTGGTTCATGAGTTATGTTTTTTTACAAATATTAAACATTGATTTAATGTAATTCAATACCCGATGACGTCATCATGACATCATCATGTTTGTGGCGTGTTGATGTTAATGTTTAATTGCCTTATGAGTTTCAATGTTGAAATCCATTTCATTTTTGAGTTATGACAAAAACTTGATTTTTTTACGAAAAACTAGATTTTTTTGACGAAAAAACACAAATGCAGACTTTGACCTTCCGTTAAGACCGGAAGTGAAGGTCATACGATTTTGGCGTTAACTTTTCAAATGTTGCCCCAATCTTGATGTATCAGATGCCCAATTATGAGTTGCATAGCTGTCAAATTCACGAAGATACAGCATTTAGAAAATTGTCATTTTTAACTTTAAAAACCTTGTCATGACGTCATCAATGTCGTCATCATTCCAACAAAGTGGTGGTTTCATCTACTCACTATTGCCTATGTACACAGTAAGTTTTAAGTTTGTACAAGCTTTACTTTTGTTTAAAATTGCTGGAGAAGGTTCGGAGGGAAAGAAGAACACGAGGAAAAAAAAAACAAAAAAAAAAAAACATAACAATAACAATAGTTGTTCGGCTGTTAGCCGAACACCTAAAAAAACATAACAATAACAATAGTTGTTCGGCTGTTAGCCGAACACCTAAAAAAAACTAGACTTAGAATTTTTGTTTATTACAAAAATACGGTGTTCGGTGGTACGTTACATGATGACGTAGTTCAAAAAACATTGAACATAAAAAGATGAATTTTTATACAATGTGTTGTTTTTTAAAGTTAAACTTGTACCACACTTTGTAACAACTCCCGTTTCTTGACAAATGTTTATGTTTGTGTTACATTGGCATCAGGTTTTTTGGTTTTATTTTGCACCTCAAAGCCCTTTAAAAATTTGGCCCATCTGGCACGGGATATTGTACATACAGATTTTGCAATGCCAGTTGTATTATATTATTTCAACTAATTATTTGTATATTCCTGTTTAACCGGAAGTCAAGGTTAAATGGTTAAGTTGAATATTGTGTATGTCGTTTCTTAAGTTTCTTAAGTTATTACTATCAATAAATACAAATTCAAATGTGTTGTTGAGAAATTATTTTTCTTGTGTACCGCGTGTTTAATTTATCAATACCATTCAGACGACGTATGGATTGTAACAATCCATTGTGTGGTTAAGGAGTTATTAATTTTTCAAATATTACACGGACTACCATTATTTGGATGTGCAATATACAATGAATACAATGAAATAGCGAGCGACGCCAAAAGTATTCCTATAGGTGGCTTTACAGTTTCAATCAAAGATCGTATAGCGCCGTAGGCGGTAACGATCTTTGGTTTCAATACAGACATGTTAACTTAAACTACGCGCGCAATGTACATGTGGCTGTATGGACGTGTAGCGAGACCTTGACTACACGTGCTCGTACACGTGCGTGGCTGGTACAGGTTTGACATATATTGTATTTACGTGTAGGCCTACACTACCGTGCGTTGTCGTACAAGGTCGTTCAACAGACACTTGCGCTTTGACTCCCAGTTTTGACCAGATGCAAAGATTAAAATGCTATAATCTCTGTGCAAAAGTTTCGGCAGAATAACTCATCTATAACCTGATGCAAAATTCATGTTAAAATATGACGTAGTTTTTGAGATATGAATTTTGTGAAATTTTCAACTTCCGGTTTGAACCGGAAGTCAAGGTCAAATGGGGTCATGTTGTGTGTAGCATTTGTTAACCTTTTAACGACCAATCCGATGATGTGTAGATTGTAAATATCCGACATGTGGTTCATGAGTTATGATTTTTTTACAAATATTAAACATTGATTGAATGTAATTCAATACCCGATGACGTCATGACATCATCATGTTTGTGGCGTGTTGATGTTAATGTTTAATTGCTTTATGAGTTTCAATGTTCAAATCAATTTCAATTTTGAGTTATGACAAAAACTTGATTTTTTTGACGAAAAAACACAAAGGCAGACTTTGACCTTCCGTTAAGACCGGAAGTGAAGGTCATGCGATTTTTGCGTTAACTTTTCAAATGTTGCCCCAATCTTGATGTATCAGATGCCCAATTATGAGTTGCATAGCTGTCAAATTCACGAAGATACAGCAATTAGAAAATTGTCATTTTTAACTTTAAAAACCTTGTCATGACGTCATCAATGTCGTCATCATTCCAGCAAAGTGGCGGTTTCATCTACTCACTATTGCCTATGTACACAGTAAGTTTTAAGTTTGTACAAGCTTTACTTTTGTTTAAAATTGCTGGAGAAGGTTCGGAGGGAAAGAAGAACACGAGGAAAAAAAAAAAAAAAAAAAAAAAAAAAAAAAAAACATAACAATAACAATAGTTGTTCGGCTGTTAGCCGAACACCTAAAAAAAAAAAAAACTAGACCTAGAATTTTTGTTTATTACAAAAATACGGTGTTCGGTGGTACGTTACATGATGACGTAGTTCAAAAAACATTGAACATAAAAAGATGAATTTTTATACAATGTGTTGTTTTTTATAGTTAAACTTGTACCACACTTTGTAACAACTCCCGTTTCTTGACAAATGTTTATGTTTGTGTTACATTGGCATCAGGTTTTTTAGTTGTATTTTGCACCTCAAAGCCCTTTAAAAATTTGGCCCATCTGGCACGGGATATTGTACATACAGATTTTGCAATGCCAGTTGTATTATATTATTTCAAGTAATTATTTGTATTTTCCTGTATAACCAGAAGTCAAGGTTAAATGGTTAAGTTGAATGTTGTGTATGTCGTTTCTTAAGTTTCTTAAGTTATTACTATCAATAAATAACAATTCAAATGTGTTGTTGAGAAATTCTTTTTCTTGTGTACCGCGTGTTTAATTTATCAATACCGTTCAGACGACGTATGGATTGTAACAATCCATTGTGTGGTTAAGGAGTTATGAATTTTTCAAATATTACACGGACTACCATTATTTGGATGTGCAATATACAATGAATACAATGAAATAGCGAGCGACGCCAAAAGTATTCCTATAGGTGGCTTTACAGTTTCAATCAAAGATCGTATAGCGCCGTAGGCGGTAACGATCTTTGGTTTCAATACAGACATGTTAACTTAAACTACGCGCGCAATGTACATGTGGCTGTATGGACGTGTAGCGAGACCTTGACTACACGTGCTCGTACACGTGCGTGGCTGGTACAGGTTTGACATACATTGTATTTACGTGTAGGCCTACACTACCGTGCGTTGTCGTACAAGGTCGTTCAACAGACACTTGCGCTTTGACGCCCAGTTTTGACCAGATGCAAAGATTAAAATGCTATAATCTCTGTGCAAAAGTTTCGGCAGAATAACTCATCTATAACCTGATGCAAAATTCATGTTAAAATATGACGTAGTTTTTGAGATATGAATTTTGTGAAATTTTCAACTTCCGGTTTGAACCGGAAGTCAAGGTCAAATGGGGTCATGTTGTGTGTAGCATTTGTTGACCTTTTAACGAACAATCCGATGATGTGTAGATTGTAAAAATCCGACATGTGGTTCATGAGTTATGATTTTTTACAAATATTAAACATTGATTTTATGTAATTCAATACCCGATGACGTCATCATGACATCATCATGTTTGTGGCTTCTTGATGATATTGTTCACATCTCTTATGAGTTTCAATGTTCAAATCAATCTCAATCTTGAGTTATGACAAAAACTTGATTTTTTTGACGAAAAAAACACAAAGGCAGACTTTGACCTTCCGTTAAGACCGGAAGTGAAGGTCATGCGATTTTTGCGTTAACTTTTCAAATGTTGCCTCAATCTTGATGTATCAGATGCCCAATTATGAATTGCATAGCTGTCAAATTCACGAAGATACAGCAATTAGAAAATGGTCATTTTTCAACATTAAAAACCTTGTCATGACGTCATCAATGTCGTCATCATTCCAACAAAGTGGCGGTTTCATCTACTCACTATTGCCTATGTACACAGTAAGTTTTAAGTTTGTACAAGCTTTACTTTTGTTTAAAATTGCTGGAGAAGGTTCGGAGGGAAAGAAGAACACGAGGAAAAAAAAAACAAAAAAAAAACATAACAATAACAATAGTTGTTCGGCTGTTAGCCGAACACCTAAAAAAAAAAAACACATAACAATAACAATAGTTGTTCGGCTGTTAGCCGAACACCTAAAAAAAAAAAACATAACAGTAACAATATTTGTTCGGCTGTTAGCCGAACACCTAAAAAAAAAAACAACTCAGAACAATAACAATAGGTGTTCGGCTGAAGCCCGAACACCTAAACAGAACAATAACAATAGGTGTTCGTGCACATATTGCACGAACACCTAAAAACTAGACGTACAGTGTTTGTAAACAACAAACACACAGGTGTTTGTGAGTTATGTCAGATTGTGATTGAATGAACTGGTGACGACATTACCATATCAACCAAATGTCTGGTTCAAAAGTTAGATTGTTTTCCAATTTAATACTTCAACTGCCGGTTTAAACTGGAAGTCGAGGTCAAATTGGATCACACTTTGTTTAGGATTTGTGAAGACAATTACGATGATTTATATATTGTAAAAATCGAATGCTTGGTTAAGAAGTTATTATTTGTTCAAATAATAAATATTAACTTTCGGTTTGAATCGGAAGTCAAGGTCAAATGGGGTATAATTCTGTGTATCGTTTCTTCACTTGTTACACACCTTCCCAATGATGCATAGATTGTCAAAACCCAATGTGTGGTTCAGAAGTTATGCTTTTTTGAAAACATTAAATTTTGACATCCGGTTTGAACCGGATGTTAAGGTCAAACGGGTCACATTTTATGCAGCACGTGTTTAGTTTACCAAGACCTTCAGACAACGTATGGATTGTAACAATCTGATGTGTCTGTCATTGATGACGTCATCAAATTACACGCCCGCCATCCTCTTGTGAAAAATAAAGTCCTACATATTATTTGAAAGGGCAGAGAGTCAAATGTTTTCATTTTATATGTAGCGACATTTTCCGACTTCCCTTTCATCTTGGCTACAGATCTCGATACGAAGCTTGAACATACTCACAATTACATATATCAAATATGCAATTCAATGAATCAAACTTATTTTTAACAAAAATTGATTCTTTATTGATCAATAACTCACAATTAGTTTACACAAGCTATGTTATTCATATTGCACTGGAGTCAGTTGCGAGTAGTATGCCACATGCCGCATTAGGTACTGGATCGAGATTTTAATATTTTAAAGGCCAATTTCACTTAGAAATCTATCTCAGGTCTTATGGGGTCACCCTTTGAATGTGATTTGTATAATTTGGCCGGAGCTTTTTTATGGTGCAAGTACCTTACATGTAGCATTTATGGTTCTCCGATTATGATTTTTTCAAATATTAAACGTTGATTTATTGTTATGACGTCATCGATGACGTTACCGCACCGAAACAATGTGGGTGTCATAAACGTACTACGATCTGTATACATAGTAAGTTTCAAGACAAAACCCTTCTTGGTTAATGAGAAATGAACGTTTGAAATCTGAATTTTGAACTTCCGGTTTCAACCGGAAGCGAAGGTCGTATGGCGCCACAATGTGTACGTGATTTGCATTATTTGACAAGAGCTTTTTTATAGTGCAAGTATCTTACATGTAGCATTTGTGATTCTCTTTTTTTTAACATTAAACCCTGCGTGACACCATCAAAAACAAATCACACCGTGAGGCCATCGGACTGCAGTCAACAATCCGTTTGTATTTGCGTGTATATTTTTTTTGTGGATAACCCAATCACTTCCAAATGGCCCAAAACCTTTAGATATAGACCCTTTTGACTAAATCAAACATATTCAAACAATTTTTTTTAGATGAGCCCACATTTGTCTTTGTGTAGATTGTATACCATATGGTTCAATTCACTTAGCAGTGTCCATTGGCCCCAATGATAAAAAATTGCTGTACAATTCCTATGGGAATTCCGGGAGAGCTGGTCATTGATGGATTTTGTGTGTGTGAAAGAGACTCCGGATGGGAAAAATACTTTTTCCATGCTATTTGGCTAGGTGTAGATGAGGAGCTTGGATTTTTTTAGATTAAAAAATAAATAAAAATGGCGGAGTACTGATTATTTAATTAAAAACGGACTGTTGATTGCAGCACCATGGCATCACGACAGGTTAAAAGTTGATTTATTGTTATGAAGTCATCGATGACATCATCAAACCGAATTTCACATATTTATATTTAAACACAAAGATCTCAATACCTAGTAAGTTTTAAGTCTCAAACATTTATAGTTCATGAGATATGACGAGTTTTCTTTTTGTAAGAAAATTTAACTTCCGATTTTGAGCGGAAGTAAAGGTCACATGAGGACGTACCCAATGAAAGATTTGTAGAACAGTTCAAGGGCCTTCAGATGATACAATGATTGAAGACGTACCGTATTTGGTTCCTAAGATACAACGTTTCCCCCAAAAAAACCTTAAACGTCCGTTTTCGACCAGACGTCAAGGTCACATGCGGTCACATTCTGTGTAAGAGTTGTAAACAAAATGTTAAACTTTCATATGAAGCAAAAATCTTGTATTTATCATTCATGGTTCTCTAGATATGAAGATTTACAGTTTTTCTCCTTTTTTTATTTTGGATGTTATGACGTCATCGATGACGTCATCGTCTCGAAAAAGCTGCGGTTTCGTCTATACACTAAGGTCTAACTAAGTACATGGTAAGTTTCAAGTCTCTAGGCGTTATACTTTTTTGCAAAAATTGCGAGAGAAGGTTCTCAGATAAAGTGGAAAAAAAACAGAACAGTAACAATAGGTTTTCGGGCGGAATGCCCGAACACCTAAAAAAAAAATAGAACAAAAACAAGAGGTGTTTGTGCGCATATTGCACGAACACCTAAAAAATAATGTCACCGTGTTCCAACGAGCATGTGGACGTGATCCACCGAAAATGGAATGTTCAAATGGGAACGTTCCATTTGGACGGGAACATTCCCGACTTTTGAGACTCTCCGTTAACATAGTTAAAATAAGAAAAATGAGCTTAAAGATTTGACAGCAGCGATTCTGCCAAGCACTAAGATTCCGTTTAGACCAACTCAAAGTCAAGTTACATAATGTAAGCATCATTGTAATTGAGTGAAACCATGGAATGTAGATCTGTAAAACTGAATACCAAGTAAATTTCAAACACTCCAAAGGTTCCACACAGTGAGCATTAATCTCTTCACATATCATGTACTCACTGCCTCTCCTTGAACCAATCCAAACGACACTTTGTATTAAGTTTAATTAAGATTTTGTTTTAAGAAACCAAAAACAGGGGAGTCAGTTTTTTTTTGTTATTAGCAATTTATACTCATATCTTTTGTACAGAATGACTCATTATCTTTATACAAAGAGTTAAATACAGGCACAGCAAGACTTTGTACAATGTTTTTAATTTTTCAATGACGCCACTGGCAAACCCAAAACAAGGCAATCAGCTATTCAGCCAAAAAAGAATGTCATGGTTGAAAACTCATTAAAGTGTTTTAATCCTCCAGAGAAATATGTGCATGTCGTTAATTAAACAGCACAGCAGTGTTTCAGCACCACTTTTTTGTTATAGACTGTGCAAATCTTACACCTATTTAAAGATTGGGACCTGTTAAAGTGCACAAGTTTGTTTCCTTCTCTCATTTATGCCATGTCTGTGGAACCAAATTGGTCCCAAAATTGTTACAATAAGCGTGAGACTTCAAAAATGTCCCCAAACCACCCTAATACAAAACATTAATCATTTTCGTTACTCAAAGAGGATTGTATTGCAAAGGTTTGAGACTCCAACCAATGGAAAAAAACTTGAAATGATTCCCTGTTTTCATGTTGCAAATTGTGTACACTTGAGCAGAATGTAGCTTCAAGTGATACAGACATTGCAATTACTTGACATTGTTCAGTTTCAGTTTTCCTTGAATTGACTGAGAGTAAGATGATAGTTCATCACTTTGGACCACCACCTGATGGTTATACTCCAGGTCAACACTGGGTCACACAAGTCATGAAACAGGTACCAAAACGGAATCGATGTCACTCTACTCAACAAGGTGAGCAAAAAGTTGCTTTTAACGACACTAAGTTCCTGGAAGCTCTAGACAATCATCCTGACTGTAAGCTGTCTGTTGTTCTCATCATTTTCTTGTCTCTTAAAAGGAAATATTATTCTTGGCAGTTTATCCTTTGCTTGGTTGTGGTTGACCAAGGTTACAATCTTTCAGGAAACTGACATTACTACTGGCAGCCTTTTATGATGGTGGTGGGGGAGGGGTGCTTGAAACTGCAGAGCTGGTTCACAGTTTTAACTAGACCACAATAAGACAGTTGATACACTGGAATCGTTCAGAGGGTTGGATCATGTGTGGGCAGTGTGGCTGATTTTACCAGGATGCTAAGACCTAATTGTGCACGCTCATATGGGCACTTAGGTTTTTTTCCAGCCAATAAAAACACACTACACAAATCTTAGAACTGACACTCCCTCACTTTGTTATGTTGGATGGTCCAGTCTAGTGTATCAAGTGTTTTAACACCTCCAGGGCATTGCACTTTGGATAAACGATGACAATAAAAATGTTTTAACTAAAGTTGTAAGTGATTCTGCTACTGCCATGCATGTCACTCCTGAACTGCCCTTAAAACTTGACAGGTTGTATCATAAGTTTAACACATGTTGGTGAAAGCACAAACAGCAAGAGATTGAGCCCAAACTCAAAATCGTGGTGGTCAACATCTAGCTCATGTTCCCCATAGCAATAGAATGATGTTATCTTCTTCTGAGGTTCAAAAGTAGAAATTTGTATCCAACACATCAGCCGAATATGTGATGCAACACCTTCATCTTGTGTGTGTGTGTACAAATTTTATTTTTATGTACAACATTTTTCATGCTTGGTGCTTTCACATGTTACTGACTGTTTTTAAATATGGTCTACACGGCTGGAAAGAATTAACAGAGAGTTTTGGGGAAAGAAGATACTGTATGTAATAGAGACATTTATTGCAATTTCCTAAGGTATGCCATTTTCCACCTGAAAAAGTTCACTTCCAGCACAAAAAACTTTCCTAATTATTCCAACCTCAAGGCTTTAAATTAGTTTGGTAGAAAATCAAAACAACTCTGCAAATCATTTAAAACATAATTTCATCCTCTAACAAAAGAACTAACACTTGTAAGATGTGAACATAATTGCAACGAAAGTTTTTAAGGATTTCTGGGAACAGTAGAAAACCATTGACTTTCCATACCCTGTAAGTGCCTCCATGTTTAATTGTGAACGACCTATAAAGGTTCACATTATTGTGATACTTCCATTAGCCTTTACCGCATGTGATAATATGATTAGTTATGTTCAATCCATCAGATCACTTTACAGACTGTCAGGCTTTGTTGAATGCTGGTTACAGACTGGATGGTATCTACACTATCTATCCCTTCCAGAATGATGGAGGAATTAAGGTGTTGTGTGATATGACGAAGCATACAGGCTGGATTGTAAGTACATCAACTTATACTTCACTTAATCAGGTTTCCGTTATGTATTCAGAATCAAAGACATTCAACAATTGTTCAGGTCTATTCCCATTCCCCAACTAAAACGTTTTAGGATGATCAGGACGGTGAGGAGGATTGAGCCACTCCCAATTGAAATGTCCCATGATCAGTTTCTCAAATAGCCTCACCTAATTCAAACTCCTACTGCCCGGCATCACGTGCCAATACCTGTTGCAAACTGTGGGCAGATGTGTGAAGGTGGAGGTGGAGTGGGTGGAGCTCGTTGGCCATGGAAGGTAGTTCACCTAGGAGAAGGAAAACTCTGATTTCAAACCTGGGCAGATGGGACTCGTTAGCTATGGACAGCAACCTATTTAGGAGAGGACCACTCCAATATAAGACTAACCAGAAACAGGGGCTTGTCCTCCTCAACTACATCAGTCAGTCAACAGCTTTGGGCATAGGAACTGCACCTTGCCAGTCAACTGTCTCATCGCACGGCAAAAGAGCCACCAGGGAGAGGTTCAAGGCATCCTTAAGCCTTGCTGCAATAAGACCTGGTCACCTATTGCACTATATGGCCGAGATTGTCATTATAATAACACGACAAAGAAGAAACAGACTATTGTCAGAAGGTGTGACCCCTAGGATCAAAGACACTGAAGATGCAACTGAGGGAGAGAGAGAGTTGTGGCAACTGAGGACCTCCATATCGCTGATGACAGTGCAGAACCAAAGCCCTTTCAGGGAAGTCTTGCAGCCGATGCACCAGGGAAAATCAGGAGCAACATTTTTCTGCGTCATCACTTCATCTGCGCTACAAGGAATGTAAGGGGGCTCACAACTGGGAAGTTGGACACTGTACAATCTGAGATGGCAAGGTGAGGCGTGAGGTACTAGGAGTGGCTGAACATTGGTATCTCGGGCAGGGAAGGTTCACAGCAAATGAGGGAAGCACAGTATTCTTCAGAGAAGAGAGTCTGCATGCTAATATTGACTTGGTTATTGGAAACACCACCTGAGGCGCACATGGACCAGCCTGTGAGGGCGTACTAGGAATCAGATTGACTATGTTATTGTGAAGAAGAGGTGGAAGTCATACTTTTCTGATTGGCCGACTGGTGTGAATATTTATGACGTAATGCTTTGCGCAGTGCTGCCATCCCATAGTAGTAGCTATCACCTCGATCTCGGAGATGTTCTATCTGCGGCCATTGTGCCTAGTGTGGTATTCTTTATCATTAGGGAACGAAGGAATGGCGTGTTGCAGTGGGTACGAAGCTGCAGGGGAAATTCCCTTGGTTAGAAATCACTGCGTTGTTGGGAAACATCGAGTGCCCTGAAAAATACATGTAGTTACGTAACATGTGCAGCAATATCAATGAGCGAATCAGAATAAAAATTGAGGCACCAGCTTTTAAGGATTGCAACGTCCAATCGTGGAGGTCGAAACCATGAGTTAATTGAGTTGGAACCAGAGATAAAAAAACTCAGAAAATGTAAGAAGTTCTGTTTTCTTGGAATCTGGATATTAATTCAGTAATCTTATTTCAGTGGTTTGTATGTTTAATTGCTCATTTCCTCTTTGTGGTAAAACTGTTCTTCCGCATTCGACTGAGTCATTGTTATCTCATTCTATATTGTCCTTCATTTTTCAAAACTCTTCACGGAATATTGACATATCGGCAACATTTACCCGATGGTATATCGCCGGTCAAAATTGTTGATATCGTCCAGGCTTAGGTCAAACAGCAGTGGTTGAAAGCAGAAACGAGGGAAGTGGCAGAACAATGGAGGAAGGCCAAGTCACGGGGAGATCATAAGGAAAGGGCATGGCTAAATAACGTATTCACTAGGAGAGCCAGAGAAGATAAGATGAGCTTTATCAAAAATGAGTGCTTAAGGCCTTTTCACACTGTCCAAAATCTCAGGGACGGAACCGGTTCTGAACCAGAGATTTTGTCCACCCCGTTTCACACTGTAAAAATATCAACCCGCCTCCGATCCCTGTAGCTTGCTCTAGCCTGGCAGGGACCAGGGTTGAAAATCTCAATCCGGATCGAAATTGCATTTTTCGTTATATGGTTCACGCATTAGCCGATTCACTTAAAGACCAGTGTGAATGTTGCTTATCTCTGATCCGTGTCGAAAAGAAGCGAAGCTGAACCGGAGAGGACCCAGGTAGGTTTCAACGCTGTTCGAAATGGAGGTAGTGTGAAAAGGCCTATAGAGTTGAATAGCAGCCGCAACAGCTCAAAGAAGATTTATGATCTGGTAAAGGAACTGACTTCAGACCGCTCATCCCAGACTGATGTGACTATTGACAGTAAGGGTGATGCGCTAACAGAGGGAAAAGCTATCTAGGCTCACTGGGCTCAGTATTGTGAAGAGCTGTACAAGCCAATGGACCAGGATGAGGGTGAAGACAGGAGACCCACATAGGTCAAGGAGCCTCTACCCCTGAGAGAGGAAGTCGAGTGGGCCATCCATCACATTCAGAACAGAAAGTCACCTGGTGTGGCGAGATTCCCATTGAGTTATGGAAAGCAACAGGTAAAGATTGAATTGATTTTTGTGGATACTCTGTAAAAAGATCCTGAATAGCGAGGAGTGGCCTTTAGACTGGTGCAGAGCGGTATTCACTCTCTACTCAAAAAGGCAATGGTAAGGGAGCGTCTCAAAAGTCAGATCGCTTGGAACGTTAAAATAAGAACACTTCACCGTCCCACCGGGCATACTCCGTGTTCCTGCTGGAACGCGGGCATATCCCCATTTGGACGTGCCGCCGCGGTCGCTGTTCCAGCTCATTCCCTAACAAGAAATGCACGCATTCCCAATGGAACGGTTGCACGGTTTTACCCATTTGAGAACTCGGTCTGTATGCGAACGTGAATTTGCTAACAAAATGGAGTCGCGATCCTGATGTCGCTGTTGAACACCGGTTAACACTATGAATACACAACAATCAGTTTAAAGAAGGATTGGGATTTTTGTTTGTAGTTGGATGCAAAACGTGAGGTTTATTTTGATTTATTTCTATATTATTCTAACATTATTGAAACGTGTTTAAAAGTAGTAGCATTCTTTTAGACTGAAAAACATTTATTCGTGAACCTACCTTGCTGTCTGTTTCTGTGTTTTTTACTCTTTGATGTCGGGCCCAACGCAACTCCAACAATGGAGACGAACACAAACATACACGCACTCGGGCACCAAGCAAACAAGGTGCGAATGTTCCCAATTGAACATTCAGATGGAACGTTCCCGTTGGAACGTTCCCACAAGAATGGTAAAAAATAATGCCGCCGTGTTCCAACGGGCATGCGGACGCGATCCACAGAAAACAGAACGTTCAAATGGGAACGTTCCATTTGGGTGGGAACGTTCCCGGCTTTTGAGACGCTCCCTAAAGAGTGTAGCAACCCCCGCACAATAGGCCTCTTCTACCATGCCAGCAAGAATCTGATGAAGATTGTAGTCAACAGATGTTGTTCAGGATGTCTGTCAATATGCAGGTACAGCCAAGTTATGCATGCTGGGGTCAATCGTACCTATAGTGGTGATCAGTGCAGTATACACAGTGCTGTTGTGTTGCAATGTCAACTGCATGCTAAGACTCAGACCTTGAAGAAAGCTTGAGTGTACTCCATAAAGTGCTTACAACACATTGGGGTAACGATTAATAAATGATGGGATAAAGACCTATGGGGGCAATTAAGGGAACGAATTCACGGCATTTACACAATTGATCTTCCTACAACAAGTATTTGTTGAGTCTTTTGTTTAAAACAGAAAGAGGTGCTCACAGGTTTTACAAGGTCATGGACGATCGACCAAAGAACATACTGATACATTAGCCCCTCCCAGCACCTTTTTGTTGGCTGGGACATGTCCCCATACAAGCGGGTCAAATTTTGTAGCTTTGTTTGCCAGATACAAACACTATTCTTGAGTGTGTGCTTGGCCAGGCTATTATTTTTAGCTGCCCATTGGCTACATCTGGACTCCATTCATGTCATCTGGACTCCATTCATAGAAGCAAAACATTGACGCTTGCGTAAGAAGAAAATTTAACACCAATTTTAAAACATGCTTCAAAGTTAAGCTTGGAGTTATTGCTTCCACACTTACATAATCAAGGATTTAACAAAGCAGGCAAAGAAACTCAGATTTATTCTTGTGTCATGCATTGTCTCTGTAAGCACTGAATGCCGCAGTAAAAAAAACATCAGTTTTACAGCCCATACAATTATAATTATTTGATTAGAATTAAGTTCTCATACTGTAATCTACATCATCTTTTTAATCTTGTCAAAGTTTTGATTGTGAAAAAAAAGTATTCCAAAAGTTGAAGCAGACAAAGCAGGCAAAGAAACTCAGAGCTATTCTTGTGTGATGCATTGTCTCTGTAAGCACTGAGTGCTACAGTAAAAAAAAAACCAGTTTTAACAGCCCATACAATTATAATTATTTGATTAGAATTAAGTTCTCATACTGTAATCTACATCATCTTTTTAATCTTGTCAAAGTTTTGATTGTGAAAAAAAAAAGGATTCCAAAAGTTGTAGATAAACTTCAACTTAATGTTAAAATTTGATCTGCACAACTCACTTTTAGGCTATACAGTCTAACTTTATTTATTTCTAGGTGGTCCAGCGGCGCTATGATGGATCAGTCAATTTCAACCGCAGTTGGACAGATTACAAGGATGGCTTTGGGTCAATGGATGGTGAATTCTGGCTTGGCATTGAGATTCTACATAAGCTGACTGATGCTGAAGGGAACTGGACAATCCGTCTGGACCTCACCAATGAATATAACAGCACTGGTTATTTGATAGAGACACCCTTTCACATTGGACCTGATGACTACACCCTGTCCATGGAGCACTTGAGTATACAACCAACTGGTATGTCTACAATTGCTTGTATTACTCATGACCAGGAGGACTACAATCTCCATCTAATCACTATTGCTGAATACATTGGATATATTTTGTCATCAACTACTACTGACGCTTCAATATTCATTGAATGTTTTTATTCTTTATCTGAGACTTTTTAATAGTGACTCATTTTAATATGAAATACATTAAGCAGCATCAGCTGACTTTGAGTTAAAAAGTTTTTGGGAAAAATAATCACCAAGTTCTATATATAATTAAAGGCTATCTGGTAACCTGACCGTCCGTGTCATATAATTAAAGGCTATCTGATAACCTGACCGTCCGTGTCGAAACCTTGCGACCGCAAACATTATATCAAGAAAAATGTACCAATATCTCCAAAATTTGAGTCTCATGATTTTCAATGCCCGTCGTGTGTAAGTCGGTTCCTACGGACAACTTCCGACAGAGGGCGAGTCAAAACCCTTCCTTAACAAGTCTGCCAGGCGAGAGATTATTTTTAAGTTCGGCAAGTCTTCATATTTGTTAGATTTAAGGTAGCTGCGATAACAATTGCGATCATTCATACATTGTTAAAACATGCATGCATGTACATTGTGAGCTGCCTACACCTCTGATATCGGTGTGGATTGAACTGTCCGAACTGGAACCGTGTTGCACTAGCTTAGATAGTGCGAATTAGTCATTGACCAGGTGCCATTTGTGTGCACTTTTTGTTGGAACTTTTAGAGCATTATTATAAAAATGTTTGTTTTGCCAGTTTTAATGTTGCATTTTAAGTGTTCTCTTGCCTAGTTATTAATTAGGAGTTAGATGTTCTCTTGCCAAGTTTTACTTTTAGGTGTTAGAAGGTTCAGACTAAAGAGTGGGACCCAGAAGCTCGACACCCCCGGAGCTTCTTCTTCGTCGGGGCGATGACGTTTTACTTTGGGAGAGTTTGTAGGATCGATAAAACAGCATCCCACAGCGTGGTGTTCGTTGGAGTTGGCAAGCGCGACCACAGTTGGAGCGGTTACGGCGCCACCACACGCCGGCGGGCAATACCTGACTTATCCTTCCCTTCATGTCTCCAAACTTGATCCTCTTATCCGTGGCCGTCAAAGCTTTTCCCCATGTTGACCCTTGCTTGCTGGTGTGGAGATGCTCTAAGTATTCTTGTCCATGGTCTTGAATGAGATTGGCCCAGCACTCCTTCAGAATGTTCATGCCTAAGATGCATGGTGGATTTGTGGTAGAACTTACTTCCCCCTCTTCCTTGATTACTAGTATCAATCGCGAGGGTATGTTGATGTTCAGTACCGTCACTTCTGTCTCAAAACAGCCAATATATGGTATGTTGGTGCCATTTGCTGAGACTAACCAGAAATATTCTGGAACAGACTTCATTTCCAACCCTTGTGGCCTGAGAACCTGATCGTAGTATGATTCAGTAACAGTGGTGACCATTGAGCCCGTATCATGTAGACAGTGCACAGGTTGTAAGCAACTACCAAGTAAAAAAGTGACGGAGTAACATTCGGAAACAGCTTTATCAAGAAACTGATGGTCTACTGAGCCGTTCCACCCCCCCCCCCCCAGTCGTCTGGCTTCCGACAACTGGGGGTGCTGGTTTTCCTGCTGAGGTGCATTATCGTATCGCTGTCTGTGGGAGTAGTGGGCTGGTGATCCCTGGCTGGGAAATGGGGAGGAGCGTGCGAAATGTCCTGGGCCACCGCAGTTGTAACACGGGGGGGGGGGGGGGGGGGGGGGGGGGGGGTGGTGCATGGGTCGGGGCACGTGGCATGTAAATACAGTTGGGTTGCATCGGAGGGGTTTACTCCGCACTGGGCCAGTGTGAGTAAGTAGTGCTGGTGGAGGGGCTGTTCTCAGTGTGAGGGTCTCAATTGCCTTTTCCAGTTTCTCTAACTTTTGCTCTAACGGGCTAAGGGAGCTATCTCCATTGTGAAGAGCAGCAACTGCTCCTTGTTGGGCTACTTCGCTTTCACGGGCCCCCTCTCTTTCCTGTCTCTTAATGGCCCAATTCTTAAGATCGGTGAAAGACATCTCTGGGCAGCGGTCTAACAGATCTCTGCAAGAGTGACGGAGACCTTCCATCTCTAGGCCGTCAACAAACTGTTCCTTTACCACTACATCTGGAGCCTTGTAGATTTTCTCTTTCTTTTGTAGCCTCAGGAATAACCATTGCAAAGCAACTGAAAACCCACGAACACTCTCTCCATTTTGTTGGCGACGATCCAACAGTCTCTGTTGTAACTCACTGCTTGTTGACCCTTCTGCGTAGGAATCATTCAGGTAGACTAATACTTCCTCTGCTGTCGTTCCTTCATTAAGTAAGGCCTTGGCTTCAACTCGTGAAGTGCCCTTTAGTGAATCTAGTAAGAACTGCCCTCTTTGGTGCTGAAGTATCCCATAGCGGTCAAATGCGTGGGTTATAGCAGTGACAAATTCATCAATTGGTACTGACCTGCCAACAGTGTCATTCCTGCCTTCAAAAATTGGGACCTTGCGTTCAGGAGCAAGAACTACTAGAGCTTGCTTCACAGGATTGGGTGCCTCTTGTTTCTGGACAACCACATTGAAAATTCTGCCCTCCCATCCATCATTGGCGGTAGCACTGCTCCATTTTCAATGATCAGGATTACTTCATTGTCAATGGTCAGGATTACTTCATTGTCATCAGTGGTATAAGCAAGACCTCTGGCCCCCTGGAAATTGACTTGTAGGGTTGTCAAGGAGATGTGGTTTTTGTGTAGGGCTAACTGAACCGGTTTCTCATCTGGACTCAGTCTAACTTTCACTGTATTTGAGTCCGGTGCCATATCTGTAGGTGTGGTGGCGCCGTAACCGCTCCAACTGTGGTCGTGCTTGCCAACTCCAACGAACACCGCACTGTGGGATGCTGTTTTACCGATCCTACACAAGCATCGATAACTTTTGCCAATAAAGGGGGATGCAGGGCAAAGTTCATTGAAATTGTCACCAATCTGCATTGTCCACCAATCGTTGAACACAAACATTTCATTGCAAAAGAAGCTCTATAAAACTGATCCTCAAATCACAAATCCACTATTTTTTTGCAGAATAAAATTGTTTTCCTACCTACCGTCCCAAATTTTTAAGAGTTTGTTACCGAAAACAAACAATTATTTTTATTAGTCCTTATGTTGTGTTTGGTTTCAGTTGGTAGATATTGTGGACATGCACTTGGTATGGAAGACATGAGTATTCAGGATGATAGAATTACAGCATCTAGTCAGCGGCATTTATGGTCTCATCCAAGTAATGCACGACTGAACCTGAACCGTTGTTGGTTGCCAGCTGAAGGACAATACGAGGATTCATGGCTTCAAGTAGGTGTGACTGGGCATATTGAGGGTGTCATTACACAGGGCCATATAAACATGGATCGGTATGTGACACATTACCAGGTACAATACAGCATTGATGGCACTGCATGGCTGTATGTGAATGGGACCTCTACTCCACAGGTAAGAGTATTCAGCAAAGACACCCTCCATGCCAACATGTATTCCTTATCAACAAAGACACTTCAGTGAAGCTGTACAGTCAGTATTCATGATCTAAATATAAATTATTATTCACTCATTTATTTATAAGGGGCCTGTCAGAATAGTCAATGTAAAAGGAATTTGATTAAAAAAAATTAAAAAAATTAACGATTGACAAAGAAGAAAACAAAGGTACCCAGCCGGCCAAGATATTAAATTTAATTCCTGTTTAACTACAAAAATGTTTGTTTAAGTCAGAAAAAAACATTGAAAACTACTGACATTGGAGACCTTTGGTGTAAAATATCTGGTTCATTTGAGGCATTACTTTGTTCTTCCATGGGACTTGTTACATTATGGAGCCATTCAATATTAAAAACGTAAGTTTGGGGTGGGTGGGTGGGTCAAAACAATTTTGAAAAAAGCAAGTTCAATAATTTTTAACACTAACTATTCTAAATAGCCTCTTGTCATATCCATCTCTGATTCCATTGACAGACATTTCATGGCAACACTGATAGAAGCACCCCAGTTACCAATATATTCAAGCAGCCTATTCAAGCACGGTACATCCGCATCAGACCAACAGCCTGGAAAGACATCCCATCCCTACGTATTGAGCTCCTTGGCTGCAGAGGTAAGTGATGACCTAGTGATGTCTGGTGCTAAATAGCACAGAATTGAAAGATACAGAATTGCTTTCCTTCAATTGAGGCAAGACAAACTACACTCAAATAGCATTCTGTTCTTTATGACACTTTCCCCATGAATGATCGCTAGACCAAATTGTTGCTGTTGGTCTTTAGTGGCACTGCAAGCTGACTTGGTAGTTAAACATGACCTCAGCCTGCTTTATATGCCTGATTTGTATAAAACTCATTACCCTTTGTGCACTGACTAAATCTTGTTGACCTTGGTCAGGTTTTAAAAGCTGAGACAAACTCCACTGTGGTCTTTATATCTAGACCTTCTGAGATTAACACTTGAGACTAATTCTCCTCATTAGCCACCTCATCAAAGTTACAATATTACAGCCATGTTAAGACTGATTAGACTTACTTACCATAATCAACTGTGTTTATGTTTCCATGTACCATACATTGAAACATGCCAATGGTAGAGTGTAGGAATACTACAAAGCCATCTGATATCCAGAGTAAACTGGATTTTACTGGGTTTGTGGTGTGTAAATAAATCAACATTGAATTGACCTCAGCAATCTGATTATTGATTGAGATTTCTTTCATTTACAATCCTCTAACAGCAGACCATGAATAGCATTATGTTAACACACCAGCAATGTCTCTCCTTATCACAAGATGACTCAACAATATACACCAGTGTCAAATAAGGCCCAATATTGAATATCAAGCAATTCTGTGGAATGGTGCATTTACAAATACAAGACAGTTACTTTCTGTGATCAGTGGATTGATTTTTATGCATGATGTCCTTTTTTATATATAATGAAGAATTGCTGTATAATAATTTTAAAGACAAAACCCTAACTTACACTTTCTTAAAACACTGGAAAATGTAATAGAACTTATACAGGTAGGTCCTTAAGAAGGGAAGACAAGTATCCAAATACACTTCTGCTGTGAAACTGTCCTGATGATAGAACAGCATTCACTTGTTGCAGAATTCATAACATAAGTGCTGTTGGTCAATGAAATGTCTTGAACCTTATTGAGGGGCTCAAAAGGATAATTTATTTATATATGCTAATTTCTTGTAATGTACTCATTTTCCAATAGATAGAGTCCTCATATGAGTGGGGAAAAAAGTACAGGTCTCTAACCTCAAAAAAATGGTGTAAATTGCCATTGTATTATTCTAGCTAACCAGTGCAAAATTTGTCAGCATAAAATCCCCAAGGATATCACCTTGATCTTCAAGAGTCTGTACATTTACATACACCGGGTTGTTGGTTCATTTGTAACTTTTACAGAGCGAAAGAATTTTTGTGTAAGTCAAAATGTCAAATTCAAGGCTGTTTTGATTGAACATCATCAAAAATCGGGAATGAACAAAAAATTCTCTGTACAAAAATGTCATGCATTGCAAAATTGTTGCACTAGTTACACGTCACATGACCAAAATGAATAAATGAATGAAACAAAATAAATGCAGTGTATTGTTGCCTTTATAGTGCGTGACTTGTTCATATTTCATATGAATTCCCTCCAGACATGGCTTTGTAGTATGCAACATGATTCATTGTGTCATTAAAAATCTCTTCTCGTAACTATGAAAGCAATCATGTTAGGAATTACCTCCAGACACTGGGAGAAATATCATAACATAATTCTTTGTGTCTTGACACTTCTCTTCATATACTGCACAAACCATATATTACCGAAAATATCATTAAGGAAAAACATAACTGTGAAAATAATCAGATTATGGATTATTCTTGGGCAGCATGAAAAAAAATTTCAATTATTTATTATCTTTTCAGTTGATGGAGTCTGCAGCCACAAGCTTGGAGTGGAAGATGGTAGCATCCCTGATGAAAGCATTACAGCATCCTCCAGTGTTGAAGGTCAATGCTCCGATAACCCTAAAGGACGTCTGAATTTGGACAGTGGCTGGTGTCCCACAGGGAGTGACAGGAACACCGCTTGGTATCAAGTGGACTTACAACGTCTAACTCTGATTCAGGGCATCATAATGCAGGGCAATTACTACACAGATTACTGGGTGACAGAGTTCCTGGTGTCATACAGTGGAAATGAACAACACTGGCTGTATATTGGAGGGACATCTGAGGACAATGCACAGGTATGTCATACGTAAATGGCAGAAAAACATCAAGCAGAAAAATGAACTGGAAAAAAACAAACATAAAAAGCAATGCCTAAGCAGTTAAATATTGTTTCCTCAATGAGTAACTAAAATGGGTACCATTCCTTCCAAATCAACAAGCTTGATTTCATATTGTGTTTTGTTCATTTTTCCTTATTGCTTTTATTACACCTAGGAAGTTAAAATTATACAATTAAAATAAACTGTAAAATAAAAGCTATGAAAGCTTTTGTACACTTCACTTCCATAACTTGATTTTTGCACAAGAAAATAGCAGCATATAATTCTTACAACTCTTGGTTTTTTGTAACATTGTAGCTTTGAGATAATTAGTTCTTGTTGTCATCCAGAATCAACAGCTTGTATATGTATTCCTTCAAAATGCGTATAGCAGCATATGACAGCAGGACTACTTCTGACCGTTGTGTATTCCAACCCTTCTAGCTCTGAGATGATTAGTTGTGAATGAGAATCAAATTTCTTTTCCTTCACAGAGATTCCCTGGAAGTAGTGACCGGAACACCAGAGTAACCAACATGTTCAATGGGGAAATCAGAGCACGCTACATCCGCATCATACCAACTAAGTATCAAGGTGCTCGTCCATCAATGTGTGTTGAACTCCTTGGATGTAATGGTAAGATCATCTTTTTCACAACTTAAACATTAAATAGAAACACACTTGTAGAATTTGCTTTTATATATTTGACTATGCACAGCGAATACTGTAAATACCAACATGCTTACTTTAAAAGTAAAAAGGAACTTGGATTCTTTAAAAATTATATAATTTGAAAAACCTGGTGAGCATTTATTTTTACTTTGTCAAAATTTTAAACCAAAAAGTGCAGATTTTTTTTCTAGCGAAAACATTTTACCAGGTAACAACTTTAAGATCTGATTTAAATATTTTAAGACTACAGTGTGTTGTCAATGACAGCATAATCCTTTTTGCACACTGTGTACCAAAACAAAACAAAGGATGTTCCCAAAGCCACACAGTGAAGATCGGTATGATCCTCATTTTAATGCTGCATTAATAAGACTTACTTCAGTAATGCTAATATTGAGTTTCCATTTATCTCTAACAGAACGCTGGTTTTGTTTGCACCGTCTTGGTATGGGAGATGGCAGCATTTCTGACTACAGCATCACAGCATCAAGTACAAATGGGAAGGTAGATGGTAACTGTCAACCAAGCAATGCACGACTCACTCAATCAGCAAACAGCAATACTATTGGCTGGTGCCCTGAACCTAATGACAAAAAACCATGGTTACAGATTGATCTAGAAATTAGAGTCACAGTAGAAGGAGTTATGATGCTACAGGGATTTGATCAGGGAACCAGTGTAGATATGAGTTACGAGTACCAGCTGGAGTACAGTGATGACCAGAGCACTTGGCATAATATAAGTTCAACACAGGTAAGAATTTTGATGTCTAACCTACACTGATGTGTATTCATTGCTGAACATAAAGTATCCACCATAAAATCAAACTTTTCATGAGTTTGTACTAAAAATGTTCAAATACTGGTTGAACAACAATACATAACTAGTTTCATGAATCTATTAAATTCAACAATGAACATTGACATTCAAATGGAATTGCATAATCATCTGCACCCTTTGATTATCCTACCAGGTCACTATGTCTAAACACAATGCAGCTGTCTCATTGGCTAAAGCTACATTGCAGCTAAATATTTGGTATTGGGATTTTATAACATCAGACTTTCATTCTTGGAATCCATACACACAGTGTGATTTGTCAATAAATTAAGAGGTGGAGGTAGATTGGTGAGTCTACTGAGTTAAATGTTGTTGTGCAATGCTAGTCTTCATTGCTGATGGCATCACACTGTCACAGTAAGTTAGTTTTAAAACAATTTAATAATAATAGTGGCTTCTTATAAAGTGCTCATATCCCTCACTAAGTGACACTCAAGGCGCTTCAACATTAAGTATTTTTCTGCAAGGTATATGCGGCTACATTTGAAGTAAGAGACCTACTCCTATAGCACTATGTAATGGTTACAAGGTGCTGTGGGGCAATATGCAGCCAATCAAACCAGGAACACTGGGTCAAACCCCTTCTCTTTTCGATAGTGGGTTCTTTTTTGTGGGTTACAAAACACACTGGGCCACTTGCTATACGTCCCATCCGAAGGACGAAGCAATAATGGTGAAGTGTCTTGCTTAAGTACACAAGTGTCACAACTGGGACTCGAACCCACACTCTGCTGATCAGAAACACTAGAGCTTTAGTCCGGTGCTCTTATTCGCTTGGCCACGACACTCCAAATTAATTTAAGTTTGCCTTTGTATCCCAACAGATAATCAGAAGGAACACCACATCAAACTCTGCAGCTACCAGCATGTTCCATCCACCAATCACAGCTCGTTATATCCGCATCATACTAAACCAGACTGATGGCTCTCTATGGATACGTGTTGAACTCCTGGGATGTAAAGGTGAGTTTTGAAAATAATTGGTTTAATCACATTATCATTCAGAAGAGAAGCAATGGACCTATCAAAAAATGCTTTCAAAGAACTCCAACTAAACACTAGAAATTCAGAACTCAGGACAGGGGTGCATTTTTCATTTGTAAAATACTAGTAATAATAGTGGCTTCTTAATAAGTTCTCATACTGGTCACTCGGTGATGCTCAAGGCACTTCGACATTAAGTGTTTTCCTGCAAGGTATTTTGGGGCTACGTTTGAAGTATGAGACCTACTCCTTTACATAGCACCATGTAATGGTTAACATAGTGCTGTGGCGCAATATGCAGCCAATCAAACCAGGAACACCGGGGCTAACCCCTTCCATTTTCGGTAAAAGCACTGGGTTCTTTTACGTGCGTTACACAACACACGGGACCAACGACTTTATGTCCACTCTGAAGAACGAAGCAATCATGGTTAAGTGGCTTGATTAAGGTCACAAGTGTCACGACCGGGACTCAAACCAACACTCTGCTGATCAGAAACACCAGAGCTTGAGTCCGGTGCTCTTATCCGCTTGGCCATGACAAGCCACTTTTGTATGGAGTTTTTAATTTTAAATGTGTAACTCTATGCGTTTCAGTGGATTACTATTTTTAAGCCCTTACACATTTCATTTTTATTGGAAAACCAAACACATCAAGATATTGCTATTCATTATTAAGATAGTAGAGAGCCATTTAACAAAATTGTACGGTATTCAAACATTTTGCAGTGGATCCAATAAAAATAGAAGTTACTAAGGAAACTGTAAACAATGTGAGCTGTCATCAATTGACGAGTAGTGTTGTTTGGAAGGAAAGCCAAAAGTGCTGCCATTTTTACACAACTTAATTTGTTTAAATGAAAATCATGGCTATTCATGTTTGTTTACAGTTCATTGGGTTTGTGGGCAGCGAATTGGACTAGAAGACCGGAGCATTGGTGACCATAGCATCACAGCCTCAAGTTCCAACCAGGACCAATCAGATTCTCCAAGTAATTGTCTGCCGAGTAATGGGCGTTTGAATCAAGTCAATGGTGGATGGTGTCCATCACAGAATGACAAAAGTTCAGCTTGGCTTCAGGTTGACTTGGTTATGGTGACTCCTATTGAAGGGGTCATAATTCAAGGGAAAGATGACAACACTTCAAACTGGCGTGTGACAGAATTCCAAGTTGAATACAGCCTCAACAATGACACCTGGCACTATGTAAGTGGCCATGGAGCATCTACAGGTCAACCTCAGGTAAATGTTTTTTCCTTACAACAATACAAGCAAGCTGTTCCCAATTTACAATTCTGACTCTTGAAAATAAATGATTCCTCAATTATTACTGCAAACAGAGAACAACTGCTTCTTTGGAAGTAGAAACCATTGAACCAAACAGAGATAAATGACATCAACAATTGGATTTGAAAACAAATTGCATTAGAAAACTTTGTTTGAATTAGAAATTACCTTAAACCAAACATTGCTGTTTGATTTTAAAAATTCTACATACAAGTGTAAAAAACAGAGTTGTTTAACTCTATGAACCGGTCTTTCACAACATGTTTTTCTTTGTGATAAGTCTTACTAGACAGGCATTTATTTATTTATTTAACAGACATTCCGTGGTAATACTGACCAATCAACACCTGTAACTAACAAGTTTGATCAGCCAATCAGAGCACGCTTCATCCGTATCAGACCAATCAACTATGTGGGATATCCAGCGATTCGCATTGAACTCATTGGATGCAGAAGTAGGTTTATCAATTTATTGACAATGAAGGTTTTCAATTCTTACCCATGTTTTTGGGGGAAATTGTTGGTGTTTTGATCTCTCCATTAAGGCACTGTATAAAGGGGACATCATGATCACAGCAGGCCTGGTGACTGCACATGGAGTTAAGAACTCTAACCCAGTAACTGCATGTGTACTTGCTGGCCAGTACATTACAATATAGTAATGACGGCACCCTTTGTGATGTGAGGCATGCTGTAACTGGGTTAGAGTTCATAATTCCATGTAGAGCCACAGGGGGACAGTCATTATGATCATCATGACTACAGTCCATTTAAATATTCATGTCATTACTCAAAAAGTGGTTTCACATGAGTTGTACACGAGTTTCTTTGCAGTGTTTGATTGTGCCCTACTTTGATGCTGTAAGAGCAACACTTGCAACACTAATACTAGCACATACAGTTATTTAAAACCAACACATGTTTGCACTATGTTTTAAACACTTCAGAAACACAAATGAATTTCCGATTTTGAAAATGAAAGCTCTCCCTTTTTTGAGCTGATTTTGATCTTCAACATCTGAATGTGGCTTTAAATGCTGCAAGAAAAAGAGAAATCCTTCTAACTTACCAGCCTGACTGCACTCAGGAAAAATACAAGTTCTAAACCCATTGCTCCAGTCAGCAACTTGTTTCCAATTGTCTTGTGTGAAATATTTATAATGTTTTATTGTTAAAATGAATTCATTTGTTTATTTTCCTATTTTTCAGGTGGTATTCTTGAGACTGCCAACAATCAAGCCTTCAGTATCAACCGTCACACAGATTTTAACCAAGATGAAACCAACTGTCCAAGTCTGAATAGTGAAGGAGGTTGGTGGTTTAATAGGTGCACTGGTAAACAAGGTGTCGACAATAACCTTAATGGTGAATATATCCAACCTGGTGATATTATGGGTCCCTACAAACGAGTCATTAGAGCTAGTGAATGGAATGGTTCTCGTATTGCCAGGACTGAAATCAAAATACGCCGGCAATCTCCCCCTCGTGGCTAAAAAACCACATTCTGAATGAAAAATACATTGAAACCTTATCCTGGCACTAAAATAACATTCATAAGAACACTGAGTTCTTTTTTTTCTTCTTTTTTTTCCTCCAACCAGTGCCTTTAACTCAGTTAGTTCATGGGCTGGATATGTTCACCCAATTAACTCCAATAACTCACCTGTCACTCATGACTAACTATTATTTTAGTGTTTGGACAACAAAGAAAATCTGGGCTTTTCATTCCTGGAACCCGTGCACAGACCATACTCTTCTACTGGATGCCCTTGGTCTGCCATTTCGGGAGTCAAATTCCATGTATAGATATTGTGAGTGTGTACAACACCTAAAATGAGCATTTCACAGTACAACACAGCGGGACGATGACTCTCAAAATGGCCCAACCAAGATAATCTTGTGGTGGTGATGTCAGGTGAATGGGGTCATTAAACTCAACTTGCACAACGAAGGGGCACTATGTCAACTACAATGTGTTTTCTGTTTTTTTTACCCAATTGTAAAAGTAAAGCACTCTTTGCACTATCATTCTAACAGAACTATGCTTATTAGAATTAGGTTAACAGCCAAAATACCATTTCACATGTCTAATCTGTGAGCGGTATCCTGCTCAGTTTGGCTTAGTAGGAAAACTGCGAAACAATATTTTCTGCTTAAGGAGCTCTATGAAATTGGGTCCAGGTTATAAAGATTCTTAATCACTAGTAGGATGTTGAGCAGGTTTTACCGAGTACCAACAATGAATTCACTTTTATTACCACACTTTCATTCACTCTTGAAAAGAGTTTGCACCAAAGTTGTTCTAAGCCTCCATAAGCCTGCAGTGTTACTTAGTTTGGAAAACATTAGCTGAAATAGACAACATCTGATGTGAGGTGGTTGGGTGGTTGAAGTCAGATTTCAAAGTTAATTGATTGAATACGATCTTTTTGAGCAACTTCATTCAAGACATAGAGACCCATCAAGTTGACCTTTGTAATCCCCTATTATGCCAATATTTCATGTTCACACTTGAACAGTTGTAAGTGGTTTAGATGGTAAACATAAGGTTCCAGATATATTCTGGATTTAAACATCACAGTGCAATGTCCTATCCGAATCTTGGGAAAGGAAAGAAGGAGGAAAGTCATAGGATGATATGGTTCAATGCTGTATACCCTGACTGATGGGTCATGGGTCATGGCCTTGCTAGCCTGGCTTGATACCAATCTTCAATAATCATTCCAATCTAAGGCCACTTAACTCAAAGCCTGTGTCTGTGATATTTAGGCCAAATGGCATCTTGCTTTGATGAAGGTGGAACCTCAGAGCAAGCCTGTCTGTTGTCATCACCTGAACCTTGTGTTACTTCTGATGGGTTTTGAATTCAATAAAAATGTAAAATAAAATTTCACTCCCAATGTGTCTAATTATTATTTCTCATAACCTGCTGTTAATTTTAGTGAGGGACATCCTAGAATGTACCGGAAATGTTTTTTTCTTGATTCATACTTTGACTTTGTAAATTCTCCTAATTTTTCATGTGGTCATTGTTGTAAGTGTTGTCATAGCTGAAACCATTTTTAAAATTCAGAAAGGGCACTTTTGTACTTCAATTCTAATGTTTCTGTACAAATGGGAGAAGATATTTTGAAACACCACTGTAAAAAGAAAATATAAATATAAATACAATATATATAACTATAAATATGGATACACTATGGACAATGGAAATTTTAGATGTGCATCTGGCAACATGAACAATCCACAGCGCAGCGCACCCTCTACAGTGAAACAAGGAGTGTTTTTTTCCCTAAGTGCTCAACACTAGACTCAGCGCCCTGCGCAGGTAGTTTGGAACCTAATTGAAAACGCAGAAGATGACTGGAAAATCATTTAGAAGCATCACAAACACAAATTATCCATGCAATAAACACAGCAGAGCATTACAACCTTACTGCTTTATGAAGAAAACATCACTCCTATATTACCTGTACAGTCATTTGACCAGTTCGGGATCACTTTTTGAATTCACATTGTTTTTGGTTGCAATCTCTTTGACATTTTAAACAAAAGAGTTTATCAGTTTACCTAAACATGTTTAAAACTCACCAAGTATCCACTGACAAAAAAAGATTAGTACTTTTGAAGAGGCTTTGAGAAAAGTATTGTCACCTGTTTGACCAGTTCAGGATCAGTTGATTCTATTCTGAATCAGTAGCTTGCCCTCTATTGCAAACCAATACTCCCATTCATAAAACTGTCTCTCAAGGACACAAAGTCTCTCAAGGACACAAAGTGTGTTGGCATGGACATGGACTTCCTTTCTCCAGAGAATTTCATGCAAGTGTATTCAACAGCAGCGCAAAAATCCAGCAACAAAAACACAAAACAACAGCAAAGACAAATGAAAAGGTGAAGCACGCCTAAAAGCAACATTGACCCAAATATCTATTCTTACAGTCGCAATTTCCTCCTCCAAGTTTCATTTTCTCACAAAAAAACAATATTCCTACAAGAATTTGTTGAAGAAATGTATCTTAAAAGCAACAAATAAACTTTTGACTGCAGCAGTAAGATTTTACCTCACTGAGTGCGGCACCATTTGACGCAATGAGAGATGCTGAGAAGTGAGTGATCCCGAACTGGTCAAGGGTACGATGCCCCCCAAAAGACGATTTCGGTAATTTCGTCTCCTCAAAAAAACAAGACGACTGCTCAGTATTTACCTGAAATATTTTTAACACATTCTAAGCATTTAACATAAATTGTATTCGCCCTGGCGTTCAAATTTTAAAGGTGAGAAGTTTTAACAGCGTTTTTCAACCAACATTTTTTTTTAAATAATGATCAAAATCGCAGACAAACTTCAAGAAAATGGCCATAATTTATTTGTTGATGAAGTTTGGAACCTTATTTTGGGTTTGTTGGTTTATTGCATGTTATTCTTCACATGTATCAACAGAAATTGGTAATGTGAGAAGTAACTTAATTATGGGGTTGTTGCAAAGTTGAAGTGATCCCAAACTGGTCAATGATCCCGAACTGGTCAAATGACTGTATTGTCGTATGGCTACTGACTGTCTGCATGCAAAGCTTGATTGAACATAAACAAACTTGTTGTGAACAGGTTAATCTTAATTGAAAACTTACTATTACCAAATTCTGTTTTAAAAATGGTTTCTTATTGCAGAAAGTGAAGTTGATGCTGAGGTTTTAAACTTTGCAATGTCATTAATGTAATGCACTTGTGTACTGCTTCAAAATGTAGAATTTAATATCACTTGGGCATCATGTGCATCATGCAAATTTAGTTATTGTTGTCACTTTTACTGTTTTGATTGTAAATTGAAAACAAAAATACATTGGCAGTTGTCAAAAACTGATATGTTTTATGAACAGAGTAGCATCATGTGATAATGAGATAAAAATGGGTTTTCTTTCCATCAGTTCTAAACATTTTGAAGCAAAATTTACTTCTTTAATTAAACTTTAGAAAACAGATAACAAAAAAACGTACCAAGGTAAAGGATAAACAGTTGCCATGGTAACATAGACCGCGTTCCCACTGGATCCACAATTACGAGATCCTGACCCCGCAAAAGGATTAGTCGCAGATGTGAATCGCGGTCGCGTTCCCACTAGAGTATGATCGCGCATTGATCTCCCTTTTGGGAACGGAAGTGGATTCAAAGTTCACCAATGCAGGTCGACCAAGTGGGCAGTGCGCAGGCGCAACGTATCTATGGCGACCACACAGTGTGGGGTGGCTCCTAGCTCCTCGTCCGACCATAGTTTGCCACGCTTCTCATCTTTTTGGGAGGTTTTTTTTTGACGAATTTATGGGACGTTTATTGCTGGGCGCTGCCATCTTTAAAGAACGTGCACGTATGAATACAATGCATCCAAAATTAAAGCGTGGGTTTGGGCTTAGTGTGGATGCGTTGTACAGAACGTGTAGTTGGTATCGTCACGTGACGTCAATACTGCTTTATGCTTTACTTGCAATTCATGTCACCAAATGCGTGGTGCTTGCTGGGAATAGAAGAAAAAAGAACACCATTTTCGCGCCATTCGGGCCTACCATACCGGATGTTCGCCCTCAAATTGCGGGGTCTGATCGCCCTTTGCGTTCCCACTAGACTTTTGATTGCCCATTAATCCACAAGGGCGATCAGATCCCGCTTTAATCCTACTCCCGAGGTGGATCAAATTTGCGGGGTCTGATCCTGATCGCCCTCGCATTCCCACTTACGCTTGATCGCCCTTTGATCGCCCTTTTCGAGAAATTGCGGGGTCTGATCGCCCTTTTCTCGAATTGCGCGATCAATGCGGGGTCCAGTGGGAACGGGGCCATACCTTTCTCGGGTTTTGTTTATTCTGATCATGACCATAGGTGATAATTAGAAAAAGCCAAGCTATGTGAGAAAAGATTGGGTGACCTCCTGGTCCTGATAGTGATAACAAGCTAATAGTGGGTAAAATCCAAATGACAAGCTATGTATTTTCTGTTACATTTATTTAACAACACTGTGGCAAACTTCAACTTGTGTGTAGAAATCAATCAACAGAGATATAGGGCATCCAATTGAACCCAAGTCTTGCTACAATCTTACAATCTAAACCACATGACAATGTCTAGAAAATGATTAGAAAGCAGAAATACATATTATGGTTTTTAAATTTTGCATTCTTCGTTAACATGGGAAGCAATGGAAAATTGAATTTGTGTCGGATACTTTTTCCCTGATCCTCTTGTTTGAGCTGAAGTCAGTCCAATCTTGCAGCCATCCATGGTTGCTATGGGCAGTTTGGTACAACCGGCTTGCGGCCACTGTGGTCTCCAAAGGGTTAACCACCTGAAAACAAAGCTAGCCTGGTCTGGGAATAATCTAGCCCAGTATTTAATATAATAAAGTTTGATAGTAAAGTTTGAGCAGCAACTTCAACAATTGGTGAATCATTTAGCAATGCTCTAATGGGAATACAGTTACTGCTGTTGACCAGGTTAGCTTGACCCCTATCAAAGGTAGTATGATACATTTTAAAAAGTACAAACATTTTAGTTCTCAATCTTAAATAGACAAAAAGGCTAACTTGAAGTGCAATTAGTAATAGTTGAGAGTTTTACGTTATTTCACTGAGTGTCTTAATTAATAAAGAATAAATGGTGGAAATGTTTTGCAAGCTTAAATCATTCTTAAAATTCATAAAGGAGTTTACTCTAAAAGGTGCCCATTCAAGGATAGGACGATGTGATGTAATGTAAAACTTTAGGAATGTTTACAATTTTAGTAATGAGAGTCTATTTTATGGAAGAAAAATGCAAGACCAGCCAATATTTTTGCAAAAGCACAAATTTTTAATGGAAATTTGTTGACGTTTTAAGAATGATTTCTTAGATATTTAACATAAAGCAAAACTTCAAGAGTTTGTAATTAAAGTATTGTTGATGTGTATAGTTTTAAAATCTAAAAAAAAGAAAAAAGAAAAGATAATAAGTGGTATCAAAAAAATTCAATCTGAGTATACAAAAAATTGTCACTGAACTGGACAGGCATTTTATATTGTGTTAAGCAGCTATTTGCAACACTCATGTGGTTTGCTGAAAAATTAAGTTGAATCTAATCACTCTGCAGTATTACATATTTGTTGTGCAAGTAAAGTGCACTCATCTGGCCAGTTTCCACTCAAATTTAAGAAACAGTTAACAGGGCAAATGGTGGTGCATACTTAATCAGCTTACAATTATAAATAGAGCCGATTGATCCCTTCTCCTGAGTCATACAGAGAATAAAGAATTAACAGGCTCTGTTTATACTTTGCATTGTTTGTAACACATCAAATGTTTTTCAAATAGCCATTGTGATAGGTCAAGTTGTGACCAAAATATAGTTCAAGAAGTCAGCTTTGAAAATGAGTTTACCTGGAATGCATTTATTTTTTTAAGTAAAGAAGTATTGTACATAAAGTATGTTTCAAGCAATTTTTGCATATGGTTGATGGATGTGAGATAATGTTGGTATTCCGATAAAAACCACAGTAGCTATCACTTGTCTTCGGCGGGTTTTTCTCGTCCAATACCTGAAATGTAAGCCAACTGCCTGGAAATCTATGAAAAATTTATACTTAAAGAGTAAATCATTATTTTGGGGCCAAATAGGCAAAATATTGCCCTAGCATCTTAAAGCTGTCTAGCAAAAAAATACTGCTTACCAAATTGTTCGCTAAGCAAAAAATGCATGGGGTACTACTTCTAAGAATGTAAACTTTATGGTGTTTGGGCCGGAAACCATCTGTGTATGCTAGGCATGATTTTTCTGTGCTGAACATGTTTTTCAGCCTACAGGCTTTATTGATGAAATTGGGCACAGGGCCCAAATTTCAAATAGCTTTTCAGCAGAAACAAAATTTCTGCTAGGCAAACAAATGAATGGGATACCAGACGCAGCAACGGTAACGTCATGGTATTTTGGGTTATAACCAATTATTGCTAAGCACAATTTTTCTGTGCTTAGCAAGTTTTTAACCTTGTCAAAGACAAGTTTCCACATTTTGTGTGACCCAAAATATAAATTAAATTGCAAATAAAAGTAAAGCTCAATCAGTCATTGGAGTCACGAAAAAATAGTGGAAAAAGACTCACTGTTTTCAAATTACAGGTTTTTGTGCGAGATCATAACTAATTGTTTTATTCTTTACTCAATAGTAAAAAGTTTCAATGGAAGTTTGTCTACATCCTGAGTAAAACTGTGACTATTCATATTTTTGACCTCATCATTGCTTGGCACAGATTTTAGTTGCTTTTGTTTTACACACATTACCTTTTTACTTTTACTCATTCACCTAGCATTTCTTCGAGATGAAAGTACAGTTTACAGAAATCATAATAATTATGGATCCATTTCATTCATTAAAAACTGACTGCCTGAACAGAAAGGGTCGGGATTTCAATATTAAGTGTTGCTATAGTACTACCAAATCATTAAAGGGACATTGAGAGATAAAGAAAATTAAAGCAATAATTATGACGTACATTAATAAATATGACTTACACTTGGACTCGGCCGGGAAGAACAATAAACACCTTCTAATTGTTTTATTATTAAACCTGTTTTCACCAGATATCAATATTTTTTAGCACGCTGGCGTAATTTAAACCCCAAAACCTTCAAACATTATAAACGTTAAAGACATTAATGTATGAACGCCCAGGTCCCCAAAATTGTATCCGATTTGGACTACCAGGTCCCAAGCACTTCTAGGTCCAAAGGACTCCCCAGGTCTAAAGCACTCACAGGTCCAAACTTCTAGATTCATCTGGACTTCCAGATTGAAGTTTGTATCTTAAATGGACTCCCAGGTCCCAAACTACCAATGAACTCCCAGGACTAAAATTATACCGTCAATGGACGCCCTGGTCCTCAATCAATAGACTCCCAGGTACCTTTGTTTAAAACTGCCCCCGATCCAGCCCAGAGCTCGCTAGGAACCATAAGGAAAACTGAATACCGACAAAATATATATGTTGGGTCAACCGGAGTTGTGCTATGCAAATACAGCACAAGAACCCCAAATGACATCCTTCAAACCAAGGCGGACGGTGGAGGTGGGATTTCAATCAGCTTGCATGAAAAATAGTGACAGGGTGTGACACTTGTGCTTTGAAGCCGCACCAATGTTGCCTCCCCCGATTGGCTGACCAACCTAAACTGTGATTGGCCAAAGTTTGTGAATAATTAGTGCTTGAAAACCTCACTAAAACCACCACTGAAACCTTAATTTGCATATTAGCTATTTTTGTACGCATAACAATGGTGAGATGGGCAATGAACAGCTGTGTGTATATAACACGTTGCACAGCGTTCGGGAGAACGGAACGTTGATTTAGCTAAGTATAAAGGATTGTATCCAATTATTTTGATAAAATCTCTTAGAAGTCATAATATTGACTTATTTATCTCATCAATACGACCCAATTGGCACAAGTCAAAATTATTACATGTGCCAAATGAGATCATAGTTAAAACTGTGTTTTTTCCCAATTTTTGACTATCGAGAGTCAACCCTTGAAAATAAATTATAATTATAACATGCAAATGATGTCCTCTGCTTCCCACAGTCTTGTTCCCAGACGTCGGTATGTTTTTTCCATAAAGTTATAAGGAATTAGGGCGCACTGGTATTACTACGTGCACAAATGCGACGGGACCGCAAGGAGACACGCGTGCCATTTTGTACGAGAGCAATATTTAATATGAAGTTCCCAATATGCTTGCTAAATACACGCTATGCGGTCTAAAAAAACGAGTGACTGTTTTAAAGTTGTTTCGTGAGGTTTATCTTATTCGTTTCATTAGAGGATGAACACACTATGTCATGATTTATTGTCCATAGATAAAGTGAAGAAATATAATTCTAAAATGTTAGATTTATTCGGGGATGATAAAGTACTATAAACGGTCTTTACTGACATTCATGAATTTCACTGTAAACCCAAGTAAGACATTCCTCTGTTGCAACACCACTAATAATCTAGATAGCAAATAATTAAATTTGTGTTACTACTCAGTGGCCGCTCTGCCCTCGTCGGGCCGCGTAACTAGGCTAGTGCGCCCTCTAGTTCCTATTTATAACTCTATGGCTTTTTCCCGTTTGAGCAGTGAACAAAGCCAAGCGAAGTGTACAACAAACGAGTACCGTCCGTTATCTTCAAAGCTCACTCTTTGTTCGGTTTTGTCATGGAGGTGTATTTATAAACACCGTCCACCATTGGAAGTGAAGTGCTTTTGTCACTTTTTGTTAACAGTTAGTTTTCTGCCTCAGTTAAGAAAGGTTAGTTGAGGAATCATTTTGAGTCGTATTTTGCCAAATTAAAACTGTATTAAACTTGAAATATGAAACAAGAAAACTGTCGCCCGTAGGGGCGTAGGCCATTTTTGGATTAATTCATGACCTTTTTGTGTGCATGGCTGTATGGCTACAACTGTCAGACTGTAGCCCCTCGTACGATAGTGTGGCGAAGTTGTAGCCATGGGGTTGGACGCCAGTCTCCGTTGCACCGCAGTGGGTGTCTCTATTTACTAAATACTAACACTAACAATTAGGGGTTTCAGGTAAAATTCCAGTGCTGTCCACTTCATCAAATAAAGTTAAGATTGGAAAGGTTTCTTTATGTGGAGTATTTTAAACTTTAAAGAAAATTGGACTTTCCTTTCTTGAGATATTAAAGAAAAGATGTTTTATTAGCTAGAACTTAAAATGTGGGAACCTGCAAATTTTGTCACCGAAAATCCACACATCGTGCAAACCACAACCACAGCACGCAAACTACCTTGAAAGTGTAACTTTCTTTATCAATTGCTTTAAGGCCCATCGGGAAGCTTATATACTGATTGTAAACCCTCTCATTTTCTGTGTATTCTGTGCACTGAATATTGGTTGTAATGTAGGCTCAAATAAATACTTGTTTTTTGTGGGGTTCATTCTAAAAAATAAACTTGTTTGTCCTTTAGGATGAGACTTGTTTGTATCATTAAAATGGTTAACCCACAAATTTAAATGTGCACATTTTAAAGAATATATTACATAGGCCAATGCATCTTTAAAACATCACAATTAATTTTTTGGGGCAAATTTAAGATTACTTAAAAATGGTAGGCTGCATGTTTGAATGTTTTGATTGAATAATATGTATTATTGCCAAAATGCTTGAATTCCCCCGTCTTGTTTGTCTTATGATCCCCAAAATGAACTGATGTAGAATGATACTGATATTGAGGGCTGAAGAAAGTAAAACTGAAGTTTTGTTTGGTTTTTATTTAAAAGGGGCTTCCCAAGCTAGTTTTGTTTTGGGTTTTTTTGTTTTGTGTTTTACTGTATGGCCTAAAATCAAACTTACCTCGCCAGCAATTTTTTCTCCATGGGCCCACTTGTGATGTGCACATTTAAAAAAGTGTGCGGGAAAACAGATATGATTAATAAATGATGGCGCTGTCCAATTCAGTGACACTCCAACACTGTTGACTTGAGATTAACATAAAGTGGTAAAGGTGTTTTTACATGTTTATGGGTAGGGTCTGCGTCTGGGTATAATGTTCGTATTTTTGTCATGTTGACGGGGGTAGTTGACGAAAATAAAGAGGACCACAAGAACCGGTCGACAATTGTGTCGCAAAAGGTTTCCGGGGGGGGGGGGGAGAGACTGTGAGGTTATTTTTTTATAGATCCTCTATGTATAGCAATAAAGTGTTTTCATGCCTTCTAGGCAATCATCAGTTCAGTCAGGTCTCATGTCTCATGATAGACATATTATTTGTTTCTTTATTTCGCTTTGGTTCAGGTAAATCGTACTCAATCAGAATGCGGTTTTTGACTCCTGAGTTAGGTTTTCAGTATAGGTGACCTGTTCTTCCAGTTGGGAGATTGGGATGTTTTTAGTGTTTCATTCAGATCTTCAAAACCTGAGTCATCAGGGGTTGGAGCAAGCTGTTTAGAGGTTGAGTCGGTTGGAATCCAGTTTAACTTTGCTCTGATCAACTTTTCCCTTATGTTTTTATCTTTTTTGTACGCAATGAAAGGAGGGTTTGGAAAGATTTCCAAAAGTGTTTCATTGTTGCGCATTAGAGACCAGCATGTTTGATATATTTGTTCAGGTCACTTGGTTGTTGTACGGGTTGTACGTCAGGCTGACAACCAAGTGAGTTTTGCTTTCTGTTTTTTCTGCTGTTTATGAGTCAAATTTGACTGTTCTTTGTGTGAAACTTTTTCAATGATCTTGTCTATTTCCGAAATGTCATAGCCTCTTGGTCTTAGCTTTTCAGAAAAATTGTTGTCTTTGAATTAAAATCCTTTTCAATGTTTGTGTTTTTGGCATAGCGGAGTGTTTCTCTGTATATGATTGCTTTGAATTCATGAGGGGGATGTGATGATGTCTTTTGCAGGTGGGAAATTACTTTTTTTAGGCTATTTAGTTTATCAAACTCTTCACTTGTGCAATTTTTTCAATCTCAATAGGGGTGGAGACAAAAGGGGGCAAGGCTAAGATACAGCTCTATATGCTTGTGCCACTGGGTTACATTGATTTAGATTAAGGCACTGGGTTTTTTAAACACAAAAATGTCAACCAAGAGGGTAAAAAATGATAATACATGTATGTCAACACACTTTAAACGCACAATTTTAACATCAAAACTGCTTATATGTATATGGGAAAAAGTATGAGCCTAAATCTATCTCTAAACTTGTGAAACAAACAACATTTCTCTGTTTTATAACAAGCAGTTACATATTTCAAAAGTGTGATAATAAACTCATGATTTACTCATACTACTCTAGAAATGAATGTTTATGTGAAGAGCATGGATCAGGGATTATTTATGTCAAATACTGAGTTTTTATCATGAAAATTTGCATTTTTACATTGCTTGAAAGTAAAACATAGCCCCAAATACTGGGTTTGGCCATTTAAAGTTGTGTCTGGTATATCAGACATAGATTTTTTGGGGTTAAAATAATTACGAGTAAACAATGAATGATAAAAAAAAATACGTAAAACAAAATTAGAAAGTACATTGGCGTATGAAGAACCCTTGCTGTGTTTCGGACCCTACACTTTATTAACATCTCAACCCTTTTTCATTTTTAAGGCTTCGATTTGGTTTCATTTGTCTGTTGGCTTCAATGTACTGTACATGTTAACATTTTAATGCAAACTCTGTATTCAAATAGCACCCAAAATAGTTTTGCAGTGTATTTTATAAACAGCAATACTCATTGTACTATAAAATTCATCCATTTAGTTTAGATCTATGTTTGTATACTGCTTCCAAATTGTGCATATTTTAATGGAAATATTAAAATGAACAACCTGGAATCAACACCAAAACAAGCTTACCATGAAAAAAACTAAATATCAAGTAATAAACCAAAAGGGAAACTGACTGGGTAAATTTTTATTTAATTTGGGTTTGAACAAAGAAAAATTTACTGGAGCAGGACTTGAACCAACGATCTCCGGAATAACGTACCAGCGCTCTACCAACTGCAAACAATGGCGAGGCATGAGGATCCAGACTTCATATCCACCAAGCACAAATTCAAGTGTAAATAAAAAACAGACATAAACGGATGTCAGTCCATAGAGCAAGGTTCCTTGCTCTATGGTCAGTCCTAGGCGAAGTCCGATCACGGTCGTAACCAATAACTGTTTCGGTTGAACTTGCCATTGAAACATTTATTGGTTACGACCGTGAAAACGCACCCCAACCTGTATTCTGTGTATGACGAACTGGACAAACTTACTTGCAATGGAGAATGTTTCTTCGACATCCAAGGATCGGTACAAAAACATCGCAAGGAAAAACACCCAGAAGGTGGTCCAACGAAAAGTAAAATGTGAAAAAAACCACGATAAAACCAAAGGGAAAGCCAGGGAAAGCCAGCAAAAGCAGCAATTTGGGGGGGGGGGGGGTGGGGTGGACATTGTGCAGCTATCATAGAAGTAGACCAGCCAGCTGTATGGGATAAACATTCCCCGTCGTCGTGCTGCGTGTGTAGCGCAGGCAACACGTTGCAATAGTTAGGGGATAATAGCTAGGGGTACAGACTAAAACCCTTGTAAAAAAACCTGTAATTGTTGGTCTGGCTCCCAACCCCTCCGACAAGCTCCCAAGTTCACGGCTAGACCGGCAAGCTGGGGAGTTCATGCCCCGGGGTTTGTCTCTCTGCTGGCCCCACGAGACACGGCACCGGCTGTACGGGATATACCCCAAGGTTTACGTTCCGCTAGCTCCCACGCTGGTGCACCCTAAAACACGCTTCGGTTGCACGGACTCTCTGAATGCAAACCTTACGTTTGATTTTTCATCATTATTTACAAATTGTATAAATAATCTGAATACATAGTCTTTTTTGTCAAATACTTATCATGACTAATTGTAAAAAAAACAGATTTAAATTTGGTTCAGTAATTTACTTGAAGTGAAACTAACTCCGAAGATCAGTGATTTATCCTAACCACTTTTTTGGTTCGGATAAATCACGTGACCTACATTTTTTGAAAAATGCTCGAAAACGGCAAAATTGATGGTTTCTTTTAGGAACCGTTTTTCTCCATTCCTGGAAGACCTTTTAAGTCATATGTTAGCCTCTTTTGTAGCCCAAATAGCCCAACGAAGCCGATGTGCCCCTTTAACATCATAATAAAATCCAAACAAAGCCATGTTTCCAATGCCACTGTAAATTATTAATATATCATATCTGTTTTTATAAGCGTATATCAGGGGTTGTTTGGGTGTATTTTTTTGAATGGAGATGCCGCACAAAATCGTTTAAGACATGGGGCAAGTCTAAAGAGGATCATGTACGTACATCGTAATTGTTGTGTATGTACACGACCATAAAAATTACCAGGTACATACATGGTAATTATTATGTACAAACCCAATAGTCTATGTACAGTACTTGATATGAAGTCTGGAGATATTGTGTACATACATGATTAATATAATGTACGTATGAAATCATGTATACATTACAATTATTGTGTACATGCACAATAAGAGCAGGATTTGTTTATTCATGTGGCAGTACTATGATTCTGTAATGTACAAACCATGCCTGCAGTAGTCCAGGCTCTGTGGCTCTTTTGTAAACAAGTGCTGCCACTAAATTAGGAATAGGATTCTAAAAAGCGTTATGTGTTCATGGCACCCATAGAGGATTGTGGGAAAAAAAACTAGCAAAATCTGAGACGGAGCCTGATTTTACGTGATTTGGCATGGAATGACCCACTGGTTCTTTTATTTTCTGCTACTTCAAAATTTAGATTGTTTCGTATGTTAGAAATTTTTTACTGAAAATTAGTTAACTGTTTTATTTGATGGGATAAATGTGTTTTAATACTGATATCATAAATAAAATTTGGTTTCTGTACAGATCTACTGATACTGTATTTAGCACATATTTACACACAGAAACTAAAACCTCAAGTTCTTGGTGTATGACACCTACGTGTACATTACTTGAACTCAGTGACATGTCAAGGTTGTTGAACATTAGACCAAAGCAAATTTGTAATGCCTGTTTGGTTTTTTATTCAGATGCCTTCTTTGAATAAAACCGTTTGTTTAGACATTTAATTCAAATTGTTATCATCTTGGCAGACTGCTTGTATTGCATCTTATTGAAAATAAGAAAACTATTTGTAATTTGAAAATTTGTCCTATGTTTTAATTACATTTATTAATACAGTTTTTCATTATGCTTATAATTATGGTTTAACGATCATATTTTTAATTGATGGACTGAACACGTTATTATCAGGTATCTGGATGAATGGCACAACAAAAAGGGTTTTCAGTCTTCTGTTGTTAAGTGGTTAAACACTGGTAAACATCAGGAAAAATGGTGTACAGATATACGGGAAATATTACAAATACTTGAAATTGAAAATTCCCAATGTGAAGGTCAAAGTTCAAAATGTGGTCAGCTTCTATTTGCTACCCGAATGCCATGGCCGAGCAATCAAGCATATTGGAATCAGGCTCTGGTGTTTCTGATCAGCAGAGTGTGCAGTGAAGTCCGGTCTTGACACTTGTGTCCAAGCAAGACACTCCACCATTACTCTTTGCCCTTTGGATGGGACGTGAAGCCATACATGTAGTTCTTGTGTTTTGTGTAATGCACATAAAAGAACCCACCTTACTAAGAGGAGGAGTTTGCCCCGATGTTTCTGGCAGTGGCTACTGAATGTGCTGCAGCACCTTGTAAACCCTTTTTAAGGAGCTACATAAATGGGTCAAATAATTTCAAAAACTCGGTTTCTTTTTGTTCAAACCCACCACCTTTGCATTGCTAGAGCAGATGTCTCACCACTAGACCACCGAGCTAGCCCGATGGCTAGAGGCGGGTTCGAATCCTTAGCAGCGGGTATTGCAACGATTTATTAGATGTAATATTTGCATCGGGTTCAAATCCCACACGAATGATTGCCTGTGGATTTTTTATTCACAGAGCTCGGGAAAGCACTCGGCATAGTGCTTATTACACATCGGTATAAGGGAAAAAACAAATTTAAATTCTTCATCCCAATGCAAATACATACATATAAAAAACAACACAGTTACTAAGCCCCTGTATTAAAACGAATGCAAAAATCATTATGTACAGTACTTTACAGCAACAGCACTTTCCTATGGAGGACCCTGGTTTGTTGATGTTTTACTTTCACTATGGGTTACGTGTCATTGGTCGCGCAATCGGTCCATTCGATGCAAACAAATCATAACAAAATTATAGGAGCTTAAAATGATGACTGATAAAGTGCAGCTTATAAAACACACACACAAAATATGTTTTGGGCCCCTCCATTGAAAGGAAAAACACAAGTGTCTCAACATATTATCACTTGAATGTTTAAGATATTTTTTAGTAAGTCCTAACACTCCCCCTTCTGTTTCTAGCCCTCTTTCTGTGAGGATGTTCGTAAACACCAAAGAAAAGGACTGTTCTAACCATCGCCTATTTGAATTTTAAAAACAATCTCCAAACAGTCATAGGATGGTTATAACTACTAGCTAACATACCCAAGCCATAGTGCAATAATTGACAATGCTTCTGCCTACTTGTCTTTCAATGGCTCTCACCAAATGGAGTTTCAAGTGTCACACACACCCAAAGACACATCACTATTGCTGAAGATTAATTAGGCAGAACAGTGCCTGGGCACACAGTCTCCTTTTCTCACACCCTTCCTCCTTTTGTTGTGGTCCTGCGTAATGAATGCCTCACATGTACAGTATTTGTCGTGTAACGATTTACACACAAGTACATAGTTTATGAATTAGTAAATCATTTACTTTGTTAAGTGCCGCATTTTGCATTTGATTATGAATTTGTATTTGTAGTAGTTGTACTAAGCCCCATATTTATATATTTTTTTAGATTTGCAACTTTGTGGTAGCAAACAAATGGAACTGGAAAATTACTGTAGGCCCTAATAATGATAAGGTCACTATATTGTTATTTTTCAGGTGGTGGGGGGGGGGCAAATCTAGAAGAAAACAGATTATACAAAAACATTCAAACCAAATGCTTGCCACATGTCAAAACTCATATCAAACTAAAGCTTGACGCATGATCTTATGATTGTTACTGGTAATTTAGCTGAGTCAGGGCGCAGTAAAACAAGACACATCTAAATTCATCTGTTACTACAACACCCATTGTCTTCTGTTGCAAGTTTAGGTTTAGATATTACCATTGGTTTCTAAGGCACATTATTTGTCTGCTTGGTTATTACAATCACAACAACACAATATGTCAATAATAATGATTTATATATTCCTCAACTCCTCCTTCCTTTCTTCTCCTACTGTAAATGGTTTCAACTACCTCAAATTTTTCCCCAGAGATGCCCTCATTAGAGCATAACTTAAACTGCATCTAGGAGTGATTGTACAAACTGTATAAATCCTCTTCAATATACAATGTATGTTCATGAGATTGGGTTTTCCAGTTAAGATGGCATCAAAAATTGAACAACAAGTGCATGCTTGTACAGGGCATTGTAAACTCTGCACTAGAGCTACTTGCTGTTGTAGTCAAAGGTCAGACAAACAACCAATTAATATCAAGTTTGTTGGAATGTGGCTCTTGATAATGAGCTTGGACTCTAAACACGAAAAACATCTAAGTCTGTTATCACCTCCTCTACATGTTTGTACACATGTACAGTGAATATTGTGTAGATAGCTGTACTCTTTGAAACACTGACATAGTCAGATTTCTTCTGAATTTGCAATTATTTTACACATGTAAGTATATTGACTATGTTGACTGTACAGTTGATATAACCGGTCCCAATAGATAAACATTTCTGTCTGACATCATACTTGTAGTACATGAAACAAAGTTGATCATCAATAATTATGTATTGTAGCATATACTTGGTTATCTAGTTGGTAAGATATCTGCGCTACATGGTGTAGAATGGCAAAGGTCGTGGGGTTTGAATTCCACCAGAGTAATATGCCTGTGGATTTTGTTTTCACCAGACTCGGGGGAAAGTACTGAGTATAGAGTACGTTACATACATTGGTGTAAGGCTAAAACAAGATTATATTCTTAAGTCCCCTATAAAATTAAAGTATCCATCAATAATTAGTTTTTTATAATTACCAAATGACACTACTGTAAACACACCTTTGAATGTACATACATGTAAAACCCTTTCAAATTGCATCCTTTCTCTTTTTTGGCAAGAATGTGGCCAATGGCATTAGACAATTTGCACTTTGCTTGGTTGGTCGATGTGTTTAACGTATACTAGGCCACATAAATCTTTCTTTATGAAATATGTTTACATTGACTATAATTTACTTCATTCATTTCAAACCATTTCCAGATATTTGTTTCCACTGTGTAAATGGTGGCATAGCCAAAAAAGCAAAAACTTTGGTCGGTATGCTGGAACAAGCAAGAAATAAAACTAACAACACATAGAGTGAGATAAGCTTCTGTATTAAACCCATTACAAAAGAAAATGCATGCACAAACCTGTTAAAAGAAATTCAGAAAGAGTATCAGCCTTTTGTAATGCTATAAATTTGATTCTTTATGTTTTCTACATATTCTATATTTGAATTAGTTTTCATTTCATCGATGCTTCCCAATTTTCACAGGTTGACAGACGATATTTTCAAGAATGAAATAAATCGCTGCACTAAAGTATGGTCATCAGGGAACCAAGCTGGTGGCTTAGATTATTGCTGCAGTTGGTGGAGAGGACAGCACAGAAAGATGAATCCTGGCCTACGACAACAAGGGGTTCCAAGTCTCTGACTGGAAGCTACTCATGCATCATTCAATAGCAGCGATGTTGCAACTGGAAATGGAACCCCAACAATCTCAACTGAGGTTGATGATGCAGACACCTCTGATATTACAGTAGCAGTGGAGGCCTAACCACGAACACCACAAATATGCCACAGCCTTTGTTCAGAAATCTGGTAAAGCTGAGGATGCCACTGCAGCAACAGGTCTTGTTAGTGGTCTTGAAGCAGGTGTTGCATAACTGGCTGCTCAAAATGTGGGCAAAACGCCCATGATGAAGATACTAAAGATTACAACCATAAAGCCTATCAACATGACTATGAAGGTCAAGCTAAACAGGAGTCCAAGGAGAACAACATGCCCCCTATCAGCATGCAAGGTAATCATGCACTAAGAGAAGAAAATGCCATTGAACAAGATGCTGATTACATAGAGAGTGCAATTATGTAATATCTAAATTCTCTAAAAGATCAAAATGTTGAGTATTTAGTATACAAATAATGAATGTTTATGAGTGCAATGGTGCGAATATTTTCATGAGTTGAAAGATGGAATGTTCTTTTCAAAGAGGCGGAGCCGAGTTGAATAGATCATTCCATCTTTCAACGAATGAAAATATTCTCACTATTGCACGAATGAAAAAAATATTCATTTTTTGTTTTATGCAACATCCAAGTAGATCTTTGTCATTTTGATTGGAGGATACAACTTTCAAAACAAACAAAGCATACAATATTTAATTGTGACATTATACCAATTTCTTTCGGTTCGGCTTGTTTGGATTCAACAAAGTGGGTTCTGTACTGCTATTTTGAGACACGCGGACGCCATAATGTAGTATGTGCCTTGCAGTAACTGTACTGCTGCATTATCAAAGACACGCGCACGCATTGATGTGGTACGCACCGTGCAATAAGCATCGTGCACTAGAACAAATCAGATGGAACGAAAAATTCACGGTGAATGGAACAAAAAATGCACGGTGAATGACGTAGCGTCCAGTGGTACGTTTATTTGCTATCACAAGACAGACAATCCTCCAATCAAATGGCAAGGATCTGCTTGGGTGTTATATAATATTGAATATTGAGCATTGATCCCATGTATAAATGTCACATGCAGCTACTGTCTGCCACATTCACCCTTTGTGGTGTCAACTTGCACATACAAAATGTGGTTAACCTGTAAACACCACAGTGCCTAAAATACACAGTACAGTGTGTAACACACAGGGACATTGACTACAAAAAGGCACAACCATATCTCTCGGGTAGACAAAGTCGGGTATCTATTCATAACCTATACTCTGAGCCAGTTGATTTGGAGTATGGGCTACCCCAGGGGTCCATATTAGGTCCCTTGATGTTTGGAATTTATACCCTCCCACTTGGCAATATCATACGTCATCATAACATAGACTTTCATTTATATGCTGATGATACACAGCTGTATTAATTGTTCCTTTGATCCTAGAATACCTGGTGCTTGGCAAGTTGCCATTGAGAAACTGCAGCTGTGTATTACTGATGTTCAAAACTGGATGACTTCTAACAAGCTTAAGCTCAATGAAAATAAAACCGAGTTCATTGTGCTTGGTACTCCCCAAAACCTTAAGAAACTGCCGAAGATATCTTTGCATATGGGTGATACATCAATTGACCCTACTGATTCTGTCCGCAATTTAGGAATAAAATTTGATTCACATATGACAATGAGCAAGCAAGTTTCTAGCCTCTGCCAATCAATAAATTTTCAATTACGTAACTTAAGGAGAATCAAACGGTACCTGGATACGGATACTCTCCATCATGTTGTCAGAGCTTTAGTCCTCTCTCGTATTGACTATGGCAATCTCCTTTTATTTGGTGCCACGTCATATGAATTGGACAGAGTTCAAAGATTACAAAATAGTGCAGCTCGTTTAATATGTTCCACACCCTTGAGAGAACATATTACCCCATCACTTAGGGAACTTCATTGGCTACCAATTAGAGAACGAATCCATTTTAAGATTGCTCTTCTCATTTTTAAATGCTTTAACAAAACTACACCTCATTATATTACCACTTTACTGTCACATCACACTCCACCACGATTTCTTCGGTCCACACTTGACATGACTCGCTTGAATGTTCCCCGAGCAAACAAAGTTCTCGGTCAAAAGGCTTTCAGTGTGGCTGGGCCAATGATTTGGAACAATCTCCCTATTGCCATTAGGGAATCTAATACTTTATCTGCTTTTCGTAAAGTCCTTAAGACTCACCTTTTTCCATGTTAATTTCTTTCTAGTGCGCTATGATCTTGATGGAATAGCGCCTTATAAATTTTAATTGTTATGTTAATTGTTATGTAACCAAGATTATTGTGATGATGACATCAGGTAAATTGGGTCAATAAGGAAACTATTAGAATGTAAACTTCCAACAGCCTTTGATCAAAAATTGACTTTGTAAAGAACAAAATAATATTTAAAAACAATGTTTGACCAAAATAACAAAGTTAATTAACAAATATATGTAGAACAACGGATGATCACAATTTTTTTTTTTTTTTAGCACAATGCTGTATTATTTATTGAATAATCAGATTATGTTTGGATTTGATTACATATACTTAATGACAAATCTTTTGATCTACTGTGACCTTTCATGCCAAAAACCAGGCACTTCCTGTCAAAATTCAAAACTGAGTCTATTTGTTCAACAGAATACATGAAAGTATAAAATATTTTAAAACTAATTAAGTCCTATAGTTTGAGGTTTCTCAACATTTATAGAATGTTGAAGACATCGCATCTCATGGATGATGTTTCTGTTGTATTTGCATAGCCTTTGTCCTTTTTCCAAGAAAGCCTGATTTTGCCATGGGGTGTCTCAAATTATTATGCCATGGAAGCACAATTCTTTGAAATCAGCTTAGAGATGGGTTTTATAGATATGTAATCTACTTAACCATTCAATGCGTGAAAAGCCTAATTTATACGCAAATGCCGAAAGGGCCAATAGTTCCTACCACACCATCTAAGGTATATGAAAAAATATTTTCTGTGCATTTCCCAACAATTTTTACATCTAAGTGACTTCTTTACATGCCCAACTATTGTCTAGAACTAATCGAGTACTTTAGTTAACCAGTAATTGATTTTTTCCCCTAATTAGATAAGCTCTAATTACTCTAAGCAATGCCCCCACTTTACCCTGTCCAGCAAAAGGGCCAATACTTCCTACCACACCATCCAATTACATATATTTTTCACAAAATGTGTGCATTTCCCAACAACTTTTGTATCTAAGTGACTTGTTTACTCGCCCAGCTAATGTCTAGGATTAGTTGAATCCTTTAGCTACCCAGTAATTGATATATTTCTCTAATTATCTAAGCTCTAATTACTCTAAGCAATGCCCCCTATTTTACCCCGTCAAGCGAAAGGGCCAATACTTCCTACCACACCATCCAATTACATATATTTTTCACAAAAAGTGTGCATTTCCCAATAATTTTTACATCTAAGTGACTTGTTTACACGCCCAGCTAATGTCTAGGATTAGTTTAATCCTTTAGCTACCCAGTAATTGATATATTATCTAAGCAATTCCACGACTTTACCCCCACGAGCCAATAACTATAACCAACCATCCAGTATATATTTTGAAAAATTCCTGTAAAAAAACATATTTACTCTGGGGTCTGCCCCCCCCCCCTCCACTTAGATATGTGCAATGGTCCATTCTAGAATAACACTGAATTTGACTCCCCCAGGTCATTAAACTTTAGGCTTAATTAGTCATTGTTCGTTATGATCAATTGGACCTTTCCCTCATTTAAGGGTTTTAATTCAATATTACGTGTTTCATAGTTATGTTTTTTAGGTAAATAAGTAAATATATTTCTGAGTATTTTGTTTAATGCACAAATTGAGTATCAGAGGCTGACGTGGAATTTACTCTTTTGACTCTTACCAGATTCATTCATTCATGTTTTTTATGATGAAAGTTCCTACTAAATGATTACTTGTGATGATGTTTTGATTAAAACAAAATCTTCCTAAAATCAATGAGGTACCATCACTTAATGATATGTTTTTTTAACACTAGATGATTGGATCTTAAATAAATGTACTCTTCCCCAAAACCAATGATATAAAATGGCTTTAGGATTTGTTTCTTGAGAACTAGATAATTTGAATGAATGTACTCTTCCAAAGCCCAATGGTGTACACTTCCTTTATAATGCGTTTCTTTGAATGAATGTACTCTTCCAATAACCTATGGTGTACCATCCCTTCCTGATATGTTTCTTGAAAATCGGATGATTTGACTCTTCCAAAGAACAATAGTCCCATCTCTTTAAGATATCTTTAAAAAAAACTGGGGAGTGGAATAATGTAGTTTTCCCTCAAAGAAACACGTATAATACTGAAGTCTAAGTAAGTAGTATGTATATTAAAAAGACTAACGATTTGAGGATGTAAAGTAGTTCAATGCTGAACTATTGAGTTACACTTGGAAAGTATTGAATAAGTGTGGTATACACCTTTAGAGTAAGAATTGTTAATGGAGCTCTTGTTCTAAAAAGAGTCTTCAGACCCTGAGTGGTTTCCAACTTGAGCTCTTAAAAAAGATGTTTCTGGTGTTTATGAAGATCTGTGAACTAGCACGCTATCGATTTGTTTAAAGTAAAATGTAAATCTATAAATGCATCATCACGCAACCATTTTCTTTATCTTTACTTCAAACCAGAATAATCCTAACAAGGCAAACAAGACTTTATGAAATCAGCATTAGAACTGCCATTGCCACGGTGGGCGTCGGGGACCCGACTGTTTCAGCAAAGTCAATAATGTCAAGATGTCTGTATAAACATTCTCAGGTTGGTCTTAATTCTAAACAAAATTTAATTTTGTTTTACACTTTTGTTAAAGGTTCCCAGCTTTGTATCTTTACAGAATTTATGGAAGTAGCATGAAAATAATGATGTGCCAAGATGATCGAAATAATAAATAAGTATTGCAAACAGTTGTTTTCCCTTCGTATAGTTATGTTCTGTTGATAAGTAGAAAGCAAAACCTTGCTTGCTACTTTTATTTTTTGTCGTTTTTCCTTATTGTTTTATTTTCTTTATAATGTTTTGATTTATACTTGTTTTATTATTACTTATTCAACTTTTTGGGGCTTAATAGTTTGCGTTATTTGTTATTGTTGTTTGTTTTAAAGAGTTGTTGTTTGACCGGTTCTGATTGAGTTGCTATGTTCATTCTCGGTGTTGTAGGGGGTCATGGGGGGTGATGCCCTTTGAAATTTAACAACAAATTTTAAATGAAATTTCGATGAGCACAGTGCAAACAAAAGGTTTTAGTCGAAATTTAAAGACCTATAAATATTTTGATTGTTCACAGAGTACAGAATATAATGCATTGCACAACATCTTGGAATAGAGATTTAACTGTACGTTATCGATGACTTGAATCCACAACTAAATCAGCCATTTTTTGTCTCATCCTTTTTTTCTTCTTACTAATCAAACAAGGACCATGACGAGTCTGGAAGTAAACATTATCTGCAACCCTCTCATGATAATTAGAATTAGAACTGTCATTGTTACTGTGAATAATGGGACCAGACGACGTTGCCAGCAGAGTCTAGCGGATGAGATGGAAATTCAAACAGTATGATATACTTTGTATGGTTTTGTTAATAATCTAATTAAATGAAACTTGGAAAGCATCAATTAGGGAAATGGGTTTCTATTATAGTTTCGTGCTCGAAAATACATATACGTCAATAGCCTTGCCCCTATATGTGTAGCGTATTTAGAGCGATCTTCGTCCACATGCGTAGGGAACTAGACTTGGCGTTCCAGTGGCTATTGTAAACAACGTGCCTGCATCCTGTCTGTTAATTTTCGTACAGAATGCATGGTATTCAGAGCTGAAGAAGTGTCTAACCTTTAGGAGGACAGAACTAATGTAACTTGCTTCAAACCAGATGTTTATATCTCAGTTTGAGGCTGGGAAGGTCCATGAAAGAGAGCAATTGGAGTACATCAGGTACGTGAATTAAATTAATTTTGTAGACAAGTGCGCGCGCTCATATATTAATAACAACATTAAAGGGCGCCGTCTGCATATGAATTTGTTGTGTTCACTTAAGCTCGTTTCCCCTGCTTCACGCGTTTTCTGATAACAAACGATGCGAAAAACCAGGTTTTCCCCTCTTTTTTGCCCATAACTTTTTAACCTCGCGGGTGATTGTACGGGGTCGAACGGTTTTAAAAAGTATATTTCATGGTCAAGCTAATGGTGGTATTTTTTAAATATTGTTATCTAAAAAACCACCGTACTTTTGCGATTGAAATACTTAACTTGTGCCGGTTTTCCTGTGGCAGCGCGCAGTTTTCACTCCATCAGAATTACTCATTTGAGTGCCGATTCTTATTGGAGTGTCGGATTCCACCGGGTCGAACAGAATCGAATAGTTGAGACCATTACCTTTACTGTGATGTAAGAAAGGTTTGGATTGGTTGAAAAAAACCACCGTACTTTTCAAGGTGAAAAAAGGACCAATGACAATTATCGATCTATATTTTGTTGTTTGGACGGAGTTCCCATCGGTCACCGTTAGTTTACACGTGTTCGGATTGCACACACGACCTTTCATCTTCCGAGTTCAAGAACAGATTTTCTGTGTTGACATCACAGGTAAGTCTTTGAAAAACTGACCATATCTTATATGATAATCAATGAAAATGTTTTGAAATTTGTACGGGGAAATTCAATCTTGAAGTAGTGTAAATTTGAACCTAAAAAACATGAAATTTGGGATGCAAGGGCCACTGGCTACTTCCATGACGCTACGTGACCATTGGGCCGTACCATTTTTGTCAAAGGAGGATCTTGCGTGGATTCCATTGTTATTACCAAACATTTGAAATACCCAAACCATTTTTAGGTTAGAAAAAGTTAACGTTATCCTTTCCTTTTTAATTTGTTCTTTCAGGTTATGAATTCGAGAGAAGAAGAGTGGACTACGGTTCCTTATACATAGCTGATCAGCCGATTTGCTTTCTTGAACTTTGAAGTTCTTTAGTGCCAAAGAAAACTTCAAAACACTACACATGGATGGACAAATAGTTGTTGGCAATTCAGTTTTTTGTTTGGACTTTGTTGCTTATATTGGGCGATATGTTTTCGTTTCAAACAGTTGTTTGTAAAACTACATCAGTGATTATTATTATTTTTCTCATACTACTGGGTTTTTCTTACTATTGTTTTAGTGATGAAATAAGTGCAACCAAACTATGCTTCTTTGTTTAATTTCATCTCATGTACATGTGAAACATAATGTGATGTTTTTTATTTAGATTTAGAGTTTACGTTTTTGTTAAGTGTTGTAGAAAAAAAAACTGTTAGTTGAGAGGAGATAAAATAAATAACTTGATTCAGAAACCAACTTCCCATTGATTCGAATGTTTCTGTTTTTTTCAAGTATTTGTGTATACTGTACATGATGAGCATGGGGGAAGATCTAAGCCAGTAAAGTAGTTACGAATAAACATCCATCTGTGATTACGTAACATTTAAGTTTTACCTTTTCTGTGAATGGAACATTCAACCTGGTCTTGTTATGGTCGAACGCACAGCTACACAGGGTTTGGGTTAATCCGATTTACCGATCCCAGTGCACTGCCTCCCAGTAAACGCACAATAATTAACGCTTAGTCTTAAGTGAACAAAACAGGGGTCAACAAATTCATATGCATTATTTCTCTCGTATACAGTAGGTCTACAATGTATTTCAAAACCATGGCTTGGGTTCCAACTTCAGCTTCTCCCACCTGTTTGAAAACTAGTACGGAATGGGAACATTCTAAAACTTACCGAGGAAGCCGAGCTTTTGAAAATGGCCCAGAATGTGTAACTCTTAAGATGTAGTGCAAACCTTGGCAGCGCTACAACCCCATGTCCGATGCTGGTCTTGTTTAGAATAAAAAAAAGTTTTGTCCTTGGGACAGTTTCCTCGCTTAAGAACAGCGAGTAACTTTCTCAGTTTGGTGGTGGTCTGTGACGTTAACGAATGTTTTCAGCGGTGAAGACCTAAATTATGGGGGGATGTGACATTTGATGTATTGAACCATTTATTTGGGAAAGTTTTCGATCTTTGGGAAGGGGTGGGACAAGTGATCTTGTACTGCCGCCCACCCCCTCCCCTGCATCTCGTAACGCCGCAGGTGGTGGTTCACATTTTTCACAAGTTTGAATCTAACCTCAAAAAAGTCATGATTATTGAAACAAAACATCAAACAAACATTGTTGTATCTTATAATGCTTATGTTGGCATCAGCTCGTGGACAGGCCTATTTGCTGTACATATTTATACAATTTTTAACCTGGTAAAAAGTAAAATTTCCAAACTTACTTCAGAAACCAAGAATAATTAATTACCATACTGAGTATGAAAAACTCTTGTTTGTTTTTAAAGCTGTCTGTTATGGGAGATTTATTTTTATTTTTTTTATTTTTTTATGGGGGGGGGGTTCCCCAGTGTTGCTCATGTTTCGTTGATTTTATTTTTAAGCAAAAGTATTATTACTGTAGTTTAAAACGTAGACAATGCCCCGGTGCCAGGGGTCGGAGGTAGGGGAGGATATGCGGTGAGTCGGTTGTCATACCAGAAGGGTTCTATATGGAAGCCGGTAAGGGGCCTCTATTCGTGGTTTACGCGTTTCGACCGTAAACCCCGGTAGGGGAATAACCCCAAATCGCGGCTCCTGAATGCCTGACTATCACCGAGTAACTTTTTAGTTTTTTTAAGTTGTATATTTTATTTAAACAACATCATCGACGAAAACAGAGCCACACTCGCATATTAATTAAATGACGGGGAAAGTATAATGATAACAATTGAAAAAAAAATGTCATCGTCGCGGCAAGTTTAAAATAAATGTGATTGTGGTATCCATTGGAAAATAAAAACCTAGACGCGCTCCACGTCAAGCAATATATCCAACAAGTCGAGGCTGAGAGGGAACAATCTGCCCTTGAGAGTGGCTTACAATGAGTCCGGGCAGAGAGACCCCCCACCCCCACTCCCCAGCAATGTGATTATTATCTCACTGGTAACTTTTGTAATGATAAAAGACCGTTACAAGACGACTGTGAACAAACTACTTGACGAACGGTCAAACCTCTAAATAAAAATAAATAACTACTGGTAAACACTTACACGGATTCGTTTGAGTGCACGCATTTTTACTATCGCACTGTTCATCAGATTGAAATGCTGCCCCATACAAAATTCAACAAAACCTACTCATAAGGGCAGGAACTACCATCCTAGACTGTAGCCGGCAAAATTGTTGATAACGTAACAGATATTCTGTTGTCGCTGCTAGATACCATATTAAAATTGTGACCGTTAAATTGGCATAGCGCCCTCATACGACTCTGTTTACTTCACACTTGCCATTGTTCTTTTCAGTGCGCCCTGTTTATAAAAATTACGGTTTTCCGCATGGACCAAAATATGTGATTTTAAATTTAATGTTTAGTACAACTCATGATGCATGCCCATACCGTACAACAATTTGCCGTTTGAAGTCCACAGTACCAACATTTAAAAAATAATTTATTAAAAAGTGAATTTTTGAATGGCTTTTCTTTGTTTCCAACATGAAACTTTAAAGTTGATGAAAAGTTATTTTGCTATCTCGCACCAGGCACGGACGGTTATCGAACTTGGCCGAATAAAATAGACAGTTAACAAATGATAGACAATGCGGAACAGACTGCACGTAATAAGGGGGACATTGTCTCGGGGGACATATTTCCATAGGACACCGGCTTTTTGCTCTTCCTCTCCCCCGTATTGAATGGTGGAGGTTTCAGGGGAATCCAGGTGGGTACACCATACTTTATGCGCCAAACTGATCATGATCTGTATGTAGGCTCTCAAAATCTTTTGAATAATAACGTTTCGGGGGTCATGCTACTAACAGATCATGTAATTATGACAAGTTACCACAGCCTGGTGGTTCCGTGCTTCAATTTTTTGAGGAGACTTGATACATTTAGGCTTTAAAGTTGGCCATATTTGGCTTGGAAAAGGGACAAGTGCTTCACGAAAACTGGCAGCGAGTCGGTTTGTAAAAAACCAATTCGGTGGTGTGTTTCTTCTCGGGTAATTAGCAAACAACGTGCCAAAATTTGTAAAGAAATCTGAAGTTTATTTGTCCAAAAAATATGTTTGATTAGTTTTCAAGAGGCTGAGAGACTTTAAATATTTTGTTTTAGTATTTTCCAATATTTGTTTGCATTTAGCATTTGTTGCTATGGGAGTTTAATATTAAATAAGGTGCACCAGGTGAATCCAGGTAAACCCAGCTACCGCCCTCTTCCGGCGCGGTAAGACCACGGGTAGATACTCGCTCGTCCCCAGCGCCTTGCCTTAACACCAAAGGCGGTGGGATGGGCAAACGTATCAAGCACGCTCATTGGTTAATGCTCAGTCCCATCATGCATCACAGTCACACTGCAAGCACTGCACGCATGACGTACTTCTTGAACAAGAATCTGTGCAAGCTGATTAGCCCATCCCAGCGGTCCTGGATAGGCCGCTGGTTAGATAGTGGACCAGTCTACTATCGGATGTGGTACCCCGCCCCCTCATTTGCCTAGCTTGTATACACAAACGTGTACGCCACCCACGTAACACATGACTCCCTGCATGCACACCGCAACCACACTTTTGTTATGAGTTTTGACGTTCAGTGAAAAGGCTGACATGCACAGAGACACTGACAGTGACACAACAAATGGTAATATAACATGTACATGTATTTTAATTTTAACGTAATTTTCTGTCGATTGCCTCTCCTTGTGTTTAGCTTTTTGGAGTTTATTTACAGGATTTGGCCCTCTCCTCAGTCTCTCTCAGCTAGTTCAGTCTCAATCTCATTTCATTTCCACTCGGCACTTTCTGACACTCGGCGTTCTCCCTTACCATATGCTAAACCTTATCACTAGCACTGGGGACACTGCTCGATCCGCTGGCCAACTCCTGGGATCAGTCCAACTTCACTCTAAGAATAGTCCTAAATCCGTCTGGCTCAGTGTTAAAAAGCAGATAAAGAATGGACTAAAGTAAAGCTGTGAAAAAGCTGACAGACTAGTGAAATGACAAGGTAACTTTAACTTGTCATGCCTGTCATGCCTGGACTTCTGCTGGCGAGTCACACTTCCAGCTGTATTCATGGTTACTTGTTAAGCTAGGCCGTATTAGGATTCATGGTAATTTAAATTCATGGTGCCTTCCCTATGGGAAGGTCGCCAGTGTAAGCCAACTAGTCTCATGTATCCACTTACACAGTACTGGCCACTTACAATGTGTACATGTACTGTTGCTAGTTTAAACTGCCGACCCGTCCATTCTGTAGGGAATGCATCCCAGATCGCCGACAGCTTGGGTTAACAGCAAATATGGCCAGATTTGTAGCCAAGGATTCACCTCAAGTGGCCACACCTCAACTTCAAGTTGGAAGTCAACAAAGTCTGTATTTGGCTCTCAAATCTGTCTTTATTAGGGCCTGTTACAACATTTTGTTACCAACATATTCATGAGGCTTCTTGTGTAAAATAGTCACTACATGCACTAGGCCTGAGCGACTAGTAAAATTTACTAACCAATTAGTCGCGCTTCAAATAGTCGCAACTTTGACACTAGTTGCGCCTATTTTTTATTTCCCTAGATATGCATTGAGGTACATATTTTTTCGCCGCAGAAGCAAGATGGTAAAATTCACGTTTAAATATGAAGCAAATCTTTTGATCCAACAATCATAACAGACCATGGTAAATGCTTTAATTTCTATCAAATTTATAACAAAATTAAAAAAAAATAAAAAAAATTTGGCACCAACCTTACATGTATGCCTTACGACGCTAACATTAACAAACCATGGAGCTAAAGAAAATACAGTCAAGAACATGGTGTGTGATAGCGAGTGGAGCATGCCAAGCATTGTTCATTCATTTTACCAGGATTATATTCAATAGGTAATTTTGACCATTGCGCTAAATTTATCAGATTTTTTGAAGATTCAAAACTTGTCTAATAAATAATATTTTTTAAAAATAAACATCAACTAAATTAAACAACCTGAAATTCTTCAAATGTTTGACCTCTACTGCGACTGTTACATGTAATTGTAAGGCTATATTTTATAAGTACAATGTCTGGGTGACTACGATTGCTCAAAAGATCTCCCTGCAAACAATTAGCTGTCCCGTTTGACCAGCACACAACAACTCACTCCTAGATATATGTACTTTGTGATAGGCCTACTGCTTGTGTTGCAAGACAAAAATGCCCCTCCAGCTTGCATTACCCGACCTGCGAACCAAAAACCCAAACAACTATCAATCAATGGTAGACCCAAGAGTTGTCAGGGGTTGTATGTTGTGCTTAATCAAAAAGGAAAGACTATTTACAATGTACATGTAATGGTATTTTTTAAATTAAAGATGTGGGTGGAAAAAACCGTTCATCATTGGACTACAGTTTTCGAAGATAATAATAACTTGATAATAATTTCAAACAATTTCCAGCTTTGACTTTTATTTCTTTATTTCAATTCACAGCAAAGTTAGCACTGTATTTGTGATGATCATTGATTAAATGATGAATTATTGTATACTGGTATAGTTCATAAATTCTAATGCAAAGTGATCACACGACGTATATGACGGATGGTAAACTACCGGCAACCCTTTTGTAAACTCGAAAAAACATTGCGCACCCCCCCCCCCCCCATAGCGCTGAAGTTAGACCTTGCATGTTATACAGTTTTAAAAGTCATGTACAGTAATGTACAGTAAATACCTCTGTTGCTGGCTGCAGCCTTTTTAGTAGCTCGTGAAAGACCACAACTGCCCCCCCCCCCCACCCCAATGAGCATCCGGACCAAGCACACCACACAATGACACAACGTACTAACAAACATGGACGAGCCTGCATGTAGTGCACTGTATATGGGAGGTCTCTCAGTGTACCGCAAAATGTGTGTGTACATTTACGAATTCCAGATGTGTAACTATGATTCTGCGTTACCAGAAGTACAGATGCCCTTTAACCATGGAGCAATGGTTCAACTGTGTTGTCTCAAAAGGGGTTTGTGTTGTGTTGCGTTGCATCTTGAAGGATTGTGTTGCTGTTGCGTTGCCTTGCGTTGTGTTGTGTCACTGATTGTGTTTTACACACATGTATAAGTACAATGATTAGGCCCCCTATGGCGTCATGAATAGTCTTGAGCAACACATTTATTTCCTGAAGCAAATAGTTGCGACTATTTTTATAGTGGTTGTAGCGGCGTGGTTAACCGGGTAGTTGAAGAAATGGCAGTCGCAACTCGACATCGCAATCAATAGTCGTGACTTGTCGCCCAGGTCCCAAGTTACATGTATCTCACTCCCAAGTCATCTCGGTCCAAAAGTGTGAACCAAGAGATTGCTTCTTGGCTAGTACAGTGATTAAGTACGCTTTTCTGGGATTCCTTGGCTTCACATTATCATCATTATTCAGCATACACGTACATGTAGCATACATGTAGTGCACTAATTTCAGTCTACATGTACACACATGTACAGCTCTTTTGTTAATTCATAGATGGAATGTTCCCAAGAATGAAACATGGAAGAGGGGAGTTCTTACATAATTACCTTGCCGTCTTAAACTCTGCTTTCTCTAAACCTTTTCTCATGGTGGGGCCATCTTGATTTTCTCTCATTTCAACTCAATGTACATGTACATGTAACCAAACCGAGGTTGGGAGGAGAAATAGTCTGGTTCTGTTTTGTACATAATACAATGGATATTGGCACTGTTTTAGTGGCTTTTGGCCAGTGGATCGCTGTAAGGGGGAACACTATGTTTAGTCAGGCAAGGCCATTGGTGATTAAGACATTGGTGTAACTGCCATCAAAAATGAAAATGGAAGCTGTACATGATCTGTAGATGGCGATGGTTGATTCAGATCATCAAAGCAGTGGTGAACTGGTGGCGAAGGAATGCAAAAAATATATTTAGCATTACACAGCCTAGATCCAGAAGATGCAGTGAGACTGTAAAAGTGTAAGAGACCAGTAGTGGAAGTAAACTCAGAAAATACAATAAAATAAGAACCCAAAACTGGGAATTTGAGCAGTATCGACTGGTCACCGCTGAACAGAGTCCTCCATTGGTTTTAAGTGTCCTTGCATTGCATTTATCATGGGCCGAAATTACCGGAATTTTTTGCCAAATCCCATAGGTTTTGCACATGAACTTTTGTGCGCAGATTATTTCATACTTAGGAACCCTATCAGATTCAGGGCAATTCCACGTCATGGACATTACGTTTGGAGAAATTTTTTGAACTTTGTTTTTCAGCTAAACATCCGCACCAAGTAGCTTTGATTTATAGTTTTGTGTTTGATACTAGTATCTTGTGTTCTAGTAGTTCAAATGATACTATGTCTTTGGAAAAGTTCTAATTAATTAATGAGCCTGAGCGTTGCTGACGAGCGTCATGGACATTACGAAAAACGAAAGTGGGTTTTGAGTACAACACATTCAATTCCAAAACTCTGTGAAGTTTTAAGTTCAAAATTGTTAGAATACTTTTTTATTTTGTAAACAGGGAAGTAGTAAACATGAACAGTAAAAATATTTTTAAGAACGCCTGTCAACTTTCTTGTTACACGTCTTAATAGAGCATCATGGACATTACATTTTGGTATTTTTTTAGCGTCATGGACATTACATCAAACTTGTAAAATGATGCATCATGCTTAACCCTGAATTTGTACACCCATGTGCTGCCTTGCTGTTAATATGCATATTAAACTATATCCAATGTCCCTATCTTAATGTTTAACCTCTTCATACATTTTGAAAAACCAGAACTCCCCCAGAATCTCACTTAAACCCCGCCCCCGGTAAGTCCCCTTTTTGCACTTTCCGTCCACATCAAACCAGGCTGGCTTCCGCCTTGAAGTAGTTATGATAGACCAGAGATGTGGTATGTACAGATGTAGTGACCTTTATTTCTTATTATCTTTCCCATAATTCCCTTTCATGTGTTTCTCACAAGGTGATTGTTCATCTCGAGTAACATGCTGACCATCTTGCGTCAACATTTTGTGACGACAATAAAGGGAAATTAAACATTAAAGGTTTCTGTAATTTTCAAAGTTGATCTGGATCCTGCTATGTTCGTGACTGGGTGAAAAATTCCCAGAAGATCAGTTGAAATGAGCTGGGATGACTTCTTTGGGGTTGGGAGGAACAGGCCAAATGTAGCTGCTTCCTTGGTTTTCCAAGTACGTGTACAAGACAGTCATGAGCCTCATGCAAAATGTATAACAAATTGTAGGTTTGAATTAGTTGTAGTAGTTTTACAATAAGGTTGTTTGGACCGAAATAGATGTCAATTATTCTCCTCAGATAGTGTCGGGGCTCGGGGTTAATAACATTCTTTTTACAAAAAGGAATATCTCAAATGCTTTCACGTCCGATGACGTCACATACCAACGGGCGCCATTTTAATGACGTCATATCGACGGGCGCCATTATGATGACGCCATGCTGCCCTCCCCAAAAAAAAGGCTGTGGAGAACACTGATGAGGTCATCCCCTACACGTTCCACCTTGATTGACATCTGTTCCACTGGATCTGCTTCAGGAGATATTCTCCAGGAACTTTATCCACAAACTTTGCTATAAACAACTCAAGCTCACCACAGGCCATACAGTTACCAGCCATACAATCATATGCCTTGGAATCACATACATTGTACGCACATCTCAGAAAATGCACTGGAGTACAGGGGAAATACATCTGCCACCTCCTTGTGCAAGCATTGCAGCTGCAGGTTTATATTTTCATGATACCTGCACAGGCAAACATTTTTGGGGTTGTCACCTATTTTCAGTACATTTGCTGGTTGCAGTTCAGCAAATTTTGATTTCCCTATTTTAAGCCCTGGGTTTTCCTCCTGGAAGCACTTGTAAGCTTCTTGTATCGTCATTGCTAGGTACCGTTTCTGCAATGTAACTTTCTTCCCTGCTTGACGAATTATCAAACCATCTTTCATTCCTGGGGATTGCCTGGATATGTCATCTCTTGTATAAAAATCTTGTATGGCAGTTACAGTGTCTTTTGGGAGATTTTTGGCTGATGTTGCCTCAGACTTTCGTGGTGAAACTTTGAATCCTGTTTGTTGGACTATTTTTGTCATGATAGACTTTCGTTTTCGTGGGCTGATCGGTAGAGCTTTTCGGACTTTACGCATGGCTTTGGCAAGGGTCTGGGGTGTTTTGTAACCTTTGGGTGTACGGGGCACGGCAACTGGGGTGTTGGCGGCATCATGTATCCGTAGATGTGTACCGTAATTTTCGGATTATAAACCGCGGTTTATACGTTGATTTTGACATTTTTTTGGTACTCCTGCGGTTTATGCGCCGAGCGGCTTATACGCCGACGTATAAATATTGAAGAGAAAAAACAGCATTTTTTAAAAGAAAGATCGTTTGTAAAATATTCTAAATAAAAACAATGTTCTTAAACGAAATAAAATCCTGCAAAACATGCCTGTGTGATGACAAAATCTTGTTGAAAATCCCACCTCATTTGTATTCCGTTATGCCTTTATAAAACGTTTATCAACCGCCCTATTGTTAGAGTTCAGTCCCCCTCAGATCATGGAGGAAGAAAATGAACAATCAGCGAAACTCGAGTTAGACTAGACTGGTCCCCTGTCTATTTATCCCAGCGATCTCCATATGCCGACGTCAGACATTCAGGCTACACTCATGTCCAGATTTTGTCAACAGAGGGCGATGCGATGCAGGGCAAACAAAGTTCAACTATTTCTCTGTGTGCGTTGTCGACCGATCGTTGATTCACGAAGATTTTGTTGCCAACGAAGTTCAAAACATGGTCAACACAACCGATCATCTAATCACGAATTCTTGAAAACGTGTGTTGATGGAAAAAGTATAATTCAAGACTGATAGTATGAGATAAAAAATCACCCAAAATGCAGTTTTGCGAACTTCACTTCCGTGTTTTGAGGTTAGTTTTTTGTAACATTTTGGCCGCGGTTTATACGCCGCGCGGTTTATACGCTGACACTAAATATTTTTTTCCATATTTTGGAGCATTGCAGTTTATACGCCGGGCGGTTTATAATCCGAAAATTACGGTACAATTCTGCATTACGCCTCTAGCCTTTATACATGTACATGTAAGTCTTCTTTGATGATAAAGTATGTTTATAATGTCCTTCATACATAAACATGTCTCACCAACAGTTTTTTTTTACATATTTCAGTATGTACATGTTCACTTGAATGTTTTTAGGAAAGAACAGTTTCATATTAATAAGAAAACTCACCTGAAAATCTCAGATTTGGGCTGTCAATTTGTAGAATCTGTGCACAATGTTGTCACTATACGCGCTGCTTAACATGTTCAAGGTTCAAGGTTCATTTATTTTTTCCACAGTGTCAACTTGTAAAAAGACATTATCACTCACTCAAGAGCGATCGGAGTAAAGAATATAACTTAACAGTATATATATAAAGAAACAGATTAAATTAAACATGGCACTGCAGAGGGATCCATCTAAGAAGCAGAGCTTGTAGGCAATGGTCCCTAAAGACATGCATTTGCACTTAGACGGATAATAACAATTAGGTGAACCAAAAGGTCTGTGGTCGAGTCGAGCCACTAAGGAAAAAAAAGTATAATATAGGTCTCAATGCACAAGCATGTACTCAAACAAGATTTTTAAGTAGAAACTTGAAACAAATTTCTGATGAGGTCTATGACAAGCATTCTCTTTGACTAACCCAGGTTTGACCTACATATGAGGTCCAATTGATACATTGTAGCATTTACCTATATTATAGAGGATCATTCCACTGTTTAAAAAGATAAGTCTTAATCAGGATGTGACATGTAATGTCCATGGCGTAATGTCCATGACGTTAAATGTAATGTCCATGGCGTTCGTTAGCACAATTGTAATTAACTTTTTATTAATTTGCTTGCATTATAGGATTAGCCCCTAAAAACTAGCTTTGCATAATGAAGTCTCATAAAAATATCTCTTACTGGCTTTAGAATGGAAAACTAATTATCATGCAATGTGATGGATATTACATGTACATTTCATAATTAGTAATTAAGGGCTAATTACAGGGATGCCAGTTTTCCGGCTATTGCCGGAATTCCGGCTTTTTTAAATTTTCCCCAAATTTTTCCGGAAAATTATTTTTTTTTATTGAAAACAGATTTCCGGCGCTCGTTTGGAGCGACTCGTGTTTAATGATAATATGTTTTGAAAGCGCCCTCAAGCGTTCTCACATGTATTGTAAATGCCGGAAGTATCGAGCGAAGACTATACTTTTCTGTCGAATGTGTGCGTGGTGCCGTATTGGTATGTATCAATGTATTTTGTGTGTACATCCATACACGATCTTTGGACAGTACGTGAATCGCTTTGAGAATTTTGTTTCGCGGACGATTGGCATTACCATTGAGACATACCGACTGAATTTTTGGCGTTACCAATGAGTCATTATGGATGTTGAAGAGTTCAGGCATGCAACTCTTTCCGCATTTCCGCGTTTAAAAAAAAAATGATCAGCTCTAAAACAAAAAAATCATTTTTTTTTATATATATATTTTTTTTAATTGTAGGCCTATGTAAATGTCAAGTTATAAGACTGTTTTTTCTTTTTCTTTTAACCATTATGAGATAAACCATGAAATCAGTGTGTACATACACATTCGACAGGGCGGATCCAGGCATTTTAGCAGGGGGGGGTCAGAATTGTTTTTCTTTATGTTTTATAAAGAAATCGCTGTTATGTATTTTTTTTATTGTTTTTTGGTTCTAAGCGGGGGGGGGGGGGGGGGGGGGGGGGCGGTGACCCCCTTTCCTTCGCAGCGAAATTTTTTCAGGCTCTGAAGGGAAGAGTCACTGGCATCCCTGTAATTAAAACGAGTGGCAGCACCCTGTGAATAAATTTACAATTAAATTTCTTCAAAATTGTGAATAGGTACCCCCAGTTATA